>OY992892.1:90590991-90668491 GCA_963921405.1 Cepaea hortensis
TTATTTTTCTTTTACGCACACTGCGCACTAACTCTCTCATTGTCTCATTCTCTCCTCCTACTCACTATTTCTCTCTCTCATGCATATACGCACTCACACTCGCCCTCACTAACACACACACATACTCACATATTCACTCTCACTCAAATCTCTCACTCACTCGCCCACTTACACTCACTCTCTTTACTCTCTCTCTCTCTCTCTCTCTCTCTCTCTCTCTCTCTCTCTCTCTCTCACACACTCGAAGAAGAAGAAGAAGAAGAAGATGAAGAAGAAGAAGAAGAAGAAGAAGAAGAAGAAGAAGAAGAAGAAGAAGAAGAAGAAGAAGAAGAAGAAGAAGAAGAAGAAGAAGAAGAAGAAGAAGAAGAAGAAGAAGAAGAAGAAGAAGAAGAAGAAGAAGAAGAAGAAGAAGAAGAAGAAGAAGAAGAAGAAGAAGAAGAAGAAGAAGAAGAAGAAGAAGAAGAAGAAGAAGAAGAAGAAGAAGAAGAGGAAGAAGAAGAAGAAAAGAACTGAATTATAAAGAGTGTGTGTTGCCCATGCAGCATGATCTCTCTGTCTCTCTCGACCTGCCACGTTTACATCAGAAGAAAGGTGACAACAATACATCTGGGGAATAAAAAAACAAGATGCAGAAGTTGGCTGTTCAAATTGCAATGCTCTAGATTTCCGCCTGGGTCAGCTTCGATCCTAGACCAGATGCCGAACAAGGCTTAGGACCTGGTCTATCCTGCCATGACATGTAGTCTTTAGGTTTATTTTTTTCTTCCTAGGACAAGTATTGTGCACTCCCAATTTCGCTTCTCCGACAGAAGCCGTTGGCACAATATGGGGTGTTGGATTTGGTGAGCGCCGCCCGACATTCGGTGGTATCTTAAAACAGGTACTGTTGTCATACGGTAGCTCAGTCATATCTAAGAACTGACAGAAAGTAGATAGTAGCCCTCTACTGTCATGCATAGCTCAGTCATATCTGATTAAGACCTGACTAAAAATCACGTAACATATGAACATGTGATCATGACCGTTAGTGATACTGTTGCTGGTGTAAGACAATCACTAATATGTACTCTTTGTGTGTATTTTATGCACGACTGTAGAAGTTAACTTTGTAGGAAACAGGTAACATACATTTATAATGTCCTGGATTACTTGTTATGTGTTTACCTTCGTGTGTTTGTAGGAAACAGGTAAAATACATGTGTAATGTCCTGGATTACTTGTTATGTGTTTACCTTCGTGTACATTATACAGTGCACGATATTCACGTTAGCTGTTGTAACTGACAGCATGACGATTTTGACAAGTATATTATCGTTATTCATTTTATAACTGACAGTACGTTGTTTTGTTTTAATTTATTTTAATTTGATTTTCGAAGATATGCCTACAATTACATTATTCATGCTATGACTTAAACAGACTCAATTTATGACATACAAACACACTATGACCTACACACTATGACCTACACACTGTGACGTACACAAACACACTATGACCTACACACTGTGACTTACACAAACACAAAATGACCTACACACTATGACCTACACACTGTGACTTACACAAACACACTATGACCTACACACTGTGACTTACACAAACACACTATCACCTATACATTGTGACCTACACAAACACACAATGACCTACACACTGTGACTTACACAAACACAAAATGACCTACACCGACACCTATGACCTACACACTATGACCTACACAGACACACTGTGACTTACACCCACACACTATGACCTACACCGACATAATATTATCTACACTGCTAAACTATGATCTACACCGACATAGTATTATCTACACTGATAAACTATGATCTACACAGACACACTATGGCCTACACCCAGACACTATGACATACACCGACATAATATTATCTACACTGATAAACTATGACCTACACCTAAACACTGTGACCTACAATGACACACCGTGAGCTACGCGTATACAGTATAACCTATACTGATTCACTGTCACCTAAATTGATACAGTATGACCTACATTGACGCACTATGACCTACACAACAAAATATGACCTACTTACACTAATTCGCGAGTTAACGATACTTCTTGATAGCGTGTGGATGTGTGGGTGTTTGAATGCATGGGGATTGGTGTGTATGTGTCCCTCTATTAATTATTGATATAGACGTAACATCATTTTATGAATTATCTTGCACATATCAAATTTGATTCATTCGATTTACATGACATCTCAAGTGTAATGTTTTCTTTCGTCGTTCTATAGTGAAAGATTAATTCCCCAGCCTGGTCCTGCCATCAGCAGAGATGTTTCTTGTATTCTCACACATTCCAATGTGCAAGTCTCTTTGTTATCTCTCTAAAGATACCACTTTCAAATCTCTTCTGTATGAGGTTTCTGATAACTGATATCCGGCTCCAGGCCAGTAGTGTCTAATCTAGTTAGTAGTTGCTGAGAATGTTCAACCTGCCTGTTTAGTTAATCTATGATGATAGTGATAACTTTCCCGTTTCTATTTATAAGCTACTAGCTGACCAGGCCCGGCTTCGCCCAGGCCCTGGAGGGGATCTATCTATCTATCTATCTATCAGTCTGTCTGTCTGCTTGTTTGTCTGTCTGTCTGGCTGACCCGGCCCGGGTTCACCCAGTCCCTGGTGGGGAGCATCTCATTTAATTCATATAAGTAGTCATATAAGCTCTCCCGTTCCCGACTATCTGGCTGTCTGCCTATCTGTCTGTCTGTCTGTCTGACCCGGCCCGGCTTCACCCAGTCCCTGGTGGGGAGCATCTCATTTAATTCATATGCGTAGTCATATAAGCTCTCCCGTTCCCGACTATCTGTCTGTCTGTCTATCTGTCTGTCTGTCTGACCCGGCCCGGCTTCACCCAGTCCCTGGTGGGGAGCATGTCATTTAATTCATATAAGTAGTCAAATAAGCTTCCGTTCCCGACTATCTGTCTGTCTGTCTATCTATCTGACCCGGCGTGGTTTCGCCCAGCTCCTGGCGCACAGTAACTTAAAAGAATGTCCTTCCCCACACCATTCATTATTTTTAATGAAAACTGTTTTTAATCACCGACATGACAGTTGATAAGTTCTTTAAGCAGAAAAAGATGGGTTACAATGTTATGCATTATGCATTATTTTTATGAAAACTTTGAAAATGCCTTAAAGATTATACCATTATGTATTATAACTTATATGCCTGAAAATAACTATAGACAAAGAGTTTAACAATAGTGCAAGTAAGTCCAACAATATGACTATAAAGTATATAGAAAAGTTATTACAAGTTATGCCCCTTGAAATAACTTTTCTAGAGTGAAGTCCCCCTGCTATATAGAAATTATATAATGAAAAATGAAAAAGTAAATGTTATTAAATAAGTAGAAGATTTTACACTAAGAAACTATTACAGTCGGTTGCACAGGAATGAAAGGAAGACGTATAGAAAATTTAATCTCAATCGGATGTACCGTTATCGAACTCATCCAATACATAGCTGACCCAAACACACAAAGCCACATACACTCTGTTTTATAGATATAGATTTATTTGGTTGATTGTAGTTCCTGCTATATTCCTTGTAACCGGTGTCTTTGACTAATGGGTATCCAGTTCGATTTGTAATTCCGCGTACTGCGTTCGAAATCACAGGTGATCTGGAAATGAAATCGCCTTGTGTTGATATTTGTCAAAGACTTGAGAGGAAGCTCTGAGCTAAGAAGAGCTAAAATAGAGCTTAGTTAGAGGACAAGTGACGTAATAGGACAGGAGACCAGACAATAGAGACACCAACGCTATAAATAGCTATAACGGGACACACTTGTGTCAACAAGGAGGGCAAACAGTGCAGACGAGCTGGTGTTACCCAAGAACCGGGGAAACCTAGTTCACGAGGTATGGACCAAGTAACTGTGGTCAACACAGCCCAGTGCCCAGCACGTAAACCAACTAATGCACGATGAGCTAAATTGCTCGTGGCTGAACACGACACGCTCAGCGAGCTCAGACAGAGACCGGGACGGCGTAGGATTCAGACGTGTATCCGCTAGGGATACTTTGTAGTTGTGAAGGACAGTACAATAGTTATAATAGTCTAGCTTAGCTTCAATAGTTATAATGTTTATATCATCTTCTCATTCCATCTTATCGTCATTACATTCTAAGATGTTTACTACCGTTGTGGTATTCCTCTCGTGGAGCTATTGTATGATCTGCTCCGAATAAAAATGTATCCTTTTGCAAAGAAGACGAGTTGTCGCTTTCGTTTAGTGCAAAAGAAGTGAAATCCTTGTATGCCTTGAAATCCTGTCGCAAGTGGGTTGCTGACAGGCAGGATACCATTTGGTGTCAGAAGTCCCTGAACCACCGCTTACTACCATTAGACACCGCTCACTACCATTAGGCACCATTTTGCTCACTACTAGTTGGTAGGATACCAGTGCGTTTGGTATCAGAAGCTTCTTGAACTACCGCTCACTACCAATTAGCAATACAATACCATTTGTTAGGATACTATTGCTGTTTTTGAACCACCACTCATTACCATTAGCCAAGATACCACGTTGTCATTTCTCGTGGGGCTTGAACCATCGCTAAAGTTGTGCTATTTAATTGAACTTAGCAGTGATAAAACTAGCAATGTATTATTTGATTGCAAGCAGCATTACTATTGTTAAAAGTACCATATGATTTACCATTTTCGGAAATTCTACGGAATATCAGGGATATATTATCTAGGTAAATTATTTAAATGAAAATGTGTGAAACATAAACTGATTGTGTACGAATTGAAAGGTTAATCATCATGTGTTTGATACGATCAGAATGTCAACATCTATCACAATCAAGTTAGTATTTGTGCAAAAACAATTTTTTTTTCGCACAACAATAGGATATTAGAGGTTAAGCTAGAGTTATACAGCGCGGCCCTGTCAGAGATAATAGAAGGTGAAGACAAGACGACATTGACATTCATTGACGGTCATTTAGACTATCATACATTCATATCATCTACATTATTCATTATCACTTATGCCACATTTGAACTTTGCCATTCGTTGAAACGTTAATATCTCAAGGTAACCACATGTATGACACATTACATGCATGTTACTAAAATTTTGATGTTCTAATAAACAGAAACATCAGTTATAAAAGCAACGCGATCAGTCGTGTGTACGAAAGACAGCGGCGGAACATCCCGAGGGCCGTATTTTGCTACAAGATTAGATGAGTATATTTTTCTCTAATTTTGATATGCACCCTTAACCACGCACTCTTTTTTCAGAAAATCTTGTAAATATTTTTGTGAAATTGTATTTGGAAAATATATTACTATCAATTGTCTGAGAACATAAAGCCTTAAAATGGCATCATTAAATGACTTCATCCAGGCAGGCAAAGAACTAGAGTATACTGGAGAAAAACTAGAGAAATGGGCAAATGAAAGATACAAAGAAGAAACAGACAAATTGAGAGATGAGAGAGCAAGGGAATGCAACATCAGAAAGAGATGAAGGGGTTGGAAGAAGCCACAAAACAGAAGCAGATAGAAATGGACAATGCCACCAAGCAGAAGCAGATAGAAATAGACGATGCCACCAAGCAGAAACAGATAGAGGTAGAGTCACAAACGAAGGTAAAGATGAAAGAAATGGAGATTGACTCTAACACCCAGATAGCCTCTACTAAATTGAAAAGTCAAGAAGAACAGAATAAATTTTCCAAATATAAAGGGGTGATCAAGCCCTACAGTCAAGGCGATTCAATATCAGCTTGGACGGAGAATGTAGAATTTCAACTGAGAACTCAGAAAATACCATTAAATGATTGGGCAATGATCTACATGAGGAACCTCAGTGGGGAGCCATTAAAGGTCATAGAATCAATACAATCAGAACTAAGAAGTAACTGTCAGTACATCCATGATAGAATTATGCAGCATTTTCTACTCGATGCTCCTGGATATCGGATCCAGTACTCGCAGATAGAGCCAAAGCCAACTGAAACGTTCTTAGATTATGTTTCAAACGTTCAGAGTATATTCAACAAATGGCTTAAGGCAGCGAAAGTAGGTAAGAACTTTGATAAATTACAGGACTTAATGGTTATGGATAAAGTCATATCCACCGTTCCTACTCCCTTTCCTAAGTTCCTCCAAGAAGCAGACATTGAATCTATCGAACAGCTCGAAAAACGAGGTTCTGCTTATTTTTCCTCCAACAGGGACGTATTTAAAACATCAGTACATGATACTGAGATTACTGCCTTTGTCAAAAACATACCAAGCAGGTCTTACAAGCAAAAAGAGTATAAAAATAAAAATAAACCATATCAGACGCCACCACAGTGTAGATACTGCAAATTGTTTCATCCACAGTACTCCATTTGTGATAAGAGCCCCTCTTATCCTGCTCATCTAGAAATGATGATAAAAAAGCAGCAAGACAAACGAAACTCTTATAAACGTGCTGTTAAATGCTTCTTGTGTTCAAGTTATGGCCATTATAGTTCTAAGTGTTTGGGCAGGCAACGAATGAAGGCAAACAATGCCTTGCTCATCGATACGTCATCTGACGATGAAAGTGTGATTGACCCTGAACTTGAAAATGTATTACCAACAAGTGAGTGTGAGAGTGTGAGTGTAGCTACTGATATATTAGACTTTAATAAGTGTGACACGTGTCACCAGTTTCATACGGACGGCAAACTGAAATGTGGGCACTTGGTACCATGTTCCAACGAAGATGCCAATGCAGCTTTAACCTCCAGGGGCAATTTAAAGTTTCACGATGCACTGGTCAATGAACAGCCATGCCAATGTTTACTTGATAGCGGAAGCACTCTACTTGGGGATAAAAGAGACCTAGTTAAGCCAGAAGATTAAACAGGGGAGTTTGTCAAATGCCGCACTTTCTCTGGAAACATAGAGAAATACCCGCTGGCAAAAGTACGCATAAACACTCCGTTCCTTGCCGGCACATTTACGTGCGCGATCCTGAAAAATCCCTGTACTGATTTGATTTTGGGATGCTTGCCATCATTAAAACAGTGTACTGATGAAGAAATATTACCCTGGAAACAAACAAACACGGCTAATGCTGTAACGAGGTCAGATACTGAAACACATTACACTGACCTACAAAACGAAATGTTACAGTTGTTAACACCCACCGGTGCTAGTAACAGTGCTACTCGACAAGAATTCATCGAGGCACAACGCAACGATCAAACTATCGCGCCTTATTTTAAATTGTTAGGTGGGCGAGCGAAAGTTACTAAGAATGCATCTTGGTATTTTAAAGTACATAACGGAATTCTCATGTGTTATTACACATCAAATACCCATGAAATTCAGCAGACGGTGTTACCTGTAAAACACCGACAAATGTGCTAAACATTGCACATGAGTCACCGTTTGCTGGACATTTAGCCTATGACAAAACGAGAGCCAGAATTTTGGCACATTTCTACTGGCCTAAATTTTGTAACGACATTAAATTGTTCTGTCGATCATGTACTATTTGTCAACATTTAGTAAGAAAGGTAAAGCATGTAACAGCCGAGGTCCAGCGTTCCATTTTGGCTTCTAAACCATGCGAAAGTGTAGCGGTAGATATTGTTGGACCCCTGAATCAGGTGTCGAACAAAGGAAACCGTTTTATACTAACTCTCGTGGATCTCTCTACAAGGTGGATCGAAGCGGTACCACTAAAATACATCACCTCCATAGATGTGGCAAATGTGTTTTTACACCTATTTTGTCGATTTGGCTTTCCTCGTACCATGTTGAGCGACCGAGGAACCCAATTTATTTCGGCTGCTATGCAAGCCCTAACAAAATTGCTAGGAATAGAACAGCATTTCTGTACCCCGTATCACCCTGCGAGTAATGGGATTATAGAAAAAATTAACGGGGATCTAAAGCATATGCTGGCGAAAGTAACAGCTGAGAACCCATCTGATTGGGACACCCTATTACCAGCAGTGCTATTTGCCCGTCGAGAAATTCCGCACTTAAGTACGGGTTTCTCACCTTTTGAATTAGTTTATGGGGCGAACCCTCGTGGACCCCTAACAATCTACCATCAGCTAATCACTAGCTCAGTAGAGAATCCAACAGCAGTAACACCGTATGAGATGGTAACGGATACACGCGATAAAATTATGAAGGCGTGTCAAATTGCTAAATCATCTTTGGAGAGAAAAGGCCAGATGTACCGCGAATATGCAAACAAGGGTGCCAAAACCCTACACCTTGAACCCAATCAAAAGGTGCTACTTTTACTACCAGATAAACGTAATTTGTTACTAACATCATGGTAAGGGCCATTCAAAGTCGAAAGAAAGATATCTGATGTCGACTATGAAATATCGATAAAGCGAAAATTAAAGATATTTCATATCAACATGCTGAAGCCCTATTTCTCACGACAAGAACTACCGACAGACGAACAGAGTGCACCAACACCAATTAACCGGACGACAGACGTACACAACGCAACTACACTAGGTAGGGCGACAGATCATGACGACAGCGCAAACACACCTAGCCAGCAAACAGTACACACTGCTAGTACAACAACAGTACTTAATCAGACGGAGGACGACGGAATAGAACTACCAGTCCCAACAGTCGACACAACAGGGACAATCGATAGCATACGTATAGAACCCAAACTGACAAACGACCAACGACAACAACTGCTAGAGTTAGTAACTGAGTACAAGGACATTTTCTCTGACATCCCAGGTAAGACAGACAGAATAGAAAACTCTATAATTCTGACTGATAGCACACCCATCAAATGTCGACCTTATTCCATCCCATTGAGTTACAGGGAAAATCTCGACAAGGAATTGTTAAATCTTGGGTCGAGTGGAATAATTCAGAAATCTCAGTCAGAATATTCTTTTCCTATAGTTCTAGTCAGAAAGAAGGACTTGACTATTCGCCTCTGCGTCGATTATCGGCCCTTAAATAACGTGACCAAGATCGATGCAGAGCCTATCCCATCTTGTGACGACTTAATCCTTGATATGTCAACATCACGTATCTTCTCAAAACTTGATCTCACGAAAGGTTATTGGCAGGTCCCAATGGAATCATCCTCTATTCCTTTGACAGCAATCTCAACACCTCTAGGCCTGTATGAGTGGCGCTTTCTTCCTTTCGGTCTTCGTAATGCATCAGCCACTTTTGTACGACTCACTAGGGATCTTCTTCACGGAGTGACCAATACATCTACTTATATTGATGACATTTGCATCTATATAGCAGACTGGACAACACAACTACTGAAACTGCGACATGTCTTCGATAGATTGCGATTATTTGGTCTTACAGTGAAACCCACCAAAGTGGAATTGGGAATGGAAGAAATTGATTTCTTAGGCCATACAATCACCAGAGGCCAACTAAGAACTGATGATAAAATAGTGACCAAGATTCTCAGTCTAACTATGCCTACGACCAAGAAACAGGTCCGTAGCTTACTTGGTCTGGTCAATTATTACAGCAAATGTATACCCAATTTGGCTGAAATCACCAATGTTTTTTCTAATGTGTTAAAAGCTTCTGTAAAACTTGATGTACAGGATGCAAAGTTAATCGGTGCGTTATCAAAATTGAAATATTTATTTGGCGTCCCACCTATCTTGCGTTTGCCTAATGTCAATCTTACGTATTTCCTCCGTACAGACGCAAGTTCCATTTCCATTTCTGGAGTCCTAGGCCAATTGTATGAAGGCAAGTTTCACCCAATAATCTACGTGAGTCGTAAGATCAGCCCTGCTGAGGCAAGATACTCAGCTTCTGAATTGAAAGCTCTAAGCGTGATATATTGTATCAGGAAACTTCATCGATTCCTGGCGGGTACAGAGTTTGTTATCGAAACCGATAATTCGCCTCTTACAGTAATGCAAACAGGGGTTCATCTCAACAATAGAATTTACAGATGGTCCTTAATTTTGCAGAATTATGCCTTTACTATTAAACATTTGAAGGGCAGTTTAAACTCTTTAGCTGACACATTGAGTAGACCTTCTCATATTGAAATACCTGAAATAGGAGAAGAGAGCGACCATACATCACCAGAAACATTGACACTGTAATTACTTAGTGCCCTATGTGGTGATTCTGAACACTAAAGTGCGTTACCATCGCCAGTCGCTTACATTTATGTAATATAAACTGTGTCAGCATTAGTGGAATGAACAGACACATTTATGAATTGTCTACACCACTACCACTTATATAACCCTTGAGTGGATCGAAATTTGAGACTTGAACCTACACCAACCAGTAGCATACCTTTAGTATGAACATTAACCAGGACAGGAGCATAAATCAGACTTTGTCTACCTGAACGATGTTTTCGAGGACATTCTACAGAGGACACGGCTCGAACATCACACCTGGATGTAATTAGTTAGTGTAGTTAGTTAAAATTGATTTGTGATATGTATATAATATGTTTTTATAAACAGTCACGTGTAACTTCATATTTTGTGGAAATAGTAGAATTATTTATTTAGATTTACCATATAACTTTATTTAGGACATTTCATAGTTATAATTTACCAATAGTTAGTTAAGAACTTAGTTAAGTTAACATCGTCATCATATTACTTTAATTTATCACCATTTAAACTTATTTAGTTAGATAAATTAGTTAAAACATCACTTACAAATTAACACCATCATTTAACAATTTATATCATTTTAGTCATTAAAACACTTTAAGGTAAATAACCCATTTTTCTTAAATTAAATTAATTAGTTAGATTATTTCCCTTAGATAAGTGTAGAACAGTGCACCAACTCATAATATATTAGTTAGAGCAGTATTTACAATAGGATTGGTAGCGAACAATCCTTTTCAAACATGTATATTTTGTATATAATTGACAAGTGCATAAGGACAGCACAGTCATGTGGCTTGAATACGCATGTAAAATTCAGCCAGACCATTTAATGTATATAATTTTGGTTCATCCATGCATTATCTTGTGAACAATATTCTAATGACGACCCAATATTTTAAAACCACTTTTGAATGAAAAGTGAACGAGAGATGTGTGAATGATAGAGAGAGGAGAACGAAAGATGCGTGAATGACAGAGAGAGAATGAATTAAATTAGGAGAGTGAGAGAGATATGGCGGTAATTTTTTCACCGCTCAAAACGACTTGTTTTGACTTGTCTGTGTCGATCTGTGTAACCAATGTGTTGTCATTTTTTATAAGTGTGTAGTTGCTATACTTTAGTGAGAAACATAGGGAACATATTTTGAGCATAATAAAACGGCATTGTAGACATTAATTAGCATAACACACTCATTTGTGGCTACAATAAACCGCTTTACTGCGCTCGAAAGAATACATACACGTAAATTAGAAACGCATACACATGTTAGTAAGTTAAATACATTGCAGTTTATTAGAGAACACACAACCAACCAGAAATACAAACATATAAACTTGCATACACCATTACTTTCAAAGAACCATAACTATTTCAACAGGGGACACAATAATATCTCTAAATACCTTAATGTAACACTTAAATATTTTTTCACAAGCGGAAGCTAAAAGGTGAAGAGTTGCACATAGGACACGCATACGAGTTGGGGCGATTATTATATGAGAGCATGAACATGTTATTGTCCATGTTTTGCACTCTTAATAGAGGCAAGTTGTTGGGATTGTTAATTTTGGACAATCTGAGGACAGGTCGTATGACATAGGATCCGGACCATACAACTCTCAGAAATATAATGACAGTTTAGAGCCAACTGTACTAGTGTAAGGAGCTACTCAATTAGCCAAGTGAAGTAATACAACAGTGTGACAAAGGAAAGGAGAGATCTTGTCCTATCCCCGTAAGAGAAGTAGAAAACTCATGAAGTCTTTGACAAAATTAGACAGCCAATTTTTGTCAGATTACTTGTGTTACCCCTACAACTTAAAAGTTAGTAACACAACAGGGGAGAAAGGAGAGCCTGTCAAAGACTTGAGCGGAAGCTCTGAGCTAAGAGGAGCTAAAATAGAGCTTAGTTAGAGGACAAGTGACTTAATAGGACAGGAGACCAGACAGGAGAGACACCAACGCTATAAATAGCTATAACGGGACACACTTGTGTCAACAAGGAGGGCAAACAGTGCAGACGAGCTGGTGTTACCCAAGAACCGGGGAAACCCAGTTCACGAGGTATGGACCAAGTAACTGTGGTCAACACAGCCCAGTGCCCAGCACGTAAACCAACTAATGCACGCTGAGCTAAATTGCACGTGGCTGAACACAAAACGCTCAGCGAGCTCAGACAGAGACCGGGACGGCGTAGGAATCAGACGTGTATCCGCTAGGGATACTTTGTAGTTGTGAAGGACAGTACAATAGTTATAATAGTCTAGCTTAGCTTCAATAGTTATAATGTTTATATCATCTTCTCATTCCATCTTATCGTCATCACATTCTAAGATGTTTAATACCGTTGTGGTATTCCGCTCGTGGAGCTATTGCATGATCTGCTCCGAATAAAAATGTATCCTTTTGCAAAGAAGACGAGTTGTCACTTTCGTTTAGTGCAAATGAAGGGAAATCCTTGTATGCCTGTCGCAAGTGGGTTGCTGACAATATTTAACAATGGTATGAGCATCGTTCGTTCTGAAAGCAGTGGCGAACTATTGAACGTAAACTTTAAACTGACCTAGTAAATAACAAAGTATTAACACAATGATGGAATTGATTGAGACATACTGTAACCGACATATAACTAAACTTGTTATTTCCCTTGTAATACTAAGACGTGTCTGTTTTCTATCGATGCTCCTCCTTCTGCCTCTCTTGTTAGGTCATCTATGTATTGATTTGTATCCCACTTTATCTGCTTCTACATTTCTTTATTAGTTTCTGCATATTTTTCCATGGTTCTGGTTTACTATTGTTTAAATCTGCTTGATTCTCCTGTTTTCTAAAGTTTTTATGGTGTCCAACGTTATCCAGTCGGTATCTCTGGCTGTGGGGTTACAATACTTTCTCTCTGTAATCCCGTTTATCACGCAGAGTCTCGTAGCGGAGCGAGAGCTTGGGCGGTTCGACCCCCGCTCGTGACTTCCGGGATACTGAGCCGGCCGCTCAGAAAGCAATGGCAAACTACTGAGCGTAATCTTGCCAAGAGATCAACATACAGCTGAAAGATGCTGGTGTTGACAGCTAAGTCCTGTAAAGGATATGCTAAAAAAAAAAAAAAACGTTATCCACCCTTTGTGGTGTCTGTCCCTTCTGCCGCCTTGTTCTACACATGGCTCGCTACACTTCTCTTGTATAATATTACGGTCTACTCACTGTTGTAGGGCTTATTAATAATTAGAACTTGTGACCATAAATTGGTCCTTAATTTCTTGATTTCTGAAGTACCCTGAATTGTACTGATGTCAATGTTATGGGATGATATACATCTCACGAGCTTTATTTAATTTCACGTATTGGAATATGACGATCTCTACAGACGTGGTCAACTCTAACATCTCTTACGTTGTACAGAGAGGACCGACATTTCAGGGTGACACAGCCGATGTAGCATATTATGTAATATTATTGATCAGCCAGCGTTTATCTTCATCGTGATGTGTTTTCGTTTGTCTTACTGCGACAGAAGCTTGTGTCGTGACTATTAAATCAATATTATGAAATATTGCTGCTACTTCTGTACACAGTAAACTAGACATTCATTGCCAGCCGGTGTTCAATTTTGCATGTGTCAATATGTGTGGTGGTGCTGTTAGTGTTGTTAATCGATGGTTGTGGTGATAGTTGTATCTGTAGTAGTGGTCGTTGATCTTGGCTGAAAGTTGCAGTATTACCTTTAGAGGTCCATCGCAAGACATGGTATCTAGACAGTTTTATGTTGAGAGAGGACATCGAGCGAGTAGCCTCCTTCAAGACGGCAACTGAAAGATACTATACACGTTCCAGATGCTAGGACGGCTGCACATAAACACATACCTGGATTGTACCAGGCAAGGCGCATATTTTAAATACAGCACTCATTGTTGGTCATGCCAGGACTTCACGGTGTTCAATATGATCATCAACATTGAAGAAATCTTTATCATGATCAGTATGTCTCGGAAACTACAATGTCTTGTCCATAGTAGATGTCACAGTGGCTGTGAGAGAACAATAATGGAAGGTGTTATTGCTGGTAGAAGTGGCAGGTGTTGGTCAGTCCGAAGATGGGCACATGACACCGCAGACGAATGGGGCATGGGGGTGCATGAGGCGGGAGAACTGACCAGTACGAAGATGGGCACATGACACTGTAGACACCTGGGGCACGAGGGTGCATGAGGCAAGATAACTGATCAGAGATCACCGTGCTTGTCACCGTGCCGTGATGTGAGCGACATTCTGTAAGGATTTTCTTCATTATGCCGACCTCAGATATAACTACAGCAGACGATGGGACGGCCTGTCGTGGTGTGATCTAGGGGCTTATATCCCAATAGATGTGTCACTACGTGAACAGTCGATTCTTCTCATAATTACCACGCCCCACATCTGTAGGACAACAACGACCTCATGAGATGCCTAATTAACCAAACCTGCATATTTCAATGAAACTAGTAACGAAGAGGCCAAGACTCTAGCCTGCATGTTTCAATGAAAACTGGTAGTATAGAAGCCAGCACTCTAACCTACATGTTTCATTTGAGATTGGTAGCATACTGGCCAACACTCTAACCTAATGTTTCAATTGAAAATGGTAGCATATAGGCCAACACTCTAACCAGCATGTTTCATTTGAGATTGGTAGCATAGTGGACAACACTCTAACCTAAATGTTTCATTTGAGATTTATAGCGTTGTGGTCAACACTCTAACATACATGTTTTATTTTAATATTGGTAGCGTAGTGGCCAACACTCTAACCGTCACTGTTCATTTAAGATTATTAGCATAGCAGGAGAATTTTAATGTAATTTTAAGACGCATCTTTGGACCCATTAGGGATACACAAAGTGGAGAGTGGAAAAGAAGAAGTAACAAAGACATTTATGATCTGTTTAAGTCCCCGCTAATCACTGGTATCATGAAGGCTAATAGACTACAATGGCTGGGGCATATAGAAAGAATGGAAGATAATAGGGAAACAAAACTAGCTTACACTCAGACCCCGAGGTAGACCAAGAAGACGGTGGAGAGATAATTTATATATATACAGGCCTACAAGCACTTGGAATCAACGACTGGCAAGAGAATGTCCACCAGAGAGACGAATGGAGACGGATTGTATCTGCAGCAAAGAACCTCAAGAAGAAGAAGAAGAAGAAGAAGAAGAAGAGGAAGAAGAAGAAGAAGAAGAAGAAGAAGAAGAAGAAGAAGAAGAAGAAGAAGAAGAAGAAGAAGAAGAAGAAGAAGAAGAAGAAGAAGAAGAAGAAGAAGAAGAAGAAGAAGAAGAAGAAGAAGAAGAAGAAGAAGCATAGCAGCCAACACTATAACCGTCATGTTTACATTTGAGATTGGTAGCGTAGTGGCTAACACTCTAACCTACATGTTTCATTTGAGATTTGTAGCGTAGTGGAAAACAGTCTAACCTGCCAAACTTGTTATCATTGGAGACTGACACCTTAGTGGCCAGCTCTATAACCTATATGTTTCAATTGAGATTGATAGCGTAGTAGCCAACACTCTAGCTGCCAAATGCGATAACAATGCAGACTGGTAGCGTAATGGCGAACACTCTAACCTACATGCTTCAATTGAGACTGGAAGCGTATTAGCCAACACCTGTAACCGATATGTTTTAAGTGAATTTGGCAGCGTAGTGGTCAACACTCTTCCCTGCCACACGATTACTATTGGAACTGGTAGTGTAGTAGCCAAAGCAGTGTACTATATGCTTCAATTGGGACTGGTAGCGTAGAGGCCAACACTATAACTTGCCAAACGTGTTATCATGGGCTGGAACTGGCATCTAGGAGAATGTGTACAATGTGCCAGTGCTTCCAGGTGGGCTAGTCTAATGTCACAGATGTTTACAAGCTGTAAGACGCCACGGGCACGTGGTGTTATGCCCATATTTTATACACCAATCGCTAATCGAAGGTTAATGGAGTCATCACCATGGCGACCGATTTCACTTCCCAAAGCAATTCCGGGTATCAATGTAAGGTTGGATGCACCTGGAAGATAAAGTCAAATTTACAAATCCTTTCTCATCGGATTCTAACCGCTGATATTATGGCCAGCTTCACAGACGTTCATCGACTACGTCCGGGCGGCTCCACGGACGTCTAGCCACTACCTGCGCGCGGCTCCACAGACTTAAGCGGGCACCAAGAACTCACAATTATGTACATGGTATGTGCAATGCTGAAGAAATGCTAAGCAGTATGGACTAACAACTGCAAGTGCTAAACCAGTCAAAGCATCGGTAGAAATAATTACCATAATTTTTGTTTTTTAAATGAGTAGAAGAAAAATAAATTCATGGCAGAGTATATTTAAAAACTGCTGGACATTAGAAGATAAAGTGACACAAAATTAAAAATAAACCAATATATTGCATAGATAAATAGTACGCACATGTAAGACGGATACAGAAGTCTGGCAATGTAGTCAGTGCAAGGAACTTGAGGAGCAGCGAGAATACACACAATCTATGTACACAAAGGTGCAGACCAATAACACTGAGATTCTATACACAAAACGTATTCATGAGAACAATAAGCTATTTCGTCAATATTGGACTGCCGATAAAAAGCACATTGTAAGGTAAGAAACTCTTCACGCCCAAAGGCGCCTCTGCCAGACTGTGCTACATTCATATTTGTATAAATGTTTCTATGAGCACTCGTCAGTTCTACACCAATCATTCTGGGCACTCATTTTAGAGTATGTTGACCTGGAAACGTAAGTCAGTTATGAAAAACAAAATATCTGTATTATCCCAGTTGCGTATTGAATCGCTGACCCACTGTCCGACAGGAGATTGTCTAGTCACTTAGCTACCAAGGCTCTTCACGCACTTCAGACAAGTCGCATATCAGGCGAGACACACGGAGCCTAAACAAAAGAGCAACAAATCTGATTCTGAAATGTAGAGTTGCTGCAGAAAGTCGTGCAGTCTTGTTTTATATAATCAAACACGGTTCTGGCCGTTCTCTCCGGTCACAGCCAGATAACAATATACAACTATAGTCACACGCAATATACACACGACTTGTTGAACAAGGTATTATTCACACACACACACACACACACACACACACACACACACACGTATATATATGTGTATATATATATATATATATATATATATATATATATATATATATATATATATATATATATATATATATATATATATATATATATCACAGCCATCATCTAGTATTCCCTATACATAAACGCCATGGATTATCATCACAGCGCTCGCAGAAAGTCTCCACCCCTCGCCAGATCTTTTGCCCCTTACCGTCTCACTGCCCAGGTAAAGTTTGGTGTCCATCGTATTGTTGGCGACTGTGCTTCTTCTTCTAGTAAGCACGGCCTGGAGAGAGCGGTGCTACAGGGAGTGACAAGACGACTCCAGATTCCAGGCACTCAGAGCTCCAAGCACTTGAAGACCAAACTTTTACAGATTATAAACATACACCTATGTTTGTAAATTAAAACACACACTAATAGTAACAAAACAACTAAACTAACATAATACGTAGTTAAGGGTCAGAGACTGATAAGAGGGAAATCATGGATGGCTCAGGTGGAGGATACGATCAGACAGGTGTGCTCGTTGGAGAACATCAGGCGAGGAGAGGAGTGGGTCAGAGTGCCAGCCGTGCAGTCTGACTTGTGCAGAGTTATAATCACATTAAGCAGGGAGTTCAGGGAGTGGCTAGCAAGGGCCACGGAAGTGGAAATTCAGCAACTAATTCAGGAAAATTCTCGCCCGGGTGATGTGATTATCTACAAGGATGGGTCGGTGTTGAGAGGTAGGAGAAGTGCTTGGGGGTTCTTGGCAAAAACTAATGGTCGGCGTTTGGTGCAGGAGAGCCTGGCGTAAGATGACACTACATCTAGCTTAAGAATGGAGGTGGAGGCGGTCAGTGCAGCTTTCCGCTGGATAGAAAACACGATACATACACATATTCTGATTGTAACTGACTCAGAAAGCATGCTGAGAAGGGTGAGAACAGGCAAGCTTCGTGCAGAGTGGCTTGCTTCGCTTCGGAGGTCACAGGTAGCAAGCATCACCTGGATCTTTTCTCTTGCGCATGCCGGTGTGCTGGGGAATGAACAGGCGGACAGACTGGCTGGCTCGGCAGAACTTGGTGGAGTATTGATGCATGACAAGGCAGATGTGGTTGCGGCCTTGTGGGAGCACGTGTACACCTCGGAGGAGCAAATGGATCACCATAGTCTGGTTAGAATGAGGCAGCGAGGAGTGACGAGGGGATCTGGCCGACGCTCGACGCTCGACGCTCACAGGAAAGGCGAGACGGACATATAATCAGATTGCTACTGTAACTATTAGTGTTGGAACTCTTCGCTGGTTGCGGAGCGCTTACGGGAATGTCCCGAATGCTGTGATTTCGGTTCCTAGATCAATCAATCAATCAATCAATACGAACACTTATTATTAAGAAAGGGAGATTACACTGATACAAGGGACACAAGGGATTAATGAAGGTTATGAATCCACAAGAGAAAATCTACCAACAAGCGAGAGCTAGATAGGTGTAAATCAGTGAACACAGATCTTGAACAAAGATGTTGAGTTAACATTTTATGGAGGCCGTGGATAATATAACAATGATTAATCTCAGTGAAAAGAGACAAATTGTTTCGGGGCACCATTTTTTGGGTGTATGAGAGGTTTTGCATTTTAATGGGCAACCATGAATATAAGACAATGATACCTTATTCCGTTTAACAGCCTCCAGTAGTAAAACGTAGGAGAGTAGTTGACTCTTGGCAACATATCAAGACTGTTAAACTGCCCAGTGGGTGGATGCTTCAACAGTGTATCATGCCCTTATGAATCACAGTTGTACCCAAACACAGTGACATGAATTCCCACAACCCACTGACAAATTAATTCAGACTAATTTTATATGTGTAGACGACATTGTATCACAATTCTTGGGAAGAATTTAGTGACACAATACCCGGGGAGCAGGGAAGGATGTCAGAGTGTTGGGGAATAGAGACAGGACATATAGAGGACAAGGGACAGAATAGAGTGAGCTCATAGGCAGGGATGCAGTTATGCCATTAACAGGACATCTACAGGACCACAGAGATACGATAGACAGGACATAGGTAAGGGCGCAGAGATGTCATAAGACAGGACATCTACATGACAATCTGCTCCCATAGCAATACGTCAATATGAGATCATTCGCCTTCTGACAATGACGAAGACACTACAATACAAGCTGCCGAACACTTTTGATGACGTCATTTTCCTCAGTACTCTATAAACAAAAATGCCCACCTTAAGACTACTTGCGCGTCATCAATGCATGTTGTGTAATGAGAGACATCCGATCCGTGTACTATTAAATAGACATTGTTTTTCAGCACACGACACTGAAGATATTGATTGTTGGAAGTGACTGTTGGATGTCTATATATCACTAAAAGTAATTCATCTATTTCCTAGCCACAGAAGCTGTGAAAAGTGACTTTTGGGTTTTTGTATATTACTGAATGTAAGTCATTTATTTCTGAGCTATGACAAGTGACTGTTGGATGTCTATATATCACTGACAGTAAGTCATCTATCTATTCATGAACCACAAAGGCGACGTGGCGAGCCCGCTTGCCTACAGAAACGGTGGTCCTGGTTTCGAACTGGTCTATGATATAGAAGCTCCCAGATTAGACCAGCCTCGAGTTGGTATCAGGAAATGGTTGGGAAGTGAATGCGACTGGTGTGATGTTGAACACATTTCGCACCGAGAGCCCAGTGGTCATTGTGCCCATTATTCATTGTGTCTATTGGTCATTATGCCCATTGGTTATTGTGTCTATTGGTCATTATGTCTATTGGTTATTGTGCCCATTGGTCATTGTGTCTATTGGTTATTGTGCCCATTGGTCATTGTTGCCATTGGTCATTGTGCCCATTGGTCATTGTGTCTATTGGTTATTGTGCCCATTGGTCATTGTTCCCATTGGTCATTGTGCCCATTGGTTATTGTGCCCATTGGTTATTGTGCCCATTGGCTATTGTGTCTATTGGTTATTGTGCCCATTGGTCATTGTTCCCATTGGTTATTGTGTCTATTGGTTATTGTGCCCATTGGTCATTGTGTCTATTGGTCATTGTGTCTATTGGTTATTTTGCCCATTGGTTATTGTGCCCATTGGTTATTGTTCCCATTGGTTATTGTGCCCATTGGTCATTGTGTCTATTGGTTATTGTGCCCATTTATCATTGTGCCCATTGGTCATTGTGCCCATTGGTTATTGCGCCCATTGGTTATTGTATCTATTGGTTATTGTGCCCATTGGTTATTGTGCCCATTGGTTATTGTGCCCATTGGTCATTGTGCCCATTGGTCATTGTGTCTATTGGTTATTGTACCCATTGGTCATTGTGCCCATTGGTCATTGTCCCCATTGGTTATTGTGCCCATTGGTTATTGTGTCTATTGGTTATTGTGCCCATTGGTTATTGTGCCCATTGGTTATTGTGCCCATTGGTTATTGTGCCCATTGGTTATTGTGTCTATTGGTTATTGTGCCCATTGGTTATTGTGCCAATTGGTTATTGTGCCCATTGGTCATTGTGCCCATTGGTCATTGTGTCTATTGGTTATTGTGTCTATTGGTTATTGTGCCCATTTATTATTGTGCCCATTGGTTATTGTGCCCATTGGTCATTGTGTCTATTGGTTATTGTGCCCATTGGTTATTGTGCCCATTGATTATTGTGCCCATTGGTCATTGTGTCTATTGATTATTGTACCCATTGGTTATTGTGCCCATTGGTTATTGTGCCCATTGTTTATTGTACCCATTGGTTATTGTGTGAATTGGTTATTGTGCCCATTGGTTATTGTGCCCATTGGTTATTGTGCCCATTGGTCATTGTGCCCATTGGTCATTGTGTCTATTGATCATTGTGCCCATTGGTTATTGTGACAATTGGTCATTGTTCCCATTGGTTATTGTGCCCATTGGTTATTGTGCCCATTGGTCATTGTGCCCATTGTTCATTGTGTCTATTAGTTATTGTGTCTATTGATTATTGTGCCCATTGGTCATTGTGCCCATTGGTCATTGTGTCTATTGGTTATTGTGCCCATTGGTCATTATGCCCATTGGTCATTGTGTCTATTGGTTATTGTGTCTATTGGTTATTGTGCCCATTGGTCATTGTGCCCATTGGTCATTGCGTCTATTGGTTATTGTGTCTATTGGTTATTGTGTCTATTGGTTATTGTGCTCATATTGTCCCCATTGGTTATTGTGCCCATTGATCATTGTGCCCATTGGTCATTATGCCCATTGGTCATTGTGCCCATTGGTTATTGTGCCCATTGGTCATTATGCCCATTGTTCATTATGCCCATTGGTTATTGTGCCCATTGATCATTATGCCCATTGGTCATTGTGCCCATTGGTCATTGTGCTCATTGGTCATTGTGTCTATTGGTTATTGTGCCCATTGGTCATTGTTTCCATTGGTTATTGTGCCCATTGGTTATTGTGCCCATTGGTCATTGCGTCTATTGGTCATTGTGTCTATTGGTTATGTGCCCATTGGTCATTGTGTCTATTGGTTATTGTGCCCATTGGTTATTGTGCCCATTGATTATTGTGCCCATTGGTCATTGTGTCTATTGGTTATTGTACCCATTGGTTATTGAGCCCATTGGTTATTGTGCCCATTGTTTATTGTACCCATTGGTTATTCATGTATTCGTTATTGTGCCCATTGGTTATTGTGCCCATTGGTCATTGTGCCCATAGGTCATTGTGTCTATTGATCATTGTGCCCATTGGTTATTGTGACCATTGGTCATTGTTCCCATTGGTTATTGTGCCCATTGGTCATTGTTTCCATTGGTTATTGTGCCCATTGGTTATTGTGCCCATTGGTCATTCTGTCTATTGGTTATTGTGCCCATTGATTATTGTGCCCATTGGTCATTGTGTCTATTGGTTATTGTACCCATTGGTTATTGAGCCCATTGGTTATTGTGCCCATTGTTTATTGTACCCATTGGTTATTCATGTATTCGTTATTGTGCCCATTGGTCATTGTGCCCATTGGTTATTGTGACCATTGGTCATTGTTCCCATTGGTTATTGTGCCCATTGGTCATTGTTTCCATTGGTTATTGTGCCCATTGGTCATTGTGCCCATTGGTCATTGTGTCTATTGGTTATTGTACCCATTGGTCATTGTGCCCATTGGTCATTGTCCCCATTGGTTATTGTGCCCATTGGTTATTGTGTCTATTGGTTATTGTGCCCATTGGTTATTGTGCCCATTGGTTATTGTGCCCATTGGTTATTGTGCCCATTGGTTATTGTGCCCATTGGTTATTGTGTCTATTGGTTATTGTGCCCATTGGTTATTATGCCAATTGGTTATTGTGCCCATTGGTCATTGTGCCCATTGGTCATTGTGTCTATTGGTTATTGTGTCTATTGGTTATTGTGCCCATTTATTATTGTGCCCATTGGTTATTGTGCCCATTGGTCATTGTGTCTATTGGTTATTGTGCCCATTGGTTATTGTGCCCATTGATTATTGTGCCCATTGGTCATTGTGTCTATTGGTTATTGTACCCATTGGTTATTGTGCCCATTGGTTATTGTGCCCATTGTTTATTGTACCCATTGGTTATTGTGTGAATTGGTTATTGTGCCCATTGGTTATTGTGCCCATTGGTTATTGTGCCCATTGGTCATTGTGCCCATTGGTCATTGTGTCTATTGATCATTGTGCCCATTGGTTATTGTGACAATTGGTCATTGTTCCCATTGGTTATTGTGCCCATTGGTTATTGTGCCCATTGGTCATTGTGCCCATTGTTCATTGTGTCTATTAGTTATTGTGTCTATTGATTATTGTGCCCATTGGTCATTGTGCCCATTGGTCATTGTGTCTATTGGTTATTGTGCCCATTGGTCATTATGCCCATTGGTCATTGTGTCTATTGGTTATTGTGTCTATTGGTTATTGTGCCCATTGGTCATTGTGCCCATTGGTCATTGCGTCTATTGGTTATTGTGTCTATTGGTTATTGTGTCTATTGGTTATTGTGCTCATATTGTCCCCATTGGTTATTGTGCCCATTGATCATTGTGCCCATTGGTCATTATGCCCATTGGTCATTGTGCCCATTGGTTATTGTGCCCATTGGTCATTATGCCCATTGTTCATTATGCCCATTGGTTATTGTGCCCATTGATCATTATGCCCATTGGTCATTGTGCCCATTGGTCATTGTGCTCATTGGTCATTGTGTCTATTGGTTATTGTGCCCATTGGTCATTGTTTCCATTGGTTATTGTGCCCATTGGTTATTGTGCCCATTGGTCATTGCGTCTATTGGTCATTGTGTCTATTGGTTATGTGCCCATTGGTCATTGTGTCTATTGGTTATTGTGCCCATTGGTTATTGTGCCCATTGATTATTGTGCCCATTGGTCATTGTGTCTATTGGTTATTGTACCCATTGGTTATTGAGCCCATTGGTTATTGTGCCCATTGTTTATTGTACCCATTGGTTATTCATGTATTCGTTATTGTGCCCATTGGTTATTGTGCCCATTGGTCATTGTGCCCATAGGTCATTGTGTCTATTGATCATTGTGCCCATTGGTTATTGTGACCATTGGTCATTGTTCCCATTGGTTATTGTGCCCATTGGTCATTGTTTCCATTGGTTATTGTGCCCATTGGTTATTGTGCCCATTGGTCATTCTGTCTATTGGTTATTGTGCCCATTGGTCATTGTGTCTATTGGTCATTGTGTCTATTGGTTATTGTGCCCATTGGTCATTGTGTCTATTGGTTATTGTGCCCATTGGTTATTGTGCCCATTGATTATTGTGCCCATTGGTCATTGTGTCTATTGTTTATTGTACCTATTGGTTATTGCGCCCATTGGTTATTGTGCCCATTGTTTATTGTACCCATTGGTTATTGGTGTATTCGTTATTGTGCCCATTGGTTATTGTGCCCATTGGTCATTGTGCCCATTGGACATTGTGTCTATTGATCATTGTGCCCATTGGTTATTGTGACCATTGGTCATTGTTCCCATTGGTTATTGTGCCCATTGGTTATTGTGCCCATTGGTCATTGTGCCCATTGTTCATTGTGTCTATTAGTTATTGTGTCTATTGATTATTGTGCCCATATTGTCCCCATTGGTCATTGTGCCCATTGGTAATTGTGCCCATTGGTCATTGTGTCTATTGGTTATTGTGCCCATTGGTCATTATGCCCATTGGTCATTGTGTCTATTGGTTATTGTGTCTATTGGTTATTGTGTCTATTGGTTATTGTGCCCATATTGTCCCCATTGTTTATTGTGCCCATTGATCATTGTGCCCATTGGTCATTATGCCCATTGGTCATTGTGCCCATTGGTTATTGTGCCCATTGGTCATTATGCCCATTGGTCATTATGCCTATTGGTTATTGTGCCCATTGATCATTATGCCCATTGGTCATTGTGCCCATTGGTCATTGTGCTCATTGGTCATTGTGTCTATTGGTTATTGTGCCCATTGGTCATTGTTTCCATTGGTTATTGTGCCCATTGGTCATTGTGTCTATTGGTCATTGTGTCTATTGATCATTGTGCCCATTGGTTATTGTGTCTGTTGGTTATTGTGCCCATTGGTTTTTGTGTCTATTGGTTATTGTGCCCATTGGTTATTGTGCCCATTGGTTATTGTGCCCATTGGTTATTGTGCCCATTGGTTATTGTGTCTATTGGTTATTGTGCCCATTGGTTATTGTGCCAATTGGTTATTGTGCCCATTGGTCATTGTGCCCATTGGTCATTTTGTCTATTGTTTATTGTGTCTATTGGTTATTGTGCCCATTTATTATTGTGCCCATTGGTTATTGTGCCCATTGGTCATTGTGTCTATTGGTTATTGTGCCCATTGGTTATTGTGCTCATTGATTATTGTGCCCATTGGTCATTGTGTCTATTGATTATTGTACCCATTGGTTATTGTGCCCATTGGTTATTGTGCCCATTGTTTATTGTACCCATTGGTTATTGTGTGAATTGGTTATTGTGCCCATTGGTTATTGTGCCCATTGGTTATTGTGCCCATTGGTCATTGTGCCCATTGGTCATTGTGTCTATTGATCATTGTGCCCATTGGTTATTGTGACAATTGGTCATGGTTCCCATTAGTTATTGTGCCCATTGGTTATTGTGCCCATTGGTCATTGTGCCCATTGTTCATTGTGTCTATTAGTTATTGTGTCTATTGATTATTGTGCCCATTGTTCATTGTGCCCATTGGTCATTGTGTCTATTGGTTATTGTGCCCATTGGTCATTATGCCCATTGGTCATTGTGTCTATTGGTTATTGTGTCTATTGGTTATTGTGCCCATTGGTCATTGTGCCCATTGGTCATTGCGTCTATTGGTTATTGTGTCTATTGCTTATTGTGTCTATTGGTTATTGTGCTCATATTGTCCCCATTGGTTATTGTGCCCATTGATCATTGTGCCCATTGGTCATTATGCCCATTGGTCATTGTGCCCATTGGTTATTGTGCCCATTGGTCATTATGCCCATTGTTCATTATGCCCATTGGTTATTGTGCCCATTGATCATTATGCCCATTGGTCATTGTGCCCATTGGTCATTGTGCTCATTGGTCATTGTGTCTATTGGTTATTGTGCCCATTGGTCATTGTTTCCATTGGTTATTGTGCCCATTGGTTATTGTGCCCATTGGTCATTGTGTCTATTGGTCATTGTGTCTATTGGTTATTGTGCCCATTGGTCATTGTGTCTATTGGTTATTGTGCCCATTGGTTATTGTGCCCATTGATTATTGTGCCCATTGGTCATTGTGTCTATTGGTTATTGTACCCATTGGTTATTGAGCCCATTGGTTATTGTGCCCATTGTTTATTGTACCCATTGGTTATTCATGTATTCGTTATTGTGCCCATTGGTTATTGTGCCCATTGGTCATTGTGCCCATAGGTCATTGTGTCTATTGATCATTGTGCCCATTGGTTATTGTGACCATTGGTCATTGTTCCCATTGGTTATTGTGCCCATTGGTCATTGTTTCCATTGGTTATTGTGCCCATTGGTTATTGTGCCCATTGGTCATTCTGTCTATTGGTTATTGTGCCCATTGGTCATTGTGTCTATTGGTCATTGTGTCTATTGGTTATTGTGCCCATTGGTCATTGTGTCTATTGGTTATTGTGCCCATTGGTTATTGTGCCCATTGATTATTGTGCCCATTGGTCATTGTGTCTATTGGTTATTGTACCTATTGGTTATTGTGCCCACTGGTTATTGTGCCCATTGTTTATTGTACCCATTGGTTATTGGTGTATTCGTTATTGTGCCCATTGGTTATTGTGCCCATTGGTCATTGTGCCCATTGGACATTGTGTCTATTGATCATTGTGCCCATTGGTTATTGTGACCATTGGTCATTGTTCCCATTGGTTATTGTGCCCATTGGTTATTGTGCCCATTGGTCATTGTGCCCATTGTTCATTGTGTCTATTAGTTATTGTGTCTATTGATTATTGTGCCCATATTGTCCCCATTGGTCATTGTGCCCATTGGTAATTGTGCCCATTGGTCATTGTGTCTATTGGTTATTGTGCCCATTGGTCATTATGCCCATTGGTCATTGTGTCTATTGGTTATTGTGTCTATTGGTTATTGTGTCTATTGGTTATTGTGCCCATATTGTCCCCATTGTTTATTGTGCCCATTGATCATTGTGCCCATTGATCATTATGCCCATTGGTCATTGTGCCCATTGGTTATTGTGCCCATTGGTCATTATGCCCATTGGTCATTATGCCTATTGGTTATTGTGCCCATTGATCATTATGCCCATTGGTCATTGTGCCCATTGGTCATTGTGCTCATTGGTCATTGTGTCTATTGGTTATTGTGCCCATTGGTCATTGTTTCCATTGGTTATTGTGCCCATTGGTCATTGTGTCTATTGGTCATTGTGTCTATTGATCATTGTGCCCATTGGTTATTGTGTCTGTTGGTTATTGTGCCCATTGGTTATTGTGTCTATTGGTTATTGTGCCCATTGGTTATTGTGCCCATTGGTTATTGTGCCCATTGGTTATTGTGCCCATTGGTTATTGTGTCTATTGGTTATTGTGCCCATTGGTTATTGTGCCAATTGGATATTGTGCCCATTGGTCATTGTGCCCATTGGTCATTGTGTCTATTGGTTATTGTGTCTATTGGTTATTGTGCCCATTGGTTATTGTGCCCATTGATTATTGTGCCCATTGGTCATTGTGTCTATTGATTATTGTACCCATTGGTTATTGTGCCCATTGGTTATTGTGCCCATTGTTTATTGTACCCATTGGTTATTGTGTGAATTGGTTATTGTGCCCATTGGTTATTGTGCCCATTGGTTATTGTGCCCATTGGTCATTGTGCCCATTGTTCATTGTGTCTATTAGTTATTGTGTCTATTGATTATTGTGCCCATTGGTCATTGTGCCCATTGGTCATTGTGTCTATTGGTTATTGTGCCCTTTGGTCATTATGCCCATTGGTCATTGTGTCTATTGGTTATTGTGTCTATTGGTTATTGTGCCCATTGGTCATTGTGCCCATTGGTCATTGCGTCTATTGGTTATTGTGTCTATTGGTTATTGTGTCTATTGGTTATTGTGCTCATATTGTCCCCATTGGTTATTGTGCCCATTGATCATTGTGCCCATTGGTCATTATGCCCATTGGTCATTGTGCCCATTGGTTATTGTGCCCATTGGTCATTATGCCCATTGTTCATTATGCCCATTGGTTATTGTGCCCATTGATCATTATGCCCATTGGTCATTGTGCCCATTGGTCATTGTGCTCATTGGTCATTGTGTCTATTGGTTATTGTGCCCATTGGTCATTGTTTCCATTGGTTATTGTGCCCATTGGTTATTGTGCCCATTGGTCATTGTGTCTATTGGTCATTGTGTCTATTGGTTATTGTGCCCATTGGTCATTGTGTCTATTGGTTATTGTGCCCATTGGTTATTGTGCCCATTGATTATTGTGCCCATTGGTCATTGTGTCTATTGGTTATTGTACCCATTGGTTATTGAGCCCATTGGTTATTGTGCCCATTGTTTATTGTACTCATTGGTTATTCATGTATTCGTTATTGTGCCCATTGGTTATTGTGCCCATTGGTCATTGTGCCCATAGGTCATTGTGTCTATTGATCATTGTGCCCATTGGTTATTGTGACCATTGGTCATTGTTCCCATTGGTTATTGTGCCCATTGGTCATTGTTTCCATTGGTTATTGTGCCCATTGGTTATTGTGCCCATTGGTAATTCTGTCTATTGGTTATTGTGCCCATTGGTCATTGTGTCTATTGGTCATTGTGTCTATTGGTTATTGTGCCCATTGGTCATTGTGTCTATTGGTTATTGTGCCCATTGATTATTGTGCCCATTGGTCATTGTGTCTATTGGTTATTGTACCTATTGGTTATTGTGCCCATTGGTTATTGTGCCCATTGTTTATTGTACCCATTGGTTATTGGTGTATTCGTTATTGTGCCCATTGGTTATTGTGCCCATTGGTCATTGTGCCCATTGGTCATTGTGTCTATTGATCATTGTGCCCATTGGTTATTGTGACCATTGGTCATTGTTCCCATTGGTTATTGTGCCCATTGGTTATTGTGCCCATTGGTCATTGTGCCCATTGTTCATTGTGTCTATTAGTTATTGTGTCTATTGATTATTGTGCCCATATTGTCCCCATTGGTCATTGTGCCCATTGGTAATTGTGCCCATTGGTCATTGTGTCTATTGGTTATTGTGCCCATTGGTCATTATGCCCATTGGTCATTGTGTCTATTGGTTATTGTGTCTATTGGTTATTGTGTCTATTGGTTATTGTGCCCATATTGTCCCCATTGTTTATTGTGCCCATTGATCATTGTGCCCATTGGTCATTATGCCCATTGGTCATTGTGCCCATTGGTTATTGTGCCCATTGGTCATTATGCCTGTCAGGGTCTTATAATTGGCTCGTTGGCTAACACGTGTGAGACAGTACAAGTATAACGTGATTCGACGTAAGACACAGCAACACAAGTTCTATGGATTTATTGCCACATTAAATACAGAACGATAATTACAGCAATCTACAATATATAACTCACGACGCTCACAACCACAATACAGCTCATAGGTCTGACGCTCAAGATATCAGTCGTTCGGCTTTCAATCACGGAGATTCATACAAACGCCTTGCTCTCATCGCACATGTCCGTCCGGTCTCCAGTCCCAGCTCGGTCTGCGCTTAGCACGCCAACTGCCCACTGCCTCTAGTGGTGTCACGTGTCCTGCGTGCGTCTGTCGTCTGCCTGACCGCTGGTCGCGTGTCAGGTAACAATCTTGTCAGCCGGGTGTCGCAACGATGTTGCTGCACAGCTATACCATGTTAGGCTCTGACATTCTCCCCGGGTACCTCAATGAAAGATGTCATCTTTCATTCATGTTCTCTGTATATACTGGGGTAGTGTTAACTTCATGTCAGAGACTACTCTTTCCCAGTGTTATGCATGAAAATACATATATGGCATGGAAATATATACAAAAATTGTAAGTTGCATTGAAATGACAAATGAAGTACAACTTTTAACACAACTTAGGTTTCCTCCCCCTGATGGCTGGTTACCTCCATTGCAATAATACCCAGTCAGATCAGTAGTTACCAGCTTCACGCATCTACTTCGCAGCAATTTGAAAAAAAACGTAATAATATGGTTGTTTTGCAACAGCCATCTAGCCAGACTGAAATACGACTTTACATAAGTCGCATTAAACACTCAAACTCTAACCTCATTTGGCCAGGAGCTCTTATGTTGGTTTGCAATGTTGGCAGCTATCTGCCATGCTTGGTGGACGCCTACCCGGTGTGTTAACCATTTGAGCAACAAAATGTCTATTTATACAATACACATTAATGAATATGTTTCAAATTATGGCCCTTGGTGTAATTCGTAAATGCAAGGGAAGTAATTTTGACAATCAAGAAATTCAATAAATGACAATAATTATTTAATTTCTTAGCGTCATTGCTTGACGTTTCTTCATATTAACGAGAAAAAGTCGGTAATATGAATACATTAATCAAGATATGATTCTAAGATTACACTAATCAATTTAAGTAAGTACCCAATTGGTGTATTATATTTTATAGATTCAAAAGGATTTTACAATCGTCATAAGTTTTTGAATATTTGTATATCGTCTGCTAATTTTGCTATACTTTTTAAATTACACAGGAAGTACACACGAAACGCAAAATTTAGTTGCTGTTTGACCACAAATGCTCCCGTTTTCTTTTGTAACGGATAGTTAAATGTTCTCAAAGTTCGTGTTTGATGTTCTAGTATCACAACTATCGGATTATGATGGAATGTTCTTATTTCCGATGTGTTCACAACTTCTGGATAAAGATTGAATGTTCTTATTTCCGATGTTCAATTGTGGAACATTTTGGATTAAATTCAATGCAGAGGTGGTGTATAAGTCATTGTTCAGTCCACATTTGCACACGTCGTTAAAATATCACGGTGAAGAAAGTCACTCACAGCTGGCACTGTTAACTGGTAAAGTTCGCTTCTGGTAAGTGGTTAAGCGTCTGTGACACTGTTCTTGGTGTATATTTACAATTAATAATGTTCTCTTTCTAACACACACTACACAATTATACTACACTCATTACATGGCTTGATTAAAATAAGTATATTATACATGTCGGTTTTTTAACCGTATCACAATTACAATTATAGACCTTACACAGTAGGTGAATAGAAACAACATTCACTCATTGGTGGCTGTGTTGTTCTGAGTGTATTAGTACACTCTGCACTCAGACATTGCTTACTGGGTCGGTTGGACAACGGGACAAAAGATCGGCAATTGTATTGATTCTGCCAGAAATGTGACGAACCTCGAAACTGTAATTTTGAAGCTTCAAGGACCAGCGAGCAATCATATTGTTGGATGGTACTCCGGCATTTATATACCGTAATGGACTGTTGTCAGTTTCGATGATAAAGTGACGTCCTAGAAGATATCTGGATAGTTTCGTCACACTTTCTACTAAGGCAAGTGCCTCTAATTGCGGAATGGACCATGTCCGCTCTCTAGGCCTTAGTTTTCTTGATATGAAACAAATGGGATGCAGGATGTTGTTGTATTCCTGCAATAGGACTGCCCCAATCGCAACGGAGCTAGCATCTGTTCTCAATCTGAAAGGTAAACGAATGTTGGGCAATTTAAGGATGAGATTATTCGAATTCTTATCAGAAAAGTATGTCAAAACTTTATGAAATGCATTTCGTAGGCATTCATCGTGTACAACTTTTTCAGGCTTATCCTTGGTTAGTAAGTTAGAAAAAACCTCGGTCAGTTCTGAAAAATCAGGAATGAATTTTCTGTAATAATTGATCAGTCCCAACAAACTCCGGACTTGTTTCTTATTAGTCGGGAGTGACAGTTTTAGAATTTTGGAGACAATTTTGTTGTCTGTCATGACAAAGCCATTGGATATTCTGTACCCCAAAAATGATATCTCTTGGTAAGCCATGTTCACCTTTGAAGGCTTCACTGTCAGTCCGTGCTGTCTGATACGTTCTAGTGTCTGTTCTAGTGTCTTTATATGTTCCGTCATTGTCTCTGTGTGGACACAGATGTCGTCAATATAGCAAATGATATTAGGAATGTCAGATAGGAGGAGTCGTGTCATGCGTACGAATGTGGCTGGGGCATTGACTAGCCCAAATGGAAGTTTGCACCATTCGTACAGTCCCCAAGGCGTGGCAAAAGCTGTTAGATGTCTGCTGTCTTCATGTACAGCTATCTGCCAGTAACCTTTAGACATGTCAAGCGTCGTAAAGAACTTAGCGTCAGTCAGTTCTGTCAGAAGATCGTCAGTGTTTGCCATTGGTTCAAGATCTAAAACAGTTATTTTGTTCAGTTTTCTGTAGTCGATGCAAAGTCGTATTGTCTTGTCCTTTTTGCGTACAATGACCATGGGTGAAGAGAAGTCTGATAAGGATCGTCTGATGATGTTGTTTTTTTCTAAGTTGATAATTTCTTGATGTAACTGTTCTTTGTAGTGTAATGGTATTGTGTATGGTCTACATCTTATTGGTGTGTTTGATGTGAGTGTGATGTGATGCTGTACTAATTATGTTTGTCCTGGGTTGTCTGAAAAGATGGTGTTGTACTGTTGTATCAACTGTTTGCAACTGTTTGACTCTGCTTGACTTAAGTTTGGATTGATCTTGATCTCATTTAAGCAGTTTGTCGTGTCTAATGTAGGTGTTGGAATCTCGTCGCTAGAATCGTCATCTTCGTGATCTATTATCACGGTGCAAGCTGTCGTATCGTCTTGTTCGTTGTCTCTGTTGTGGTATGGTCTTAGCATATTTATGTGAAATATTTTGTGTTTGTCTTTTATTAGGATTTCGTAGTCTACAGGTGAGATTTGTCTTGTCACTTTAAAAGGTCCTTGCCAAGAATCAGTCAGTAGCTCTCTGTCACTAGGTAGTAGTAGTAGAACGTCCTGTCCAGGTGTCAATGTTATAGTCCTGTTACCTTTGTCTGCGTACTGTCTGTAAGTAGCACCAGATAGTTTAAGTGCATTTTTAGCAATTTCACATGATTTAATAATCCTTTCACGCAATGATGTTACGTACACAAATGATGATATGGGTTTCAGTATTGGAGTAGAATTAGTTAACATTTGGTGATAAATTGTTAATGGGCCTCGTGGTTTGGCACCATAGATTAGTTCAAAAGGAGAGAAACCGGTACTAGAATGTGGTACCTCGCGATAAGCAAAAAGGACAGCTGGTAAGTATACATCCCAGTTGTTGGGGTGATCTTGAGTTACTTTGGCAAGCATGTGCTTCAGGTCCCCATTAAGCTTTTCTATAATCCCGCTAGAGTGAGGATGATAGGGGGTATTGAAAACTTGCTTCACTCCTAACATTTTAGTGAAAGCTTGGGTGGATGCGGCAATAAACTGAGTGCCTCTATCAGACTGGATAGTATCTGGAAATCCAATTCGGGAGAAAATATGGAAGAATACTTCCATGATGTCGTTGGCAGTAATGTTCTTTAGCGGGATCGCTTCTGGCCATCTACTACATTGATCAACAAAAGTTAGAATATATTTATTCCCTCTAGTAGTTGTATGACTAAGAGGGCCCACAATGTCAACTGATAATTTTTCAAAGGGTCGACTGGCTAAGTCAGTGACTTGTAACTTTGCCTGTGGGTGTTTACCTTTTTTTACTAGTTTCTGGCATGTATCACAACTTCTGCAATATGTTCTTATGTCATTGCAAAATTTTGGCCAATGAAACTGTGTCAAAAGTCTTGACCTGGTTTTAACATATGCCATATGACCTGCAAAAGGTATATCGTGAGCAAGATGTAAAGCTTGCTTGCGATAAGTAGTTGGCAAAACAGTTTGCTTTGTTGTAATGTCACCTCTGGTGTAGTACCTGGTGAGTATATCATTGTGTAAAGCAAAATGCCATTTCGCATTTTTGGTTACTCTTGCCTTTTTGCCGATCAGGTCAAAGTACTTTGACAGTGAAGGATCAGCTTTTTGAGCTGTTATGAATGTTTCCTTCATAGAGTCACTAGGTGGTAATTCTGGGCTAAGCATTTGTATAGCCTCGGTTTGGTTACTTTCATCTTGCACTCTAGCAGTAGCTCTTGTTACTGCGTTCACACACTCAATGACATCAGATGATGATGGAATGATATCGTCAATGATGTGATGAGAACTTAGTGCTGCATTAGCTAACATACATTCAATAGGTGATATGACATTTTCAGTGATGACATTTGGTGGTGATGTGTTATCATCAATACATAGTGATGTTATGTCATGGTTATGAGGTTTGTCATTCACCTCAGGTAAATTTCCTATGATTATATCGCACACTGGGTTTGTAAGTGCCGCGACCTTTACTTTCCCGGTGAGGAATGGTGTTTCAATGTATGCCCATGCTAATGGATATTTTTCAATATTGCCTGAAAATGTTCTACATGTGATGTGTCTGCCTGTATAGTCTGTAGGCGTTATGAATGTTGTTTTCAGGCCAATAAGTGTACTTCCGGTGTCGCGAAGTACTGTAGCAAACTTGCCATTAACATACCCGTGATGGATGTCTAATCTGCCTTTTGAGTCTATTACCAAGTTAGCTTCCTCACTGGCAATAGGGATGGCGTGCCCGCATGTTAAGATACCATCTTCATAGAAGGTGTTACAGACAGTGCATTTGTTAGCATTAAATACATCACAAGCCTGTGCTGCATTGACAGGATGTTTCTCTGGATTTTCGTCTTCTGACGCTGAGCTATCGAACAAGGCGGCATTGGCTTTGTTGGTCATATGCCTGCCTCTACAATCCATGCGATGGTGCCCAAAAGCCTTGCAGAGAAAACATTTACGTTTATTTTTGAACAATTTACGTTCTCTGTCTTGACTGTTTACTATATTTTGCAAGTATGTCTGGTATCCTGGGTTTTGATCGCACATCTCGTTCAAATGGTGAGAAAATTTACAAAATCTGCACTGTCTAAATTTTTCAGAGGTAGGCCTGTTTGGTTTTTGCCTACTATAGTTTTTCTCATAGTTGGCTGCTGCTACCCAGTTACTGTCAGTAGCTTCAGTGGCAAAGCATTGTTTGTTGGCCGTGTAATAGGCCGACCCACGTCTTTCAATTTCTTCCACACTTGTGCATTCATTCTCCTGTAAGAACTTAGAAAACGATGATGGGATAGAAGAAATGATTTTATCTCGAATGATGAGATCTTCTAATCTATCATAACTTTTATTAATTTTGGCTGCTGAAGTCCATTTGCTGAAAACATCTCGGACTAAACAGAGGTAGTCAGAGAACGTTTGAGTTGATTTTGGACTCAATTTACTGAATTGTTCTCTGTAACCTGCCTCGTCTAACATGAAATGTGCCATTATCTTAGATTTAATATAATGGTACTCTTTCCTTAGGTCTTTGGGGATGGTTTCAATGACTTTAAGAGGTTCCCCAGATAGACTCCTCATATAAAGAATATTCCATTCAGAAAGTGGAACTTGGTAATGTTCCATTAAAGTCTCAAAATTTTGAGTAAAGGCTGCTATGCAGTCACCCGAGGTATAGTTACGGACGATACCTTGATACTTCTTATACTGGTTTTCTTTTTCCAGTCTTTCAGATTTCTTTGATTCTTTATTCATCGCAGTCTCAGTGTCAAGTTGTTTCATTTTCAACTGTAACTCTAGTTCTTCTTTCTTACTCTGAGCTGCTATTTCTGCTTTCTTAAGTTCACTGTCTATCTCAGCTTGCTTTGTCTTTGCAGCCATTTCTACTTCGGCTTGCTTTAATGCTGTTTCTGCCTCTATTTGCTTGGCAGCTTTTTCAATCTCTGCCTGTTTCAAGGCTGTTTCAATCTCTGCCTGTTTTAAGGCTGTTTCAATCTCTGCCTGTTTTAAGGCTGTTTCTGCCTCTGCTTGCTTGGCAGCCATTTCTGCTTGTTTTAGAGCTCTCTCCGCTGCTCTTTCTTCGCGTTCATTATTTTTCTCTTGTACCAGCAGGTATTCAGCGTATTTGTCTTCGCTCCATTTTGTTAATTCATCACCTGTTAGATGTAATTTAATACCCATATCGATGAAATCAAATAATGACGACATGATGGAGAAAATACGTCACTGAAAATCAACCACACAAAATATGTTATAAATGGTTAGTAATAAACAATTTACAATTTATTTTACTATACGATGCGTGCCTACTATTGCATACGTAAAGTTAAAGTATAGAAAAATATACTCAAGTGCCCTGGATACGGTGAAGAATGGTTGGACACTCGGGCTAGAAAACTGTAGGGTCGTTACTTCGGAACCACTAATGACCTCTACGGCAAGGTTATGGATGGTACGGAAAAACCTGCTTTATTTTTGGAAGAAAATAAGTTAGCGTCTATTTGTTGGTGTGTGCCTGCAAGTCACTAAGTGTTGACTAGGTTTGGATGGCGTCGAGTGTAATTGTATGTCGTAAATTTGTCGTCAACAGTTTCAACAGAAGTTACACTCTTTCCAAAACTCTTTGCGTTCGACAAACTCAATGCACAAAGACAATCTATCTGTATTTGAACACTCAATAACATTGATGACACATCACTTACATCAAGATGACATTCAGTAAGGACATAGACATCAAGTTTACAAGATGGCGACAAGGTCAAAATGGCGACAAAATAACAATGTCGACAAGGTCAAACGGTGACAAGTTTCACAAATCACAAATGTTTTACACGTTTACAGGATCAAACAATATGTACTGCACATTTACTAATGGTTTTACACATATTTAAACAATGTAATAATGGATCATACTGAGACTTTCACGATCACATTTACATAGCTATAACCTTGACAAATTTCACAAGTTCAAGAATTATAGTTTTAAATACGAAAGACGAGCAACACACGTCTACATATATTAGGTTCTTAAACAAGGACGAGCAACCCACGTCCACACATGTCAGGGTCTTATAATTGGCTCGTTGGCTAACACGTGTGAGACAGTACAAGTATAACGTGATTCGACGTAAGACACAGCAACACAAGTTCTATGGATTTATTGCCACATTAAATACAGAACGATAATTACAGCAATCTACAATATATAACTCACGACGCTCACAACCACAATACAGCTCATAGGTCTGACGCTCAAGATATCAGTCGTTCGGCTTTCAATCACGGAGATTCATACAAACGCCTTGCTCTCATCGCACATGTCCGTCCGGTCTCCAGTCCCAGCTCGGTCTGCGCTTAGCACGCCAACTGCCCACTGCCTCTAGTGGTGTCACGTGTCCTGCGTGCGTCTGTCGTCTGCCTGACCGCTGGTCGCGTGTCAGGTAACAATCTTGTCAGCCGGGTGTCGCAACGATGTTGCTGCACAGCTATACCATGTTAGGCTCTGACAATGCCCATTGGTCATTATGCCTATTGGTTATTGTGCCCATTGATCATTATGCCCATTGGTCATTGTGCCCATTGGTCATTGTGCTCATTGGTCATTGTGTCTATTGGTTATTGTGCCCATTGGTCATTGTTTCCATTGGTTATTGTGCCCATTGGTCATTGTGTCTATTGGTCATTGTGTCTATTGATCATTGTGCCCATTGGTTATTGTGTCTGTTGGTCATTGTGTCTATTGGTCATTGTTCCCATTGGTTATTGTGTCCATTGGTTATTGTTCCTATTGGTTATTGTGCCCATTGGTCATTGTGCCCATTGGTCATTGCGTCTATTGGTTATTGTGCCCATTGGTCATTCTGTCTATTGGTTATTGTGCCCATTGGTCATTGTGTCTATTGGTCATTGTGTCTATTGATCATTGTGCCCATTGGTTATTGTGCCCATTGGTCATTGTGTCTATTGGTCATTGTGTCTATTGATCATTGTGCCCATTGGTTATTGTGCCCATTGGTCATTGTGTCTATTGATAATTGTGCCCATTGTTCATTGTGTCTATTGGTCATTGTGTCTATTGATCATTGTGCCCATTGGTTATTGTGCCCATTGATCATTGTTCCCATTGGTTATTGTGCCCATTGGTTATTGTGCCCATTGGTCATTGTGCCCATTGGTCATTGTGTCTGTTGGTTATTGTTCCCATTGGTCATTGTGTCTATTGGTTATTGTGCCCATTGGTCATTGTGTCTATTGGTTATTATGCCCATTGGTCATTGTGCCCATTGGTTATTATGCCCATTGGTTATTATGCCCATTGGTCATTGTGTCTATTGGTTATTGTGCCCATTGGTCATTGTGCCCATTGGTATTTGTGTCTATTGATTATTGTACCCATTGGTCATTGTGTCTATTGGTTATTGTGCCCATTGGTCATTGTGTCTATTGGTTATTGTGCCCATTGGTTATTGTGCCCATTGATTATTGTGCCCATTGGTCATTGTGTCTATTGGTTATTGTACCCATTGGTTATTGAGCCCATTGGTTATTGTGCCCATTGTTTATTGTACCCATTGGTTATTCATGTATTCGTTATTGTGCCCATTGGTTATTGTGCCCATTGGTCATTGTGCCCATAGGTCATTGTGTCTATTGATCATTGTGCCCATTGGTTATTGTGACCATTGGTCATTGTTCCCATTGGTTATTGTGCCCATTGGTCATTGTTTCCATTGGTTATTGTGCCCATTGGTTATTGTGCCCATTGGTCATTCTGTCTATTGGTTATTGTGCCCATTGGTCATTGTGTCTATTGGTCATTGTGTCTATTGGTTATTGTGCCCATTGGTCATTGTGTCTATTGGTTATTGTGCCCATTGGTTATTGTGCCCATTGATTATTGTGCCCATTGGTCATTGTGTCTATTGGTTATTGTACCTATTGGTTATTGTGCCCACTGGTTATTGTGCCCATTGTTTATTGTACCCATTGGTTATTGGTGTATTCGTTATTGTGCCCATTGGTTATTGTGCCCATTGGTCATTGTGCCCATTGGACATTGTGTCTATTGATCATTGTGCCCATTGGTTATTGTGACCATTGGTCATTGTTCCCATTGGTTATTGTGCCCATTGGTTATTGTGCCCATTGGTCATTGTGCCCATTGTTCATTGTGTCTATTAGTTATTGTGTCTATTGATTATTGTGCCCATATTGTCCCCATTGGTCATTGTGCCCATTGGTAATTGTGCCCATTGGTCATTGTGTCTATTGGTTATTGTGCCCATTGGTCATTATGCCCATTGGTCATTGTGTCTATTGGTTATTGTGTCTATTGGTTTTTGTGTCTATTGGTTATTGTGCCCATATTGTCCCCATTGTTTATTGTGCCCATTGATCATTGTGCCCATTGATCATTATGCCCATTGGTCATTGTGCCCATTGGTTATTGTGCCCATTGGTCATTATACCCATTGGTCATTATGCCTATTGGTTATTGTGCCCATTGATCATTATGCCCATTGGTCATTGTGCCCATTGGTCATTGTGCTCATTGGTCATTGTGTCTATTGGTTATTGTGCCCATTGGTCATTGTTTCCATTGGTTATTGTGCCCATTGGTCATTGTGTCTATTGGTCATTGTGTCTATTGATCATTGTGCCCATTGGTTATTGTGTCTGTTGGTTATTGTGCCCATTGGTTATTGTGTCTATTGGTTATTGTGCCCATTGGTTATTGTGCCCATTGGTTATTGTGCCCATTGGTTATTGTGCCCATTGGTTATTGTGTCTATTGGTTATTGTGCCCATTGGTTATTGTGCCAATTGGATATTGTGCCCATTGGTCATTGTGCCCATTGGTCATTGTGTCTATTGGTTATTGTGTCTATTGGTTATTGTGCCCATTGGTTATTGTGCCCATTGATTATTGTGCCCATTGGTCATTGTGTCTATTGATTATTGTACCCATTGGTTATTGTGCCCATTGGTTATTGTGCCCATTGTTTATTGTACCCATTGGTTATTGTGTGAATTGGTTATTGTGCCCATTGGTTATTGTGCCCATTGGTTATTGTGCCCATTGGTCATTGTGCCCATTGTTCATTGTGTCTATTAGTTATTGTGTCTATTGATTATTGTGCCCATTGGTCATTGTGCCCATTGGTCATTGTGTCTATTGGTTATTGTGCCCTTTGGTCATTATGCCCATTGGTCATTGTGTCTATTGGTTATTGTGTCTATTGGTTATTGTGCCCATTGGTCATTGTGCCCATTGGTCATTGCGTCTATTGGTTATTGTGTCTATTGGTTATTGTGTCTATTGGTTATTGTGCTCATATTGTCCCCATTGGTTATTGTGCCCATTGATCATTGTGCCCATTGGTCATTATGCCCATTGGTCATTGTGCCCATTGGTTATTGTGCCCATTGGTCATTATGCCCATTGTTCATTATGCCCATTGGTTATTGTGCCCATTGATCATTATGCCCATTGGTCATTGTGCCCATTGGTCATTGTGCTCATTGGTCATTGTGTCTATTGGTTATTGTGCCCATTGGTCATTGTTTCCATTGGTTATTGTGCCCATTGGTTATTGTGCCCATTGGTCATTGTGTCTATTGGTCATTGTGTCTATTGGTTATTGTGCCCATTGGTCATTGTGTCTATTGGTTATTGTGCCCATTGGTTATTGTGCCCATTGATTATTGTGCCCATTGGTCATTGTGTCTATTGGTTATTGTACCCATTGGTTATTGAGCCCATTGGTTATTGTGCCCATTGTTTATTGTACTCATTGGTTATTCATGTATTCGTTATTGTGCCCATTGGTTATTGTGCCCATTGGTCATTGTGCCCATAGGTCATTGTGTCTATTGATCATTGTGCCCATTGGTTATTGTGACCATTGGTCATTGTTCCCATTGGTTATTGTGCCCATTGGTCATTGTTTCCATTGGTTATTGTGCCCATTGGTTATTGTGCCCATTGGTAATTCTGTCTATTGGTTATTGTGCCCATTGGTCATTGTGTCTATTGGTCATTGTGTCTATTGGTTATTGTGCCCATTGGTCATTGTGTCTATTGGTTATTGTGCCCATTGATTATTGTGCCCATTGGTCATTGTGTCTATTGGTTATTGTACCTATTGGTTATTGTGCCCATTGGTTATTGTGCCCATTGTTTATTGTACCCATTGGTTATTGGTGTATTCGTTATTGTGCCCATTGGTTATTGTGCCCATTGGTCATTGTGCCCATTGGTCATTGTGTCTATTGATCATTGTGCCCATTGGTTATTGTGACCATTGGTCATTGTTCCCATTGGTTATTGTGCCCATTGGTTATTGTGCCCATTGGTCATTGTGCCCATTGTTCATTGTGTCTATTAGTTATTGTGTCTATTGATTATTGTGCCCATATTGTCCCCATTGGTCATTGTGCCCATTGGTTATTGTGCTCATTGGTTATTGTGTCTATTGGTTACTGTGCCCATTGGTTATTGTGCCCATTGGTCATTGTGCCTATTGGTTATTGTGCCCATTGGTAATTGTGTCCATTGGTTATTGTGCCCATTGGTCATTGTGCCCATTGGTCATTGTGCTCATTGGTCATTGTGTCTATTGGTTATTGTGCCCATTGGTCATTGTTTCCATTGGTTATTGTGCCCATTGGTCATTGTGTCTATTGGTCATTGTGTCTATTGATCATTGTGCCCATTGGTTATTGTGTCTGTTGGTCATTGTGTCTATTGGTCATTGTTCCCATTGGTTATTGTGTCCATTGGTTATTGTTCCTATTGGTTATTGTGCCCATTGGTCATTGTGCCCATTGGTCATTGCGTCTATTGGTTATTGTGCCCATTGGTCATTCTGTCTATTGGTTATTGTGCCCATTGGTCATTGTGTCTATTGGTCATTGTGTCTATTGATCATTGTGCCCATTGGTTATTGTGCCCATTGGTCATTGTGTCTATTGGTCATTGTGTCTATTGATCATTGTGCCCATTGGTTATTGTGCCCATTGGTCATTGTGTATATTGATAATTGTGCCCATTGTTCATTGTGTCTATTGGTCATTGTGTCTATTGATCATTGTGCCCATTGGTTATTGTGCCCATTGATCATTGTTCCCATTGGTTATTGTGCCCATTGGTTATTGTGCCCATTGGTCATTGTGCCCATTGGTCATTGTGTCTGTTGGTTATTGTTCCCATTGGTCATTGTGTCTATTGGTTATTGTGCCCATTGGTCATTGTGTCTATTGGTTATTATGCCCATTGGTCATTGTGCCCATTGGTTATTATGCCCATTGGTTATTATGCCCATTGGTCATTGTGTCTATTGGTTATTGTGCCCATTGGTCATTGTGCCCATTGGTATTTGTGTCTATTGATTATTGTACCCATTGGTCATTGTGTCTATTGGTTATTGTGCCCATTGGTCATTGTTCCCATTGGTTATTGTGCCAATTGGTCATTGTGTCTATTGGTTATTGTGGCCATTGGTAATTGTGTCTATTGGTTATTGTTCCCATGGTCATTGTGTCTATTGGCCATTGTGTCTATTGGTTATTGTGCCCATTGGTTATTGTGCCCATTGGTTATTGTTCCCTTTGGTTATGTCAGGGTCTTACAATCTAATGAATCTGGCTCGCTGGACCTAACATATGTGAAACATACACAAGTACAGAATTATTTGACGGGACACACGGTAACACTAAGTTTGATGGTTTTATTTACTCTTTACATGCAACACAATCTAATTCGGCATGTGGCCATCACAAGGTGAATATCACAACCTATACATAATACATCAATGCACTCACAAACTGAAACCCACTGCTATGCAGTCTTTCTATCTTCTCACAAGAGCTACGAGCAATCGACATTCAGGCACAGAAACACAAGAGCCGCTTTCATACACGTCAGTCTCGTCCGATCCCCTAGCCGTGTCTGCCGTTTCCCGCTCACAGTGCTTGCCCTGTGGATTCGAGCGCAGCGAGAATTGCATGCGTCACGCTTGTACTGACTTGCCCGTTGACGGTCACTCTCTCTCGTCAGCGAAACCTGTGGATAGGTAACTGGTGTTCGCCTGGCGGGCGTAACGTTGTCGCGGCATATCAATGGGGGATTATGACAGTTTATTGTGCCCATTGTTCATTGTGTCTATTGGTTATTGTGCCCATTGGTCATTGTGACCATTGGTCATTGTGCCCATTGGTTATTGTGCCCATTGGTTATTGTGTCTATTGGTTATTGTGCCCATTGGTTATTGTGCCCATTGGTTATTGTGCCCATTGGTCATTGTGCCCATTGGTCATTGTGTCTATTGGTTATTGTGCTCATTGGTCATTGTGCCCATTGGTCATTGTGCCCATTGGTTATTGTGCCCATTGGTTATTGTGCCCATTGGTCATTGTGTCTATTGGTTATTGTGCCCATTGGTTATTTTGCCCATTGGTTATTGTGCCTATTGGTTATTGTGCCCATTGGTTATTGTGCCCATTGGTTATTGTGTCTATTGGTTATTGTGCCCATTGGTCATTGTGTCTATTGGTTCTTGTGCCCATTGGTTATTGTGCCCATTGGTTATTGTGTCTATTGGTTATTGTTTCTATTGCTTATTGTGCCCATTGGTCATTGAGTCTATTGGTTATTGTGCCCATTGTTTATTGTGCCCATTGGTTATTGTGTCTATTGGTTATTGTGCCCATTGGTCATTGTGTCTATTGGTTATTGTGCCCATTGGTTATTGTGCCCATTGGTATTGTGTCTATTGGTCATTGTGTCTATTGGTTATTGTGCCCATTGGTTATTGTGTCTATTGGTTATTGTGCCCATTGGTTATTGTGCCCATTAGTTATTGTGCCCATTGGTTATTGTGCCCATTGGTTATTGTGCCCATTGGTTATTGTGTCTATTGGTTATTGTGCCCATTGGTTATTGTGCCCATTGGTTATTGTGCCCATTGGTCATTGTGCCCATTGGTCATTGTGTCTATTGGTTATTGTGTCTATTGGTCATTGTGTCTATTGGTTATTGTGCCCATTGGTTATTGTGTCTATTGGTTATTGTGCCCATTGGTTATTATGCCCATTGATTATTGTGCCCATTTGTCATTGTGTCTATTGGTTATTGTACCCATTGGTTATTTTGCCCATTGGTTATTGTGCGCATTTGTTATTGTGCCCATTGGTCATTGTGCCCATTGGTCATTGTGTCTATTGATCATTGTGCCCATTGGTTATTGTGCCCATTGGTCATTGTTTCTATTGATCATTGTGCCCATTGGTTATTGTGCCCATTGGACATTGTGGCCATTGGTTATTGTGCCCATTGGTTATTGTGCCCTTTGGTCATTGTGCCCATTGGTTATTGTGCCTATTGGTTATTGTGCCCATTGGTTATTGTGCCCATTGGTCATTGTTCCCATTGGTTATTGTGCCCATTGGTTATTGTGCCCATTGGTCATTGTGTCTATTGGTTATTGTGCTCATTGGTTATTGTGTCTATTGGTTACTGTGCCCATTGGTTATTGTGCCCATTGGTCATTGTGCCTATTGGTTATTGTGCCCATTGGTAATTGTGTCCATTGGTTATTGTGCCCATTGGTCATTGTGTCCATTGGTTATTGTGCCCATTGGTCATTGTGCCCATTGGTTATTGTGCCCATTGGTCATTGTGTCTATTGGTTATTGTGCCCATTGGTTATTGTGTCTATTGGTTACAGTGCCCATTGGTTATTGTGCCCATTGGTCATTGTGCCCATTGGTCATTGTGTCTATTGGTTATTGTGCCCATTGTTTATTGTGCCAATTGGTTATTGTGCCCATTGGTTATTGTGCCCATTGGTTATTGTACCTATTAGTCATTATCCCCATTGATCATTGTACCCATTGGTCATTGTTTCCATTGGTCATTGTGCCCATTGGTCATTGTGCCCATTGGTCATTGTACCCATTCGTTATTGTGCCCATTATTTATTGTGCCCATTGGTTATTGTGCCCATTGGTCATTGTTTCTATTGGTCATTGTGCCCATTGGTCATTGTGCCCATTGGTCATTGTTCCCTTTGGTCATTGTGCCCATTGGTCAATAAAGAAAGTTAGCTGGCACCTTATTGTCAGTATAACTCATCATTACGTGCCATGCCGAGACGTTTAGCGGAAATGGTTCGCCATCTCAAACGATCACCAGAATCGTGGATCGAATGTATTTTCTTGTCACGACCATGCCACGTTGCCAAACCACCCATAATTTTACATCTCTGCCTTTCCTTTGTTCTTTTCACCTCAATCTTGCCAGTAGTACCAAGCTTTCTAGTTTTTTTCTTCTTATTACGTGCCCAAAATATCTCGAATGTCTACGTCTTATTTCTCTAATTAGTTTACGCTTTCATGTGCTTTTTGTATTTCTTGGGGGGGGGGGGGGGGTGGGGGTGGGTAGGGGTGTGTGGGTGGGGGTATGCATTTGGATGGGTTGGGGTGTGTGGGTTTTGGTGGGTAGTGGTATTTGTGGGTGTTGGTGGGATGTGTGGATGGATGTGTGGGGGTGAAAGTAGGGGTGTTGGAATGCGTGTAGGGGATGTGTGTATGGGTGGAGGATATGTGTATGGGACGGATGCAGGGGATGTGTGTTTATGTGAGTGGAGATGTGAGGATGGTTTGAGGAAGTATGTGTGGGAGGCGGGGTTGTGTGGGTAGGGGATTGTGTTGGGTGGATTGGGGATGCAAAGGCGGGTGGGGAGAAGTGTATGGTGTGTGGGTTTGAGATATGTGTGCGGTGTGTTGGTGGGGGATGTGTGAATGATGTGTGGGTGGAGGGTATGTTTGTGGTGGTATGGGTGGAGGATAGTGTGTGGTGTGGGGGATGTGTGTGATGGGTGCGGGGAATGTGCGTATGGGTGGGGTATATGTGTGGGTGAGTAGGGGATTGTGGTGGTTGGGGGAAGTATGTGGGGGAGTGTGGGTGGGAGATGTGTGTGTGTGTGGATGGGGAATGTGTGGGTGGGGGTGTGTGAGTGGCTTAGGGATGTGTAGGTGGGTGAGGGAGTTGTATGTGTCGGGGTGGGATGTGTGTGTGGGTGGAGGATGTGTGTGGGGGTAGGGGTATTGTGATCGATGTTTGGTTGGGGGTGGGTGGGTTGGTGGGGGTGTGTGGGTGCGTAGTGAAGGATGTATGCGTGAGTGAGTGTGTGTTGGTGGACGGGTAGGGAATGCGTGTGTGGGTGGGGAGAGGTGTGTGGTGTGTTGGTTGGGGATATTGTGTGGGTGAGGTATGTGTGTGTGGGTGGGGGGATTTTGGGGTGTGTGAGTGGGGGCATGTGGGGTGGATGGGTAAGGGTATCTGTGTGGGTGTGGGTGGGAATATTGTGTGGTATCTGGGTGGGTGATATGTGTGCGGTGTGTAAGTGGGGATGTGTTGGTGAGGGATATGTGTGTGTGTGGTGCGTGGGTTGGGAATAGTGCGTGGTAGGGGGTGTATGTGATGTACGGGTGTGGGATTGTGTGGTGGGGGATTAGGTTAAGGCATGTGTGGGTGGGTGGAAGTTGTATGTGTGGGTGGTGGGGTGTGTGTGAGTGGATTGGGGATGTATGGGTGGTTAGGGAGATGTGTGTGTGTGTGTGTGGGGGGGGGGGGGGTAGGGACAGGTCAGTTGGTGGGGATGTGTGTGTATGGTTTGGGGATGTGTGAGTGGATGTGCGATGTGTGGGTTGGTGGGGGATTGTGTGTGTGGGTGGGCAATATGTTGTCGATGGAGATGTGGCTGGGGGATGGGTGGTTTGAGGTGTGGGTGGGGAGAGGATGTGTGGGGTAGGATGTGTATGTGGATGGGCGTGTGATGTGTGGGTTGGTGTGGGAATGTTTGTGGGTGGCGAGTGTGTTTTGGTTGGGGGATCAGGTGAGGGCAGTGTGTGTGGGTGGGGGATGTGCGGGAGGGGGATGGGTCGGTTGGTGGGGTGTGTATGTGTCCCTTGTTGGGCGTGTGTGTGGGTAGGTGGGGGTGTTGTGTGGGTGGGGTGATGTATTGATAGGTGGGAGATGGGCTTCATAACATGGTAATTAGCCTTGTTTATGTTTACAACATTCATTTCACAATGTTTATTTTTCTTCCTATGTAAATGTATAATGCTCTTGATGAACGAAAGACGAGTGATTGGAAGGGCCGAATGTAAGACGGGCCTGCGCGCCCAATTTGTGACCCTAATACAGTTGATTTGATTTGATTTGATTTGCCCATCGCAAGGTCTTTAAACAGTGTACCTTAGCTGTATATTTGAGACATGAGTTCTTTGAGGACCAATTCTCCATTGGAGATGATAGATATTAGAAACAAGTATACATTTATTTTAAAAAAATAAAATAAAAAATAACAACATAACAGCATAATGTGTTATTACATAAATGTAATCTATTTTTCAAGATGTCCTGAACGACTCTCAAATGGACGCCACTGCCAACCCCTCAGTGAGTGTTTTCTTAATGTCATTGTGGTCTATTCTCAATGTTGAAGGTGTTATGGGTTTTATGATGTTGTATACTATATGTTGAGTGTGTTCTTGGAGACATAGTTTTGTAAACTATATGTTGAGTGTGTTCTTGGTGTCCTGGTGTTGTATGCTGTATGCTAATGTGTTCTTGGTTCCATGGTGATGTATGAGAGGGAGAAAGCGATAGATGAGAAAGAGTCAGATAGATAGAGAGAGAGAGAGAGAGAGAGAGAGAGAGAGAGAGAGAGAGAGAGAGAGAGAGAGAGACAGCGAGAGAGATAATAGAATAATGTCACACGCATACGTTTAACTATGAGTTAGCGTATAGTTGACTCAGGTTTAGCTATTGTTACATACACGCTTTATTCTGTACAGAAGCCTGGACACACTCACGAGGACCCACACTCTGAGACGACATGGTCCTACAATGGCTCCAGACATGCACCATTCTGTCACTGTATGCGGTGAACACATGCTATGCTGCAATTGGTAAATTACATTCTCATTTTGTGTGTGAACTGGTATAACACTATACGAGTCTAATTTTCAATCTACTGCAGCGTATCGGGAATATGAGCGCCATTATCGTCACCATCGGCATGTTATTATCACATGATTTCTTTTTTATCGCCACCATCATCTTAATATTATAATAGATTCAAATATGACCTCTTAATGCACACTCCTATGGAGAAGGGTGGTAGTCTCTGGGTGCAGTTAACATGCACAAACGTAGGGGTACTCTCCGTTTAGATTCATGGACCTCGGAGTTGTTCATTATTACCTCGGCATTACCACGGGGACTTGCAATATCGCCAGAGCTATTCAATGTATACGCAAACAAGATTGCAAGCATTGAAACACCAGGGATTGGAAGGATACCAGCATCTGTAGATGATGTCCGTGTGTGCAGGCAGGGCAGAGACAGGATAGAAATACTGTCAGAGTTGCTGGAGACAGTCAACAAACTGATCGACTGGTGCACATATATGTGTAGTCTCATTAACACCATATAATGCGTCCGTGTTATGGTGGTCGGGGTAGCGGGGTAGGGGTATCCCCTATCAAAGGAGAAGTAAGGCGCCTCCTTCCCTCCGCTAGCCTACGGGACACCCTTGGGCAAGGTGGAGTACCCGTTTAGCCCCCCGATCAGGGTTACGTGAAGCCATGGGTGCAGGTGGTGGATGAAGATGGAGAGCAGCCAACAGATAGTTGTAGGTTATGGTCTCCACCTTCACGACGGTAGGCAGAGGATCTCTATTTTGAGGAGACAATGGCTACGGTCACTGACCAGTATGGTCACTGCTAGGAAGGAAAGCAATGGCAAACTACATTCTTTACAGATGCCAAGAAAATCATGTTGTGTGAAATCATCGATAATCAGAGAAACGGCGTAAATGGGTGCTCCATAGGAGCAGCCTCGCCCGGTAGGGATAGTCATGCGCACTGGGTGACTCCAGGCCGTCAACAGGCTACAAGGTGCAAAAGATTAATAGCATTGAAAGTAGGAACTTGGAACGTTAGAACAATGAATGCAGATGGAAAATTAGAAAACATCAAAAAAGAAATGGGGAGAGAGAAGATTAACATATTAGGAGTATCGGAAACGAGATGGAAAGGAGCAGGGATAAGGACAGGAGAGGATTGTAAGATTATTTACTCTGGGGGAGAAGAACAGCAAAGAGGTGTAGCCATTATATTAGATAAGCAAACATCAAATTCTGTCAAAGGATATCATGCTGTGTCAGACAGAGTTCTATTTGTAAAATTAAACGGAAGACCTTTTAAAATAAATATCATTCAAGTATATGCCCCAACAAGTGAAAGCAGTGAAGAAAGCATAGAGGAATTTTATAATGACGTGGAGTCTGCTTTGAAGAACTGCAAAAAATCTGAAATAAATATCATAATGGGTGATTTCAACGCAAAAATAGGACAGCAAGGCGATGGATGCAGTGTAGGCAACCATGATTTGGGAGAGAGAAATGAAAGAGGATACAGACTTGTAGAATGGGCAAAAGAACAAGAAATGGTTGTAGGAAACACCTGGTTTAAACAGCATCCTAGATGATTATGGACATGGAGGAGTCCAGACAGCAGGATTAAAAACCAGATAGATTACATCCTGATTAGCAAAAGGTTTCGAAATGCGTTAACAGTCGTAAAAACAGTTCCAAATGCAGACTGTTACAGTGATCACAGATTAATTACAGGCACATTGAGGGTAAAGTTAAAGAAAGTCAAGTATACAGCAGGAAACCCTAAATATGACTTGTGCAAATTGAAAACTGACAAAGAAATATAAGATAATTTTAACATAGAAGTAAAGAACAAATTTGATATATTGTCTGATCTAGAGATCCTGTTTCAAGATGTAGATGATCAATGGGAAACGATGAAGAATTCAATCAGTTGCGCAGCAAAAAAAACTATTCCAAAAGTAAAGAAAGTGGGCCGTAAGACATGGATGACTGAAGAAATTTTACAACTAATGGAAACAAGAAGACAGAAAAAAAATAATCCTGCCAAATATGAAGAAATTCACAGAAAAGTGAGAACCTTATGTAAGGAGGCAAAAGAAACATGGCTTGAGAAAAATTGCAGAGAAATTGAAAAACAACACACCAGTAACAATGCGAAACTAATGCACAAAAGAATTCAGGAGCTTACTAATCAAAGAACACGTACATCAGCAGGCTGCCTAAAGACAAAAGATGGAAGAGTCATAATAGAAAAAGATCAGATATTACATGAATGGTCAGATTACGTGAAAAACCTGTATGACGATAACAGAGACGAACAGTATGATGTTCAAAATAATAATGAAGGACCAGCAATTTTGAAGATGGAGGTTCAGAATGCTCTTAACCATATGAAATCTGGCAAGATCCCCGGTTCAGACAGCGTCACAACAGAAATGATTAATGCTTTAGAAGAATATGGAATAGATAAAGTTACCAGTCTGCTTAATACAATATATGAAACTGGAAATATACCTCAGGAGGTATGTAATTCTGTATTTATTGCAATCCCAAAGAAATCAGGAGCCTTGGAATGTGATCAACATCGAACAATTAGTATAATGAGTCACATCACGAAGATTTTGCTAAGAATTATCATGCAAAGAGTTAGGAGGAAAATACAACCTGAAATAGGAGAAGAACAATGTGGGTTTGTGGAAGGCAAAGGTACAGTAAATGATGTGTATATACTGAGAAACATAATCGAACGTTCTATAGAAGTAAACAAAGATCTACACCTTTGCCTTATTGACTACACAAAGGCTTTTGATAAAGTGAGACATGTCAACATGATAAGGATGCTTGAAGATCTACAAATTGATGGAAAAGATCTTAGACTTGTAAAAAACATATATTGGAAACAACAAGCTGCCATAAGAGTTGATAATGAAGTAAGCCAATATCAGCCTATTAAAAGGGGTGTGAGACAGGGATGTGTAATGTCTCCAGATCTGTTTTCCCTGTACAGTGAAAGTATTTTCAGAAATATTGAAGATATGGAAGGAATCAACATTGGGGGACGATGCATCAATAACATTAGATATGCAGATGATACAGTCTTAATTGCAGACAATGAACAGGACCTGCAAAATTTAGTAGATGCGATTGTTACACACGGTGAACAACTAGGGTTAGAATTAAATTGTAAAAAGACACAGATTATGGTCGTCACTAGGAAGGACGAAATACCACAATGTAATATACAAGTAAATGGGAATATTCTTCAAAAAGTGAGCAGGTACAATTATCTCGGAACAGTAATAACATCTGATGGGAGATGCATTGAAGAGATTAGAACAAGAATCGCCATGGCAAAAGTAGCCTTTAGCAAGATGAAAAACATATTGACCAATAAAAAGATGTCAATTGAAACGAGAAAAAAAGTGTTGAGATGCTTCATTGAACCTGTACTTTTGTATGGATGTGAAGCGTGGACAATGAGCAGTCAGGCTGAAAAACATCTGATGGCTGTAGAGATGTGGTTTCTGAGGAAAATGCAAAGAATACCATGGACAGCCAGAAAGACCAATGAACAAGTCCTTCAAGAAACAAATGAAGATCGTAAATTGATTAGAGAAATTAGACGTAGACAGTCAAAAATTGTTGGGCATGTTATGAGAAGAAATGGATTGGAGAATTTGGTGACAACTGGTAAGATCGAGGGGAACAGACCAAGGAGAAGACCTAGAAGCAAGTACCTGGATGGCTTGGCCTTGTGGCATGGTCAAGACAGAAACACGGAGCTGATCCACGACTCTGGTGATCGAGTGAGATGGCAGAACATGACCGCCCACGCTTACCGTCATGGCACATGATGGATGGATGGTTATGGTGGTCGCTGGACAATAAAGGTGATCAGGCTCATGTGCCACGTTTTACAATAAATGGCAGAAATGTTTACACATAGAGTAAATCTCAGTTACTTGGGAATCACCTTCGTCTGCCATTTAGAGATCACGTGGAAGAAGCTATTATGATATCGAGGACAGTCTGTGCGCTGAAGATCATATCAGAAATGGTCATGGAGCAAAGAATGATGTTCGTACACTTGTTCATACTCTGTCAATATCTGATTCTCTCAGTATTTGAGTATGGCTTGGGACTGCTCACAGCGTCAAGGAGTCAGCTGGTGAAACTAGAAAGTATACAGAATGAAGCAATGCGGATGACACTGGGATGCACAACGGACACTCACATTGTGTGTATGTGATATATCCTAACTTGACCCACGATTGCAGACAGGCTCAAGTTTCTACAGGCTAAATCATATCTCCTGGTCCTGGCAGACAAAGAACATCACCTGGGTCATAATTAAGATTCGCAAGCTGGACAGAGGAAAATCATGGATGGCTCAGGAAAAAAACGCAATAATAGAAGTGTGCATGTTTGAGAACATTTGGGAGAGGAGAGGAGATCTTATGAATATCAGTGGAAACGTTAGAACTGTTCAGAGTCATAATTACATTGGATCAAGAATGCAAGGGATGGAGGGTAAACTGCACTGAATAGAAGGTGCAACTATTGATCCATGACATACTCGCTCCAAGGTGAGGTTATCATCTACATATGTAGTGCTAAGATGTGAAAGAAGTGCCCTGGGGGTTTGTGACGAGGGTTTGCGGGAGATTATTTGTGCAGGTTAGTCTGGCATAAGATACTACAAGTTCCAGTCTGAAAATGGAGGTGGAAGTAGTTACAGCGGCTGTCCGCTAGCTGGAAGACAAACAGCACACTCTTGTCGTGATTGTAACGGAGTCACTAAATATGATGAGAAAGGTGATGACAGGCATGCATCGGGTAGACTAGAAGCCTTGAGTTCAGCAATCACAATAAGAGAGCGTCTGTTAGACATGCTGGTGTGGTGAGAAACGAGCGGGCGGACAGAATGCCTGGGACTGCATCGCTCGCTGGGGTATTGATACTTGATAAATTTGACGTGGTTGGAGCCCTTTGGAATTGTGCACACATACACACACACATGCACATGCACACACACACACACACACATGCACACACACACATGCACACACATGCGCACATACATGCACGCACATGCACACACACACACACACACACACGCATACACACACACACACACACACACACATCATTAACACAATCCTAGCAACTGTCAAACTACACTGCTAATTCTAATGTTAACAAGATTGTTTGATGAACACATGTTTGCAGCCTACCCCTCAGCTTGCCCGGCTGGTTGGTTCGGCATCGACTGTATGTTTAAATGTCATTGCAGTAGCGAGATCTCGTGCAACGTTGATGGCAGTTGTCGAGGCTCACCGGAATGTGTGAAAGGCTACTTTGGTCCAGGCTGCCAGTATAGTAAGTGATGCCTGTTTTAATATCATCATCCAATGCATCATATTAGGTTGTGTCAGGTTGTGTCAGGTTATATTATTTTGTGTCAGGTTGTGTCACGTTATATACGGTTGTGTCAGGTTATTTTAGGTTGTGTCAGGTTGTGTCAGGTTGTGAAAGGTTATGTACGGTTGTATCAGGTTGTGTCAGGTTATGTTAGGTTGTGTCAGGTTGTGATAGGTTATGTACGGTTGTGTCAGGTTGTGTCAGATTATGTCAGGTTGTGTCAGATTATGTCAGGTTGTGTCAGGTTGTGAAAGGTTATGTACGGTTGTGTCAGGTTATGTCAGGATGTGTCAGGTTGTGAAAGGTTATGCACGCTTGTGTCAGGTTGTGTCAGATTGTGTCAGGTTGTGTCAGGTTGTGTCAGGTTGTGAAAGGTTATGTACGGTTGTGTCAGGTTATGTCAGGTTGTGTCAAGTTGTGAAAGGTTATGTCAGGTTGTGTCAGGTTATGTCAGGTTGTGTCAGGTTGTGTCAGGTTATGTCAGGTTGTGAAAGGTTATGTACGGTTGTGTCAGGTTGTGTCAGGTTGTGAAAGGTTATGTACGCTTGTGTCAGGTTGTGTCAGGTTGTGTCAGGTTGTGAAAGGTTATGTACGGTTGTGTCAGGTTGTGTCAGATTCTGTCAGGTTATATTAGGATGTGTCAGGTTATATTATTTTGTGTCAGGTTGTGTCATGTTATATTATTTTGTCTCAGGTTGTGTCAGGTTGTGTCAGGTTATATTATTTTGTGTCAGGTTGTTGTCAGGTTGTGTCAGGTTATATCATTTTGTGTCAGGTTGTGTCAGGTTGTGTCAGGTTATATTATTTTGTGTCAGGTTGTGTCAGGTTGTGTCAGGTTATATTATTTTGTGTCAGGTTGTGTCAGGTTGTGTCATGTTATATTATTTTGTCAGGTTGTGTCAGGTTGTGTCAGGTTATATTATTTTGTGTCAGGTTGTGTCAGGTTGTGTCAGGTTATATTATTTTGTGTCAGGTTGTGGTGTCAGTTTGTGTCAGGTTGTGTCAGGAAGTGTCAGGATGTGTCAGCTTGGGTCAGGTTGTGCCAAGTTGTGTCCGGTTGAGTCAGGTTATGTCATTTTGGGTCACGTTGCGTCTCTTTGTGTCATGTTGAGTCTGGTTGTTTCAGATTGAGTCAGGTTGTGACAGATTGTGTCAGATTGAGTCAGGGTGTGTCAGGTTGGGTTAGGTGTATTTTTCACTTGAAGGAAAAATAAAACGTTAGCTGTAAGTCATATACCGGACGTCACAATCAACCTCAACATCTCTGCCTCTGTGCGAATTGCCGGGCAATTTTAACGTTAAGTAGTTTACCATTAATTTCTGAACTACCAACGCTTTATCGGTTACACCTGAAGTGCAGGGAACTTTTCTAGTGGAGGGGGCGGCCTCTGCGTCTGAGATTGTGGAAGAAAAGAAGAGACTGGGTGTACGACCCGCGATCAGTAGGACATATTTGTAAAGAAGGAGAGAGCTCCGAATCACAAGCTCAGCAGGTGTCAACATGTTTATCGGCCTCACCACATGAACAAGGTAGTATGGATTGGAATTAGTTACAACAGTACGATTTATAATGGGACATATCGATCTTATCTGATGACGTATTTCCGGTTTAAACACATTAATTCCAGGCATTCTCCGTGACGTAGTAGTTACGACACCTTCAACGCGCACCGAAGGTTGTGGGTTCGATTCCGCACTGCGACGTTGGGTCACGAGTGTAATTTTCTCGGAGACTCCAGGGGGTCGTCGTTGCAGCTTCTGAGTTCATGTTTTGTGCGACGCTGTCGGCAAGCCGATGTGTGGAAAGGGACTGATCCCAAATGGAATAAAACCTGGTGCAATTGTAAGAGAATAGGCTGAGTATGGTGGATCGGCGTTACCAGGGCAGCGTTCCCCATAGTTACCCCAACCCATTAAGTCAGTATTTACGGGTTAGCGGCGCACATACAAAGTTAGAGGTAAAAGGTCAGTAGAGTTTACGTCTGGATGAGAGTTGCACGAGCAGCTTAGTGTACGACTTCGTGTTCTGTCTGGCAAAACAGTTAGAGTTGCTGCATGGAAGGCAATACGTTGGCGCGAGGTAGACTTGAGCATTACTCGGGTTAATTAAGTCTTGTCCAAGAAGAGTAATTAGAGTTAGCATGTTAGAGAAGAAAAGCGAGCTGCAGTGAACTTTCTAATGTAACGAGATAAGCATGATAAAGTTACTGACTGATTACAAGGGTATTTGAGAGGAGCACGTTGCAGAAGTGTAGGTTTCACCAGATATATACGAAGGGGTTCGGTTTGAAGGGAATTAGAGTTGTGACAGCCGAATGTGGGGTATGCGGAGCTGCCCGGACAGTTAGAGTTGTGACAGCCCAATTTGTGGAAGGTGGTGCTGCCCGGACAGTTAGAGTTGTGACAGCCCAATGTGTGGACGGCGGAGCTCGCCGGACAGATAAAGATGTGACAGTCCATTGTATGGAAGGCGGAGCTACCCGGACAGTTAGAGACAGTCAGAGATGTGGCAGCCCATTGTGTGGAAGGCGGAGCTACCCGGACAGTTAGAGACAGTCAGAGATGTGGCAGCCCATTGTGTGGAAGGCGGAGCTACCCGGACAGTTAGAGACATTCAGAGATGTGGCAGCCCATTGTGTGGAAGGCGGAGCTACCCGGACAGTTAGAGACAGTCAGAGATGTGGCAGCCCATTGTGTGGAAGGCGGAGCTACCCGGACAGTTAGAGACAGTCAGAGATGTGGCAGCCCATTGTGTGGAAGGAGGAGCTGCCCGGACAGTTAGAGACGTGGCAGCCCATTGTGTGGAAGGCGGAGCTACCCGGACAGTTAGAGACAGTTAGAGATGTGGCAGCCCATTGTGTGGAAGGCGGAGCTGCCCGGACAGTTAGAGATGTGGCAGCCCATTGTGTGGAAGGCGGAGCTACCTGGACAGTTAGAGACAGTTAGAGATGTGGCAGCCCAATGTGGGGAAGGTGGAGATGCCCGGACAGTTAGAGATGTGGCAGCCCAATGTGTGGAAGGTAGTGCTGGCCGGACAGTTAGTGGCAGCCCATTGTGGGGAAGGTAGTGCTGCCCGGACAGTTAGAGATGTGGCAGCCCAATGTGGGGAAGGTAGTGCTGCCCGGACAGTTAGAGATGTGGCAGCCCATTGTGTGGAAGGTAGTGCTGCCCGGACAGTTAGAGATGTGGCAGCCCAATGTGGGGAAGGTAGTGCTGCCCGGACAGGTAGAGATGTGGCAGCCCAATGTGTGGAAGGTAGTGCTGCCCGGACAGTTAGAGATGTGGCAGTCCAATGTGTGGAAGGTAGTGCTGCCCGGACAGATAGAGATGTGGCAGCCCAATGTGTGGAAGGTAGTGCTGCCCGGACAGTTAGAGACGTGGCAGCCCAATGTGGGGAAGGTGGTGCTGCCCAAACAGTTAGAGATGTGGCAGCCCAATGTGGGGAAGGTAGTGCTGCCCGGACAGATAGAGATGTGGCAGCCCAATGTGGGGAAGGTGGTGCTGCCCGGACAGTTAGAGATGTGGCAGCCCAATGTGTGGAAGGTAGTGCTGCCCGGACAGTTAGAGATGTGGCAGCCCAATGTGTGGAAGGTAGTGCTGCCCGGACAGTTAGAGATGTGGCAGCCCAATGTGTGGATGGTAGTGCTGCCCAGACAGTTAGAGATGTGGCAGCCCAATGTGTGGAAGGTAGTGCTGCCCGGACAGTTAGAGATGTGGCAGCCCAATGTGGGGAAGGTAGTGCTGCCCGGACAGTTAGAATTGTGGCAGCCCAGTGTGTAGAAGGTTGTGCTGCCCGGACAGTTAGAGATGTGGCAGCCCAATGTGTGGAAGGCGGAGCTGCCCAAACAGTTAGAGATGTGGCAGCCCAATGTGTGGAAGGTGGTGCTGGCCGGACAGTTAGAGATGTGGCAGCCCATTGTGTGGAAGGTAGTGCTGGCCGGACAGTTAGAGATGTGGCAGCCCAATGTGTGGAAGGTGGTGCTGCCCGGACAGTTAGAGATGTGACAGCCCAATGTGTGGAAGGTGGTGCAGGCCGGACAGTTAGAGATGTGGCAGCCCAATGTGTGGAAGGTGGTGCTGGCCGGACAGTTAGAGATGTGGCAGCCTAATGTGTGGAAGGTGGTGCTGCCCGGACAGTTAGAGATGTGGCAGCCCAATGTGTGGAAGGTGGTGCTGCCCGAACTGTTAGAGATGTGGCAGCCCATTGTGTGGAAGGTGGTGCTGCCCGGACAGTTAGAGATGTGGCAGCCCATTGTGTGGAAGTGTAGCCCTTGGCTCATCTATATGTACTCATGTGAGTCTGTGATAGGAGACCCCCCTCTCCCCTGATTTGATGGGTTGTTATAGGGTAATTAGTTCTGCACTAATTCTGTCACAGAATCATATAAAGACGTTGTAGTTTGGTGGACAGTAACTTGGTACACTACACCCTAGCATCAATACTCATGTATTCTCCCATGCACCACTTCCCTGATTTGCTGAAGAGGTCTCTCCCTCCTGTGTCCTTAATAATGCTTATCTGACCGAAGTTACGTGACGTTTACTAGTTGTTTTTACAACCCGTCCTTCTCATAGTACCCCACTGATACCAAGATAATTAACCTCTGTATTCGAGAGGATTAACAAGACAAAAGTCTTGGCTAATTAAGTGCACGTTCAAATCTTGTTCTGTGTGTGCATTTCAATACACTTTTACTCTCGTATGTTCAATGCTAAATATGTAGTTACGCTGTTATTTTATCCCATCTAACTACATGTGTCCCTGTTGGCTTGTTCGTGTGTTAACTAATAAGTTGATGTTACTAATAAAGTTACTGTATTTTAATTGATAGTGTTCAGTTTTGAGTTTTGTGTAAAGTGTGTGCTGAATGTGTGGCTAATCTCCAAGCGTCACGAGTTGGGATATCCCTAATCATGAAGTACCCGAATGTGTGTAATGCATGATCGGGCATTCCAAGCAGTGGCGCTTAGATGTAGTGTCTTAAATACTAAACATCCTAAATACTAAACGTGCATTAACAATTAGACAAGTAATACAAAAACATGAAAGACGCAGACAAATTAAAATAAATACGTTTTGCGTACAATTTGTCCTCTCAGTATATCGCTCTCTCATTTAATTCAGTCACTCCGTCATTCACACAGCTTTCATACAAAATAGTATTTGGTTAAAATATATAAATAAAGTTGAGGTAAGTGTTATTGCCCTTAGAAAAATGGGTAGGCGATTTATCCCCTTTTACGATAATACGTACTTTTTGTACGATGACTCAAAAATGTTTTCTAATTTACATAGAGAAAATTGCATAGGAAGATTCTTTCACCTATGAATGGCAATAGTTGTAATCTTATGGTAGAGAATGTACAAATTACAAGTTGACATATTATATATACATCATTAATACAAATATAATACATATTAAATACTAAACTAATTAATTAAATAAGTAAGTAACTCCAACGATGATGTGCGCGTCGTCCTTCTGTTGTTAGCGTGTCGTCCCATGAATGTTCCTTATGTTGTCAGCGTGTCGTGCCATGAATGTTAAAAGTTAGTATGGCTGTCTCTTGAGTGTTGTAGTCGACATAGTTCTGTTTCGGCTGTTCGCAAAGTCTCTTTAGCAACAGCAAGTATGGACTGTTCTCATGTCGAGTATAAAGTGTTCTTCATGCTTTGATGATGAATGTTAATTCACTGGTTGAAATCCACTCATACTGTGTCTCGCTCAGATTGTTCTTAGAGTTCTGGTAATTGATATTATCGCTCTCAACACAAAAAATCTATCAATGTTCCATGTTCGTGGGTGTATAAGTTACCTATTCACTGGGGTGTTATTACTTTTAACTGAGAGTTCTCTAGCAGGTGTAGAGTTACACAGTTATATGCTACAGACGAAAATATCACAAAGTATGGCGAATGGTCAATGCGCCTAAATATCACAAAGTATGGCGAATGGTCAATGTGCCTAATGTTATTCTGCTGGCGCATTCGTCTGCCGTGATAAAATGTCGGCTATAATGTTATCAGTGCCTCTGATATGGTGGATTTCGAAGTCGAAATCTTGAAGAAGAAGACACCATCTTTGTAAACGATGGTTTTTGGGAACACCTTGCTTTAGCACCAACAATGGCGAATTATCAGTGAGTACAACGAAGTGGGAACCTAAGAGGAACTTAGATAATCTCAGCATACAAAATAATCGACTTAAAGCCTCCAACTCGACTGTTGAGTACCGGCTCTCTGCATTCTTCAGCTTGCGGCTTACGTAGAGAATTGGGTGTCTCACTCCATCCACTTCTTGCATTAAACAACCTCCTATAGCGATAGCGCTCGAATCTGTGGTCAGAATAAAGGGTAAATTTATGTTGGGTAACCGTAACACTGGTGGATTAGCAAAAATAGTTTTCAATCTGCATATTGCATCCTCTAAGCGAGTACTTTTACATAGTTTTTCTGGATGATCTTTTGATAACATGTTGGAAAAAACTGAAGTAAGCTCTGCCCAATTTGGTATAAACTTAGCATAATAGTTTATCAGACCTAATAAACTTCGAACTTGCTTCTTTGTAGTAGGAACTTCTAAATTGAGAATTTTAGAAACAATTTTCTTGTCTGTCAACAATTTTCCTTCAGAAATTCTATGACCAAGGCAGTCTATTTGTTTATAGCCTATTTCAACCTTGGAAGGTTTGATAGTAAGTCCAAAAAGAAAGATTTGGTTGAAGACTTGTTTGAGTGTGAGTAAGTGAGAAGTCATATTAGAAGAATGAATGCAAATATCATCAATATAGGATTGCACATCTTTGATGCTGTGCAATAACAATCTAGTTAATCTTACAAAAGTGGCGGGAGCGTTTTTCAGACCAAATGGAAGATATCTCCATTCGTACAACCCGAGGGGTGTGGCGATGGCTGTTATATGTCTAGAAGCAGGGTCTAGTAGTATTTGCCAATATCCTTTCGCTAAATCAAGCTTAGAAAATAAGGATGATTGAGACATATTCAAAATGAGGTCTTCACAACTGTTCATTGGCTCCGCATCTGTTGTGGTTATCGTATTTAACCTCCTATAATCGATGCACAAACGAATGGTTTGGTCCTTCTTTTCCACAAGGACAATCGGTGAAGAATATTGAGTCATAGATTTCTGAATTATTCTATTTTTCTCTAAATCCAAAATTTCTTTGTCTAGATTTGCTCTATAATGCAGAGGAATAGAATAAGGTCTACATTTGACCGGTGTCAGATCTGTTAACACAATTGTATGTGTTATTTTGTCAGTCCGTCCAGGTTTGTTAGAGAAGATAGATTTATAGTCGTTAAGGAGAGTCAAAATGTCTTGTCGCTGCTGTTGTGTCAAAGTGTCAGAGATTTGTATGTCCTTTATACTACCGTCGTCATTCATAGTTGGTACTGGGATTTCAGTATTGTCTTCGTCTGTCTGATTTACTACAGATGCTACTGTTTGTAAATTGTCTTCAATGTCATTGTCGTCGTTGTCGAGATTAATGGTTGTCAATATGTCGTCAAATTGGTTGTCGTTGTCGTCGTAAGAGTGCGTCGTTAACGATGCTTCGTTTGTCGATGTGTCATTCAGTTGGGTACCTGTCGTTTCGTTTTCGTCATCAGTTAACTGCGTCTGCTTACTCGTGTCACTGTCCTGTCTAGCATAGTATGATTTTAACATATTTACATGGAAAGGCCTCGAGGCAGTCGTGGTTGATTGGACTTCTGCCGTAGGGTTTGTTACCTTTTTCACCAGTTTCTGACATATATTACATGATCTACAGTAAGTTTTTATATCTTGGCAAAATTTCGGCCAATAAAATTGGGTCAGGACCCTGGCTCTTGTCTTTTCGTAACCCATATGACCTCCAAAAGGTGAATCATGGGCTATGTTTAGTACTTTCTCTCGATGTGCTTGTGGTAACACTACTTGTTGTATCGTGGTGTGTTGTGTGGTGTACAATCTAGTCAAAACATTATTATTTAATTTAAATGTCCACGATGCATTTTTGGTTAATTTTGGTTTGAGTCCTACTAATCTAAAATACGGTGCAAGTGTAGGATCTTATTTTTGTTCATTTCCAAAATTAGTGCTGGTAGTGTTTGGTGATATTATTTCTAGTGACTCCTGCAGTTGGTCGGTGTGAGTTTTGTGAGTTGTCTGTCGTGTTATTGCATTCGTGTGGTGTGTGTGTTGTGGCACATCTTCAGGTTTCGTACTGTGTGGATCGTTGGCTTCCTCAATTCGAGGTTTTAAGTTGGTTGAGTCACTGATGGATTCAGCCGCCCCTGCATTATGGACCTCGGCAAATTCTTTTTGATTTACTTCATTGGTTGTCTCCCTTGTGCTTTTGGCAGTTTGAGACAAGCACGTATGGTGTTTCTCTTTAGAATCGCTGTATGGGGTTTGGATACCGTGTCTCTGCTCCCACTCTTTGATTTCTTTGTCAGAGCATGATCGAATGTTGGGCAGATTCCCCAATATAATATCAGCGATAGGATTTTCTAGCGCAGCGCACAATACTAGTCCTGATATGAACGGAGTTCGAATTTCGACCAGAGCAAGGGGGTACTTTTCTATTGTGCCTGAGAATGTGCGACAAGTCACGTGTTTGTGTGTGTAATCTTTGTCGTTGATTAATGTTTTCCTAATTCCACAGAGAGTTGCGCCTGAATCCCGAATTAATGTGCACTTTTTGTTATTTACAAACCCTGTTGAAAAATTTAGCTTGCCTGTAGATGATAAGGCAATATTGGCTGTTTCATTCGAAATAGGGATAGTGTGGCCACATAGTAATGTTGTGTCAAGTTGGAATTTCGTACAGGTGTTACATTTACTGTCTGTAATGGTGTCAATAACATGCACTGCGTTTCCTAGCTCACTCAAACATTCATTCTGATTCTCACACTCAATCAGTTGTTCAAAATCCTCTTCTGAGGAACTTTCTACTAGTGCCGCATTGGCCTGTTTCAGCATCTTTCGGCCATCACAAAATCTAGAATAGTGCCCAAAGCTGCTGCAAAAATAGCATTTGACCGCTCTCTGGTACGCATTTCTCTTGTTCTTCTGCTTCTCCACGATCATTTTAAGATGGTGTGGATAGTTGGGCGATTTATCGCACATTGCGTATTCTTCGTGAGTCAAACTACAGTACTGGCACTTAACTGGCTTCCTGACATTCGAGCGTGGTTTAAACTTGCTTTCAGTTGGTTTATAATACCTAGTGTTTACCACTGCTGCTGCTTCGTTTTGACTTAGGTTTAATTGAAAAATATCTCTGTTCGCTGTGAAAAATGCGTTTCCCTTGGTCTCTACATCCTGAATACTTCTACAATCCATTTGTTTCAAAAACTTAGCAAAAGGTATTGGGATTGTACTAACTATTTTGTCAATGATAATAAGTTCTTTTAGTTTGTCATGGTTGTTGTTAGTCTTAGCTGAGTTAATCCACTTTGTGCACACATCCTGAACTGTAGACACGTAGTCTATGAAGGTTTGGTTTGGTTGTGGGGATAACTTTGCGAACTGTTGTTGGTAACCTGCAGTATCTAATGCGAAATGTTGGAGAATGCGTTGCTTTAAATAATCATAATATTTTCTCCTTTCCTGTGGCACTGTCTCTATAACTTGTAAAGGTTCCAGAGCTAAGTTTCTCATCAAAATAAATGACCAATCTGATTTTATGATCTTATGGTAAGACATTAGACACTCAAAATTCTCAAGGTATGCACTAATGGAGTCTCCTGAGCAGAATGCTTTCACGAGGCCTTTATACTTGTTATATTTTTGTTCTTCCTCCTTGCTTCTCAGTTTATTTACAGATATTTCTACGTTGGAATCAATCTCCATCTGTTTTAATTTTATTTGTGTATCGGCATTCAATTGGGCTAGTTTGGCCGCCGCCTCAAGTTCCAAATTGTTTCTCTTGAGCCTGCAGTTGCATCTGCATCTTTTTCTCTTCTGCCTGTACTTGCATCTGTATCTTTTTCTCTTCTCGTTCTATCGCTCTTTCCTCTCGGGCAATGTTCTCTGAGTGTGTCTTCTATGCCCATTCAGACAGTTGCTCCTCTTTATAACCTAAAGTTTTTCCTAACTCGATACATTTTTCTAATGTAGACATTTTGATTTTTACGTGTTTGTAATTTTACTGAAGTTAAATCCCTTAGAAAAAATGTTTGGGAGTAGAAAATTTAGTTATCTCCCTTACTTATTACATGCGCAAATCAAAATGCAAAGTTATGTTGGTTACAAGGTCATGAATATACATACAAATCAATGCAAAGCAAAATGATACATGGATGGATGATAAGTACCGCTTAGGGTTGCAATTGGCATGATATGAAACTTATCTTATATTCCCAGAACTTGTGAATGTTGTCTTGTACTCTCGCCACTGTTGGATAGTTTACATAGGTTACACACCACAAAATTCGCGGAACAATCTGCTCGTAGAATGAGAAAACATTAGTAACAGTCAAAAAAATGTCACAGTCATGTGAAAATAGTTTATAGTATTAATATTACTGAGAGAGTAGCTGCAGAGGGACTCATATTAATAGTAGGTTATCACTAGATAGATGCAAATTTGTTAAACTTCTTTAGCAATCAATTTGATATGATTAATTTATTTCAGAAATAAATTTGATATTATTTCCTGAGTTTTTACATGGCAATCAATAGCCGTCTGAACGTAAAGCTAGTACCAAAACCGGAGCATAGCCCCCAAAATGCCTGTCAGCGTGTTGGATGTCTAGGTATCTGAGCTCGGGCTCACACAGGCAACAATAAACTCCGTTAAAGATAATATCTAACATTTATTGTATTTCAATATACAGTGCGTTGGCGCAGTGGGTTTAACAAGCCAGCACTGATTCGCATATCACATAGGTTTGACAATCATCACACATGGTTACAACAAATATTCTAGCAAACTATCTAGCCTAAGTCTATGAACCCAAATACATATGGGGTGAAACTATTGAGTCCCTCTCAGGCAGGCCTTGTTGCCTCTTCGATGTCCCGTCTCTCTCTGCCCATTAACCCGTGTGGCAATCCGACGAGGGTGGTAACTCTGTTCGAGTTCCTCGTGGACCCCGCAATAGGCGAGCCACCTCAGTGTCCACGGGACAGTGGACTCACTGACCAGTCCTTCGAGAAGGTACTGGATTACTCTAGCCTTCGAGGGTCTTGCTTCTTTCCCTTGGGCGGGAGTTGTAGCCCTTGGCTCATCTATATTAACTCATGTGAGTCTGTGACAATGTGGCAGCCCAATGTGTGGAAGGTGGTGCTGGCCGGACAGTTAGAGATGTGGCAGCCCATTGTGTGGAATGTAGTGCTGCCCGGACAGATAGAGATGTGGCAGCCCATTGTGTGGAAGGTAGTGCTGCCCGGACAGTTAGAGATGTGGCAGCCCAATGTGTGGAAGGTAGTGCTGCTCAAGTGAGCACAGATAGATGGACAGTGCAGATTGGAGTTGAGATGCTATACAAAGACTATGTTAGACTAGAGGATGTTATATAGGAGACCAGGCATTGCGGTTTAGAGTGGTGAATGGGGTGTTACCCGAGGTTTAGCTAGTTATCTGGTAGTTCGCCTCGAAATTCGTGGTGCTAGACTACAGGCAGTTGGTTAGAAGGCGAATAGTTGTGATTTAGAGAGTCCTGCTCGGAGTAGAGTTAAGTGCCCGCCGCGAGTTGATAGTCGGAGCTTAGATTCCCCTAGGGATGCCTGCCCTAAGAGTTTCGTAGAGTTCTGCCTAAAGTATTTTTTTTTTTTTTTGGGACCCAGAATTAAGTTGAAGTACAGCGCGGAATTGCAGTCCTGGTTGTACAATCAATAATGCAGAGGCAGTAATGCAGAGTAAGGAAGAGTTAGAGTTTATTAGCATAGAGACAGCATGACCACATAAGTGCATTGTAGGTAGAGGGATGCACAGTTAGATGATTTATTCAGTTGGAAGTAGTTTATTGTGAAGATTTTTGAAGAGACTGTTGTATAATGCGTATTTCGACGGGTATTCGTCTTCAGCGTCGATGTACGCTAAGAGCCAGAATCAGAGGTGGTTAGTAGTTTAACAAATGTCGAGCCACAATACGAAGTGTTACCACAATACTTTAGGCTCTTGGTTTGATGGGTTACAAGTGTCTCTCATCTCATCATGTTCCTCTTGTACCTTGCGGTGTCGAGGTGAAGTATAAACTTCGTGAGAGTGCCCGGTTATGGGCTTCGTATATCGACATTCCCATGGATTCTGATATTCCCTCCGTCCAACGTTTACGTGGTCGGCCTCTTCCTCTGTTTCCATCTGGTCTGTACATCATTGCTTGTTGTGGCATGCTGTTGACTGGTAGCCTACTTGCATGGCCAAACCATTTGACCTGCTGCTTTCTAATAAAATCTAGAGCAGCTTTAACCCCCACTTTAGTCCTGATTTCTTCATTTCTGATCTTATCTCTTCTTGATACGTTGAGTATTCTTCTCAGGAACCTCATTTCTGTTGTTGTGATTTTTCTTTTCTCTTTTTCTGTCATTGTCCAGGTTTGGCATTGGTAGCACAGAGTTGGTAGGAAGATTGTGTTGTAAAGTGCTTTCTTAGTAGTTATTGATACATGTTTGTTCTTTAGTATTGGTGCCATTTGTCCAATGAGTTGATTTGCCTTATTGCACCTATTTTCGATCTCGTCTTCTGATCTGCCATTTGATGATATTATACTTCCTAGGTACTTGAAGCTCTTTACTTGTTTCAAGGGATGTTCGTTTAGGTGAATTGTTGCTGTTTGTTCTTCTTTAGTTATAGTCATTACCTCTGTTTTGTTTGTGCTAATTTTCATGTTATGTTCCCTACACATTTCGTTTAGACTATTCATGTGGTCTTGTAATTCAGCTTCTGATTTTGCTATTAGTGCTTGGTCGTCCGCAAACAGGAGTTCTCTAATGGTTAGATTTGCAGATGGTTCTTCTTCTGTGTTCTCGTCATGCGGTATTCTTGCTGTCTCTGCTTGGCTGGTTTCTTTACATATGTTGTCTATATATGTTATGAACAAGAGAGGGGACAGGACACAACCTTGTCGTACTCCAGATCTTATGGTGAAGGGTTCTGAGTGTTCTCCAGGTGCTCTCACTATGCATTCACTGTTGTTCTATAAACTTCTACATAGGTTTGTTAGATGTGTACTCACTCCATATTGTTTAAAGATTTCCCACAGCTTGTTTCTATCTACCCTATCAAATGCCTCTTCTTGGTCGACAAAGGCTAAGTAGAGTGTTTCATTGAATTCAATTGATTTTTCTATAAGTTGTCTAAGAGCAAAAATGGCGTCTGTGCAGCCTTTGTTTTTCCTAAATCCAAGCTGCGTTTCGCTTAGCTGGGGTTCTAAAGTAGTTCGTAATCTTTTTTCAAGAATTTTGCAAAATATTTTCCCAGTATGACTCAACAGTGAAATGCCTCTGTATTGTGTGCAATCTCTTTTGCTGCCTTTGTTTTTCCAAATTGGGATAATTATGGCGTTTCCCCAGTCTCGCGGTGTCTGTTGTTCTACCCAAACATGGTTGAATAGTCTATGTAGCCAAGCTGTTCCTACTTCCCTTGCTGCTTTAATTAGTTCATTTGGTATTTCATCCTGTCCTGGTGATTTGTTTAATGGGGCTAATCTGATGGCTTCTATAATTTCTTCTTTTAGTATGTCTGGTTCTAGTTCCTCGGTGACATCTGTGTAGGTCTCTTGAATTCCTGTGACATCTGATGGGATGTTGAGACTTGTAATATATGCTGCCTTATTGGAGTAATGTGCAGTTAAGTGAATAAACCGTGACAATTGGAGTGTGTTGAGTCGAACTGTGACCTTTTGACACGGGCCATACTATACGTGTGTTGGAGTTGTGAGGAGTAGCGACGAGCCAATGCTGTTTAATATATCAGAGAAAGATGACTGGGCACAGTTACATAATGATGTCGATCCTGTCTTTTCAACCTTCTTTCAATACATTAAACAAGAAAGAATAGACACGAGGCACGATTGCAGGACATAATAACGCAACCACTTTAGGCATAGCATAAGTGTCACATCAGTAGTATAACTGCTGGCACAAGGAACTGCTGTCGCCATCATATCTTTGATGCCAGTTAATTTGCGATGCTGATTCAATCAGCAAAGCCGTTGATCGGTGGAGAGTGGTTAAATAAACCCGCAGTTCCAAACAGGCTCATCTCTAGTGAGTCCATTTCCTCGCAGCCTAAATTATAATTGCAGGTTCAAAGCCTACACCTAACAGTTATGAATTAACACATCCAACACACCCCCCCCCCCCCCCACAACCACCACCACCACCACCACCACACATAAGCACCAGTACTGCTAGTCTGCCAGTATTATTGTCTTTCAGGTATCCACGGAAGTGGCTTCACGGTATAAGAGGCGATTACAGAAAGAGGAATGGGAGTGAATACAGACAGTGGAATGAAAATGAGTACAGAAAGAGGAATGACAGTGACTACAGAAAGAGGAATTGAAGCATATAGAGAAAGAGGAATGGAAGTATCTTGAGAACTAGGAATTACAACGACAACAGAATGAGGAATGGCAGTTGCTAAATAAAGAGGGATGGAGGCGAATATAGACAGAGAACATGAAGTGACTACAGAAAGAGGAATGGAAGTGACTACAGAAAGAGGAATCAAAGTGACTACAGAAAGAGAAATGAAAGCGTCTACAGAAAGAGGAATGGAAGTGACTACAGAAATAGGAATGGAAGTGACTACAGAAAGAGGAATGGAATGAACTACAGAAAGAGGAATGGAAGTGACTACAGAAAGAGGAATGGAAGTGATTACAGAAAGAGGAATGGAAGTGACTACAGAAAGAGGAATACACGTGACTACAGAAAGAGGAATGGAAGTGACTACAGAAATTGGAATTGTAGCGCATATAGACAGAGAAATCAAAGCGACTACATAGAGGAATGGGAGGGACTACAGAAAGTGGAAAGGAAGTGACTATAGAAAGAGGAATAAAAAACGACAACAGTAAGAGGAATCGAAGCGTCTACAGAAAGAGGATTGGATGTGGCTACAGAAAGACGAATTGATGCGAATATACACAGAGAAATGGAAACGACTACAGAAAGAGGGCCGGAAGTAGTTAAAGAAAGAGGAATGACAGCATAAATGCATGCATAGCATACATGCATACATACATACATGCATACATACATACATACATACATACATACATACATACATACATACATACATACATACATACATACATACATACATACATACATACATACATACATACATACATACATACATACATACATACATACATACATACATGCATACATGCATGCATGCAGGCAGGCAGGCAGGCAGGCAGGCAGGCAGGCAGGCAGGCAGGCAGGCATACATACATACATACATAAACACACACACACACACACACACAGACAGACAGACATACACACACACACGTACGTACGTACGGCATGCATGCATCAGGCAGGCAAAAAGGCAGACAGACAGACAAACAGACAGACAGACACTCATGCACGCTCGCGCAAACAGACAGACACAGATGTATTTATGTAATGACTCATTCTGGTGTCTTGTTTAGGAGGCGTCAGGGATCTCACTGTGCTCATTAACCAGAACCTCAGTTGTCAGAATGAGAAGCGAATGGAGGTCAGTGCGACAACGGTTGACTTCATGTGTGATAACGAAGTTTGTTTGCAGACCATAGGCCTGGACATTAGATACATATGTACGGTCAATGTCAGCGGAGGTGAGGCCACAGAACAATATGTTTATCAGTGTGCTTGTATGTCCTTGTCTCTACACATTAAAACATATCTGTACCAATAATATCAACTGCGTTTCTTCTTCTTCTTCTTCTTCTTCTTCTTCTTCTTTTCTTCTTCTTCTTCTTCTTCTTCTTCTTCTTCTTCTTCTTCTTCTTCTTTTTCTTCTTCTTCTTCTTCTTCTTCTTCTTCTTCTTCTTCTTCTTCTTCTTCTTCATTTGCTTCTTCTACTGCCGTCACCGTTTGCTATGTGTGATCATTGCTTGCAAATTAATGCGTATATCTCTGCTTTCTAACCCCACCTCACTTACGCCAGTATCTTTCGATTTCTGCGCTTTATCAACTGAGAGAAATATATATTAAATATGAACTTCCACATCGTATAATCTCGTCCATTGTATAACTAGCAAGCAGCCTTCTACTCCAGTTCTATATTATAGAGCAAGTATTGCCGATCAGGACTGTCGTATACTCACTGTCATCTGCCACTTGATGTGTTTATCGTATCAATGTTTGTCTTCTCCTTTTTAAATGTATACAAATAAAACTACGTGGTCCCATGGCTGTTCTTGAGATACGTCGGTGACGTGACGGCGACATTACAATGTGTGTGCCAGGAGAAATAGGTGGCCACTCGCTCCCTCGTGTTGACATTACGTGTGTGCCAGAGTGCCAATAGAAATAGGTGGCCACTGGTTCCCTCGTATTGAAATTACAATATATAAAGGACATGCAACTGAATGAATAAATGTATGGTCTGTCTCATCACTTTGTATATCTGCAAGCATCTTCATCATGTTGACATGTCTTAGTCTGAGGGGGGCTGAGTGGTCTCGAGGTATGGTGTCCGCCTCGAGTGCTGCAGGTCCCGGGTTCAGGCCCCGGTCAGGCCCCGGTGAGGACCGGGATTTATTTAAAAAATCCACCTGGACTTCCAGTAATAAAATGTCCCCTGGTCTCTGGGTAGTGAGATCGGACGCCCTTGATTATTGTTGTGCACGTAAAAAGATCCCTTGCAGTTGGAAATCGAAAAAGAGTAGCCTAATGGCGCTGCCCGGGCAAAATTTCGAGTTAAAAATCTACCCAAAGTATTTCAGGATCCTCGCCGATGCAACGGAGTTCGTGCATTGAGCTGAGTTCTTCTAGACTCAAGTTTGAGTTAGGAGGAAAACGGAGCACTTATGGGTTAAACCGTGTGCCGTGATGTTGATCCAACGACTAAACTAATTAAACTAAACTGTCTTAGTCTATTGATAGGATTTGATATCTTTGTACCCTCTCTCTCTCTCTCTCTCTCTCTCTCTCTCTCTCTCTCTCTCTCTCTCTCTCTCTCTCTCTCTCTCTCTCTCTCTCTCTCTTTCTCCCTCTCATATGTGGGAGGGTTAGTGTGTGTGTAGATTAGGAGATGGTGGGGGATGTTTGTATGGGTGGGCTCGGGATCTGTGAGTGGGCTGAGGGAGATGGGAGATTATTTGGGTGGGTGCGGATTTTGCGTGTGGGTAGGTGCGGGATATGTGAGTTGGCGGGGTGATATGTGTGTGCTTGGGGGATGTGTGGTTGAGGGATCTGTGTTTGGCTGGGTGGTTGGAGGTGTGTGGGTGGAGGAGGATATGTGGGTGGGTGATTGTTGATGGGTAAAGGGGCGAGTGGAGGATATGTGAGTGGGTGGTGAGATTTGTGTGGGTGAGTGAATGTGTGTGGGTGGGGGATGTGTGGGCTGGGGAATGTGTGCTTGGGGTGTGGGTGGATGGGATGTGTGGTTGGTGGGAGGTATGTGTGGGTGGGGAGATGTGTAGGTGTGGGGATGTGGTGGATGAGTGGGGGAATGTATGTGTGCCTGGGGTGTGTGTGTGGTTGGGTGGGGGATCTGGGGTGAATGGGGGATGTGTGGGTGGGTGGTGGATGTGTCTCATAACATGATAATATGCATTTTTTATGTTTACAAAATTCATTTGACAATGTTTTTTTCCTATGCACTATGATGAACGAAAGATTAGTGATTGAAAGGACCGAATGTATGACGGGCCTGCGTGCCCAATTTGTTATCCTTTGATAATAAAGTCCGATCGTTCGTTCGTTTGTTCGTTCGTACTCTCTTTCTCTCTCTCTCTACACACACACACGCACACACACACACACACACACACACACACACACTCACACACACACACACGTATATCATTAATCATAAAAACTCCGCAGCGGAGCGAACACGGCAGGGGGCTTCTGATGTTAAAAAGATTCTCCAAGTGTTTCGACCCATTATATTCTTGACACTCTCTTGGGGCGTTCCCTTCCGGGTCATGAATCCCGGGCATCTTACCCCTGCTCGGTCACATTAGTTATCCCTGATGATGTTACGCTTGTCCCTTGATGTTACCTTGGCTACTCTGAAGCCTTCCCTCACTCGGTGATGAGAGGCCGTGCAGCTTTGTGCTTGCCCCTAGCACGTGGTCGCGGGAAACCACCTTTACACCCTGTCCTCGGGTGAGTCGCGGGACTGGTCCTGCGAGTCAGACCAGCCCTCACATAGTACACATATCTCGTGAGACTGTGACGTGGTGGTTAGTGTTGACATTTGGCCTCTGCCGCTTCAATTCCTTTCCGCTACCGTGTCCTCGTGCCCCTTTCACGGCGCCGCACTCTTACTAGGAAGCCTGTTCTTCCTTTCCTAGACCCACCTCTTGGTCCCTGCGGCTGACTGCTCGCACGCTCGATCATCACTAAGTTGCGGAGATTAGATTTCAACCGACATATACATGATTAGACTGCACTCGGACTCACCACTCACATTCTTAGGAAAGGCTAAAGACCTGACACGAGACGCTGTAAAGTTCGTGGTCTTGATTGAGAGATTGTTGGTACCCAGTTGCCGCTTTTAGCCACACTAGTTCCGAGTAATATATGATTAAGTGTTATATAATGATTCATCGTCATATGCGACGTCCCGTACCTGCCATGGGCTTATTTATCGCTGAAATCATGTCAATACGTTATAATATAATATGCGTGCTACCATGTTAACAACCTTTAAGTCATAACTGTGACGCACACATACTCGCCATTTTTTCGCCATACATTTTCGTATGGTACAAGCCTACATTTTGCATTGCACTGAACCTGTTAAATATGTGTGTGTGTGTGTGTGTGTGTGTGTGTGTGTGTGTGTGTGTGTGTGTGTGTGTGTGTGTACAAATTTATTTAGTTAGTTAGTAGACTGATCATCCTCATTGCACATCGAACCATTCAGTCCAAAAGTCCTCGGATCCCCTCCTCAGCAAATCCCACAGCGTATAGTGGCTAACGACACCAGTTCTGTGTTGGTTTATCAATCTTCTTTGGCTTCCTGCGTAGTGTTTTTGTTTGGCCACCCCTCTTTTAATTTGCTGTTCTCGCAGTCTGACCATGGTTGTAGATTCACAGTCATCACTTGGTTCTCGCACAAGTCTTACTTCTCGTAGAGCATTCAGAATATCAGCCTGGTCCATGGCGCGTCCGCCCTCCACCGTAGCCTTACCTGCAAGCTTGTCAGCCCTCTCTATTCCTTGTACTCCCACATGCCCTGGCACGAAGATGAAACTAATCTTTGTCAGCGATTCCACTCCAGAGAAAGCAACCACTCTCATCGGATCCACTCCATCTCTATCCTCTTGAGCATGCTCACTGTGTCGCTTAGAAAACATGCCCTATTGAATGTCTGTGTCTCGAGTCATGTTATTGCTTTATTTACTGCCATGGCGTCCATAGTCAGACTACTTGTGGTCTCAGCCAAAGCACCAGAGTCCTCCTTCACAATTCTCTCTCCAACCTGAACCGTAAAGGCCCATGAGCTTATCACATGTCGGACGACCGACCCATCTGTGTAGATGATAGCATCACCGTCTAATGAATTCTCGAAAATCAACGCTTGTACTTCCGTCTACACAGCAACCGCATTTTCTAGTCTACATCTTTTGTCAAGTTGGATGCAAACTCAAAAGGACGTACCGAGATCGGTTGGTACTTGCATCCACTACTCGACAGGTTCTAAGTTCCCAAGTGAACAGACCTGTTGAAGAAAGGATTCGGTTTTACCCATTCACGACCTTCCTCTTTTTAACCTGCTGCCCTTCACCTTTCTAATTTCACTATCGTACATTATTTCACATTATATATATATATACTACCAGGCGGGTTTTAGACAAAACAGATCAACAATAGATCAGATATTTATCTTACGACAAATAGCCGAGAAACATTGGGAATATAAAAGAGATCTCCATAACATTTTTGTGGATTTTAAAAAGGCTTATGATAGTGTCCATAGGAATAGTCTATGGAATGCTATGCAGGAATTTGGAATACCAAGGAAGTTAATCAACATGACCAGACTATGCATGGAAGATACTTATAATATAGTAACATATAAAGGCAGGAAATCAGACCCCTTCCAAATAACATCTGGCTTGAAACAGGGTGATGCACTATCGCCGCTACTCTTCAATCTGGCTTTAGAGAAAGTTGTAAGGAAGGTAAAGGAGGAATGTGATATTGGAGGAACATCCAAGCTGCTTGGTTATGCAGATGATATAGATATTATAGGGCAAAGTGAACAAAAGACATTGGAAATATTGACTCACTTAAAGGAAAAAGCCCAACAGATAGGGCTGGTTATCAACCAAGATAAGACAGAATATATGGTAATTTCAAGAGACGGAATGGCTAGAAACTCTGGCCACATACAAATAGATAATATGACCATTAAAAGAACGGAAACATACAAATACCTGGGTACGATCTTCAACTGCTCCAACATCATAAGGGAAGAAATACAAATTAGAATCAACTCTGGAAATAAGATATACTATGCACTACAACATCTACTAAAATCAAAGGCGCTATCTCGTAACACCAAAATCACAAGTGGAAGATGATGATGATGATGATGATGATGATGATGATCAGACCAGTTGTGCTGTATGGCTCTGAAACCTGGAGTACAACGAAAGGAGACGAAGCCTTGTTACAAACCTTTGAGAACAAAATTTTAAGACGCATCTTTGGACCCATTAGGGATACACAAAGTGGAGAGTGGAAAAGAAGAAGTAACAAAGACATTTATGATCTGTTTAAGTCCCCGCTAATCACTGGTATCATGAAGGCTAATAGACTACAATGGCTGGGGCATATAGAAAGAATGGAAGATAATAGGGAAACAAAACTCGCTTACACTCAGGAAATAAATGACCGTAGACCCCGAGGTAGACCAAGAAGGCGGTGGAGAGATAATACATGTACAGACCTACAAGCACTTGGAATCAACGACTGGCAAGAGAAGGTCCACCAGAGAGACGAATGGAGACGGATTGTATTTGCAGCAAAGAACCTCAATGGCTCGGAACGCTGAAGAAGAAGAATATATATATATATATATATATATATATATATATATATATATATATATATATATATATATATATATATATATATAACACGATGTATGTATGTATGTATGTATGTAGGGATGTATTTGATGCGTTCGATAACTTTCCATCCGACTGATATGACATTTTCTACATGTATTCTTTTTATTCTCGTGCAGCCAACTGTCATAGTTTGTTAGTGTACAATCAGCTATTTACTTACTAAAATTTAATATTTAAATTTACATTATCATTTATATATAGCGAGGGGACTTAGCTTAAGAAAAGTTATTTCAAGGGGCATAACTTTTAATAGCATTGCTATATATTTTATATATAGATTGTTGCATTGTTTTCAAATATTTATAAACTCTTTGTCTACAGTTACTTGCAGGCATATGAGTTATAATTAATAATGATATAATCTTTAAGGCATTTTCAAAGTATTCATAAAAATAATGCATCTATTTAAATAGTGAAAATTTTCTAACTCATCTTTTTATGTTTAAAGAAGTTATCTACATTCATGTAGGTGATTAAAAACAGTTCTCATTCAAAATAATGGTTGGTGTGTAGAAGGACATTCTAAAGTCTGCAGTTAGGATAGAGCCGATCACTTATGGACTGAATAGTTAGTCGTGCAGTGAGGATAGTGATCGATCACTTAAGGACTGAATAGTTAGTCATTCAGAGAGGATAGTGGTCGATCACTTAAGGACTGAATAGTTAGTCGTGCAGTGAGGATAGTGGTCGATCACTTAATGACTGAATAGTTAGTCGTGCAGTGAGGATAGTGGTCGATTACTTACGGACAAAATAGTTAGTCGTACAGTGAGGATAGGGTGGATCACTTATACACTGTATCCTGCAGTTAGGATAGTGGTCGATCACTTATGGACTGAATAGCTCCACTTGAAATGAAGATACGGGTCGATGTTGTCATGTACTCAGATAGCCTTTCCTTTGCTTATGCCAAATGAATATTTAATATTATTAATGTGTGTACATAATATAATTATGTAAAACATGTGTGAAAAAGTGTTAGCTTTTTTTTACAGATCAATATATATATATATATATATATATATATATATATATATATATATATATATATATATATATATATATATATATATATATATATATATATATATATATAGTAGAGAAAGTTGTTTTAAATATTTTGTGACTCTGTTGTCCTGTTGAATGTCAGGGCACTGGGGGTTCTAACTTGTTGTAGAAGTGTGTGGCCTGGATCCGTAGAACTACTGTCTCGAATTGCTTTTACAACTTGTGATCTTACTTTAGCCGAGGGAGAAAATAGAGACAAACTGGAAAGACCTATGTTTCCTTTGCTACGGTGCTAAGAGATAGATAATAGTTCTGACTTCGTTACGGCCAAAGAAGTGAAGTAGTAAAAGAGAGAGAACCTCACACCGCCCTCAACTGAAATAAAGATATATTAATTAGATAAAAAGGTACGAGGTCTTGGACATAGGCAAAAGATGTTCACACAGGAAACACCATGTTAGAGCCCAAGTAATAAATTAAGGTGTTAAATTGTGGTAGAAATAGTGGTTGCAAAAACTAAAAGAGACTAAACAAACAAATCAAGGACAAATGAACAAGCTTTTTATTTATTTCTTTTCACAGAATGTGTCGGATAACACAATGCACGTCAATAACAGATACAACAGACAACTGTATATATCAAACAACAACAGTGGGTAACCCCTAACCAATCAACAGCACTTAAGACAACAGGGTACACTAAGTACCACAACACAGGTGTTCCAAACAATAGCTAGTTTGACTGGCACAAGCAACACTGCACAGCCCATAAGGCACTACAAAAACATAAGTTACACAACATAAATCCTAAGTGCGAGATAAACAAAAGAGTTGTGACACAATTTACTATCCCACCATGAACCCAGACTTGCTGACACTAACTAGTCAGCCGCTCAGTTTTTTCTAGGCACTTGTTGACCACAGATAAGCTCAGGGAATTGTTCCCACATCTCAATACAACGGAACAGCACTTTTGTTCCTATCAACAAGCCGGGCTAACATGAAACAAAGGATTCACTAGTTGCTTTGTTCTCAGTGATGTTCCGGTGCTGTCCAGATTTTTTGTGTAAAACAGGCTAAACCAAGACGCTTTGATTTGGCGCTACCACATTACCTTGCAGTCCTGCGCCACTGTAGCTGATTTTCTTCAGGAACCGGTGTGCATAATTTCCTAGCATTACAAGGAGCCAACTTATCTACTATTCTTTCTGTGGGTAGACTGTCCGACAGGGTCAGTCTTACTGACTTCTTTATTGCACGTGAAGTTTTCTCTCTACTAGTAAGACCTCGCTTTAGTTGATCATTTATAGCTTCATTAGCTCGACGTAAAATTAGGGACTGAATAGTTTGAGGTGCTTTGATGGTAGTATATTGACTAACTGATACATACAAACACACAAGAACTGGTCGTATCTATTCGCAGACACACCATGTCAATTGTAATCGTAAGTAGAAAGCATATTCACTACATTAGTGACACACCACAGCACAGAAGGCGGGCAATGGTATTCTTAAAATCTAATTTCTGGGTGTTGCACTTATCTGAGCAGCCGTACTGGCTGTGCTATAATCACGTGTAAGTATGACTGCTTTGAGCTTGATAATGAACAAACAAATCCTTACACTTATTTGCGTCCGTCGTCTGCCAGATACGATCTGCACACCGGAAGACAGGAATACACATATCTGTACTTCCCATTCATATAATTGTGTAGTGGCCAAAACATTTCGTGTGATCTGGTCTTTGCCTACCCGTTCACATAGCTACTCCAGTTGCTAAGTGTTTTATGTCTTTGCTATTGTTGTAAATAGCCAAATGTTATGTCAAAGTCACGTTGTAAAAGCAAGATATAGTAAGACTAGGACATTCTCCTCATTTAGGCATTTTGTCACTTTTTCACAGTTCACATATGTTCTAACCAATCCCCTTCCATACTGTGGTTCCACTATGAGGTTTTTCCACAGATTGTGCTCTTGTGGCGATGATTTTTGAGCAAATCGCGTCTTATCTTACTCACCACAACCTACTATATACAGTAATACTTGAGAG
>OY992892.1:90673491-90683743 GCA_963921405.1 Cepaea hortensis
ATTCTTTGCATTTTCCTCAGAAACCACATTACTGCAGCCATCAGATGTTTTTCAGCTTGACTGCTCATTGTCCACGTTTCACATCCATACAAAAGAACCGGCTCTATGTATCTCCTCAACACTGATTTACTCGTTTCAATTGACATCTTTTTATTGGTCAGTATGTTTTTCATCTTGCTAAAGGCTACTTTCGCCATGGCGTTTCTTGTTCTAATCTCTTCAAGGCATCTCCCATCAGATGTTATGACTGTTCCGAGATAATGGCACCGATTCACTTGTTGAAGAATATTCCCATTTACTTGTATATTACATTGTGGTACTTCGTTCTTCCTAGTGACGATCATAACCTGTGTCATTTTACAATTTAAATCTAACCCCAGTTGCTCACTGTGTACAACAACGGCATCTAGTAATAGTTGCAGATCTTGTGCATTGTGTGCAATCAATACTGTATCATCTGCATATCTAATGTTATTGATGATTCGTCCTCCAATGCTGATTCCATTTATATCTTCTACAGGGACGCAGAGGTGTTTCCAAGGCACCAGGGCCGGGTTATATACTGGCCAAGACCTATTGACGCGTCCTCGTCGAGCGTCCTAGGCAACAGGTCCCTTCGGGGTCCTGGCTAAAGTCAGTAGGATCGCCGATTCCTCCGAAGTCGGAGAGTGTCTGCCTGTACGGCGAGGAACCACCAGTCTGCACACCAATAAGCCAGACATGGGACAACGGATACTCACGCAAAACTCAGGTCCTTTATGACATCACACTGATGTTGGACAACAGGATGTCTTCATCCGACATACAGGACTTCGTGTTGGAGATCAAGCCAACGAACACAAGCAAGCAAGCAAGCATATCTTCTACATATATTCACTGTATAGGGAAAAAGATCTAAAGACATCACACATCCCTGCCTAACACCTCTCTTAATAAACTGACATTGTCACACTTCATTATCAATCCTTATGGCAGCTTGTTGTTTCCAATACATGATTTTTATAAGTCTAATGTCTTTCCCATCAATTTGTTGATCTGCGAGCATTTCCGCCATGTTGACATGTCTAACTCTATCAAAAGCCTTTGTATAGTCAATAAAGCAAATATGTATATCCTTGTTTACTTCTATAGCACGTTCATTAACTGTTCGCAGCATATACACAGCATTTACTGTACCCTATCCTTCCACAAACCCACATTTTCTTCCCCTATTTCAGGCTGTATTTCCTTCCTTAGTCGTTGCATGATAATTCGTAGCAAAATCTTTGTGATGTGACTCATTATATTAATTGTTCTATGTTGATCACATTCCAAGGCTCCTGATTTCCTTGGGATTGCAATAAATTCATAGTTACATAATTCAGAAGGTATATCTCCAGTATCATATAATGTGTACAGCAGTCTGGTGACTTGCTCTAGTTCAAATTCTTCTAAATCTTTAATCATTTATGTTGTGATGTTATCTGCACCAGGAGGCCTTGCCAGCTTTCATATGCTTAAGAACATTTCGAACCTCCATCTTCAAAATTGGAGGTCCTTCATTATTAAATCTAGTATCATACTGCTCCTCTCTCATCATCTGGGTTAGATGGAATCAGCAACCGGATTCTCCGTTGTGCTGCGCCAGTGATCTGTATATCACTAACCTATGTATATAATCAGTGTCTCACCAAAGGCCACTTTCCATCAGCTCTCAAAATCGCTAAAGTGTACCCTCTTCTTAAATCTGGTTCATTGGACAATGATCTCCCGAACAATTACAGACCCATTTCCTTAAAATCATCACTATCTAAGCCACTAGAAAAACACATCCATAAAGTAGCATTACAGTATTTAGTTCGCAACAAGCTTATTGTTGACAACCAATCAGGATTTCGACCAAAATATTCTTGCCATACGGCCCTAACAAACATGATAGAAAATTGGCACCAGAATATAAACAACAACAGTCTATGTGGAACTGTGTTTATTGATTTCAAGAAAGCATTTGTTATGATAGACCATGTTATTTTAATTAAAAAACTTGAGACAATGAAAATTGGCCCTAATGTAGTCACTCTAATATCATCTTTTCTATCAAACAGAAAGCAAGTAGTATCACATAATAAATGTCTGTCTTATACCACTACCTTTAATATTGGAGTACCGCAAGGCTCTATTCTTGGCCCTCTATTGTTTGCCATATATATTAACGATCTACCTTTGCATCTTTCGTCGTACTGCGATCTATTTGCAGACGACTGTACAGTGTACACAAATGCTGAAAACTGTATTTTATTGGAGTCGTCTTTACAACAAGAATTAAATAATGTAGTTAGGTGGAGCTATTCAAACCGTATGCAAATTAACATCACTAAAACAAAATCAATGTTACTAACAACCAGACAAAGACTTCAAACTTTAAGCTCACACACATCACTTCAACTTCACATCGATAACATGCCACTAGAAAGTGTAATTGAGCACAAAACATTAGGCATAATCATTGATAGAAACCTAACCTTTAATTCCCACGTTCAAGCGCTTATTAAACAAACAGCGAAAAAAGTCTACCAACTCGCCAAAATTAAAAACTTCCTTGATGAGGACACAAGGAAACTATTCTATACTTCTCATATACAGACACACTTTGACTACTGCTCTACAATCTGGGACGGTTGTTCTAATTCAAACACCAAGCGACTTTACTCACTCCAGAAACGGGCCATGAGTCTAATTTATAACAAACATTTATCTGACAATCCTAGCCTGTATAAACGCCTTCAGTTACTACCACTCCGCAAACGCCTGCTTTTCAATAAAGCTAAACTAATTCACAAAATCCTGCATCGGAATGCCCCAAATTACCTTTGGCTATTGTTTAAATATAATGCTAGACACAGTAAACGTTTAAATATATTACACATTCCGAAGCCTAGGATTGACTTATACAAAACAAGCTTAACGTACTCTGCAGCTCAGCTGTGGAACAATCTTCCACAAGAAATCAAAGACATCACCAATCCCTATTCATATAATCGCAAATTACTCGAACACTATCTCAGTACGGATTATCTTCCCCCTTAATAATAGAGATAATAAAAATAATAACAAAACCCTAGTATAACAGCCAGTCCCCTTTTGGTAGGCCAGTATATTCCACATGGCTAATAACAAGTGTCAGACCATTATCTAATTTTACTGTGTCGTGTAGTTTTGATGTTCGCATTTTTGCCCATGCCTTTATAATGCATATCTTTTATATTGTTGCTGTTCTCTGTTAGCCTTGAATGATGTGTGAATGAAATAATGTATGAAAGAGAGCGATAGGAGGGCAGAATGTTAGACGGGCCTGCGTGCCCAATTCTGAACCCTTTGAAAATAAAGTTTGTTCGTTCGTTCGTTCGTTCATCACAAATGTTTTTCACATAACCTGTCCATACATGTAGAATCTGATGTTTTTCTATTATGATTTTGCCATCTTTAGTTTTTAGACAGCCTGTTGATGTACTTGTTCTTTTATTAGTAAGTTCCTGAATTCTTGTGTGCACTAATTTGGTATTTTGACTGTTGTGTGTGTTTTTTTTTTTTTTTAAAGCACTTTTCCTCAAGCCATGCTTCTTTTGCCTCCTTACATAATATTCTGACTTTGTGCATTTCTTCATATTTGGCAGAATTATGTTTGTTGAGTCTTCCTGTTTCCATTAGGTGAATACTTTCTTCAGTCATCCATTTCTTACTACCCACCTTTTTTTTAAATTCTGGAATAGTTGTTTCTGCAGCCAAACTGATTGAAGTCTTCAACATTTCCCTCTGATCATCCACATCCTGGAATAGGTGTCTAGATCAGACAATATATCAAATCGGTTCTGTACTTCTATGTTGAATTTGTTTTGTATTTCATTGTCAGTACTCAAAGTACCTGGTCTCCCTGGCCGAGGTGTTAGCAGCTTTCTCCGTAACCCCGAATACTCTCGCGGTTGACGTGTGCGCGTGAGAATTGGAAGCGATTCGAGTCGCGCCAGTGACTTATGAGAGTATGGAGCCGGTCGCTCAGAAAGCAAAGGCAAACTACTGAGCGTAATCATGCCAAGAAATCAACAATAAACTGGAAGATGCTGGTGTTGACAGCGATGTCCTGTAAAGGATATGCAAAACATGTTTTGTTATATACTTGATTTCTTCAACTTTATCCTCAATGTTCCTGTGAGTAATCTGTGGTCACTATAACAATCAGCAATGGGAACTGTTTTTGCTATTGTTAGCGCGTTTCTAAATCTTCTGCTAATCAGAATGTAGTCAATCTGGTTTCTAATCCTACTATAAGGATTCTTCCATGTCCATAATCTTCTAGGGTGTGGCTTAAACCAGGTGTTTCCTACAATCATTTCCTGTTCGTTAGCAGATTTAGACATTTAGACAGATGGAGACAATGCTTATTGTTTATTACGAGTACAGCAAACACAGTTAGACATATGGTGGCAATGTTTAGTGTTTACCAAGGGTTCTGCAAACAGACTTAGATAGAGTGAGGCTATGTTTGGTTTTTGTCGATGTTACTGTAAACTGAGATTAGCAGATGCAGACGATGCTTTGTGTTTATCGGGGGTACTGTAAACAAAGTTAGACATATGGAGGTACTGTTTAATGTTTATCGAGTGTGTGGTAAAGAGAACTAGACAGATGGAGACAATGTATGGTGTTTATCGTCGGTACTGTAAACAGAGTTACGCTGATGTTTAAAAATGGTTGGTGTTTATCATGGGTGCTATAAACAGAGTTACACATATGTTGACAATGTTTGGTGTTTACCGAGGGTACTGTAAACAGACTGATATGTTTTTAAAACGGCATGCGTTCTCATGTCGACCCAGCCTACAATGTGTTAACGGGAATGTTAGAACTAAAAACTGCAGGCATTATACTGACTAAAATATGCATAAAGAAATTTCGAAACTAAAGACTGCAGCAAAATACTGACTACAATGTGTTACAGGCAATTGTTGAACTAAAGATTACGGGCAAAATACTAACTAAAATGCCCAGCAAGTGCTGACTGACAAGCAATATCGGTCTTGCATGTGATGTCAAGGCCTAGATTACTATCAGCACCTGAAGGGATTCTTAACTGAACAGGCTATGGTTAAACCTTAGTTGAGCACGCTGTATTATCAACGGCAGGTAGAACTAAGCCCCATACACCTGGACCGATCTGTCCCTAATGACCTCGAGCCAAGAACTCAGTTCAGCTCATTGGCGATGTCTGGCTGAGTACAAGGGCCGCGCAAAATGCGCCTCGTCCATGTTTAAACGTAAGTGATTCATCTGTGCTTCAACCATGACTGACAATCCTGTCGAGTCATTCAACGTGGCATTCACTCATGATGAGCCTGCAGTATTGGTGCTTTGATTAAGGCCGCATTGTGTGAAATGACAATGATCATCAGTCTACACTACATTTTGAAGATTTTACAAGGTATCCCAATGTAAATTATTTTGATAGGTATCATTTCATTAAGTGTTGATGCTTGCATCATGGCACTCCAATGTGATGTAATATGAAATTCAACCTAACCTGAGTATTAAAATTTACATTATGTTACTCCAACGTGATATACAATATATAGCCTACAATGAGTGTTGATGATTACACCATATTCTCTACCATGACATGCTATGATGATTAGCGGGCATTGCATGTTGATGATTACAGCATGTTACCCCAAGTTGACATAATATGATTGTTAGACTACACTGGGTTTACATTATGGTTCCTCAATACTATATCATGATCATGATACACGAGTCGTGATGCTTACCTCTCAGCGTGTCTCAGCGTGACATACTATCATGACAAGTCTAGGCTGGGCGTGGATGCTTACCCCATGGTATCCTAGCGTAACATACTGTAATGATCGGCCCAGGCTGAGAGTTTAAGCTTAACTCATGGTACCCCAGGGTGACGTACTGTGATACTTAGCCTACATTAAATGTTGATGATACTACTACATTACACACAATGATACATACCCTGCACTGCAGGGTTCTGTTTACAGCCTGAGACATGTAGCACCCATGAGTGGGTTATAGATGAATTATAACTTTATGGTAAATCTTGATTCTAGAAACCGTGTGTCCAGACGGCACTTGGGGACTGGGCTGTGAACATGACTGCCACTGTTCCGGCACTAACAATGTCTGCAATGTGGTCAATGGGTTGTGCCATCAACCGTGTCCGGTGGGGTTATATGGCTATAAATGCAACCAGCGATGTTTTAAGACGTGTCCTGATGGCCGATGCAAACATAGAAGTGCAATTTGTTCTTCAGGTACATAGGTACATTCATTCTAAATGCTTGTGTTTGTTCATTTAATATAGTTTGTCATATGGTGATGTTGTCTGCTGTTGCGAAAGCCCTGCCTGCCCCGCCTCATCTTGCACAAAGCAAGATATATAGTGTGATTATACTTCGACCGGCGGACAGTTAGAGCATTGCTTTGATGATCCGGCAGCTTCTGCAGCTTGTCTTGTTCCAGATGTATTGGCGTAACCATTCCTCTGGAGTGAACTAGACAGGCCGAGAGAGGGATCATGCTGCATGGGCAACAAATGGTCTCTATATTTTAGCCCAGGCTTTCTGCTATGGAGAGGCAATAACTCCATCCCTGGTCTTAACCGGTCCCGGAATCAAAGAGACAGATAACAGTTACAGGTTATAATAAGTCCTTGTCAATTGGCGTAGACATGGGGCGCAACGGGTAGCCTCTGACGGTGGGAGACGCGTACAGATGTCACTGATGAGCTACCGTCCGCCTCAAGCTGGACAGCCCCCGGCCAATTGGGTGCGGGTCCGCCACAGCCTTCCTGCTTCAATGGGTGTTTGGGGCTAGGACAAAATCTGAATTGCAGGCTGTTAAAACGATGCATCAGGCACTACTAAAAAGAATAATAGAAACCTCAAGCTACGGCTTGCAACCTGGAACGTCAAACCATGTGTCCAGGATTTTCCACTGACCTGACGAATATTGACGATGTGAGAGAAACGGCTGTGATTGATGCATAACTCAGTTGTCTTTACATTATATTGCTGGCCTGCAGGAGACTCGCCTCGCTGAGGAAGGTTCACTAAGGGAAAACAATTACATTTTGTTTTGGAAGAGCAGAGGGCAGGCAGAAAAAAAGGGCAACATGGTGTGGGCTTTGCAATGAAGAATTCGCTACTGGGAATGATTGAAACTTTAGCTGGAGGTAATGAAAGGCTATTATTCTTGCGCTTGGCAACCTCTTGTGGTTTTGCCACCATTATCACTGCATATGCACCTACACCCACTTCCCCTGATGATGTGAAGGATTCATTCTATGAGGAGCTAGACGCTGCGCCAATGCAGTTCCAAAATCCGACTACATTTATATGCAAGATGATTTCTATGCTCGTGTGGGCAAGGACTCGTATTCGCGGCCTGTGTGCCTTGGAAAATACAACATTGGTCGCATGAATGCAAATGGAAAAAAGCTGCTGGAGCATTGCACCATATATGACCTATGTATTAGAAACTCCTTTAAAAAAAAAAGAGCTGCATAAGGTCACATGGAAACATCCAAGATCTGACAATTGGCATCAGCTGGACTTCATCATCACACGGAAACAACATATGAACCATACATCATTAACTCGAAGTTACCACAGTGACGACTGTGATACGGATCATTCGTTGGTTGTTGGAGAGGTTAGGCTGAAACCAAAGATAATCTACGCAGCTAAACACAAATCTAGCCCCATGATTAATATTATTAATACCCACGATCCTGATAAGTGCTTTGTGTTCCAACAGCAACTTGAAGACACTTTCACTGATACATCTGAAAATTGCACCGCAAGTGAAAAGTGGGATAAACTTAAGGAAACTCTTTATAAAACATCGGTAGAGATTTACGGCACTGTGACTCATAAGAGGTAGGAATGGTTTGCGGCAAACCAGGCTTGGCCATTTGGAATCCCATGGGAAAAAAAGAGGGATTTTCAGAATAGTGTAGGGATGGGATGTGACGGGATGGGAGAGGCATACATTACCATTGGATTGGACAGAAAAACATGTCCCATTGACAAGCCTGCCAGGCTTGGCCATAGGAATGTTATTCCCATAGGAATCCCATTGGAAAGTCACATGGGCTGGGATGGGATGGGACATGCATAAATTGCCATGCAATGTACATTATGCCCCATGGACAATCCAATCCAAACAGACAGACACTGCAGCCCTTAATTGATAAAAAAAACGATAGCTATCTTAAGAAACAAGGAAAGAAAACGCGTAACAAGCTCTGTGAGCTGAAGCAAACTAGGATGGATATTCACAGGGTTGCCAGGCAGTGTGCAAATAACTATCGGATCAAGTTATTTGAGTCCATTAAAATTGCAAGTGATAAGAGAAACATCAGAAGCATGTATGAAGCGATAAAGAAAGCTTGTGGTGTAATGATTAAAAGAAGTGCACCACTGAAAACCTTGACAGGAGAAATCTTCACTGATAAGACTCAGCAGATGGATAGATGATTAGAACTCTATTTGGAGCTTTACTCAAGAGAGACCAAACTAGCGGATGACGCCCTTAGCGCCATAAAGGCCCTGCCAACTCTTGACCACCTAGACACACTTCACACCATAACATAACTTAAGTGTGGTATAAATGAACTTGCATCTGGCAAGGCTCCAGGTAAGGATGGGATTCCCATAGAGGTTATCAGGAGTGGGCAAGACACACTCACTCTACAGATCCACCAGCTAATAGAGTTATGCTGGCTAAAAGGACAAGTCCCACGGGATTTGAAAGTGAAAGACTCAACCATTATAACACTGTACATCTGTGTACTTTGGACTAGGGGATTGGCAGAATTGGGTTTCTTCAGTGAATGTGAGTATGCTGAATTGTTCTGCTCAGACTTCAAGTGGACTCGTGGTTCGACCGGTACAATGATATGATTTTCTCGTTGCGATGACCTGTTACAAATATATGATTCTCGATGCTACTGTTTAATTGCCTTACAGATCTATTCGACCTCACAAAGACATTTGATTTGGTCAGTCGTGAAGGCCTTGCTTGCTTGCTTGTGTTCGTTGGCTTGAGATCCAACGCAAAGTCCTGTTTGTCGGATGAAGGCATCCTGTTGTCCAACATCAGTGTGATGTCATACAGGACTGAGGTTTGCGTGAGTATCCGTTGTCCCATGTCTGGCTTATTGGTGTGCAGACTGTGGTTCCTCGCCGTACAGGTAGAAACTCTTCGACTTCGGAGGAATCGGCGATTCTACTGACTTTAGCCAGGACCCCGAAGGGACCTATTGCCCAGGTCGCTCGACGAGGACGCGTCAATAGGCATTGGCCAGGATATAACCCGGCCCTGGTGCCTTGGAAACACCTCTGCGTCCCTCGTGAAGGTCTGTTCAAGGTACTAAAAAGATTGGCTGCCCTTCAACTCTTCTGTTCATTGTAGAATCGTTCCACAGAGGCATGAAGGGTATAATCAAGTTTGATGGTGCAACTTCAGAAGAGTTTGAAATCAAGAGTGGAGTTAAGCAAGGTTGTGTACTATCCCCACCCTGTTTGGAGTATACTTTTCACTTCTACTGAAATATGCCTTTCGTGATCAGGATGGTGGTATATACATCCACTCATGCTCAGATGGTGGCCTCTACAATGCTCAGGGATTGAAGGCCAAGACCAAAATTAGGAAGGTACCGATCAGCGAGTTGGTTTTTGCAGATGGTGCTGCAATTACGACCCAATGGCAAACTACTGAGCTTAATCTTGCCAAGAAGTCAACAATCAGCTGAGAGATGCTGATGTTGACAACGATGTCCTGTAAAGGATATACGAAAAAAAAATGTTGGTTGAGAATTGTTGTCGAACGGGGACAGCCTGACGAAGTGGGATTCGCGACACAGCAGGGCGCATTTTTGTGTAGTGTCGAAAAGGTGGACAATTGTAATGTAGTAGGTACTGAAATCAGTATTATTCGTGGTTCTTCTTCTTCTTCTTCTTCTTTTCGTTCATCCGGAGTATTTTTTCAGAAGTGATTGCGGTGTGTCTGTTATGCGCCCTTGGGCCGAAACCCGTAGGACAACACATCCGACTACAGCGTGCTTTTTTGACCAGGTAGCATTCCTGGGAGACTCACTTTTGTGGTGCCATCTACAACCCAGCTGGCCAAGTTGGAACGGTCGAAGACAACGGTCATCCCTCAAAGGAAGGAAGGGACAGTCCATTGCATTTTC
>OY992892.1:90683943-90833943 GCA_963921405.1 Cepaea hortensis
TATGTGTGTAAGTTTATAATTTACAAGGAAGATATAAAGAAAACGGTTGTGACCTTTCCACTTTTTGTGACCCTATCTACACACTCACACAACTGCTGGTCGTCAAGGAGATTAACACGCACAAGGGCCTATAACTCTGCCAATTTATATATATACACTCAGCCACTCATATGTATACATCACGCCATGTCATGATGACGTCAGGCCGCGCGCAGTCAACGCGCGGCGAGACTTGTCAGCCAGCGTAGATTGCCGTAGATATTTAAATTTTGACAAAAGATGTTCCGTTGGAAAGATTAAAAATTATCAATGATTCCGCCCATGCATAGTGATGCAAATATATACACAAATACTAAATTTGACATTGAATGCAATCATGCATTCATTGGCTTTCGATTTTTCGTCTGTGAATATTCCATAACAATATTAAATAGTCATCGCTGACAAGGAAACGGCTATTTCCGGCCATTGAAATATCACATCAGAGCATGCAATTTTCATCATTTTCATTTGGGATCTGCCTCCCGACTTTACTAGTCGAAAATGACAAGATTTACATAAAAATGGACGATACATCTAATAACACATATTAGAACAAACAAATACATCTACATAAAACGTGATTAGTGGGTATACTTACGTCTGAGAAGGTCATTCTGTATCTCTGTGTGAGAAACGAATTTCAGAAACACGAGATGTACACACGTAAACCGAGGAGGGAATAACTATATAATGTAATTGGTCCCTTTTTTAACGCGAGCTTGAAATAATCGGGAATTTAACATCACTCTATATGTCCTTAATATCGGGGTACAATAACAAGAAAGCGGAAATCGCAGTAAGAATCATCTCCGGCAACGTTCGGTAACAGATAACGTAGTAGCTAACACCCATCTGGAGATCATCCGCTACATCCTGCAGCCATCTTCTCTGTGGTCTTCCTCTTTCTCTCTTCCTAGGCATATACCCCTGTATCATTGTTCTCTCCAAACGTTCATGACCTTTCAAGTGACCAAAATATATCAATGTTCTTTGTTTTATCGTCTTTAATAGCCAACCCTCTTCAATATTTAGCGGGATGTGTATAGTGTAGGGGAATTTAGAGAATATTTTTGTTGAAGTGCTAGGTAAAAGTTTAGATCTTCTGCAAATTAGATAATGTATGTTCTAGTGCTAACGATGTTTAATTTAGACGTGTTGCAATGTAGATAATTTGTTCTTGTGCTAACGATATATATATATATACATATATATATATATATATATATATATATATATATATATATATATATATATATATATATATATCTTATATATAAATTAGGATGTGCGTATCTCTGTATGTATGTATGTATGTATGTCCTTTATACGCTCGTGAACGGCCCATCCGATTGAGATGAAATTTTCTACACGCCTTCCTTTCATTCCAGAGATGCCAACTGTCGAAGTTTTTTTTTCTTCTTCCTCCTCCTCCCTCCTCCCTCCTCCCCCTCCCAAAATACGTACGTCCAGGAAATGGTCTTCTACATAGACAATTCTCTCTGAGGTCCGCAATAACATATTAACCTGGTGGGATGGCAATCAATCATCCTACTACCTCCTCCCTCCTCCTCCCTTCTCCCTCTTCCTCCTCCCTCTTCCTCCCTCCGCCTCCCCCCTCCTCCCACTCTCTACTCCTCCTTCCTCCTCCCTCCTCCTTCTCCTCCCTCCTTCTCCCTCTTCCTCCTCCCTCTTCCTGCTCCCTCCGCCTGCTCCCTACGCCTCCTCCCTCCTCCCACTCTCTACTCCTCCTTCCTCCTCCCTCCTCCTTCTCCTCCCTCCTTCTCCCTCTTCCTCCTCCCTCTTCCTCCCTCTTCCTGCTCCCTCCGCCTCCTCCCTCCGCCTACTCTCTCCTCCTCCTCCCTCCTCCTCCCTCTCCCTCCTCCTACTCCCTTCTCCTCCTCCTCCTCTCTCCTCCTCTCTCCTCCTCCCTCCTCCTCCCTCTCCCTCCTCCTACTCCCTCCCCCTCCTCCTCCTCCTCCTCCTCTCTCGTCCTCCCTCCTTCTCCCTCTTCCTCCTCCCTCCTCCTCCCCCTCCTCCTCCACCCTACTCCTCCCTCCTCTTCCTAATCCCTCCTCCTCCCTCCTATTCCTCCTGTCTCCTCCTCCCTCCTTCTCCCTCCTCCTTCTACCTCTTCCTCCCTCCTCCTTCTCCCTCCACCTCCTCCCTCCTCCTCTCTCCTCCTCCTCCTCCTTCTCCCTCCTCCTCCCCCTCCCTCCTCCTCCTCCTTCACCCTCCTCCCTCCTCCTCCTCCTCCTTCACCATCCTCCCTCCTCCTCCTCCCTCCTCCTCATCCTCCCTCCTCCCTCCTCCTCCCTCTTCCTCCTCCCTCCTCCCTCCTCCTTCTCCCCTTTCCCCCTCTTTCTCTTAATCCCTCCTCCTCCCTTCTCCTCCCTCCTATTCATCCCTACTCCTCCTCCTCCCTCCTCCTCCTCTCTCCGCCTATCTCTTCCTCCCTCCTCCACCCTCCTCTCTCTTCCTCCTCCCTCCTCTCTCTTCCTCCTCCCTCCTCCTCCCTCTTCCTCCTCCTCCTCCCTCCTCCTTCCTCCTGCTCCCTCCTCCTCCTCCCTTCTCCTCCCTTCTCCTCCTCCCCCTCCTACCCCTCCCTCCTCCCCCTCATCCGTCTTCCTCCCTCCTCCTTCTTCCTCCCTCCTCCTCCCCCTCCTCCCCCTCCTCCTCCCTCTCCTCCTTATCCCTCCTCCTCCATTCTCCTCCTCCCTCCTCCTCCTCTCTCTACCTCCTCCCTCCTCCTCCCTTCACATTCCTCCTCCTCCCTCTTCCTCCTCATCCCTCCTCCTCCTCTATCCTCCTCCCTCCTCCTCCTCCTCCCTCTACCTCCTCCCTCCTCCTCCCTTCACATTCCTCCTCCTCCCTCTTCCTCCTCCTCCCTCTCATCCTCTTCCCTCCTTCTCCTCCCTCCTCCTTCTCCCTCTTCCTCCTCCCTCTTCCTCCTTCCGCCTCCTCCCTCCTCCCACTCTCTACTCCTCCCTCCTCCTTCTCCTCCCTCCTCCTCCTCCCTCTTCCCCCCTCTTCCTGCTCCCTCCGCCTCCTCCCTCCGCCTACTCTCTCCTCCTCCTCCCTCCTCCTCCCTCTCCCTCCTCCTCCTCCTCCTCCTCCTGCGATCTCCTCCTCCCTCCTTCTCCCTCTTCCTCCTCCCTCCTCCTCCCCCTCCTCCTCCACCCTACTCCTCCCTCCTCTTCCTAATCCCTCCTCCTCCCTCCTATTCCTCCTGTCTCCTCCTCCCTCCTCCTCCCTCCTCTTCCCTCCTCCACCTCCCTCTTCCTCCTCCCTCCTCCATTTACCCAAGACAGACAGACATACAGATAGTCGGGAACGGGATCTTATATGACTACTTATATGATTTAAATGAGATGCTCTCCACCATGGGCTGGGCCGGGTCAGACAGACAGACAGACAGACAGACAGATAGATAGACAGACAGACAGTCGGGAACGGGAGCTTATATGACTACTTATATGAATTAAATGAGATGCTCCCCACCAGAGTCTGGGCGAAGCCGGGCCGTGTCAGCTAGTATATATATATATATATATATATATATATATATATATATATATATATATATATATATATATATATATATATATATATATATATATATATATATATATATATATATATTAGGCATGTTGTAAGCTGAATAATGCATGTTGTAGCGCTAAGAACTTATTGTAGGTATATTGCAATGAAGATAATATTTGTTATAGCGCTAAGAACATGTTGTAGGCATGTTGCAGCGTAGATAATGTTTGTTGTAGCGCTAAGAACATATTGTAGGCATGTTGCAATATAGATAATATGTGTTCTAACGATAAGATTATATTGTAGGTATGTTGCATTGTAGATAATGTTTGTTTTAGCTCTAAGAACATATTGTAGGCATGTTGTAATGTAGATAATGTTTGATGTAGTGCTAAGAACATATTATAGGTATGTTGCAATCTAGATAGTGTGTGTTCTAGTGCTTAGAAGATATTCTAGGCATGTTGTAATTTAGATAATGTGCTTTCTATTGCTAAGTACAAATTCAAGGCATACTGCAATGTAGATAATGGGTGTCAGTGCGATGTAGTTTTTACTTCTGTTGTCTTGCAAAGTAGATATTGTATGTCATAGAGGTGCGGACACGTACCAAGACAATTGAAATATAGATAATGTGTGCTCGAGCGATGAGGACTAATGTATGCTATATTAAAAATTAAATGACGTGAGTAGTACCTTATGTGGTATTTGATTAGTAAATTAGGTATAGCACCTTTGCTGTGACGTCATATTTTACTATATGAAGAGTATAGCACCTACGTGATAACGTCACCAAACTGCACGTACGGTGATTTTATTTTTCAAAAAATTGGCGGGTATATTTGGTGTACTTCCGGTGTCACATCCGGTACTTTCGGTCTTTCTTCCTTCCGGTGTCTACCGCAGCACGCAATCGGGGCACGCGAGTGGCGCGGGGAATGCAGGCGGCGGTGCCGTTGGCACGCGACGTGATGGGGCACGGTGGCGGGCGGCGTGGTGGTTTCGAGTCGCATAAAATAAATGGCGTAGGTGGATAGGTGGGTATTATTAATAATGATCCGACGTGGAAACATCCTTTTACGGCTTTGTTTGTGGGACCAACGGGGAATGAAAAATCCGTTTTTGTGCAAAAGTTTCTGGCGCATTTATCAGACATAGTCAATCCGATTCCAGAAGAGATTATATGGTGCTACAGAGAATGGCAATCCATGTATGAGACTATGAAGGGTATTCAATTTTACGAAGTTTCGCCGGATATGGAATATTTAACGGGCGATATGCGTCGTCTATTGGTAATATATGGCCTAATGTCCGAGACAGATAATAGGGTGACTAAGCTGTTTACTAAGGGTAATCATCATCGCAACCTCAGCGTCATATACATAGTCCAGAATCTCTTTGGTAAAAATAAAGAGCTAAGAACCGTCAGTTTGAATTCACATTACCTAGTGGTGTTTAAGAACACACGTGACGGGTCTCATATTACTAACCTGGGCAAACAGATGTACCAGGGCCGCGTGCCATATGTCGAAGAGAGTTTTAAGGACGCGACAGCGGCTCCTCACGGTTATGTGATTTTTGACCTTCGACAAGAAACACCAGATTCGCTCCGCTTACGAAGTCATATATTTCCCGATCAGCGTCAAGTCGTCTAGGTCCCTAAATAAAAATTTTCAATCAACTTAAACCTCACGGGGCCTTGCTGCGATTTCTGAGCGAGACGAAGCCGGCTGACGCAAAAGCTGTTATTAAATCGGCGTCCCCGTATCTCGTCCAATAAATTTGTGAGTGCTGTCACAATGTGTTAAAATGTAATGTTCCATTGACACCGGCTCAGAAGAAACGGTTGCAGCGACAAAAGAATAATCTGAGAGCTCTCACTCGTAAGAAGCTATCTATCAAGAAACGGATACAAATCTTGCAACAAGGTGGTTTCATAGGCGCCTTATTAGGTCCTATTCCAAACGTGTTGAAAGGCATCGTAGGCTTATAATGAAGAAAATGATCCTTATCGACCCCCGGATGCTGGAAAAACCCTACGTACCACCCAAAAAATAAACAGATAACTTGCGTGACATGAATCAGCAATTGCAACAAGTCCTAGAGAACGAAGACCTACTACCTCGGTAAAAAGCCGGCATGTATCAACAGACTTTGCAGCGGTATCTGAATCAACTTTGAGCAGTACAGGCATAAGGCATTAGGGACAGTGGATATCAAGGAACAAAAACCCGAAGTCAGCAATTTACCGACTTCAGTAGCCGAGAAACCTCTTCAACCAACACCTATTCCACCAACACCGGCTAAAAGTCAAGTAGTCGAGCCCAAAATAGTCGAGACAACATCACCTTACAAGCTCAGGCGAAATAAGAAGAAGAGTAAGGGACCTACACCCAAGTGGGAAAAATGGCGAGCAAATAAGAAAGTATTACTACGACCCACAGAAACCCGGTGCCTACGGCGGAGCCACCGCTTTAAAGCGGAATACTAAATTGAAGAAGACAGAGACGTGGCTACGACACCAAGATAAGTATACTTTACATAAACCGATCTGTCGTCGTTTCCAGGGCGTAAAACATTAACCGGTGGTATAAATCAACCATGGCTTGGGAGAGAGAAATGAAAGAGGTTACAGACTTGTAGAATGGGCAAAAGAACAAGAAATGGTTGTAGGAAACACCTGGTTTAAACAACATCCTAGAAGATTATGGACATGGAGGAGTCCAGACAGCAGGATTAAAAACCAGATAGATTACATCCTGATAAGCAAAAGGTTTCGAAATGCATTAACAGTTGTAAAAACAGTTCCAAATGCAGACTGTTACAGTGATCACAGATTAATTATTGGCACATTGAGGGTAAAGTTAAAGAAAGTCAAGTATACAGCAGGAAACCCTAAATATGACTTGTGCAAATTGAAAACTGACAAAGAAATACAAGATAATTTTAACATAGAAGTAAAGAACAAATTTGATTTATTGTCTGATCTAGAGATCCTATTTCAAGATGTAGATGATCAATGGGAAATGCTGAAGAATTCAATCAGTTGTGCAGCAGAAAAAACTATTCCAAAAGTAAAGAAAGTGGGCCGTAAGACATGGATGACTGAAGAAATTTTACAACTAATGGAAACAAGAAGACAGAACAAACATAATCCTGCCAAATATGAAGAAATTCACAGAAAAGTCAGAACCTTATGTAAGGAGGCTAAAGAAACATGGCTTGAGAAAAATTGCAGAGAAATTGAAAAACAACACAACAGTAAAAATGCGAAACTAATGCACAAAAGAATTCAGGAGATTACTAATCAAAGAACACGTACATCAGCAGGCTGCCTAAAGACAAAAGATGGAAGAGTCGTAATAGAAAAAGATCAGATTTTACATGTATGGTCAGATTACGTGAAAAACCTTTATGACGATAACAGAGACGAACAATATATTGTTCAAAATAACAATGAAGGGCCAGCAATTTTGAAGACGGAGGTTCAGAATGCTCTTAATCATATGAAATCTGGCAAGACCCCCGGTCCAGACAGCGTCACAACAGAAATGATTAATGCTTTAGAAGAATATGGAATAGATAAAGTTACCAGTCTGCTTAATACAATATATGATACTGGAAATATACCTCATGAGTTATGTAATTCTGTATTTATTGCAATCCCAAAGAAATCAGGAGCCTTGGAATGTGATCAACATCGAACAATTAGTATAATGAGTCACATCACGAAGATTTTGCTAAGAATTATCATGCAAAGAGTTAGGAGGAAAATACAACCTGAAATAGGAGAAGAACAATGTGGGTTTGTAGTAGGCAAGGGTACAGTAAATGCTGTGTATATACTGAGAACCGTAATCGAACGTTCTATAGAAGTAAACAAAGATCTACACCTTTGCTTTATTGACTACACAAAGGCTTTTGATAAAGTGAGACATGTCAACATGATAAGGATGCTTGAAGATCTACAAATTGATGGGAAAGACCTTAGACTTGTAAAAAACATATATTGGAAACAACAAGCTGCCATAAGAGTTGATAATGAAGTAAGCCAATATCAGCCTATTAAGAGAGGTGTGAGACAGGGATGTGTAATGTCTCCAGATCTGTTTTCCCTGTACAGTGAAAATATTTTCAGAAATATTGAAAATATGGAAGGAATCAACCTTGGGGGACGATGCATCAATAACATTAGATATGCAGATGATACAGTCTTGATTGCAGACAATGAACAGGATCTGCAAAGTTTAGTAGATGCGGTTGTTACACACAGTGAACAACAAGGGTTAGAATTAAATTGTAAAAAGACACAGATTATGGTCGTCACTAGGAAGAACGAAATACCACAGTGTAATATACAAGTAAATGGGAATATTCTTCAACAAGTGAATAGGTACAATTATCTCGGAACAGTAATAACATCTGATGGGAGATGCCTTGAAGAGATTAGAACAAGGATCGCCATGGCAAAAGTAGCCTTTAGCAAGATGAAAAACATACTGACCAATAAAAAGATGTCAATTGAAACGAGAAAAAGAGTGTTGAGATGCTACATAGAACCTGTACTTTTATATGGATGTGAAGCTTGGACAATGAGCAGCCAGGCTGAAAAACATCTGATGGCTGTAGAATTGTGGTTTCTGAGGAAAATGCAAAGAATACCATGGACAGCCAGAAAGACCAATGAACAAGTCCTTCAAGAAACAAATGAAGATCGTAAACTGATCAGAGACATTAGACGTAGACAGTCACAATTTTTTGGGCATGTTATGAGAACAAATGATTTGGAGAACTTGGTGACAACTGGTAAGATCGAGGGGAACAGACCAAAGGGGAAGACCTAGAAACAAGTATCTGGATGGCTTAGCCTTGTGGCATGGTCGAGACAGAAACACGGAACTGATCCACGACTCTGTTGATCGAGTGAGATGGCAGAACATGACCGCCCACGCTTACCGGCATGGCACATGATGGATGGATGGATAAATCAACAGTTTCAACAGCTGACTTGATAGATATGAGACAATTACAAAGATACAATGATGGGATGTCGTACCTAGTGACGTGTCTCGATGTGTTTAGCAAATATGCTTGGGCCATCCTGATCAAGAAGAAAACGGGGAAAGAGATAATTGACGCCGTGAATTAAAACCTTGCTGAAAGACAACCGATAAATTTTCAGACTGATAAAGGATCGGAATGTGTCCACCGGACCTTCTTAACATTTCTGAAAGCTCGAGGTGTGCATTTCTTTACCACTGAGAATGAAGATGTGAAAGCCGTGATAGTGGAAAGATTCAATCGAACCCTGAAAGAAAAAAAATGTGGCGCTATTTCACCAAGACCAATAAACTTCGCTACGTCGACGTGATAGATAAACTGATCCGAAACTACAACGCGTCGTATCACAGAAGTATTCGCATGGCGCCCGTGCAAGTCAACTATACGAATGAAGACGAAGTGTGGATTAACTTGTATCAGAAGACTATTGACAGAAAAATGTATTTTACAGCCGGTGACCGAGTCTGACGGGCTCAACCCAAACAGCCTTTTAAAAAGGGATATATGGCCTCGTGGACAGAATAACTGACAAGTCCAGTCACGTATGTGCTAAAAGACGATTCAGGGGAGGAGCTTTAAGGCTCATTCTACCGAGAAGAAATACAACTCGTCGGAGACAAGCAAGTGTATCGCATTGAAACAATCTTACAAGAACGACCCAGGCGAGGTGGTGGTAAAGAGTATTTAGTCAAGTGGCTCGGCTATCCCAAGTAATTTAAGAGTTGGATCTCAGACCTAACCAGATACTAATTGGCGAAACCAACGTGGAAATTAACCCACAAAATAACCCAGAAGGGGAAAGAAATTCGGTCTGGTGCATGTTTGGTCGGCGAGTGCCGCTATTAGAGATTTTCTTCTTCTGTCAACTGGTCGTTATATACACCGTCATTGGCATATCACTATCCAGTCTGTCTCGAGACAGCGTCGACGCAGCCGAGGGCAAGCTGTGGATTGCTCTGCTAAGCTGCTTTCTGGGTTACATGTTACCAAACCCTAAAATATGAGTTTCTACGTGACATTACCGAGCAATGCTTCGCCGAACATGTTTCCCAAGAACACTCCAGGTAACTATTTCGTCAAACTATTGAGGTGATTCAACATTACGAAGTGGGTCTTGCCGAAGGTCAATTCCCAACTACTACTGCAATGTGCTAAAGTATCAAGTGTGGATAAGATACAAGTCAACCGACATAGGAATGTCCAGAAAAATGTGTCCCCCGGCCTGTACAACTCACCAGACACGATTATAGCGGGAGCTGAATCGAATAATGAAAGAGACGAAAGTGGACGACCAGCCGCGAATCAGATTATATTTCGACAGTGCCTCAAAGAAAGTCATCGTGAAAATATTCAAAGCGGGGGCCGTGACTACGTTTAGCGAGAAGATGAAAGAGATACTAGGACTTCCATCCTCGAGGATATCACACGCAACCCAATAATGGAAGTCCAAGTGGTGATAGACCTGAGTAACGACCTGCAAAATATCTAAGTATAATGCGATCTCATAGCGGCGAGACCAGTCGGAGACGTCATGGTCACACTACTAAGGACGGTTCCTTTCATGAATCAGCTGTCGGCTTCGGTGTATCACGCCTACGAGAAACCTCACTACGTGCCACTGAGTCGGTACTCTTTCGACACTGTGGACATCATTTTAACCACCTATACGGGCACTAAGATCTCATTCACTACCGGGAATTCAGTGCTGATGTTACATTTTAGCGTTCGGAAGATATTAGACATAGACTAATTGTGAAATACGTGGAGTTACCTCAAAACCCCAGACTATACGAAGACATTTATTGTAACAAAGCTGGACATGACTTGCGGGTGTTTGTGGGTGGTCGGAGTCAGTGAGGTCGTGGTATCGGCAGCTTCTTCATAGGACGCGGCCGCACGATTCTACCCTGTCTAAAGACCGGTGGTAAGGCCCTACTCAGAGAAGGTCTCGGCCGGGTCTGCGAGTGGCCCAAGATGCTTCGGCTGGTAGGAATCCTTCAAAGAACACGCAAAGCAAGCCAGTCAGCGTCTACTGCAAGGAGCTGTCAACCATGTTAGCCAATCGGGTAGCGGTATTAGAAGGAAGAGACGTGCAGCCCCACCTGGTGAGCCCAGTAAACGTATACCACTGAACCCCGCATCTCGTCGAGCTCACAAGAAAAAGCAACAGTACTCGGATATCTTCGCATAATGGCTCTGATTCACCCTCATTCCTGCGAGTGTCTTCATTCTGGCTTGGATCTATTTAGTGTACCACCCACGCAGACCCCCGTAGAAGACCGACAGTTTCTGGAGATACACTCTTTAGTGTCGCTAGCCCACAGCGCACCTATAGAGTTTACCATCACTAGTGCCAGTGAAGAGTATTTGGATCTCTTTAACAACTTACTAAACGTCAGAGTATGCATAAAATTTGGTGGAACTGCGGTAAAGCTGTGAAAGTTTAAACAATATATAATGACACAAAGTAGTGCAGCTTTACATAACAGAGTTACGACACATACAGAACGTTGCGGCGGTTAGCCTTCATCAGCAAACAAACACATTCACAAACACAACATACAGTCAAGGAGAATTCCTGTGACTACATTAGAAGGTGATGACAGGGCGAGAGGAACAAATGCATGGAAAAATGGAAGCAATGAAGAGAAAATGAGAATTGACAAAATGTTAATTGAAAAGAATGTTAGTCGAAGAAAATGTTTAATAGAAAAACTGTTTCTAGAGAAGAAAAAAACTGTATACTCACCTCACGTACGGACCTGTGAATGTCTACGGAAAACTCGGGTGTATTAGTATAACGGTGCTGGATGTTACGGTACAGTGAGCACATAGAAAGAAGGGGGCGGGGTAGGAGTTCTCTGTGCATACCTTCTTCACGTGCATTGCCAGTGGTTGGATCTTACACAACCCCAACAACTCTAGGACTGGGCGAGGGGCTCCTGAAGCGCGTTGTATGACTAGCAACCATACTGACTATTTCGTAGGTTACAATATACCCCATGTGGTAGGTCGCAGGCACTTTTCCTCTCTTTGTCTCTCTCTGTCTCTCTCTGTCTGTCTCTCTCTCGCTCTCCTCTCTCTCCCTCTCTCTCTCTCTCTCTCCCTCTCTCTTCTTGCATGTCCACATACACTAGCATTTTGTCTGTTGAAGTGTGTCTATGTAAGTACACGTGTTCCTGCACACCAGTCCACCCAGACCAACAACACAATGGGGTCGTGGTCAATTTTACACGCCTCCTACCCCGCCCCCTTCTTTCTATGTGCTCACTGTACCGTAACATCCAGCACCGTTATACTAATACACCCGAGTTTTTCGTAGACATTCACAGGTCCGTACGTGAGGTGAGTATACAGTTTTTTTCTTCTCTAGAAACAGTTTTTCTATTAAACATTTTCTTCGACTAACATTCTTTTCAATTAACATTTTGTCAATTCTCATTTTCTCTTCATTGCTTCCATTTTTCCATGCATTTGTTCCTCTCGCCCTGTCATCACCTTCTAATGTAGTCACAGGAATTCTCCTTGACTGTATGTTGTGTTTGTGAATGTGTTTGTTTGCTGATGAAGGCTAACCGCCGCAACGTTCTGTATGTGTCGTAACTCTGTTATGTAAAGCTGCACTACTTTGTGTCATTATATATTGTTTAAACGTCAGAGTTAAAGTCACAATACCCAATGGTGACAAACAACCATCCACAGCCGATATCGCTCCTGTCAACTATTACATAGCTTATTTTCTCAAGTGGATGTCTTACTCAACGACACGCTAATCACCCGTAGTGAAAATACGTATCCGTATAGAGCCTACCTGGAAGCAACGTTGAACTATGAGGAGGAAGCCAAAGGGAGTCATCTCTCAACCGCCCTGTATTACCATGACACGGCCAAATTCCTCGATGACACACAATGTGAAAACAAAAAAAAAGGACTCAGAACACGACGTCAACTAGCCAGTCAGAGGAAAGAAATATATATGATGGATCGACTACCCGCCGACACTTTTATGTAATACCGTTACATGATAAACGGCGTAGATGTAAAAATTAAGCTGACTCCGTCCAAGGCCATCTTTAATCTCTTGGCCCCCGACGGGGGTGGTTGGTTATTCATCCATTATAATGTATGCCACGCTGATGGTTCGTAAAGCCAGGCTAAATCCGGCCATCGTGCTCGCCCACGAGAAAGCCTTTCTGAGAGCCAACGCGAAATTCCCGTTCAAGCATGTGGTGCTAAAACATTAGCTATCCCTCAGGGTATGCTATCTCACGCACAAGCTGATCTGTTTATGAGTGAAACACCCACTCGCGTCGTGATTGGACTTGTTACATCAGCAGATTTCAACGGTTCCTACAACTATAACCCGTATAATTTTCAAACTTTTGGTCTCACGTATCTGAATGTAACGTCGACGGTCGAGCTGCCACCAGCAAACCCCTGACCATGGAATTTGAGCGCAAACAATACGTACTAGCGTATTTTGGTACTAACCGAGCCATGGGTCTAGTGGGCAAAGACGCCGGCAACTCAATTGACTATAATCAATTCAAATATGGCTAAACGCTGTATGTCTTTAATCTGAGTCCCAGTTTACTGGACGGAGGCCAATTTTAGATGCCAAGGACAGGGCCTTTAACACTGGAATTTAAGTTCAACAAACCCACCCCAAAGCCATTACAAGTTATCGTCTACGCCAAGCACGACGGGATAATTGAAGTCTCCAAGACCAGAAAAGTGCTAACAGATTACGCTTCATAATGAACACTCAAGAGATTACCAGAATACTACTAGCTGATACGTATGTTCGTCAACTACAGGTCAGAGTGTCTGCTCGAGATCAGTTACCCAGACATCCAGACAGATTCAGACCAGCGGCTTTTATTGTAAACACTGACCCTAGATATACACCGGGATCCCATTGGGTCGCTATGTACTACGATGGGACAGGCAATTGCAAGTACTTTGAATCATTTGGTCTGCCTCCCTTACAAAGTGACCTGTACAAATGTATTGACCATCATTCTGACACACCGCTCATAGATAATACACGTGCCTTACAAGATGCATTAAGCGCCGCCTGTGACCTCCACGCTCTCTATGTTACCCTGATAAAAAGTCGTGGAGCGAGCATGACCAGCATTCTCCAGCCCTTCATAAGCCTACAGCGGGTCAAAGATCGGGTAGTAGATCGCCTAGTTGTGCCATACGTAATGCAGCTGAGATGGTATAACCAGTTTACACACTAGTATACTCGAATCGAGTACCATTAGCTCATTCTGAAGATAACTACAGAACTGTACACAGCTGACTGGTTCTACCTGACTCGTAATGGTGACATTGTTAGACCAGTGGGAGATGGTGTCAAGACCGTGTATGTCTCATCCTACAGAGGAACGACCAAGTTACACATACGTCGATTATTTGGTGAATCCGAGAACAAGTTTCCTGCCCCACTGGGAATGACACTTATTCGTCAAGAATTTGAATAGATCATAGCTATGCATTGCGAGATCCTAACTGACTTTGACGACTCAACCAGCAACCTATTCATGTAAGTAAACAAGGCACTAACCAAAGAAAGAAAGTAAAAGTCAAAATGGTACTAAACGAAGATACCCAAGCCAAAAGACCCTACCTAAGCAGACTTGTGATCAACCCCAGATGTGTGATGTACCTCAGATTTGTGAGATAAACTGCAGATGTGTATCCGACAGCCAGATGTGTGTCTACCAAGCTCAGATGACAGTCCTCGTGAGACGATACCAAGACACAGACAATTATGTAAAGAATCAATGTGTATAAAGTTGTGAAAATAAGCATGAAGAAAAGGCAAATCTGTTTTATCTTAGTTATTTTGTCTGTGCTGCCTCTGGCACATCATTGTGTCTTTGGTCCATTGTATACATTTTTCTACAGCTACAGTTATACATGAAGAAACGACGAAAACATGACAACAAGAAAGGCGACAACATGTCAACCAGAAAGACGAAAACAAGAATAAACAAGAAAGACGACAATATGTCAAGCATTCCACTGAATAAAGCAACAAAACAAATATTTTTCGTTTCATAACTTTTATTTTTCTATTAAAACCTCTTAGTTTCCACAAGAGCCAATATTTTTATTTTCAATAGCACTCAATGAAAACATGTGAGAGACAGTGACACACAAACAGTCTTATATTTTCAATGATATAGACAATTCACAAGCATACCACACATACGGCAACATTGGGTCTTTTATTTTCAATTATATAGACGTTTCACAGTACACACAAGACCCCATATTTAATAGATCAGACAGTAAAAAGTAGAAAAGGTAGGAGACAAATAGACAAAGTAGAAAACAGTATCTACTTATTATGGTGCATATTTACACTAGTGTCTTATATATCTAGGCGTGAGTGCTATAATTGTCAGCATGTACTTTTCTCTTAATGTAGAAATATGATAAAGCCTCTCTGTGCTGTTAATATGTGTAGACAGAGGAAGTCTGTTTCTTAAACTCTATATTTGTTCCTCCAGTCGCTGTCTGGGTGTAGATTACATTTAGAAAACTGTCTCTACCTAGGTGCGTGTTGTGTTGTTTTGTTAGCCCTTTCGTGCTGGTCTTTGTATAGTCTCCAAAACAGTGATATGTCTTGCTGCATAAGGAGACAATTCCCAACACCTCCTACTCTAACTTAACTGATTGCCTGCCAAACAAAAAAATGCCCATACCCAAACAGAGATTCAAGGCAGAAAATTTGAACTAGAGGTATGCCACAATTTTGCTTGTAAAATGGTTAACATTGTAGCAGATCTATTGTATTGCATATCAAAGTAAAGAGGATTGCACAAGGAACATGACAGTGTAAATAATAAATTGATAGGTTACAAATATTAGGACAATAATGACAGGTTTAATAATAACAACTGAAATTAAAGATGTATAAATTATTTAAAAAATTGCACATATAAGTTCTTTTCTACATTCCTATACTACTAATCATGTTTAGTTTACTGAATAATCAAACAAACACCACTTGTCTTCAAGAATATAAACAGTATTGCTCCATAAAATACACCAAAAGGAAATTTTGGTGCATATTCTGAACCATGTCTTTTTCACAACAAATGACAACAAATAATGGCCGCAACCTTCACGTTAGGGTCTATCACAATAATGTTATGAAAATGGTTAAAATTGTAGCAGAAATGTTGTATTATATATCAAAATAAAGGGGATTGCACAAGGAATGTGATGGTAATGGATTTATTGCTGTAGTTTAGAAATATAATAAAATAATAATATAATTTGTCAAATAATTTGACAAAAATAGGTAAAATTAATGTAAACATTGCACATATAAGTTCTTTTCTACATTCCTATACTACTAATCATGTTTAGTTTACTGAATAATCAAACAAACACCACTTGTCTTCAAGAATATAAACAGTATTGCTCCATAAAATACACCAAAAGGAAATTTTGGTGCATATTCTGAACCATGTCTTTTTCACAACAAATGACAACAAATAATGGCCGCAACCTTCACGTTAGGGTCTATCACAATAATGTTATGAAATGGTAGCAGAAATGTTGTATTATATATGATATGAAAGTAAAGGGGATTGCATAAGGAACATGTTAGTGTTGTTTCTATTGCTGTAGTTTAGAAGTATAATAAAAATAATGTATAGATAAAAATTAATAAAAAAAATTGCACTCACCAAGGGGTTTAGTGTACTCCTCTGCAGCTAATCCTGTTGAATTTATTGAATTATTACACAAACACCACTTGTCCAACGTTAGGAACAGAATTATTCCTAACAAATATCCAAAAATAAGTTTTGTTGCAGATTCTGAAGCATGTCTTTTTAACACAAGATTTAGGAAATCAGGAAAACACTTGGCAGATTTTTTTGCACATAGATAAAAGATTACTATTTACAAATGTCAGTTTATTGTTATTTACAATATATGACAGTCTATTTGTGATAGGCTGCGAAGCAAACTTTGGGGCACAAGTGTGGTCTATTAGTGCAGCCGAGAACATTCAGTAGTGTGGCAAACACTTTCACTGCTTGAGCAGATGTGGGATCTAACTCCGGATTGTACGCGGTGTTTCTTCCATAGTATATTTTTAAATTCATCACATAGCCAGTCGCAGAATCACAAAGGCCAAATGTTTTGATGTGGTACTTGTGCGGCTTTGTTGCATTGTATTGTTTGTACTGAAATCTGCCCTGCCACCCAATAACCATTTCATCAATGGACACATTTTCAAATGGGTAATATGCTGCCTGGAATTTCTTGAGAATCATGTCAACAAGAGGTTCAATTTTAGTTGCACCCACTGCGTCTGGTTCACATACGTGAAACATGGTGTGATAAATAGATTCAAATCTATTTCTGGAAAACATTGTGGCATACCAAGGAGTATAGAAATGTGAAGCAGTACTCCAGTAGTCCTTGATCCATGGTCTTCGATCAAGTCCCATAGAAATAATGACAGACGTAAACTTCAACCATTCGTGCTTCGTGAGTGGGGTCCAGGAATGCAGACGAGAATGTTTTCTTTTAGGAGTGTTCTGCATCAGCATCTTTTCTGCATATTCATTTACATTTGTAATTATACAGTCTACTATGTGATCGTCAAAAAACACATTGAGAAAATCCATTGGTGTTTGAAGTTTATAAAGTTCAGGATTGACGTGAATCCTGCGAGGACGAATCTCAAACTTAGGTTTTGTTTTTCCTTCTGACACATCATGCCATGTGGATGCTGTTGAAGAAGATGGTAGAGCTGCTTCAATCTCTAAAGTGTCTGGTAAAATTAAAGAGCTTTTACCTCCAGATTTATTCTTTTTTTGAACTGTTTGCATTTGTTTGCGCTTAGTAGTAATTCTGACTTGCTGATATTCATTGTGAGACCCATCAGCTGATGACAAACTTTCACTGTCGTAAGTTTCCCTATCACCATGTGCTAACACTTTACCTGATTCACTATAAGAACTACAACTATCAGAATCTTCATTCAAATCGGAATCACTATCGTCCAAAACTGTTTCAAATAACAATCTTGCTTGGTCTGATGTGAGTCTACGAGGCCGCAAACTAGAAGGAGGCGTTGCCATTTGTAAGAAAATTCAAAACAAAACTTTGAAAATGTCCTTTCTAACAGTCTAACACAGAAAATGGATCCCAATATCACAATGCCGGAAGCGAAATCTTGCGCTGGGGAGATTAATTTAATGGGACACTAAAATAGTGGACTGGAATGGAGAAATGGTTCAGTTTAAACCACCATATATAAAAAGCCTAAAGTGTGGTTAACGGGTGTCGCACAAGGGTTACGGGGTCTATCAGACGGTCTCCGGCAGGCAATCAGTTAAATAACCCAGGGGTTCATTTTTCGTAGACTCGCTTAGTCGGACACGCATCACAGGCTGGTACAACTCCCCTACTCCTAATAAAGTCCCGTTGATGGCTATCACAGACCTCAGATGGGAACCAGGAGCTACAGACTCTGTAGAATTCTTCCTGAAGCTCCGGTCTGTCGGCCTGTTCTAGGATCGGTTTGCTAAGAGCTAAATACAAACTCTCTGTGTCCATCTCACACAATTGAAAATCCTCCCTAGCTATAAATCTATCTAAAATGTCATAATAAAGAAGTCTATTTGTTGGGGTAGATCTCATAGGGTGGTCTTCTCTAGAGACTATACCTCAAAGACATCATCTGACTGCATGGTCATTTTCTTGAGCAGAGGCTGATTCACCAACTTTGAAGTGCCAGCCTCACGACAATATGAAACATTGGTGTGCTTGGAATTGTAAGTTAATGTTTTGCCATAGGCTGCGTTTCCCAATAGTTTCATTGCCTCGGCCTTAATGGTATAGGCCGGATCGCTGTCACCCTCACGTCTGGCATCAGACAAATCTTTACCAAACTTTTCAAAACACTTCTCAAGAACACACTCAATTATGCGGTATACTTTTGTGACATCTAAACCATGTGTCAGATACCATTTTAACAATGGTGTGGCCAATAGGATCTTTTCTCCAACATAACTACCTATCAGAGTCCAACGTGAGCCGTTCAACAGCTTATGGATCTCGGTATACTGCCGCATAAGATCACCAATGCGGCTCTAGAAACATCAGTGTTTTTGAAAATGGGCGTCATTTCAGAGAAATACCACTTAAACTTGTCAGGTACGTGGACGTCACAATCTATCAAACCAAACAAAGTATCGTCTTGTACCGCCTTGAGAATTTTGTCTTGGTCTATGGCCTCGTAACGTTGCCAGGGTGCGCCATATGGGAATGTGGTGTTTATGAAGCTCTTAACTTCGCTATTAGTCTTTTTTTGAGAGTCTGCCACTCACATTCCCACATTTCCACGACCGCAACGTTAACCTCGTTCTTCAGGCTCTCGCGAATCTCACGCGTGTTGGCATATCGTTCTGCTAAGGGTATCTGGCTCACCGGGTTAACATCATAATCACAGGTCAGCACACAGTCTTGGTGTCCGTGGAATAAGCAGCCGTGAAACTGGTAGACGGTTCGATCCGTTTTATCCCACCCATCAACTCTGATGAGTCATTCTCCTAAAGAAATCTCACGCCTATTAAACTGAGTTTGTAGCTCTATGCCTTGACTATGCTGTACCGATGTCAACCACTCTCTGCACTGGACGATATAAACTCTGAATCTATGGGTCTTGAAACCATAATTTGCATTTCGTATCACAGAAAAACCTGTGATCATGTTCTGTGTCAAAACCCACAGGTATAGAGCGGTGGCATCGTAGTCTTTCACATACTCAACTACCTTACCCCCTCGAATCCTTCTTATTCTTCTTCTGCGTTAATCGGGAGTTTTTTTATTTTTCGGACGTGATTGCGTTGTGCCTGTTTACAGCAGAGTTGCGTTCTTGCGCTGTTAGGCCGACACATCCGACTTCTGCGAGAATTTGTTGGCCGGGTTAACCTTCCCGGAGAATCCTAGTCTTACCTACCTCATGATACCTATGATGTATGATCGAGAGGACCCTTACAATATTTTTCCGAACAGTAGTGTACATACCACTCTAATTATTGTAACACAGAGCAAATAAGATGTTTTTGGATATGGTTTTAAACATATATTTTAGGGTCACCCCGGGGACAGAGATGGCATCCTTGAAAATATCTACACCTAACTCTTTGTAAAATGCAACCTGTGCCTCTAAAGCTCTAAAAAAAAAAGGCTTTAGGTCCTTATTGTTGTACCAACGCAAAAAGTCTGCCAGTGTCGACATATCTTTTTTACGCTCCATAGTTGTTGGCATTCGGCGTATTTGGCAGCTGAAATATTGGAGTTTTTCAGCTGAGAATGAAATGCCTCGTGTGGGGGTAAGCGAGTCTGATGTAGTAAATCTAATAAGGTGATGTACTCGTAGCGAAATACACCCGTCATTATCTCAATGTGATAGGCCGCTAAGTATTTTGAGTAACTAAATCCCGGGGCTAAATAATTAAAAATATCTAGAAATTTAAGCTTTTGGTGGAAATGGGCATTTAATTATGATTGCTTTTCACTACATAGTTAAAGTGGTCGTCAGTGGCAGAGATAAAGGACTCTATCAGATATGGTTTAACTAGATTTATGTCATACCTCTTCTAGTTGAACACCAGGACCGGCAATACCACGAAGGTACTCATCTAGCTTAGCCACTAGCTTGTGTTCATTTAGTCCCTCTAAGGCTGTATACACCAAATCGAACTCAGTTCGTATTTCGGCATACGCTGCATCAGCGATTAGAGTCAGATAGTCAAACATCTTCCTCACCAAATCCTGACGATTACCCGCTGTGATGTAGCAGACGGGGTCCTTGAACCCAGGGACATTAGACGCTATCGAACAACTAAGTGGGACATGCTTTCCTAAAAATTTCGTGGACTTGGTTTCCCCGGTAAATTGCTTTTCACAAAATACGACTCATAATTGTAGGCCGCTCTGAAAGGGTAGATATATTCAGTATCTACATTGACCCCTAATGAGCTGATGGCTTCCCATACAGTCTTAGTCTCGGAATATAACATCCTCCTTTATAACTGTTTACAGTTATCCTCCATTACAGGTCTGAGTATGTCTTTCCATCTCCCAGAAACTTCTCAACAATTTCCCACACTCACTACACCCGAATGACTTGGCTACTCTATCAAAATTATTAATGTACATAAAATGGTCCTTATACAATAGTACACACATAAATTTAGAATGTTTCCCACTACTACGAAGTTTGGGGACTAGGACCTGGATCTCACTGAACTCAAAATGTCTACATTTACCTCAAAACAAGTTTCTATAGCCGGCAGATCAATAAGCCTAACACAGGGGAAGTCATCTAGCATTTCTAACTTTTGATATGTCTGCCACTATGTTGCTAATATATGTTGATATATTCAGTATCTACATTGACCCCTAATGAGCTGATGGCTTCCCATACAGTCTTAGTCTCGGAATATAACATCCTCCTTTATAACTGTTTACAGTTATCCTCCATTACAGGTCTGAGTATGTCTTTCCATCTCCCAGAAACTTCTCAACAATTTCCCACACTCTCTACACCCGAATGACTTGGCTACTCTATCAAAATTATTAATGTACATAAAATGGTCCTTATACAATAGTACACACATAAATTTAGAATGTTTCCCACTACTACGAAGTTTGGGGACTAGGACCTGGATCTCACTGAACTCAAAATGTCTACATTTACCTCAAAACAAGTTTCTATAGCCGGCAGATCAATAAGCCTAACACAGGGGAAGTCATCTAGCATTTCTAACTTTTGATATGTCTGCCACTATGTTGCTAAGCAATATGTCGGTTTCCTAAGATCTGTCACGGGTGATTCATTACATACCGCCAAACATCGAAAGAAGCAAAATTTATCAGTGTATTTCGTGTTGTTTGAGTCGTTTTATAAAATGATGATACCATGATTGTGTCTTATGTGATCAGGTATGTCGTCTAATCAGCACCCGATCTGGTGCTTATTAATACGGTACATATAAAATCTACTAACGGTATTGTCTCAGCATGTACTTAGTGTCAGGTCTGTTATGTAGGGTGTAGTTAAACATGTCACTGTCCTGAACTATGGCTATAAAATCGTCAATGTCTTTTTCGTTGCTAACAAAGGAGGGAGGTTGACGTGGAGTTGGCATGCATTATTTGAGGATGAATGGAAAACCCTAAGTTCTCTTGTCTCCTTATGTCCTAAAATCATGTGATGGGAATAATTTACCTTGAATCGGTTTTTCTGACTAGCAAATATTGGTTTTCAGATCTCAGACCAGTCAATTGGTTGTGTTGAGTCTTGTGGATGAAATTTTTTTTTAGGTCGATACATATTTGTGGATGTTCTGATGTGTCCTAAGGTAGGGCCAGATGTCTCTATATTTCTGCTGGACTTCAACGTCGGGGATTTTGTCTACAGTCATAAGTTCCTCATCTATCTCTACTTCTTCACTTATCTATCTTTATGTCGGCTTCCTATGCTTCCACTTGGTCAAGTTTATGGTTTTTAGCTGTTTGTGTGTCTGGAGATGATTTCATTTTACACTATGAGCGCGTAGTATTCGTGTGTAATGTTGCTGCTGTAGTGTCTGTGTTTGATGTTGAGGGTGTTGATGAAGTCTGTTGATGTATTTTTATGTGTTGTTTTAGGTTGTCTTTCCTACTTTATAAGTTACCACAAATATGGCATGTGTGCATTGTGGTATTGTGTACTGTTTTTATATGGTGTGTAAGACTGCGGTTTGCTGTAAAGTCCTTACCACAGGTAGAGCAGAGAAAGACAAATTTCTGAATAGCGGCCATAATAGAACAAAGAGTAGTGGTAGTTGATGATAGTGTGAAGAGACAATAAATCGATAATAGATATGGTGATATCGCGTTTCCGATAGCTTTCAGTATTATTGTCCGGCTTCAGGTAGTATATAGCACAATAGATTTGTAGTATTTCCATGATTATTTGTAACTTCCGGTAGTAAATAATGACTCGTTATGTGTTGCTCCATGGACGATGGCATAGTGAGCACTACGTTTAACACTCTTCCACGATGTTTTTACAATTGTAAGCATGCGACGTCAAACAGCTGTGGAGAAAATATATTTACCAAACAGGTTACATCCACTATTTTGATTATATATTTATCTAAAAATCATTTCATATCAAAATCTTTTTAAAAATTATCAAACTTTGGCACTAGAAGCTCTGGAATGTGATGTCACATGAAATGAATTAACATTACTATCTAGAAGGATGAATATATGTTCTGTTAGTATTTCGTACTTTTGTTGCTAGACTCTTTATATAATAATATATGACATCGATGTAGCGCCTCATTTCCACTTCCATTACCACTCGAGGTACTACTGTATGACCCATAGCACTGATGTATATTAGTGAATGCTTATATAGTTCTATATGACCTCGATGTAGCAGCTCCAGATTTCCGACATAGGTAGGACCTCCCTTTCTACTGTATGACCTATTACAATGATTTATATTAGTGAGCACACAAAGTTAGAAACGGTGACACCATATATACCTCGTATGGTTTTGTAACGAGGTGATTCTTCGGTGTAAGCTGCTCTCAGTTGCCCAACTCTTGTCTGTTGTAGATCGTATAAAGCTGCAGAAGGAATTATAGGTAACATATAGCTCACAAGTATTGATATATTTTCAATATACAATTACACATACATAATATGATACAGAGTATTTTGATGTCTGATATACATGAGACACACAAAGCAAGGGAAATTGTCAGTTGCCCAACTCTTGTCTGTTGTAGATCGTATAAAGCTGCAGAAGGAATTATAGGTAACATATAGCTCACAAGTATTGATATATTTTCAATATACAATTACACATACATAATATGATACAGAGTATTTTGATGTCTGATATACATGAGACACACAAAGCAAGGGAAATTGTGGTGGACTCAATTATAGTAACATTCGGCTCGCTCTCCAGAACAGGGGCGAAACAATAACACACACTCAATGATGACGCTCTCACACACCGTACCGTGAAGAAAACCCGTTTACTCAGGTTCTCTATTTACAGCGAGTATATTCGTGAAAGTTGCGCTCATAACTATGCGCAACTTGTACAGTTATCACAGCAGTATATACATGCATCATTCATCTTATAATTGAATAATACAAAATAGCTCTCTCACTCTCTCAGCACAAGCACATCTCAATCTACTAGTCAGTCATACCATTCCTCACTACAGTCATTTCACAGCGATCATGAAACACAAGCATAACCCTCACTGTCAGTCTGTCTCGGATTCCTAAACGCGTTTGCCTTACAGATGTATGTTTGGTCAGTCCTTCACTTCTCACGACTCGTGTCGCCCGTGCCGTATAACGTGACACGATGACCACAGGGCTTCAACTAATGCGTAGTTGACTGGTACTCGGTAACACTAGGCTACCTGTCCTAATCGTTTGTCGTGAGCTGTCCTCCGCTAACTCCTGTCTTGCAGTAGTTATATATATTAGGTCAGTTAATTGTTGGGTTCATGACAGAAATATATAGCAATATAGATAGTTAACATATAGAAAGGGATATAATCACCAGAGAATTTAGACTCGCATGTGTCAGTTTCTTTCTGACGAGTGCACAGAGATCCATACAGTTAGCCCAGCTAAACAGATACACGGACATGTTACATTTAGTGGAGGACATACCTATTTGTGCGTGGTAGATTCGCTGTTGTCTACTTGTCAATGAGGGACTGGATTGACTCTGTAAAAGGATAAAGGAATCTACGTTTTAGTGATCAGAGAATACTTACTGTAATACATGTACACAGAACGTACTAGCATCATCTAACAATACAGAGAGAGCAGAAGACATGCCCGCCATTAGTACGGAATGTCACTAGCAACTGCCACCCACCATGCTCTGATACTATCTCTCTCTCTCTCTCTCATTGGGTGGGTGGAAGTTGTATTTGTGGGTGGTGGGGTGTGTGTGAGTGGATTGGGGATGTATGGGTGGTTAGGGAGATGTGTGTGTGTGGGGGGGGGGGCAGGGACATGTCAGTTGGTGGGGATGTGTGTGTATGGTTGTGCGATGTGTGGGTTGGTGGGGGATTGTGTGCATGGGTGGGGAATATGTTGTCGATGGAGATGTGGCTGAGGGATGGGCGGTTTGAGGTGTGGGTGGGGAGAGGATGTGTGGGTTAGGATGTGTATGTGGATGGGCGTGGGATGTGTGGGTTTGTGGGGGAATGTTTGTGGGTGGCAAGTGTGTTTTGGTTGGGGGATCAGGTGAGGGCAGTGTGTGTGGGTCTTGGATGTGCGGGAGGGGGATGGGTCGGTAGGTAGGGTATGTATGAGTCCCTTGGTGTGCGTGTGTGTGGGTAGATGGGGGTGTGTATGTGTCCCTTAGTGCGCGTGTGTGTGGGTAGGTGGGGGTGTTGTGTGAGTGGGGTGATGTATGGATAGGTGGGAAATGGGCTTCATAATATGGTAATTAGCCTTGTTTATGTTTACAACATTCATTTCACAATGTTTATTTTTCTTCCTATGTAAATGTATAATGCTCTTGATGAACGAAAGACGAGTGATTGGAAGGGCCGAATGTAAGACGGGCCTGCGCGCCCAATTTGTGACCCTAATAAAGTTGATTTGATTTGATTTGATTTGATTTCTCTCGTCCGCTCTCTCCCTCTATCTCCCTCTCTCGCCCGTTCTATCTCTATCTAGCCCACTTTCTCCCACTATCTCTCTCTCGCCCACTCTCTGTCTCTCTCTCTCTCTAGCCCACTCTGACTCTCTTTGCCTCTCTCGCCCGCTCTCTCTTTCTCTCTCTAGCCCGCTCTCTCCCTCTCTCTTCCTCTCTCGCCCGCTCTGTCTCTTAACCGATATCTTCCCCTCTCTCTCTCTCTGTTTCGCTCACTCTCTCTCTCTAGCCCGCTCTCTCCCTGTCTCTCTCTCTAGCCCGCTCTCTCTTTCTCGCCCACTTTCTCTCTTTCTCGCCCCCTCTCGCCCGCTCTCTCTTTCTCGCCCACTCTCTCTCTTTCTCGCCCACTCTCGCCCGCTCTCTCTCTCCCTCTTTCTCTCCATCCCTCCCCCCCCCTCTCTCTCTCTCTCACTTGACAGTAAAAGGGAAGGGAGTAGTTGTATTTCTATGCTTCACATCAAAAGTGGAAAATAATTTTAATGGTAATGTATCCGCTTGACAACTGCGCTGAAGCCGCTATAGTGATGATGGTGAATGATGGAGAATGATGATGATGCTGACGATACACTGTTAGATTTATCTTATCTTCAGTCCTTTTGTGGTTTTTGCTGTTGTCTCCCGCCCGGTTGCTTGCAATGTCACTCCGTTTTAGCAGTTTCAATCTCTACTAAAAAGCGAAAGAGACACGTGAGCATACAATGATGACCGCATACATTACATTACAGAAACATCGCTACACAGGTCAGAGCGGAGCTATTAGACACCATATCATAATGCACACAGTGATGACCGCTTTGGCAGCAGACCGCGTCGCATTGTATAATGACACTGGTGCCGGTCGTTCACAAGCACTGGCAAGCTTGCCAAGAATTTACAAACAGCCAAAGAATGCTGGGGCTGACTGCGATGACCTATAATGGATATGTATTGGGGCTTGATTGTGACGTCCTATACATAATATGCGTTAGACCTGACTACGACGTCATGTAAAAGATAGACAGCTATATTACGAGACATGACCTCCCACGCTTACCGATATGGCACATGATGATGATAATGAATAGCCAGGCATTCAGCTAACTAGGATAACGAGCAGTGTAGGACATACACCGCATCCGTCCAAATGAAATGAGAGCGCTTTACAACTCTGTATAGACCTATTGTTAAGGCGTTTCCGACTCTGTAGAGAGGCAATATAGCCTATGCCAGTCGGCATGACACACGCTGATGACTGGACAGATATGAATTGTTCATACATGTTTATATTCTAATTGTGAGCCGTTGCTTTGTGGTTTTGTTGTAATTCACAATAGTTATACCGCTATTGATTGCACACCCCAAAACACAGAAATACCATTGTCAAAAACAGACGTACATTTTTCCGTGTTTTCTTTACATATTTAACTACACATTACCGGACCCCGTTACAAGCATTCCTGGCCTGACCGCAGAGAGATATTCTGATTAGCGGTCAACCAGCGACCGCGCTGCATGCTGATTCAATTAGCGGCGGTTCGACACGGCCTTGCCTGTGTGGTTATCTATAATTACGATCAGCGGGCTTCAGACAGCCGGGCTGAGAACCGTATATATATATATATATATATATATATATATATATATATATATATATATATATATATATATATATATATATATATATTCGTGGCAATAATTGGCGTGGTATCACTCTATTATCAGTACCAGGGAAACGTTTTTGTAGCATGTTACTTGAGAGATTGAAAAAGGCGATAGATGAAAGGCTCAGAGAAGAACAAGCAGGCTTCAGACCAAAACGGTCATGCATAGACCACATTTTCACCCTCAGAATAATAATTGAAGACTCCGTAGAATTCCAGTCGAAATTAATCACCAACTTTGTCGACTTTCAAAAAGCCTTCGACAGCATCCACCGTCCTTCGCTTTGGAATCTACTTAACATCTATGGTTTTCCTACCAAATATACCAACGTCATAAAATCATTCTACAAAGAGACACGTTGCTGCGTACGAACAGAAACAGGCAACTCTGACTGGTTCTCCGTCGAAACAGGAGTGAAACAGGGTTGTGTCTTATCACCGATGCTTTTTGGAATAGCTATCGATTGGGTCATGTGCAAATGCAGAAACAACACACATATGGGTATCCATTGGGTTGACAAAATTCTAGAAGGCCTGGACTTTGCCGACGACATAGTGCTTTTCAGTTCAACACACCCGGATGCCCAAGAGAAAATAAACCACCTCCAAAATGTTTCAGGGCAAATTGGTCTCCAAATTAACACCACAAAAACAAAGACTATTGATCTTGATTATGTGGTTGTTTCGGGATTTGAAATTTAAATATTGAGCACAACCCACTACTGGCAACGTCGATCGCATTCTGGTATGAACTATTGATCTTACCAACAGTTCAGATGACACAAAATTGAACAGCTACGTTCTTGAAAAAGTCAACAGCTTCACATACCTAGGAAGCAAAATGTCATCTACAGGGGACTCAACATCAGAAATATCATCTAGAATCGCACTGGCATCTAGTGTCTTCAATAAACTGTCAAACATCTGGAAGTCAAAGACACTCAGCAAACACACAAAACTTAAAATCTTCAACTCTTGTGTGATTCCAGTGTTAACGTATGGATGTGAAAGTTGGAAATCAACGGTAGCTTTAGATAAAATATTAGACAATTTTGAGAACAAATGTCTTAGAAGACTTCTAAACATCCACTGGACAGACTTCAGGACCAATTCGCAAATAAGACAAGAGACTAAGCAAGATACAGTATCCAATTTCATAAGAAGACGCCGTTGGAACTACATCGGCCATGTACTCAGAATGGACAAGACAAGACTCCCCTACCAAGCCCTCATATGGTCACCGGTAGGGACAAGAAAACGGGGAAGACCAAGAGAGACCCTGCGTAGAACCATCATTAGAGAAGGCTCATTCAATGGCCAAGTAAATATCCAAAATCTACAACAGGTAGCAGCGAACCGCCAGGCATGGAGAGACAGGACTTCTGCCCTATGCGCCGCCTTAGGCTCAAGAGGAAAGACTAACTAACTAATATATTCGTGGCATTTTTTATGTTATTTTATTTTCACAATAGTTATACCGCTATTGATTGCACACCCCAAAACACAGAAATACCATTGTCAAAAACAGACGTACATTTGTCCGTGTTTTCTTTACATATTTAACTACACATTGCCGGACCCCGTTACAAGCATTCCTGGCCTGACCGCAGTCAGACCGCAGCATGTGTGTCTGTGTGCGCGCGCGTGTGTGTGTGTGTGTGTGCGTATGTGTGTGTGTGTTTACGGCTACACGGAACATATACTGGATTATTATATTTTATTTTTGTTAAAGAAAACGTCTTTCCGTAGAACCACGCATTTTTCTCGTGTTGTATTGGCGGTGCATAATTCCGTCGTTCTGCTATTGAGTTGAGTGCGTGGTGCGATACTATGAACAGTGGATTTCACGTGGAGTGCCCGCGGTTGTTTGTGTGCATATATCTATATATGTGTGTATGTATGTATGTGTGTCTGTGCGCGCGCGCGTGTGTGTGTGTGTGTGTGTGTGTGTGTGCGTATGTGTGTGTGTGTGTGTTTACGGCTACACGGAACATACACTGGATCATAAATGCATTTTCTGAGACGAATACGTGTTATTAAGTGTCAAGACAAAATCACAAATACTGAAGCATTGGAAAATCGGGGATGTGTGATGGTTCTTTCCATGCTCAGTCTTCGTAGACTAAGATGGATATGACACGTTAGGAGGATGGATGATGGTAGAATACCAAAGGACACCTTTTTTGGTGAATTACAGATGTGTAAGAGATCTCGGAGTCGGCACCTACTAGGGTACACAGATGTGTGTGCGTGGGAAATGAATGTTACAGGCATAGATATTCCAGCTTTGGAGCAAGTGGCCGCTGATCGCGTTGCATGATGTGAAAAGATGGTTAGAATAAAGACAATGTGAGAAAATTATTGCAGTTAGGTCAGACAATGAGCGCGTGAGAAGTCAAGTGGTGCGTGATGGAGAAACTTACCACGTCTTCACATGCATCGATTAAGGACCAACATTTTCCTCGCAAATCAACTCGTTCATGGACATTCGCTACCGACATGGGCTGTAGTTACGATGCCTTTTCTTGATGCACAGTGTAACAAACAATCGTTTATCCAAAAGGCAAGGTGCTAGCCATAGTAGCAATGTGCTGCCTGTAACCACATCTACACTCTAAGTGTACGATAGATTAATCAAGTGTTCTGTGATTGAGGCAGAAAGTGTTTAAGCGCAAACACGTAAAACACGCGTGTTGTTGCTCGTAGTAATGAATTGTGCAGTAAACACGAATGAAACCAGTGTATTGCATACATTTCAGTTTGTCCAGAAGGGAGCTATGGAGCCAATTGTTCCCAGAAATGCCCAACGATGTGGAAAGATAAGATATGTGATGTCTACAGCGGGTTGTGTACAGCTTGTGAATATGGATATAGTCCGCCCCATTGCACAGGTACTGACTTTTTCTTCTTCTTCTTGGTTCCTCTTTCGAAGGGTATACGTCACACCTAGTTGTGGATGTCACAGATCAGCATTCTTATCCATGGGAATGGAATTCCATGAGAATCCCATAGGAAACGTCCCACGGGATGGGATGGGATGGAACAGCATACATTTGAATTTCCCATGGGACAGTGTGTGTGTGTGTGTGTTTGTGTGTCTGTGTGTGTGTGTGTCTGTGTGTGTGTGTGTGTGTTGTTTGGCCATCAAGAATGATGATGACCACTCATTTCATCCAGTGGGGTTGAAGGTATGGAGCCGTGGGTTCTAAGATAGCTGATAAAGCCTATTTTGGCTCGAAATGTTCTTTGACAATGAGGGCAAGGATGCTTGACGTTTCTGGAGGAGGATTTCCTGCAGTGGTTTTTCTGTCCTGCCTTTTCTTCATAGCTCTTGCAGTCCTGATTGCCTCACATATGACTGCACCCTTGTGTAATGATGCACGCCACGAATTTCGGTCTCTGGCTGCAGCCTCCCAGGTGTCATGATGAATTCCAAAAGCATTCAGTGAGATTTTCAGTGTCTTTAAAGCGTTTCCTCTGGCCACCTTGGGAGCGTTTAAAACAACGCAGTTCGCTGTAAAAAATTCATTTAGGGAGCCTGTGATCTGGCATGCGAGTCAAGTGACCAGCCCAGCGAATCTGATTCTTCATCAGTAGAGACATGGGACAGTAGCCATGTCATAACAACCTGGTCTACGTCAAAGTTACCATTAATTAATTTTTTTTTAAATTTTTTATTAACCATTTTAAAGCCTTTTATCCTTCTTATGAAGATGATCAAGAATTCTTAAACCACATTCCGAATATTGCTCAAATTAAAGGAATGCTGTACATACATGAGAAATTCAAAACGTTTTTTTTTTTGACAAACTAGAAATTGATGATGTTACATCTCATTAATTTTGCTGTTATACTTCATTCCTAGACCAGGGGTCACCAAACTACGGCCCGTGGGACAGATCCGGCCCGCGACGTCATTTCATCCGGTCCGCCGACGGTACTCGAACTTGCTTGATATAATGTATGAGGTTGTGATACAATTTAAATGTAAATATTATGTTTAGAATAATAGGAGAGCTTCACACGTGCGGAGACCTCATGGCTGCTATGTGTCTTAAATTTACTGTTGCCAATTTTAAATTATTGTATCTAGATTTTCTTGTTTATTGTAATGTTTGCTTATTTCGTGCTATTCCAAGTCCTTCCACGACTCGTGGTATCGCAGCCTACGCTCCGACGTTACCATGGTTTCCATGGCAACACACACACACACACACATTTCTCTACCCCAGATGCGTCCTACTGTCAACACAGGTCCTATGCTCCAGAAATATTTACTTCTTTTTGCCAGTCATCCACTTTATAGGTTTATAACAAGGATTTCTTTGTTTGAAAGTTTGCTGATAATTTGAGACAGTTTGCTGAAAATGAATCTGTCACTCGTACAAGTTACAAAATAGTACATAAGATGGCAGAATGAGGAACACAGTTTACCGATGGCAACTCTATCAAAGAGTGTATGATGGAAGCAGCAAATGCCTTGTGTCCTGAGAAAGCCGATTTGTGTGGAACAATCAGCCTTTCGGCAGGTTCAGTTGTGCGAAGAACAGAGGAACATGGAGAGAACATAGTGCTACAGATACGCGAGAAAACTAGGAACTTTTTTTCTGGTTTTCTCTGGCGTTGGATGGGTCTATTGATGTCTCGAGTACGTCAAAACTTTTCATGTTCATTCGTAGTGTAAATTTTGAACTTTTAGATAACGGAAGAGTTGGCATCCGTTTGCAGCATGCATGGAACAACAACTGGAAAAGACATTTTCATGGAAGTGCAAAAAGGTTTGCAAGACTCAATCCTAGAAGCCGATTCAGTGGAATCATCTTCGAGGTGTTACAGTTGATGGAGGAAAAAACATGGCTGGAGTACAGAAAGGTCTGATGGGGAAGATCAGGACTCAGGTGGAAGATTTGCAAATTCCGGGTGCTCTGTTCATATACTGCATCATACATCAGCGAGCACACTATGTGAAGGACTTAGATATTTCTTGTGTACTGAAACCAGTCGTTTCTGCCGTGAACTTCATTCGGGAACATGCACTCAATCACCGTCAGTTCTAGGCTTTTCTTGAAGAAATTTATTCTGAATTATGTGACTTGCCTTATCACACATCAGTGAGGTGGCTCAGTTGCGGTAACGTCATGTTTCTTTTTTTTTTTTTTTTTTTTTACAAGCTCTGAAACGAAAAAGATGTTTTCCTCACTGAAAAGATAGAGCTGATCCACAGCTGTCAGATCCTACCTGGCCGTCAATATTGTCATTTTTGGTCGACATCTCATCCAACATGAATGATCTGAATTTTAAACTTCAGGGAAAGAATAACTGTCAAAGACTGAAGGATAGAAGACCATCCTGAAGGAGTGGTCTACCTCTAGAGAGAAGACCACCCTGAACGAGTGGTCTACCTCAAGGAGAATAGAAGTAACCCAGTGCCCCTACAAGAGGGCAGGGTAGGTAATAGGGAGGGGAACTATTAACTAGTTCTCTCATGAGACACAGAGAGTTAGCACTCTGATCACGGCAGAATCACGCCTACGTGATAGCCACGGAGAAGTGGATTGCCACTCAAGAGTCAACGGCTACTCTAAGCGTGCTGAGTGTCGCAGCACGCAAAAAGCCGAAGGACGTACAAGGTCCTTCCGCGTGGTGTGTAGCCACGCGAGTAAACTAGTCAGACGGGGACTGACTTTCATAGTGAGCGCATCGATTAGTGTCGATGCGCTATTCCTTAGCTAGATAGATTGTTAGCTGTAGGGTTAGGATATTGACTAGATAGGGAATTCTGTGCCTTTATATGTGATTTAATAGCGACCGTTTTTGTGTAGTAACATATTGTTAAAGAGCCAGTGACAATAAAATGCATCATTCATACCTCTCGTACGACTTGCAATATTTTGTGTGGTACGGGAGAAGTTAATCCTATAATGCCTGACACAGCGGTTGCTGACAGGCTAGGATTAAAAGTGGTGTCAGAAGTGTAGCTTGGACAATTGTTCAAGCTAAAACACTCACCCACGGCTCTGAAATAGTAGTATTATTATTTAATCACGGGGTTTAATTTGTGCTAGTATGACGATGACGTGTGCAGACTAGGTCGAGTTGCGAGCTGTGCTGTGCCTATCGTGACCTTATAATATATATTTGTGCTTAATGAAATATTTTGTGCTTATTATAATGTATTCTTCAAAGTTGTAAGTATTGATATTATTATTTTCTATCATTTATTTATGTAATTACTTATTTCTTTATGAATATATGTCAAATATGATTCATGGCGGAGCGATACACAGAACAAACTGAGCCGAGAGCATTATTGATTTTCCAATCTAAAAATAGCGCTGCGCCTCTGACGTATTGCGGCTGACAAACAGCTGTAGTGCGCCATTTGCAATCGGCGACTGATTGTTGACATATCACAAAGCGGCTGCTCGCCTGAATCATTGGCTTATACCAAACATTATTTGTTTAAATACTTTATTTATTGAATATATTTATTTATTTAAACATTATTATTATCTTTACACTTATTTCAAAGCATTTATTTAATTATTTATATATCTATTCTATTTTGTTACCGTCACGATGGCACTACTTTTGCAAGGCAAATAAAACTTGGCCTGCACAACACTTCCATAGATTAAACTAGAATAGAACAGCAAGGCATACGACGTTAGAACGAAGACAGGACATTGACATTTAATATTAATTATACTATATTCTATTGTTTTGGGGGCATGTAATGTGATTGTACCAAGTTGTCTAAAGTCATATATCATTTACAAGTTGTTAATTGGTACTGCTCCTATAAACCAGGCAGAACAACAGCTGTTTGGAAGCAGAGCACAAGGTGTATGTCATATTGCTAACTATTTGACCTGAAGTTCAACGATTGTACCTGATTTTCTGGACCATTAAGATGAGTATACCCAACGTATTTGGCATGCCGTATGATTAATAATGCATCTCTTTTTCAGAGTGTAAGCTATTTATATATATTGAGTGCACTATTTTTCAGAGCGAAAGCTACTGAGATATATTGGGTGCTCTATTTGTCAGGGTGCAAGCTAAGAATATTTTTCTGTGTCATCAGTAGTGCACCGAGTGGTAAATCGCTTCATATTCCAAATACAAATAAGTGAGTAAATATTAAAGTGCCTGTCAACGCTAGTTAATAACCCAACAACATGGCAACTTTAGCTGAATTCATAAAAGCAGGCAAAGAGTTACAATACACAGGAAAGGAGCTAGAGCAATATGCTGATAAAAAATTTAAAGAAGCAAAAGATGCTGAAAGAAATGAACGTGCACAAGAAAGACAACATCAGAAGGAGATTGCACAACTAGCTGAAGTAACAAAGCAAAAGCAACTAGATCAGGAAAAAGAATTAAAGCAAAAGCAACTTGATCAGGAGAAAGAACTAAAGCAAAAAGAGATAGATGAAATGGCAAGAGTTAAGGAAAAACAAATACAAGTGGAATCAGAGACACAGTTAAAGATGAAAGGGATGGATGTAGATTCACACTTAGAGATCTCTGCTACAAAACTGAAGAGTCAGCAGGAAGAGAATAAATTTAATAAGTATAAGAATATAATTAAACCATTCTGTAAACAAGACTCCATATCAGCCTGGACAGAAAATGTCGAATATCAATTTAAGTACCACCAAGTACCAATCGAGATGTGGGCTATGATTTACATGAAGAACCTTAGTGGTGTGCCCCTTTAAGTGATAGAATCTATACCAACTGAGCTTAGATCTGACTATCAATACATCCATGATAGGATAATGCAACATTTCTTACTTGATGCCCCTGGGTATCAAGCACAATTTTCCAACCTGAAACCAAAACCCAGTGAGACTTTCATTGATTACGTCTCAAATGTTCAGAGCGTACTAAATAGATGGATTAAGGCTACAAACATAGGAAAAGATTTTGATAAACTCAAAAATTTAATAGCCATGGATAAAGTCATATCCACAATACCATCTCCGTTCGCTAAATTTCTACAGCAATCAGACATTGAGAGCATAGAACCATTTGAAAGAAAAGGCTCAGCTTATTTTTCCTCCAATAGGGAGATCTTTAAAACATCTAATAGCGACTCTGAAATAGTTTCTTTTAGTAAGGACCAGCCTAAAAACTATAGGAGTAATAAAAAACCATTTCAGAAAGTCGACAAAAAAGACCATAAAGTATCCAAATGTATGTATTGCCAACTCTTTCATGACACTTATTCTATGTGTGATAAATCGCCTAACTATCCGGCACATCTTGAAAATGTCATTAAGAAGCAACAAAACAAGAGATCTGCATACAGGCGTGCAGTCAAATGCTTCTTTTGTTCCAGTTACGGCCATTATTCAAATAAGTGCCTGGGCCGCCAACGAATGAAAGCCAACAATGCAGTATTAATTGATACTTCATCTGATAGTGAGAGTGAGATTGACTGTGAAGTTGAAAATGAATTGCCTGTTAACCAAACTGAAAATGTGTGTTCTGTAAATGATGTATTGAGCTTTAACAGTTGTGAACGATGTCACCAATTTCATGCAGACGGAAAACTAGAATGTTGGCATACGATACCATTCTCCACTGAGAGTGTAAACGCAGCATTAGCCTCCAGAGGCAATTTGGTGTTCCACAATGCATTGGTCAACGAAAAGCCATGCCAATGTTTGCTGGACAGTGGCAGCACTCTTATAGGTCTTAGAAAGGAACTGGTGCATCCAAGTGATTAAACAGGTGACTCAGTCAAATGCAGAACTTTTTCGGGCAATATTGAAATTTACCCTTTGGCAAAAGCCCGTATTAACACTCCTTTCCTTTCTGGTACCTTTACATGTGCGATTTTAGATAACCCTTGTACTGATTTGATTTGGGATGTTTACCCCAATTAAAACATTGCACGAACAAAGAAATAGCTGCATGGGAGAAATTAAATGTAGCTAATGCAACAACCAGAGCAGATACTATGAAACACCAAGACACATTACAAGATGAAAGACTACTGTTGCTATCACCAACTAGCACAGACGATACCAGCAGACAAAAGTTCATAGACCAGCAAAAAGCTGATCCCAGTGTGTCTCCGTATCTGAAGTTACTAAAAGAAAAAGCCAAAGTCACTACAAATGCATCATGGTTTTTTAGACTGAATAATGGCATTCTTACCCGCTATTATACAACTGGTAACCATGAGATTCAGCAAACGGTGTTACCTGTACAACACCGCCAAACTGTGCTAAAGATTGCACACGAGTCACCGTTTGCTGGTCACCTTGCTTACGACAAAATTAGGGCCAGAATTCAGGCTCATTTTTATTGGCCGGGTGTTTGTAACGACATAAAACTATTTTGTCGGTCGTGTAATATCTGTCAACAATTAGTACGTAAGGGTAAACATCCTACAGCTGAAGTGCAGCCTTCAACACTGGCCTCTAGGCCATTTGAGAGTGTGGCGGTCGATATTGTTGGACCCCTAAACCAGGTGTCCAACAAAGGAAATCGCTTCATTTTAACGATGGTGGACCTATGTTCAAGGTGGGTTGAGGCAGTAGCTTTGAAATACATCACCTCCAAAGACGTTGCCAATGTGTTTCTACTCTTGTTCTCACGATTCGGATTCCCTCGTACCATCTTATCCGACCGTGGAACCCAATTCATATCGGCTGCAACGCAAGCCCTTACTAAAATGTTAGGGAGTAAACAACAGTTTACAACAGCGTATCATCCAGCCAGCAATGGAATCGTAGAAAATCTTAACGGAGATCTGAAACATATGCTGGCTAAGGTGACAGTAGAAAACCCAGCTGATTGGGATACACTGTTACCAACAGCGCTGTTCGCCTATCGGGAGATTCCCCATTCAAGCACGGGTTTCTCACCGTTTGAATTAGTGTACGGGGCTAACCCACGTGGACCCCTAACAATTTATCATCAGGTGGTAACTAATTCCGTTGAAATTCCAACCCCTAAAACTCCTTATGAAATTGTAACAGAGACACGAGACAAAATTATGAAATCGTGTATTATAGCCAAGGCAGCTTTGGAGAGGAAGGGTCAAATCTACCGCCAGTACGCAAATAAAGGTGCGAGAACTATTAATCTTGAACCAGATCAAGACATACTGCTTTTACTTCCAGACAAACGAAATCTATTATTGACCTCATGGCAAGGGCCATTCAAGGTGGTACGTAAAATTTCAGATGTCGACTATGAAATATCAATAAACGGACATTTAAAGATATTCCATGTCAACATGTTGAAACCTTATTTTTCACGACAAGAGACAGATTTAGAGACAGACGAACATAATGCATCCACACCAATTGATGAGACGACAGACATACACAACGCAACTACACTAGTTAGCGAGACTGGCAAATCCGACGATATCCATACACCTAGTGAGTTTACAGAAAACGCACTTAGCACCACAACTGTACTGAATCAGGTAGACGACGACGGATTGGAACTCATCTCATCTCATCATGTTCCTCTTGTACCTTGCGGTGTCGAGGTGAAGTATAAACTTCGTGAGAGTGCCCGGTTATGGGCTTCGTATATCGACATTCCCATGGATTCTGTTATTCCCTCCGTCCAGCGTTTACGTGGTCGGCCTCTTCCTCTGTTTCCATCTGGTCTGTACGTCATTGCCTGTTGTGGCATGCTGTTGACTGGTAGCCTACTTGCATGGCCAAACCATTTGACTTGCTGCTTTCTAATAAAATCTAGAGCAGCTTTAACCCCCACTTTAGTCCTGATTTCTTCATTTCTGATCTTATCTCTTCTTGATACGTTGAGTATTCTTCTCAGGAACCTCATTTCTGTTGTTGTGATTTTTCTTTTCTCTTTTTCTGTCATTGTCCAGGTTTGGCATTGGTAGCACAGAGTTGGTAGGAAGATTGTGTTGTAAAGTGCTTTCTTAGTAGTTATTGATACATGTTTGTTCTTTAGTCATTGTGCCTATTTTTTGAATCGCTGATCTATCTCGTAGTCCGTTAACATTGCCGGGTCGATAGCCGTTTGGGTCAGTCCGTTTATACTTCTTAGTTTTTCTACGAGCAGTATGAAGATCCCCTGCCGGCTTGCTAGGCCAGTCGCAGGTTTAGGACACTAATCTGACCACAGGGAGTCCATCCCCTATGGCGAGCCATAGCCCCGTTAGCCCATGACCTCGCGGTCATGGTTGCCCGGTCTGCACCACGTGGAGGTGGGGGTTGACTTGTGTAGTCTGCGGGTCATCGGCAGGCTACTAATTTTCGCTCTTCACCCCTCCTGGGAGAGGCTAGCCGATCCTAACCCTGCTGGCTGCAGGGCCAGGCGCATTCCACACCTTACGGATTGGAACTACCTGTTCCAATTGTCGACAAGACTGGGACATTAGATGCTATACGAGTAGAAAAGGGACTAACAGACGAGCAACGACGACAGATAATGGAGTTAGTAACGGAATATAAGGACATATTTTCCGACATTCCAGGTAGGACGGACAGAATCGAACACTCCATCCTTCTTTCGGACTCTAAGCCTATCAAATGCAGGCCGTACTCTATCCCACTCAGCTATAGGGAAAATCTAAATAAGGAAATTCTTAATTTAGAAGCTAGTGGGATCATTCAGAAATCTACATCTGAGTACTCCTTTCCTATCGTCCTTGTTAAGAAAAAAAGACTCCACCATTCGTCTTTGTGTGGACTATAGAATGCTAAATAATGTCACTAAGATCGACGCAGAACCAATTCCTTCCTGCGAAGATCTTATTCTGGACATGTCCACTTCCAAAATCTTCTCCAAACTAGACCTTACTAAGGGATATTGGCAGGTCCCTATGCAGACGGAATCTATCCATCTCACTGCTTTTTCAACACCTTTAGGTCTCTACGAGTGGCGTTTTCTTCCTTTCGGACTTCGCAACGCTCCTGCCACTTTCGTAAGCTTAACTAGAGATTTACTTCATGGATTGACGAATACAGTGACATATATAGATGATATTTGTGTCCATACAGATGACTGGACAACACACTTACTGAAACTCAGACATGTCTTCGATAGGTTGCGACTCTTCGGGCTCACTGTCAAACCGAGCAAAGTCGAATTGGGCCTACAAGAAATTGATTTTTTGGGTCATGTCATTTCAAAAGGACAACTGAAAACTGACAATAGAATTATTACAAAAATTATGAACCTGACCATGCCTACAACGAAAAAGCAGGTCAGGAGTCTTTTGGGTTTAGTGAATTACTATAGTAAGTTCATACCGAACTTAGCTGAAATTACAAGTGTATTTTCAAATGTGTTAAAAGCATCAGTCAAATTAAATGTCAAAGATGCATTATTAATTTCTGCATTGTCAAAATTGAAACTCCTATTTAGTAATATACCAATCCTCCGTTTGCCTAATCCTAGGCTCGTTTATTATCTTAGGACAGATGCCAGCAGGATATCCATCGCTGCAGTACTAGGCCAATTTTATGATGACATCTTCCACCCGATTTGCTACGTGAGCCGCAAGATCACACCTGCTGAGTCCAGATATTCCATATTAGAGTTGGAAGCCCTGAGCGTAATCTATGCGGTGAGGAAGTTGCATCGATTTCTAGCTGGTGTTCACTTTGTGGTCCAGACTGACAACTCCCCGATCACGGTCATACAAAGTGGAGTCCATCGAAACGACCGCATTTACAGATGGTCAATGATATTACAGAATTATACTTTTAGTATAGAACATATTAAGGGTAGGGATAACATTCTTGCTGATACCCTTAGTCGACCATCTGAGGTAGAAATACCTGATATTCCACATGAGTAGGTAGTTTAAGAAAGCTTAATTAATACTCTTAGAGAGTCCTATGTAAAATATCCTATTTATTACAGAGATATGATTTTCAGGACTAAGGACTAAGAACATTCAACTACCATGTGTCCGTAGACAGCAATATAAGAACTATGCTCCAGGAACAAGTTTATCACCGTGTGTACATAGACAGCTCGTTACTTACTATGCTCCATTTGTGCTCCGGTGAATCACCTGTGCTAATCATATAAGAACTGTGTCAGAACATTGCATATATAACAGACACGAATTTACTGTTCTACGTCACGTGCGGAATCTACAAGCGAAATAAGACCCATAGGACACAAGTATGACTGTATAGTATATTTAGTATACCCAGGATAATTATGTATATAGAAACTATGCCAACGAAAACAATGCCTGAATATTATGGCAAGCAATAACCTGAGGTAAATAGATACTATGTATATATACCTAATATTGTGATATGTATTATAACAATTTTAATATGGTGTTAAATTATAGTTAGATTAGTTACTTTAAGATAGAGTAGATTAGATTTAGAGAATATAAATAGATTTTTTTTTGTAGTTTAAATAAATCATTAATTTACCCACTTACGTAGGATAAAATTAGATTAGAACAGTACTTACACTTAATAATAGCTAAATGAAAAAGCAGGATAGATAATTTAGATAGAACCAGTATTATTTACTCTAGATAGAAATAACACCATTGAGTTCAATCCATTTCATTTATTTCATTTCAACAACATCATAATTTAATATGTAGTTTACATCTTATAGGATTAAAGTATACAAATAACATTCATCAATCACAACATTTAGAATAAATATATCATTCATATATTTGTTGTTTTTTTTTCCATTAAAACATTATTTAGAATTTTGTTACATTTCACATCACCCATTTCAGAAAGGTACATAACTCATCTCACATCATTTTTCATTTGTAGATAGTTAGATTACTTCCCTTAAATCAGATTGATTTTCTACAACAAGTTAGAATATATAGTTATAGAATTAGTATTAGTATGTAATTAGAATAGAAAGTTTAGTAATATCAGGGTACAATTCTATCAACCCTATTTCATCCATGTACATATTTTGTAAATACATGACTCGTGCAGTAATTTAGGCACAGTCATGAAGCTCAACGTTTTTAAACGAGCTAAACTTGTACAGTGTCACTTCAAGGTTTTTAAACAGATGGGAGAATAAAAGATGTGTGACAGAAGTGTGAAAGTGAGAGAAAAAGTGAAAATATACAAGAAAGAATGAGGACAACCAGCGGTTTTTTTCTGCCTCGCAACGCGACTTTTTTATTTTTTGTCTGCGTCAAGCGTTTGCTTTCAATGGTGAAAATGTGTTGTCTTCAATGTGATGTGTATAGTTTAGTTTAGTTTAGTATAGATCTTAGATAAAGTATTTTAAGTCTCATAAGACGGAAACGTAGCCACGAATTAGTGGTATACACTTGTTTGTGGCCACATTTAACCGAATTATGGCACTTGAAAACTAACTTACATACATATTATAGATAGACACAGATGTCAGAAATTAAAGTACATTAATAGGTACACGAAAACACACAAACAACCAGGAAAACAAACAAGTAAATTACATACACTTGTTAAAACAAAGAGGGATAACTCCGGGTCAGGGGACACAATAGACAACGAAACTCTAACTTAACAGTGAAAGATAACTTTACACGCGGAAGCGAGATAGGTGAATCCTATCGCACACAGCTTGTGTAATGGTTGTGTAATATTATATGGGGGACGTGAAGCAATTCATGTGTTGGCCCTAAGAAAGTCAACTTTGTGTGGGTAGTGAGTTAATTTGCTATTTGAGGGCAGGTCTTATAAGACAATGGTCCGGTTCAGACAAACCTCTAATAAATATAATATTGCGATGAGAAGAGGGCTCACGCCAACCAGACAAGTTTGTGGCGATCACCAGTAGCCAAGTAAAGTGAGACTACATTGTGACAATAATCAGTAGTGGTCTATTCAGTCACCCAGAACCAGGTTATCAATAGTCTTTGACAACAATTAGAGACACTAATTTTTTAGAAACCTCTTGCGTCACGACCAATGAGTCAAAGTTTGTGACGCAACACACGAGGGGAGGGTGTGTGTCAAAGACTGAAGGATAGAAGACCATCCTGAAGGAGTGGTCTACCTCTAGAGAGAAAAACACCCTGAACGAGTGGTCTACCTCAAGGAGAATAGAGGTAACCCAGTGCCCCTACAAGAGGGCAGGGTAGGTGATAGGGAGGGGAACTATTAACTAGTTCTCTCATGAGACACAGAGAGTTAGCACTCTGATCACGGCAGAATCACGCCTACGTGATAGGCACGGAGAAGTGTATTGCCACTCAAGAGTCAACGGCTACTCTAAGCGTGCTGAGTGTCGCAGCACGCAAAAAGCCGAAGGACGTACAAGGTCCTTCTGCGTGGTGTGTAGCCACGCGAGTAAACTAGTCAGACGGGGACTGACTTTCATAGTGAGCGCATCGATTAGTGTCGATGCGCTATTCCTTAGCTAGATAGATTGTTAGCTGTAGGGTTAGGATATTGACTAGATAGGGAATTCTGTGTCTTTATATGTGATTTAATAGCGACCGTTTTTGTGTAGTAACATATTGTTAAAGAGCCAGTGACAATAAAATGCATCATTCATACCTCTCGTACGACTTGCAATATTTTGTGTGGTACGGGAGAAGTTAATCCTATAATGCCTGACACAGCGGTTGCTGACAATAACCTCGTCTGTGATCTCTACAGAATAATCAAAGGATTTCGGAGAAAGTTTCCTTTGTTTGAAGCACAACTGGAAGGAGAAAACCTTTCTCATTTTCACAGTTTCAAAGAGTTTTGCGCTACAATCGCCGAAGATGTCAGCCTCGATGTTCCGAGGAAAAAAAATTATTCGTGACTTGAAAAAGCATTTTTGGAGAGATTTTCAAATCTTGACTGAACTGAGAGTGACATTATTCTGTTCCAGAATTTATTCGATTGTAACCTTAATGATGTGTTAGTTGAACTACTGTTGGAGCTCATTGATTTTCAAGCAAGTGACTTGTTGAAAGAGAAGCGTAGAGAAGGAAATCGTGTTGAATTTTACCGCTACTTACATGATGTTGAGTGTCCGAAACTGAAGAAATTTGCCGCTGGTATGGCATCAGTATTTAGAACAAACATTTTCAAAAATGAAGTATGCGAAGTCAACACATCAAATATGATTGACTGATGCACATTTGAAAGCAATTCTCTTGATTGGATGCAGCAATTTCAAACCAAATATTGATGATATCTTGAAAGCCAAATATCAGTTTCACAAATCTCACTAATCTGTTTTGCTGTTTAGTTTATGAGATTCGGATATGTGCACACTAGGTCTGATGTAACTATCTTTTTGCGAACGTCTTTGATAACTTGATTGTAGTAAATAAATATGGTGGTTGTCTTTGTTGTTTATTTTTTTTGCAATGGACGCCACTCACCTATGGTTAACTTAGGTTTTCGTCTTTTTTTACCAGAGCTTTCGTTCTGGCTTGCAAGTATAATTAAAGTTAGTTGCATATCCTTTACAGGACGACTGGAGTCAACACCAGCATTTTTTGCTTTTGGTGATGTCTTGGCAAGTATACGTTCAGTAGTTTGCAATTGCTTTCTGAACGACCTGCACCCATACCATTGCGTAAAAAAGGCAGCACAAAGCGGGCTGCTGCCAAATCGCGCACAGCTGTGTTTCGAACGTGGGTATACGGGATTACGAACCGCGTCCGTAAGACCATCGCCAAGGAGACCGGCGCAAGTATTGTACAGAATGAGTATCCGGCTCGCGCTCATAATTTTGTCAGATATCCGTCCCGCTATTAAAAAAGTTTGGTGACCCCTGTCCTAGACTATCAGTTGTACAAAGTTATTGTTGATATTGACAAAGAAAATACCAGCAACATGGTGAAGAAATATTGTCAGAACTTTCAGAAAATTACTGGAGAAAATCTTTGGCCATATTGCGGCAGTTCTCTGGCAGTTACTGCAGCATTCATTACTTGAGTTGATATTAAAACCAAAATAGAAGACATGGTCAAGTCAATTGTTACTAAGAAGAAAGGGAATGTGGACACTAATAAATGGGCCAATGATTGGAGCGCCTTTTCTAATTATGTTGTTGCAACTGTTATTTCATTCATCAAGGATTTCAATATTTCTTCTGAATCATCTGCTGTCGGTTAGGTAGCAGGAATTGTAGAACAAATGCCGACAAGTGATTTTGACTTATTTTTTTAATCCTCCACCAAACAAAGCACTTAAGTTTGACTACCCCAGAAACAAATGCCTTGAAGATGAAGTCACTATGGTTCAAAAATTACGACAACCAACTTCACAAACTTTAAATTATTGGAAAACTGAACTTACGTTTCCACTACTAAAAGCAAGTGTAAACATTGTTTTGGCCATACCAGTGTCCTCAGCAGCAGTGGAGCGCTGATTTAGTGCAGCTGGATTGTTGTTGAGTAAGTTACGAAAAATTATGTTACAGCTCTCGTTATAAACTCTGTGTAAACCAGATTTGCTTGTAAGATGAAAATTGTGGAAATGGTTCAGGGATTATCTGGATTAACTGAATTATTAGAAACAGTTGATCAGCTGGAAATTGATAATGTGCTGAATGATCAGAGTGACTCAGACAGAATGAGAGTGTCAGAATGGCACTGAGTTGTCATTTTTAGATTAAATTTTGTTTTACTAAAATACTCTTGAATATTACATTTAATAAATTCTGTTGTTTTACATGTCTCTTTGTACATGTGGTCCTATTTAACAGACACTAACCCTAAACTTTCATAAATTTCATAATTTTTTCTCAAGTGTATTCCATATTAATATTATCATGGGAATCCCATGGGATGGGATGGGATGGGACAGGTATAAATTACCATGGAATGGGATGGGATGGGACAGAAAAATGTGTCCCATGGACAAGCCTGCAGATCATTGTGTGCATCTTCGGCATGCATGTGTGTAAGGTATGCTTTATCATTACCCATAGTTACAATGGCTTTGGTACAAAGAAACCGCGTTTCGTTTACTGTATTCAATGAACAATAAACGATTGCTCAAATATAGTGAGGCGTTAATTAATTTATATTTTAAGTCACTTAATACAGTTTGAAAACAACCACAACAGCTCAATATATTTACTATCACAGTGTATAAAGTTAGTTGTATATCATTTACAGGACGTTGCAGTCAACACCAGCATTGTTGTTGTTGTTGTGATCTCTTGGCAAGTTTACGTTCAGTATTGTGTCATACCTTTCTGAACGACTCGCACCCATACCATATCGTAAAAAAACAAACGCAACGCGATCTGCTGCTAAATCGCGCGCATCTGTGTTTCGAACGCGGGTATGCGGTATCACGAACAGCGTCCGTAACTAATTCGCAACGGAACCGGCATCACAGTGCACACAGGGATATTACATCCTATTAGCCCCAGACGATGTTGCACTAAATTGTCCATAGAGAAAACAATAATAATGGTTCTAGATATTGAAAGTGTGCCGTCTCCCTGGCGGGGTTAAGGACGATGTTCGTAATCCCGTATACTCACGTACGAAACACAGCTGCGCGAGATTCGGCAACGGATCGCGTCGCGTTGGTGTCTTATGGAAGGTATGTCAGCCGGTCGTTCAGAAAACAATGGCAAACTACTGAACGTAAAACGTGCCAAGACATAGACAATAGCTGAAAAATGCTGGTGTTGACTGCAATGTCCTGTATATAGTATATGCAAAAATAAAGTGCAAGTGTACTTCATTCCAACAGGTAATATAAACTCACTGTGAATAGAACATACAATGTTCTGCTTGATACAATAAATGCGCTCATAGAGTATAACATGTATACACGGCGAACAGAACATATATTGTTCCGCTCTATATGTGCACTCATAGATTGTAACATATATACATATCTAAATAAGAAATTACTTTCAGGATGACAGATGATCCGCGTTAGGACAATGCCTGCTACTGTGTGTTTTAATTGTTTCATCTAAAGTATTACTAATTTACTCACTTCATATAATACATAACTCGCCACCTGACAAACTCTGACGATCAAAATCCCCCTGTCGTGCTTGATTTGTGGCGGAAATTTTATTACTATTAAAAGAATATTGCCTCAGTCAAAGCTAAGAAGCAGGACAATGAGGAGGAAGAGCAGGAGGCGGGATTAGTTGACGCCCAGCAGGTGCTGAGGGATTGTTGTACAGAGAAGAAAGAATGCGCATCTCTAAAGGAGAAACTCCAGTTCACAGCCGAACGAAAACGATAGAAACCTGTGTCACGCACTGTATTGACCACTGTGCATCGAAGTCTATTCTCTAATTTAAAGTAAATAACACTTATAATAAATATGGTAGAGAACAAATTAAGAAGAAAGAGGCAACAGAGATGTGGTTCCTGAGACGAATGTTGCGAATTCCTTGTACTGCCAGAGTAACTATAGACCACAGACCATTTACGTTTGTCTGCCCTAATATAAAATTCCATATCTCAGGAACCAGCTAGGGTAAAATGATGAGATTTAGCATATAATATTATCATGATGTCCACCCAACCAAATAAATTTTTGTTCTGGAGATTGTACAGCAGATTTCAAATTTTGTTTATATGCGGTATATAATTTACGAGTCAGAGATTAAGTTCATAATTTTAAATGTATTACACTGTAGCCAGACAATCAGCGCTCAATGTTGAATATTCTGCGGGTTTCACGGGATTGGCCTTATGCCAAGAACCCAGCGTTGTTTAAATTGGCAGTTTTCAGAGGTGTCGTCAAAATGTGGGTTATTTCATGAATCCTGATTATTGTTTTTTTTTATAAACCTTACCACTTATCGCTAACATTGAAATATGTGAATATTTTTCAATGGGATTGAATGCGAAATTGTGTACACTTCAAAGCATCGCTATGAAGTTGTACACATATTTTTGTCAAGAAACTGATCGCAGGAAAATGTTTTATACTATTACAAATTCCGAAAAAAGAACAGTGCATGCATTGGGTTTGAGTAAACGGTCGTTTCGTCGATGGGTGCAAGAATCTGGAATTAAACCACCACGCAATAACCAAATGGTAGGTAGAAAGGTTATTGTAGACAGCTTTGACAAGGATTTCATAAAGGGAGCTATTATGAAAATGCTCAAAAGAGTCACTTAAAAGTCGACAGGATCGACTTCATTGCACCGGGTTCTATAACATTTGGCTCGGTCTCTTTCCGCAGCGCGGAAAGCATCGCACAAAGCACGAACTCCGCAGCTCTAGCGACGACCCACAGGAGTCTCCGAAAAATTTAACTCGTGAACCGAAGGATGCGACCCGGAATCGAACCCACGACCTTTGGTGACCGAGTCAAAAGGCTTGACAACTTCGCCATGGAGACTCCTAAAATTATAAACATTTAGGATTTTTTATCCAGGATTATCCAGCATTATAAAAATGCTGGATGCCAAAGAAACAGTGACTGTAAGAAAACTTAGGGTTTGGCTGAGAAAGAACAATAACATAGAGCTATCCAAAACAACTTTGTGGAAAATTATAAGGACATTATCTTCACTTTTAGAAAGTACAAGGGAGGTAGAAATATTCTTTGCGAGCAGCCGCGTTTAGGAGCCATGAGAAGCAGATACCTACGTGAAATAAGGAAAATGCGCAAAGAAAATTATGGCATAATATATTTGGATGACATGTGGATCAATGAGCACTACACAAGTGATAAGGAATGGCAATCAGTGGATAGACAGATAAAGCGATATGTGCCCAGTAGTATAGGGGAGCTTTTCATCATGGCCCATAATGGTAATACGCATAATGGCTTACAACAGAATGCTGGGCTCGTGTTCGTATCAAAGCATACATACATTGCATACATACACATTGGCACCTTGCCGTCTTGACAGACGATAGTTTGTGCTTTAAAAAGGCATAATAACTTTTAACTATGGCGGTAGCGAGTGTGACTGATAAGGCCAATTTGCGCTGTAAATGTCCGTTCACAGTGGGTGCATGTGAACACGTGGTCATTTCCACCATCATGCACCATCTTACGTCTCAAACGCTTGGTGTGTGACTTTTCTGCAATAATTTTCTCCTTTGACTTTATTCCATTTCTGATATTTGCCCTCCATGCAACACGTTCAGCGGCGACTTGCTCCCAATGTGCATTATCAATGCCTGTATCAATCATGTCCCGCTTACACACATCTTTGTATCGTAGTAGAGGCCGACCCTGAGATCTCTTACCCATCTGTAATTCACCAAAAAAGATATCCTTTGGTATTCTACCATCATCCATCCGCCTAAGATGTCCTATCCATCTAAGTCTACGAAGACTGAGCATGGAATAAACTGTCAAAGCATACATACAATAGGTATTATCATAATAAGAGTAATGGTAATGTATTTAGAGATTGGCTCGAGAATACTGTGCTTCCATCCCTAGATAGACCGTCGTGTCCAATTATGGATAATGCATGATATCAATGTTGTTGCCCAAGAAGACAAAATATGTACAGCATCGAGCACAAAGGGGGCAATAAAGATATGGTTCCGAATAGAAAAAATACCATTTCCAGAATGGTATTTCTAGCTAGAATTGTTGTCCCTTTTAAAACAGACACCAAAAAGGAAGAAATATCAAATCTAATAGTTGATAGAAGAGCATCGTCATGGTGTCACCGTCCTAGATCTCTAGGGGATTGAAACTCGGGCTCATACAGGCAACAAACTCCGTTCATATGCAATATAACATCATTTATTATTATTATGTTACAGTAAGCTGGCGAAGAGAGTTTTCGCAAGCCAGCAATCTGTAAGTTGCATATCACAGGAGTTTACAATAAACATAATTATCACAACAACTCTATCAGCTATCTAACATATGCATAAGACCCCTAAATACACTTGGGCCGAAACTATCAAGTCCCCCCCCCCCCCTAAGGTAAGCCCTGTTGCTTCCTCGATGTCCAGTCCGTGTCTGCTTTTCCACACGTGTCGCAATCCGACACGGGTGGTAACTCTCTCTGAGTTTCTCGTGGACCCCGCAATCGGCGGGCCCCATCAGTGTCCACGGGGCTGTGGACACACTGACCGGTCCTTCGAGAAGGCTCTGGATTATTCGAGCTTTCGAGTGACTTGGTTCTTTCCCTTTAGCTGGAGTTCTATCCCTTCGCTAGTCTCTCTTACTTTTATGTTGGTGCCACCCCTATGTGAGGCTGTGACAGGAGTCCCCCTCCCCCCTGCTTTGATGGGTTATTATATGGTAATTAGTTCTGTACTAATTCTGTCACAGGACCACATAAAGTCGGTGTTTGTAGTTTGGTTGATAGTAACTTGGCAACCTACACATCTGCATCAACAACTCATGTATTCTCCGATACACCACTTCAAGATGATTGCTGAAGAGATCTCTCTCTTCTATGTTCTTAAACATGCTTATCTGACCGAAGTTCCGTGACGTTTCCAGTTGTTTTTACAACCGCGCCCTTCTCACGTATCCATATGATACCAAGATATAAAACTCTGTGTAAGAGAGTTTTAACAAGACAAATGTCTTGGCTATTTAAGTGCACTTGCAAATCTTGTCTTGCGTGTGTATTTCGATACATTTTTACTTCCGTATGTTGTATGTTGCTGACTATGTAGTTATGCTGTTGTTTTATCACATCTGACTACATGTGTTCCTGTTGGCTTGTTAGTGTATTGACTGATATGTTGCTGTTTCTAATAAAGTGACTGTATTTTAATTGTTAGTGTTCAGTTTTGAGTTTGTATAAAGTGTGTGCTCACTGTGTGGTTTAACTCCAAGCGTCACGAGTTGGGATATCCTTCGTCATGAATTACCCAATCTGTGTAATGCATGACCGGGGCATTCCAAACAGTGGCGCTTAGATGTAGTGTATTCAATACTAAACATGTATCAACAATTGAGACAGGTAATACATTTTTACATGAAAGACGCAGACAAATTAAAATAAATACTTTTTGCGTACAATTTGTCCGCTCAGTATATCGCTCTCTCATTTAATTCATTCACTCTGTCATTCATACCTCTTTCATACAAAATAGTATTTTGTTAAAATATACAAATAAAGTTAAGGTAAGTCTTACTGCCCTTAGAAAAATGGATTAGGCGATATGTTCCCTTTAAGGTAACAAGTACTTTTTGTACGTGTAATCAAAAAATGGTTTATAACTTAATAGAAAAATTGTATAGGAAAAATATTTCACCTATGGGTGAAAATACTTGTAATATTATGGTAGAAAATATACAAGTTACAGTTTGACATATTTTATATATATAATTAAATACAAGTGTAATACATATTAACTAATAGTAAATTAATTAACTAACTAACTCCAACGACGATGTGTGTGTTGTCCTCCTGTTGTCCGTGTTGTGCCATCAATGTTAACAGTTAATATAGCTGTCCTTTGCATGTTGTAATCGACGTAGTTCTATTCCGGCTGTTTGCGACGTTTCTTAGCAATAGCGAGTATGCAGTGTTCTTAATCTTTACAAGATGACTGTCAGTTCACTAGTTGAAATCACTTCACAGATATTATATATCGCTCGGATTGTTTTTCAAGCCTTGGCCATTGGTAATATGGCTTAATACACTATAGGGTTCTCAAAGTTTCATGTTCGTGAGTGTTATCAGTAGACTATTCACTCGGTTCAAGTTTCCTGTTCGTGCGTGTTATAAGTAGGTTATTCATTTGGGCGTTGATACTTCTGGATGAAAGTTCTATAGTAGGTGTAGAGGTACACTGTTCTATAGTAGGTGTAGCGGTACACTGTTCTATGCAACAGACTAAAATATCACAGCTTATTATATGGCGAATGATTAATGTGCCTATTGCTAGTCTGCTGGTGCATTAGTTTGCCGTGACAATATGTCGGCAATAATATTATCAGTACCTTTGATGTGGCGGATTTCAAAGTCGAAATCTTGAAGAAGAAGACACCATCTTGATAATCGATTATTCTTTGGCACACCTTGCTTAAGTACCAGCAGTGGCGAATTATCGGTTAAAACAACAAAATGCGAACCTAAGAGGAACTTAGATAATCGACGCATACAAAAAAGTAGACTTAGTGCCTCCAACTCAACTGTGGAATAATGGATCTCAGCCTTTTTAAGCTTCCGGCTGACATAGAGTATCGGATGTCTTACGCCTTGATATTCCTGCATCAGGCATCCTCCAATTGCGATAGCACTCGAATCTGTGGTCAGAATAAAAGGTATATCTATGTTTGGTAATCTTAATACGGGTGGGTTAGAAAAAATTGATTTCAATTTGCACATTACATCCTCTAAGCTGATACTCTTACAAAATTTTTCTGGATGATCTTTTGTCAACAGATTAGAAAAAACTGATGTGAGTTCCGCCCAATTTGGTATAAATTTGGCATAATAGTTTATGAGACCTAACAGGCTTCTAACCTGTTTCTTTGTAGTTGGAACTTCTAGGTTGAGAATTTTTGGTACGATTCTATCGTCTGTTAATAGTTTGCCTTCGGAAATCCTATGACCTAAGAAGTCTATTTCTTTATAGCCTATTTCAACCTTGGAAGGTTTGATAGTAAGTCCAAAGAGAAGGATTTGATTAAAGACTTGTTGGAGTGTAAGTAAGTGAGAAGATATGTCTGAAGAATGGATACATATATCATCAATATAAGATTGCACGTCATTGATGCCGTGCAATAACAGCCTAGTTAACCTAACAAATGTGGCGGGAGCGTTCTTGAGACCAAATGGAAGATATCTCCATTCGTTCAGCCCAAGTGGTGTAGCGAATGCTGTTATATGCCTTGAAGAGGGAGATAGTGGTACTTGCCAGTAACCTTTAGCTAAATCAAGCTTAGAAAATAAGGATGATTGAGACATATTCAAAATGAGGTCTTCACAGCTGTTCATTGGCTCAGCATCTGTCGTGGTTATAGTATTTAATTTTCTGTAATCTATGCATAAACGAATAGATTGGTCCTTCTTTTTCACCAGGACAATTGGCGAAGAGTACTGGGAAACAGATTTCTGTATTATTTTATTTTTTTCTAAGTCCAAAATTTCGTTGTCTAAATTTGCACTATAATGTAAAGGAATTGAATATGGTCTACATTTGATAGGCGTTAGATCTGTCAACACAATTGAATGCGTTATTTTGTCAGTCTGTCCAGGTTTGTTTGAGAAGATAGTTTTATAGTTGTTAAGAAGAGACAAAATGTCTTGTCGCTGCTGTTGTGTCAAAGTGTCAGAGATTTGTATGTCCTTCATCGTACTGTCGTCGTTCATAATTGGTACTGGAATTTCTGTATTGTCTACGTCCGTCTGATTTATTACTGACGCTACTGTTTGTAAATTGTCTTCAATGTCATTGTCGTCGCCGTCGAGACTAATAGTTGTCAATGTGTCGTTAAATTGGTCGTTCATGTCATTATCCCATATTGTCGGTACTGTGAATATGTTTTCGTCGTCTTTGTTGTCACAAGAATGAGTCGTTAATGATGCTTCGTTTGTCGAGGTGTCCTTCAGTTGGGTAATTGTCGTTTCATTTTCGTTGTCATTCTTGTCAGTTTGGTTATTGTCATCTGTTATCTGCGTCTTCTTGTTCGTGTCACTGTCCTTTCTAGAATAGTACGGTTTTAACATATTTACAAGGAATATTTTCAACTTTCCATTCAAAGAAATTTCGTAGTCAACTTCCGAAATCTTTCTTACAACCTTAAACGGTCCCTGCCAAAAGGTTGATAGTAAATCTCTCTTGTCAGGTAGTAATAGTAAAATGTCTTGATTTAGTTGCAATACAATTGTTTTTGCCCCTTTGTTGGCGTACTGCCTGTACCTAACACCTTTCTCCTGTAATGATGTTCTGGCCAGTATACAGGATCTAATGATTTTGTCTCTGGTGTCAGTGACCAAATCATAGGTGGAAACAGGTAATTGGGTGTTTACGGGTTGTGATATTATATCTTTGTAAATAGTGAGAGGTCCTCTTGGGTTCGCTCCGTATATCAATTCAAATGGAGAGAACCCCGTACTTGATTGTGGGACTTCTCTGTATGCGAACAGCACCGTTGGGAGAAGTATATCCCAATCGGCTGGATTATCAGCTGTCACTTTGGATAACATATCTTTTAGGTCCCCATTCAATTTTTCGCAAACTCCATTTGCGGCCGGTCGATAGGGACTTGTAAAACATTGTTTTATGCCTAGTAACTTAGTTACCGATTGGGTGGCATTAGATCTGAATTGCGTTCCTCTATCCGATATTATCTTCTCCGGAAAGCCAAAACGGGAGAATATCTGTAATAATACGTCCGTCACATCCTTAGAGGAGATAGATTTTAATGGAATCATTTCTGCCCACCTCGAACACAAATCAACGAGTGTAAAAATGTATCTATTTCCTTTGTTTGAGATGTGGTTCAAAGGACCTACTAAATCAACCGCCACGATTTGAAATGGTCTCGAGGCAGTTGTGGTTGATTGAATTTCTGCCGTTTTTCCTTTTTTGATTAGTTTCTGACAGGTATTACATGATTTACAATGGGTTTTTATGTCTTTGCAAAATTTAGGCCAATAAAATTGGCTCAGGACTCTGGCCCTGGTTTTTTTGTAACCCATATGACCTCCGAAAGGTGAGTCATGGGCTATATGTAGCACTTTCTCACGATGTGACTGAGGTAGAACGACTTACTGTATCGTGGTTTGATCTCTGGTATATAATCTAGTCAGAATATTATTATTTAGTCTAAATGTCCAAGAAGCGTTTTTTGTCAATTTTGGCTTTAATCCTACTAGCCGAAAGTATTGCGAAAGAGTTGGATCTGCTTTTTGTTCTTCTATAAACTCGGTGGTGGTAATATTGGGTGAAATGATTTGTAGCGACTCCTGAAGTTGGTCGTTGTGGGTTTTGTGTGTCATTTGTCTTGTTACTATATTAGCGTATTGTGTGTGTTGTTGCACATTTACAGGCTCAATATTTTGTGGATCGATGGCTTCCTCAGTTCGAGGTGTTAATTTGATGGTATCATTGAAAGATTCAACCGCCCCAGTATTCTGCACCTCTGTGAATTCGTTTCGAATTCCGTCATCGGTTGTCTCCCTTGTGCTTTTGGCAGTTTGAGACAAGCACGCGTGGTTTTTCATTTTGGAACCACTGTTCAGTTTTTGGATACAGTTTTTATGTTCCCATTCTCTGATTTCTTGTTCAGAGCAAGATCTTATGTTGGGAAGATTCCCAAGGATGATTTCAGCGGCAGGATTTTCTAGTACTGCGCATAGCACTTGTCCTGATATAAAAGGTGTCCGAATTTCGGCAAGTGCTAGGGGGTATCTTTCGATAGTGCCTGCGAATGTGCGACAAGTTACGTATTTGTGTGTGTAGTCTTTGTCATTAACTAATGTTTTCTTAATTCCACAAAGAGTCGCGCCGGAATCGCGTATTAATGTACATTGTTTGTTATTAACAAAACCTGTTGCAAACTTTAACTTGCCTGTTGATGTTAAGGCTGCGTTGGCCATTTCGTTAGAAACTGGGATTGTGTGGCCGCATAACAAAGTTGTATCAAGTTGAAATTTTCTACATGTGTTACATGTGTTATTAGATTAGCATATACATAAAAATCAATACAAAGAAAAATGTTACATCAATGAATCATGGATGAGTATCGCTTAGGGACATAATGAGCATGAAATGAAACTCATCTTAATTTTCCTGATCTCTCGACTGTAGTCTTGTTGTGCTTTCCTGTTTTCTCGCCACTGCTGGAGTACAGGTTACATACACACGATATTTCGCGGAACAATCTGATGTTGGAATAAAAAAAAAATAGTAACAGTCAATGTAATTGTCACAGTCATGTCAAATTTTTATGAACATCATCATAAATTAAAATATCAAATATTTTTGTAGAGGGACTATAATAGCTTATTCACAGATAATATGATGATAGCTGCAAAGTTTTTGACTTTGTCATGTATGATATATATTTTTATTTTTTACTTGGCACAACCAAGAGCTGTCTGATAGTAAAGCTTCTGATTGCCAAAACCGGCTTGCCCCCCAAATAGCCTGTCACCGTCCTAGATCTCTGGGGGATTGAAAATCGGGCTCATACAGGCAACAAACTCCGTTCATATGCAATATAACATCATTTATTATTATTATGTTACAGTAAGCTGGCGAAGAGAGTTTTCGCAAGCCAGCAATCTGTAAGTTGCATATCACAGGAGTTTACAATAAACATAATTATCACAACAACTCTATCAGCTATCTAACATATGCATAAGACCCCTAAATACACTTGGGTCGAAACTATCAAGTCCCCCCTCCCCTAAGGTAAGCCCTGTTGCTTCCTCGATGTCCAGTCCGTGTCTGCCTTTCCACACGTGTCGCAATCCGACACGGGTGGTAACTCTCTCTGAGTTTCTCGTGGACCCCGCAATCGGCGGGCCCCATCAGTGTCCACGGGGCTGTGGACACACTGACCGGTCCTTCGAGAAGGCTTTGGAATATTCGAGCCTTAGAGTGACTTGGTTCTTTCCCTTTAGCTGGAGTTCTATCCCTTCGCTAGTCTCTCTTACTTTTATGTTGGTACCGCCCCTATGTGAGGCTGTGACACATGGGTGCTTGAGACTTCCGTCGTACCAGTCTCATTTCAACCCTATAGAACTTATGTGGGCTAAAATTAAATGACAGGTGGCAGCTGACAATGCTATATTCAAATTATCTGACGTCAAGATACTAAACCAGTCCGCGTTATTAAATATTGATAAAAGTTACTGGGGAAATGTGAGGACCATGTGTTGAAAGAGGAAGAGGACTATTGGAGAAAGTATCGATTGAATTTTATGCAACCGAGAGCAGTCATCAACCTACTGGAATCGTCCGACACAGATTAAGGTATGAGCAGATCGCAGACCTTAATCCGCGTGCACGCTTACTGGAATATTTTTCTCCAACAATTCAGACTAATTGCAGGCCCTAAACATTACAGCATCAGCACAATGTCAATGGAAACAGTTTGTATTCCACAGTGATGAATTTTCAATTCCGCAAGCCCTCAGCGGTGACAAACAACTGGTATTGAAAAAAAAAGCACTAAACGCATTGAATACCAACAGAAGAGTAATATTGCGGTGGAAACTGACATATTGTAGCACACCAAGAAACGTGAGAGCAAACACGTTGTCAAATTAGGGGACAACACACGTGCATACGAATCAATCTATAAACTTCAATGAAAAGAAGACCAACATCTTGGTCGTAAAGAAGAAAGCCCACTACAGAGACACTGACAAATATTTTCATAGTGCAAAGCAGATAATCATGTTCCGTCTCTTAAAAGTAAACAGCAGTGTAGGCAATCTTTCACAAAGACTCAAAGCGGGTCTGTCACCCATGTGTACGTGTGAACAAATTACATAGACAGATGAAAAGATCCTTAAAAATGGACACATGATGACTAAATTGCGGTATCATTTCTGGTCACTCCATATGCACATTAACGCACAGCTATTTGGAAGCTTTCACGAACTTAATATAACAAGCTAAATGCATCCTAGTAACATGAATACTTGTGTACAATTATTAACCAGCAGCTGAAGAAACAAGAAGGAAATGAAAAATAATGTAATGAAATATATTCCTTCTACTTTCCTGTCAATTTACACATTATTTACCCCATGCCTCTGTAAATTCTCTGTCTTTACTAATATTACACATTGCACCCCTCTAGGGAGTCTCCGTGGTGAAGTGCATGAAGCCGCTTGACTCGGGCTCCGAAGGTTGTACGTTCGATTCTTTCATTTCATAAGTGCATTTTTTTGCGGAGACTCCCGAGGGTCGCCGCTTGAGCTACAGAGTTCGTGCTTTTGTGCGACGCTTTCCGCCCTGCGGAAAGAGACTGAGCCAAATGGGATAAAAACCTGGTGCAATGCAGTCGACCCTGTCGACTTTTAAGCTACTTTTTTATTGCACCCGCTCCCATGCGAATCTGGCTACGCTTTGTACTTGTGTCCTTACCAGAAATAACGTGGTTTACTGTAAGACTAGTTTGTTAGCGTGAATTGACTACATTTTCCACAAAACATCAAAGAAATGTCGCCGCTTTTGATGATTTAAGTTGCTTTTGGACCTATCAACGACATATTCCTTGGGTGGGAGTAAATATAAGACGGCAGGAATAATTTCATAAAGATGCAACAGACATTTTTCAAAATAATTGATCATGAATGACGGCATTCATTTCTGGACATACTATAACAACGACTGCCTGAAACAGGCTAATGAAACTAGAACATTATATAAACAATAAGGAAGAGAGAAACATCTTGCTTCTGTCATGTGATTAGAAGAGAGGCATTGGAAAACACCGTGACAACTGGAAAGATCGAGGGGAAGAGAGTCAGAGCCAGACCAAAAGAAAGGATGCTGGATGGACTGAGACTGGCATGGAGGAATACCATCAGCAGAGTTGATCCAGAACACTAACGACCGAAATCTGTGGAGAGCCATGAACGCCTACGCCAGCTGGCAGGCACTTGATGATGATGATGACATGTCTAGTGCATGGTATTATTATTTCAGCACAGCGAAATGGTCTTCAGTATGGCATAATCCCATTCATTGATTTTATCTGCTATATTATGTACATCAAACATATTTTTGATGAACTGAAATGCTGAAAGGTCAGACTGGACTGTTTGTGGTTATTTGAGTCAATTATCATTGTCATACATGGTGACATTTAAATGAAGGAAAAATGAAGAGGGATCCTTTGCTAAAAAATAAAACAGTATTATTATTATTATTATTATTATTATTATTATTATTATTATTATTATTATTATTATTATTAGGCGGACATGAACTATGTGCTGAGACAGTGTTCGAACAGCTTTCGATTGTGTGTATTTGGATTGTTAGTGTCTTTGATTCGTTATGCAAGATTGCTACACAGCTGAGCTGCGGAGTACCCTAAGCTTGTTTTGTGTAAGTCTATCCTAGGCTGCGGGACATGAAATATATTTAGACGTTTGCTGTGCCGTTGGCAGAAGTAGTAGCTTTGACATATTCTTAAGTGCTAGTGCATACTGACTGCAGAGTTCCATATCCACGCATACTTCTATGTTCTAACTATTTAAAAGCAGCCATTGTATATCCCGTCTGTTGAAACGCGATTCGAACATACGAGAGTCTTTGTATATGTGGCCTGTAGCACTATATGCGCCAGGAACGTGAACTCTAACAATACAGATGAAATAACACGGATACCGTTAAGTTGTTGTTATCGTCATGTTACCCCATGATGCACACGATGAGCTAGACAGACATAACAATAAAGCGAATTTATTGTTAGGGACATTGGGGAAATAGGCAACTATGGAACATATGTAAACAAAGACGCCATGAGCAATATATTGTATGCCGTATTATTGCCATCATATATCAACGTCGAACAATTAGTATAATGAGCCATATCACTAAGATTTTGCTGAGAATTATCATGCAAAGAGTTATGAAGAAAATACAACCCGAAATAGAAGAAGAACAATGTGGGTTTGTATAAGGCAAGGGTACAGTAAATGTTGTGTATATACTGAGAACATTAAATGAGCGTACTATGTAAGTAAACAAAGATCTATATATCTGCTTTATTGACTACACAAAGGCTTTCAATAAAGTGAGTCATGTCGACATGAAAAGGATGCTTCGCTTGCAGGTCTACAAATTGATGGAAAAGACCTAAGACTTGTAAAAATCATATGTTGGAAACAGCAACCTACCATCAGAATTGATAATTATTTAAGTCAATATCAGCCTATTAAAAGAGGTGTGAGACAGGGATGTGTAATGTCTCCAGATCTTTTTTCCCCTGTACAGTGAAAATATTTTTAGAAATATAGAAGATATGGAAGGAATCACTATTGGGTGAAGATACACCAATAACATCAGATATGCAGAAGATACAGTCTTGATTGCAGACAATGAATAGGACCTACAACATTTAGTAGATGCGGTTGTTGCACACAGTGAGCAAATAGGGTTAGAATTTGTAAGTAAGATGACATAGATTATGGTCGTCACTAAAAAGCAATGAACAAGTCCTTCAAGAAACAAATAAAGATCGTAACATGATTAGAGTCATTAGACGTATGCCAGGGAGTTTTTCTTACATGGAGTTATTATGTTTAGTTTCCATCTGGCAAAGAGCAGCCTGTTGTTATACATGAGTGATTATTAATTGACTGGTTATAGTATCACTCTTTCTACCTTCTATAAATCTTCACATATACATCACATGGCAGTCAACACCACTTTAATTATGAATTCTTCACGACACGACAGCTGCATTAGTTTCAAACTGTGTATTCTCTTCTTTCTTTAAAACAATGTCTAATCAGTGTCACTAAAACAATAACACTTGCACTCTTCTTCTTCTTCTTCTTCTTCTTCAGCGTTCCGAGCCATTGAGGTTCTTTGCTGCAAATACAATCCGTCTCCATTCGTCTCTCTGGTGGACCTTCTCTTGCCAGTCGTTGATTCCAAGTGCTTGTAGGTCTGTACATGTATTATCTCTCCACCGCCTTCTTGGTCTACCTCGGGGTCTACGGTCATTTATTTCCTGAGTGTAAGCAAGTTTTGTTTCCCTATTATCTTCCATTCTTTCTATATGCCCCAGCCATTGTAGTCTATTAGCCTTCATCATACCAGTGATTAGCGGGGACTTAAACAGATCATAAATGTCTTTGTTACTTCTTCTTTTCCACTCTCCACTTTGTGTATCCCTAATGGGTCCAAAGATGCGTCTTAAAATTTTGTTCTCAAAGGTTTGTAACAAGGCTTCGTCTCCTTTCGTTGTACTCCAGGTTTCAGAGCCATATAGCACAACTGGTCTGATCAGTGTTTTGTATATTGTGATTTTGGTGTTACGAGATAGCGCCTTTGATTTTAGTAGATGTTGTAGTGCATAGTATATCTTATTTCCAGAGTTGATTCTAGTTTGTATTTCTTCCCTTATGATGTTGGAGTAGTTGAAGATTGTACCCAGGTATTTGTATGTTTCCGTTCTTTTAATGGTCATATTATCTATTTGTATGTGGCCAGAGTTTCTAGCCATTCCGTCTCTTGAAATTACCATATATAAACACTTGCACTCGGTCTTTGCAATCAACATCTGTCGCTCGGTCTATCAAATGACGTCGACATTCAACCACTGCTTCACAAACACTACATCTACACAAAAGGGGCGGCAAGATAAACGTCTGCCATGGCCATCTTCAGTCCGAACTCGAACGCGGTCCGGACGTGAATGAGCTCTGAAGGACCCATGATCCCCTGCTCGAACAATCTCCTCGCTCTCTTCCTGCCACGCCTGATTTGTACTCCTCTCGACCTCCACGTCTTGTCACTGGATTGCACAAGACTCTAGGCTGCCTATACTCAATATCCTTTGGCCTGGCCCCGGTTCATGGAACGTAGACAGTTAAGATATTTTGGGCAAGTTATGAGAAGAAATTAACTTGGAGAACTTGGTGACAACTGGCAAGATAGAAGAGAAGAGACCACGGGGAAGACCAAGAAGTAAATATCTGGATGGATGGCCACGTGGCATGATCGTTACAGAAACACAGGCTGTTCCATGACACTGGTGATCGAGTAAGATGACCGCCCACGCTTATCGGCATGGCACATGATGGATGGATGGTATTATTGTCTAACATATTAAGCTGCAGTCTGCAGATTTAAATATCATGTGAAGTGAATAAATAAAGAATAATTTGCCTGAAATTCTAGTAAATTGTCACTGACATTGTTCCAAGGTGGAGTAAGTTATTCCCACTTATGTCTAAGGTGTAATAGGAAGTCCTTCAGTTTATATAGCAACGGCTATAAACTATGCACTTAGAATGTCAGTCAAAGTATTATTTTCTATTTAGTTATTATTATTATTCTTTTACAATTAATTATTTAAATACTTCTTAAATACTTTGTGACAGGCAAAAAAAATTTAGAGGCATTAATGTGGCCCATTAGGGCATTCATAATTCGATATGTGCTATCATATTATGACGAACTTTCGCTTTCAGTGGTGTTTCGAAATATCTAACGAAATAATCTAACTAACTGAATACTGCACGTGGTTTCAGTTTTATAATCTTTCACAAAGTCCTTGAAATCACTATAAATATGGGTCGCAGAGGTGTCTCCAAGGCACTAGGGCCGGATTATATACTGGCCAAGACCTATTGACACGTCCTCGTCGAGCATCCAGGGCAACAGATCCCTTAAGGGTCCTGGCTAAAGTCAGTAGGATCGCTGATTCCTCCGAAGACGGAGAGTGTCTGCCTGTACGGCGAAAAACCACCATTCTGCATACCAATAAGCCAGACAAGGGACAACGGATACTCACGCAAACCTCAGGTCCTGTATGACATCACACTGATGTTGGACAACAGGATGCCTTCATCCGACATACAGGACTTCGCGTTGGAGCTCAAGCCAACGAACACAAGCAAGCAACTATAAATATAATATCTAGCTTGATCTGATCTTATTCTACGAGGCCGCATACTTGACGTCGTTGTCATTTCGAAAACCAAAAACAAACTAATTAACACTAGTTTAAAACTCATAAAACTCCCAAAATCAATTGATGAAAACGCTTGATCTTACAATGCCGAAAGGGATGCCGAAAGGGATTCCGGGTGTGCGAATTTTTAATTTAATGTCACTTAAAATTGCGGAAGGTAGCATAAATGTATCAAATAAACCACTGCTAATAATGTGGAGATTAAAGGGCCCACGGCCGTCACCGTCCGTCAATTGTGGCGATGTGTAGGCGCATGGCAGAGAAAGAGTTAATATCTGCACTTCATATGATATATAACTCAGCAGTGTGCATCAGAGTAGATGTAGCGAAATATGCCAGCAATAAATCGTGGAATATATTGTTTATGGTAATTATACCAAACTGTCTTGGTTTTGTCTCAATATGAGACACAGCTCCCAAAGAAAAATTAGGTTTAGATCTGATAGGAAAATAACAGAAAGTGGAAGAAACAAGAACATCATATAATGACTGAAGTACTGTGTGGTATAAAAGCATGTATGAGAGAAAGGGACAGTATTGTCACGTGATCAGACGACTACAATTCCAAATTTTTAACTCATTAACCTGGTGAGTGTGATGAAGAGGGGTCTAATACTAATTGGAGATCAGTATAGCCAAATGGATAGGAGCATTCGTTCTTGACCATCAAATGTGCTGACGGGTTCAACCCCTACAACGGTCGTGAGGACTATATTGTTAACCTCGTCCTTGACTTGAAGATGCAAATACTATGCACCGCTGAAGACGGTGTAGGTTCGCCTGATACGATAGCGACATGCCACTATATTAAATATAATATGGTTTCATATAATAATACCTCCTGCTACCTTTAATATCATAATGCTATGCACCATTATTTCTAACACACATCATATCCTCGCAAGGCTGTCCAAAAACACGATATGGAACAAATTGTGCGATGGTGTGTCCTAACATTTGCAAGGATGACATTTGTGACATGACAAATGACATTTGTGACATGACAAATGGCAGTTGTTTTGCCTGCAAGAACAATCACAGCCTGCCGGACTGCACTAGTAAGTTGCACATTATCAGTCTGTGTTGTGTCTAGTGCCAATGTCATCTACTCTAGTTTCATGCATGGTCTTGTCTAACTGTACGGGTGGTCATCCAGACAACATGTCACATTGTTTGTGTAGTCAAACCGACCACTGCCCAGTTAAACATACATGCATAGCAAACACAGGTACGGAATCACAAATATACACAGTCACACATACAAACACACACACACACACAAACACACACACATACACACAATATATATATATATATATATATATATATATATATATATATATATATAGGCAGAGGTGTAAATCTTTGTTTACTTCTATAGAACGTTCAATTACTGTTTCCAGTATGTACACAGCTTTTACTGTACCCTTGCTTTCTATATATATATATATATATATATATATATATATATATATATATATATATATATATATATATATATATATATATATATATATATATATATATATACGTGTGTCAGAGTCTTGCGTAGAGCAAGAAATGTGGCTCGTATCTTGACAAGTGTGATACTAAATATGATTATCAAATAACGCGAGGCGAATACCCGATGATATAATTCACACTCTTTATTCGCGCACTGCACACATCAGAAACAATACAGGCGTCGCGCAATCACAATCCGCAATATCAAATAGATCATAAATACAAGCAATCAATACATCAATATAATAATACATCAATGCACTCCACTTACAAGTCAAACACACAGGCGTTCGATCTCCAACGGTCATACAGGCTAGCTATCAATACATGCATACTCTCAGGCCGCATTCAGATGTCTGCCCAGTATGGCGCCCAAGCCCAGTCTAACTGGCCTTTTAGCACACGCCTCAGTTGTGCTCGAGTCAGCTTGCGTGACCCCCAATGTTCACGCTGTGTTCTTTCTGATCCCTGACTGCTTAGCATCGTTCAGTGTTGAGTGCCTGGCGTTGTCGACGACGCCGCGTTATAACTGTAGTGTTTATCATAGTTCAGCGTTGCATTGTCGGGCGTTGGTACAGACAACGCGTTGTAACTCCGGGTGAGACTTTGACATTCTCCCCCCCCCCCCTTTTCTCATGAATGGTTTTCCTTTCATGTACTCTATATAGCTGTTCTTTATCTTGTCAGAATCGAACTTTGCACTTCATCTGACGTAAATCTTTGGTTTTTCTTAATATGTACAGGTGATTAGTAAACAATATGCATACAATTTCCATGCCTACCCACAAGCAATTACCACCCCAGAACCCAGAGAGAAAAGCTGGAACTAGTGTCTATTACGCTGATTTAAGACGCCGTCCCTGATACTCAAGAAAACAGCCAAGAAGTGGTTCGTTGAAGATAGAATATATATGTATAGATGTGGCTGTACTTGGTATCACCAGAAGTGAGAAAGGAGGAGTTAAGTTATGGAACGTAATCTGGTTACTTATGAATGCATATGCAAGATACCTCCCGGACATAGATTCCCACTTCTGGACAATATGTGTGAACCCCCACTAAATGATATAATAATGTGTGCACTAGATTATATAAGCTACACAAACATTTATAAACATTTAGAATTATACGGACAAATTGAGTTTTAAAATACAACAACTGTGTTTATTATTTCTAGTCTTGATGATCATATGATGATGATGATTATATTATGGTATACGTAACTTAAGAGGTCACATAGGTCATGCTTCCCCCAGTGAGACGCAATTCACTGTCAGATTGAAGGAGTCCAAAGTGGTCCCTTCGCAAGGCTAAGTCACTTCCTGATATGGGTTGTTGACTGTCCATTGCTCCTAAGAGATCTGGAATGAAACGAACGGAGATGTGTAGTATCTACGTCTACACATCTCAAACACATATGTCTATACATTCATATAAACATACGTACAAGTCATAATATATGATGGTATGATGATATATGATGGCATGTTACATAAACATATATCAGTTCTAAACAAATTAATATATATGTATATATTCATAAAACCATTTAGAACATCTATAGCTCAAAACATACATCTTTCCATTCAACTATGTAATGGAGTGTTTCCCATATAAGTTCACCTCACTACTCTCTCCCTTTCTGATTTAATCATACTGTCTTGTCGGAAGGGCTGGTCGCACAGTCCTGTCGAACATTAAATGCCTTCCCTGAATCCGTCTGGGATATTGAATGTCCTAAGTCATGTCTGTCCTCATGCAGACATCATGCAGACAAGGTGAACTGGTGCCATTCCTCAAACCAAGTGGTTTCACCACAATCTTGGTAGGCACTCAAAGTGTTGGTCCAAATAATCAACGTTAATTTGGACGCTATCAAGGGACTGGTAGCTCTCAGGAATTTCTCCTAAGTAGTCAGTCTCCCCAATGTTTAACATCATAGAGGGTGAATCTAAATGTATATCCTGTACATGAATAAGCCACACGCTCATGTAGCTTGGATAATGGATTTCTCCAAATTATCACATACAACAAATCAGACAACCAAGTAGTGAATGAAAGAAGAAGATAGTTCTCAGTGAAATCGTAAAGCTAGAAGTGGAACATTTAGTAAAAAGAAAATCCACGAGTGTAAAGTTTTGGAGAATATGTAAAACAGTAAACTACACAAGCCTTCATACTAGCAGACAAACTAATCAGAATAATGGTATACCTGGGTTATAGCTAGGAAATTCCATCATAATACTTCGTACAGAAGTCGAACAGAACGAAATGTTAATATTTCTCCAGTAGGTATCCTAAGAATGCTATTGTGAATGTGTCTGAAGTCTTGCTGGCCATGCATGTAGTTTTATTCTCTTCATCCCTGGCTAGTTTCCACGTTGGCTAATTAATATATCCCCTATTAATTAACTCCGCCTATTCTATTTCATGTAGGATGAGTTACCGAGATGGATTAAGTCCCAAGTTCTTTTCACCCCTCCTACCTTCCTGTGGACGGTAGTTCCATTTGTCAATCAAATTGACCCAGGCCCCGCCACGCCTGAAACAATGAAACATGCTTTGGCGGCAATGCAGTTGCGTCATTACATTCCAATAGGCTATTAACACCAGCCTTCCTGGGTTGCTGGCAATAATGTGTCAGCCATGTGTTCCTACTTTGCCCCGTATTGCGGATAGGTGTTATGCCTGCATTATATTGCCGTCTTTGGATCACACGGGTTTTCCCCTGAGTAGCACCGATATGTATTATTTCAGGCAGGTCTGGCTGACCCTCTTATCTCCCATTCTGCCGTGGCTGGTTTACACGTTAGGTCATGTTAACCGTAAGGTGTTAGGTGTCTGTCCCTATTCCAACCACAGGATTGTAAACTAACACGTCAATCTCAACTGACTGGCTCCGAGACGTATCAACGTCGTCCCCAGCCCAGATTTCACACTTTGCCGTCTTTCTCTTCCCTGGTACTGAAAACAGTGAGTTTTCAACCTTTGATAGCACCCGCTTACTGGTGCCGTGGTGTCTGGGTTTTACGTTTGATCTGGACATCAAAGCTTTCTCAGACCTAGCATTACAGAAATGATGGGGCGTGCGTGGTCAAAAGGTATTTTTCTCTTGTTTTCAATCTCTGTTCCATTTCTATCATTTTCTGGTGGATGTTTATTCTTTTAGAGAATGATAGAAAAATATTGTGGGCTCTTTAATTCCTTTCAAACTTGTGTAATTCTGATGCTGCCGGGGCTGTCCCGTCACATAGCTCCCCAATTTAAGTAGGTTCATTAATGAAGCCTATAACAGAGCCTCGGCAGCATTCAAGAATGTATCTAAGTTCTTTCCCTTCTGGAACTGCCTCCAAGTCTGGGTTCCCAATATTCCTTGTGGCAGTGGGTTGTCCTGTGAGTCCAAAAAGACATCCCATGTCCATTCTTCCGGGATAAATCTTGCAAATCTTTGCTCCTGGTTTTATGTTGGATTTCCGTGCTATTGCTCGGTAATGTCTTGTCCTCTGGAGGTTTTACTTTTTCCCAGCCTGGAAATTGCAAAATGTATAACAAGATTCTTCTGCGCCGCAGAGAGACTGTTATTGTCCACTCAATTTCTGGCCCTTGTCCTATAAGCAGAGAAAGTGCCATCAGTGTTTTCTTAAAAGAATTGGTCGCAGTAATGTTGCTCCATTTTCTTTTCCTCCGTCGGCCAAAGATCATAATAAAATCCTTTAATCTCCTCCTTTTGGACAGGAAATTTGCTAAACATCATAATTTTATGATGTGCATTCAACTCATACTTGCCTCTTTCTTGGTAGGGCGTCCGTTTACTCCCTCCTGATTTAAGAGTTGTTTTCCCTTGGTAATTCTTTATCCAGGTGAGTTCCTCTTCAACAGAGTTCCATTTTGAATCTGTGTTTGAAAGTATTAGGCTAGTAGAAGTTGTCCAGTTTTGAGAAATCTGGTGGTTCCCCAAGAACTGTGAATTTGTATCACTCCTTGTAGAAGTATACATAAACAGCTGTTCTCCACATCCAACATTGGTTGAAGTGAAAGGTAAACAAGGTCCTGAGTGTTGAGTATACCAACCGCTCCTGGCTTGTTCCGCTGCAGAGCCATCAACTGTGATCCCCTGTTAGCTTCAGCTGTGTTGATGATAGGTATTACCTTCATCTTGTCCAAAGAAGTATTTTCTTCTTTGTTGGTAGCAAACATGTTTATCGTCCCTGAATCAGAGTCCATAGTACTATCACCATGAATGCTTTCTTTATCTTGAATTTTCTTTTCGAAAGACTCCAAGATACTCACATCGTAAGAATTCTCCTCCATGTCTTGTTTTTCCTCCCTGGCCGGGCTCTCTTGTTCCAAGTCCAGTTGAGGTATTCTCTCCCTGGTCTGGTTTTCTTGTGCCAAATCCAATAGAAGTGAATGTTGTGGGGTGTCATTTTCAATGCCATCTCCCACCTGAGATAAGTAATTCATACTGATAATTGTTTCATCTTGTGTGGCCACACCGTGAGAAACAATGGAATCCTGTTTTACATCCATTCTAGTCTCAGCTGAATTCATTTCCACTCCTAGTTTCTCTGAACTGAAGGTAATAAAAGAGTCGAGTAAGGTCTCGCCTTCGATCTCTTTAATAGTTTTCCTCAGGTCCTCCTCCTCCTGGATTTTTCTCCTTTGGGAAGTCTTAAGAAGCTCCTGAGATTGCTGGGTTGCGAAGCGTGTGTCTGTCCCTATTCCAACCACAGGATTGTAAACTAACACGTCAATCTCAACTGACTGGCTCCGAGACGTATCAACGTCGTCCCCAGCCCAGATTTCACACTTTGCCGTCTTTCTCTTCCCTGGTACTGAAAACAGTGAGTTTTCAACCTTTGATAGCACCCGCTTACTGGTGCCGTGGTGTCTGGGTTTTACGTTTGATCTGGACATCAAAGCTTTCTCAGACCTAGCATTACAGAAATGATGGGGCGTGCGTGGTCAAAAGGTATATTTCTCTTGTTTTCAATCTCTGTTCCATTTCTATCATTTTCTGGTGGATGTTTATTCTTTTAGAGAATGATAGAAAAATATTGTGGGCTCTTTAATTCCTTTCAAACTTGTGTAATTCTGATGCTGCCGGGGCTGTCCCGTCACATAGCTCCCCAATTTAAGTAGGTTCATTAATGAAGCCTATAACAGAGCCTCGGCAGCATTCAAGAATGTATCTAAGTTCTTTCCCTTCTGGAACTGCCTCCAAGTCTGGGTTCCCAATATTCCTTGTGGCAGTGGGTTGTCCTGTGAGTCCAAAAAGACATCCCATGTCCATTCTTCCGGGATAAATCTTGCAAATCTTTGCTCCTGGTTTTATGTTGGATTTCCGTGCTATTGCTCGGTAATGTCTTGTCCTCTGGAGGTTTTACTTTTTCCCAGCCTGGAAATTGCAAAATGTATAACAAGATTCTTCTGCGCCGCAGAGAGACTGTTATTGTCCACTCAATTTCTGGCCCTTGTCCTATAAGCAGAGAAAGTGCCATCAGTGTTTTCTTAAAAGAATTGGTCGCAGTAATGTTGCTCCATTTTCTTTTCCTCCGTCGGCCAAAGATCATAATAAAATCCTTTAATCTCCTCCTTTTGGACAGGAAATTTGCTAAACATCATAATTTTATGATGTGCATTCAACTCATACTTGCCTCTTTCTTGGTAGGGCGTCCGTTTACTCCCTCCTGATTTAAGAGTTGTTTTCCCTTGGTAATTCTTTATCCAGGTGAGTTCCTCTTCAACAGAGTTCCATTTTGAATCTGTGTTTGAAAGTATTAGGCTAGTAGAAGTTGTCCAGTTTTGAGAAATCTGGTGGTTCCCCAAGAACTGTGAATTTGTATCACTCCTTGTAGAAGTATACATAAACAGCTGTTCTCCACATCCAACATTGGTTGAAGTGAAAGGTAAACAAGGTCCTGAGTGTTGAGTATACCAACCGCTCCTGGCTTGTTCCGCTGCAGAGCCATCAACTGTGATCCCCTGTTAGCTTCAGCTGTGTTGATGATAGGTATTACCTTCATCTTGTCCAAAGAAGTATTTTCTTCTTTGTTGGTAGCAAACATGTTTATCGTCCCTGAATCAGAGTCCATAGTACTATCACCATGAATGCTTTCTTTATCTTGAATTTTCTTTTCGAAAGACTCCAAGATACTCACATCGTAAGAATTCTCCTCCATGTCTTGTTTTTCCTCCCTGGCCGGGCTCTCTTGTTCCAAGTCCAGTTGAGGTATTCTCTCCCTGGTCTGGTTTTCTTGTGCCAAATCCAATAGAAGTGAATGTTGTGGGGTGTCATTTTCAATGCCATCTCCCACCTGAGATAAGTAATTCATACTGATAATTGTTTCATCTTGTGTGGCCACACCGTGAGAAACAATGGAATCCTGTTTTACATCCATTCTAGTCTCAGCTGAATTCATTTCCACTCCTAGTTTCTCTGAACTGAAGGTAATAAAAGAGTCGAGTAAGGTCTCGCCTTCGATCTCTTTAATAGTTTTCCTCAGGTCCTCCTCCTCCTGGATTTTTCTCCTTTGGGAAGTCTTAAGAAGCTCCTGAGATTGCTGGGTTGCGAAGCCAGCTAATCCGCTTTTATTGCGCTGTAAACATTTATCACGTTTGTGACTGTTTATAGTACTCTGGGTACATTTATTCCTATTCCGTTTATTTTTCGGAATTGAGGTGGGAAGCATCTGCCTTTCTGTGCCTAAGTTTTTGTTTTTCTGAGCCATGGGGGTTTGCAAAGGAAAACATGCCTCTTCTTTGTGACGGTCAGCTTCCTTGTTTTCTATCAGAGTTTCGGCTTGAGTGATTGGCTTTTCCTCAATCGAGCTGGTAGATTCCTCCATGTTCAGTATTTCAATTTGCTTCTTCTTAATCTCATCTTCTTCAGCTTTGTGACGCATATCTGCTTCTAATTCTGCAAGTCTTTTCATCATTTGTTCATCTTCTTTGTCCCACCAATCCATTTCATCTCTAATAAATAGTTCTAGCTTCTCTCCTATTAAGCCGAGCCTTATGCCCCATCCTCTATCGGACTCGAAGAAATCTGTGCACGCATCCATGATCTCTTCTCAGCTTAAACTCAGGTAAGTAATTATATTATTACCCTACACAGAGCTAGTAAGATTTATACTAGAGCAGGATAGTGACAAGAGGAACTGACACTGCTATGAGAATGATAGTAGTGAATTTGAGTGAGAAAGTTGATGCAAAGCAGTCTGTCATACACTGAAGTAATTATGCATTATCAAATTATTCATGATTAATTCAAATGACAAAGCATGTAATCAAAAACATCAAGTAAATCATCAATAAACTAGTTAATATCACTAATTAATGTGATTATTAATTCTACAGTGGCGAATGATGTAAATTAACTCATATGATATTATCCGTTATTAACTTTTTAACAAGTTATTATTTAAATTCTACAAACTTCCCTAGAAACAAATTCCCAAGTTAATACTTAGCAAATGAAATGGGTGAAGAATGAAAGAATGGTTTATAAAAATCAATACTCTAGAATTTATTCTCTGATTCTATCATGGACGAGAAGTCCTAATGTCAAAATCTTGCTTACGATCGAGCAAGCTATTACATTAGAAATAAATTATAACTAACTAATGCTGCTAAGAATGTAAGTGAGAATGACCTAGGTTCTATCCATGGGCAAGACCAGAATAATACCAGACTAACAGATTTGAAATAGGTTCGTTCCTTGGAAGCGAAACAGAGTGTTCTAGGGTTTACTCCCAGATTCTATAGCGGACGAGTAGACCAATATGTCACCAACCCGCTTGAGGTAGCTCCCGGTTGGGCAACCACTCAGCCAAAATCATTTTCTGCTATTGGGGTTTAGTTCTGGGTGCAGTTTGATATCCCCTAACTCTGCCATAAGGGACTAATTATCACCCCAGATCCCAGAGAGAAAACCTGGAACTAGTGTCTTTTATGCTGATTTCAGACACCGTCCCTAATACTCAAGAAAACAGCCCAGAAGTGGTTCGTTGAAGATAGTATATATATATATATATATATATATATATATATATATATATATATATATATACATATATATATATATATATATATATATATATATATATATATATATAGATTTAGCTGTACTTGGTATCACAAGAAGTGAGAAAGGAGGAGTTAAGTTATGCACGTAATCTGGTTACTTATGACTGCATATGCAAGATACCTCCCGGACATAGATTTCCACTTCTGGACAATATGTGTGAACCCCCACTAAATGATATAATAATGTGTGCACTAGATTATATAAGCTACACAAACATTTATAAACATTTAGAATTATACGGACAAATTGAGTTTTAAAATACAACAACTGTGTTTATTATTTCTAGTCTTGATGATCATATGATGATGATGATTATATTATGGTATACGTAACTTAAGAGGTCACATAGGTCATGCTTCCCCCAGTGAGACGCAGTTCACTGTCAGATTGAAGGAGTCCAAAGTGGTCCCTTCACAAGGCTAAGTCACTTCCTGATATGGGTTGTTGACTGTCCATTGCTCCTAAGAGATCTGGAATGAAACGAACGGAGATGGGTAGTATCTACATTTACACATCTCAAACACAAATGTCTATACATTCATATAAACATACGTACAAGTCATAATATATGATGGTATGATGATATATGATGGCATGTTACATAAACATATATCAGTTCTAAACAAATTAATATATATGTATATATTCATAAAACCATTTAGAACATCTATAGCTCAAAACATACATCTTTCCATTCAACTATGTAATGGAGTGTTTCCCATATAAGTTCACCTCACTACTCTCTCCCTTTTTAATTCATTCATACTGTTTTGTCGGAAGGGCTGGTCGCACAGTCCTGTCGAACATTAAATGCCTTCCCTGAATCCGCCTGGGATATTGAATGTCCTAAGTCATGTCTGTCCTCATGCAGACATCATGCAGACAAGGTGAACTGGTGCCATTCCTCAAACCAAGTGGTTTCACCACAATCTTGGTAGGCACTCAAAGTGTTGGTCCAAATAATCAACGTTAATTTGGACGCTATCAAGGGACTGGTAGCTCTCAGGAATTTCTCATAAGTAGTCGGTCTCCCCAATGTTTAACATCATACAGGATGAATCTAAATGTATCTCCTGTACATGAAGAAGCCACACGCTCATGTAGCTTGGATAATGGATTTCTCCAAATTATCACATACAACAAATCAAACAACCAAGTAGTGAATGAAAGAAGAAGATAGTTCTCAGTGAAATCGTAAAGCTAGAACTGGAACATTAAGTACAAAGAAAATCCACGAGTGTAAAGTTTTGGAGAATATGTAAAACAGTAAACTACACAAGCCTTCTTACTAGCAGACAAACTAATCAGAATAATGGTATACCTGGGTTATAGCTAGGAAATTCCATCATAATACTTCGACAGAAGTCGAACAGAACGAAATGTTAATATTTCTCCAGTAGGTATCCTAAGAATACTATTGTGAGTGTGTCTGAAGTCTTGCTGGCCATGCATGTAGTTTTATTCTCTTCATCCCTGGCTAGTTCCACGTTGGCTAATTAATATATCCCCTATTAATTAACTCCGCCTATTCTATTTTATGTAGGATGAGTTACCGAGATGGATTAAGTCCCAAGTTCTTTTCACCCCTCCTACCTTCCTGTGGACGGTAGTTCCATTTGTCAATCAAATTGACCCAGGCCCCGCCACGCCTGAAACAATGAAACATGCTTTGGCGGCAATGCAGTTGCGTCATTACATTCCAATAGGCTATTAACACAAGCCTTCCTGGGTTGCTGACAATATTGTGTCAGCCATGTGTTCCTACTTTGCCCCGTATTGCGGATAGGTGTTAAGCCTGCATTATATTGCTGTCTTTGGATCACACGGGTTTTCCCCTGAGTAGCACCGCCATGTATTATTTCAGACGGGTCTGGCTGACCCTCTTATCTCCCACTCTGCCGTGGCTGGTTTACACGTTAGGTCATGTTAACCGTAAGGTGTTAGGTGTCTGTCCCTATTCCAACCACAGGATTGTAAACTTACACGTCAATCTCAACTGACTGGCTCCGCGATGTATCAACGTCGTCCCCATCCCAGATTTCACACTTTGCCGTCTTTCTCTTTCCTGGTACTGAAAACAGTGAGTTTTCAACCTTTGATAGCACCAGCCGACTGTTGCCGTGGTGTCTGGGTTTTACGTTTGATCTGGACATCAAAGCTTTCTCAGACCTAGCATTACAGAAATGATGGAGCGTGCGTGGTCAAAAGGTATTTTTCTCTTGTTTTCAATCTCTGTTCCATTTCTATCATTTTCTGGTGGATGTTTATTCTTTTAGAGAATGATAGAAAAATATTGTGGGCTCTTTAATTCCTTTCAAACTTGTGTAATTCTGATGCTGCCGGGGCTGTCCCGTCACACAAGTGTGATACTAAATATGATTATCAAATAACGCAAGGCGAATACCCGATGATATAATTCGCACTCTTTATTCGCGCACTGCACACATCAGAAACAATACAGGCGTCGCGCAATCACAATCTGCAATATCAAATAGATCATAAATACAAGCAATCAATACATCAATATAATAATACATCAATGCACTCCACTTACAAGTCAAACGCACAGGCGTTCCATCTCTAACGGTCATACAGGCTAGCTATCAATACATGCAGAAACTCTCAGGCCGCATTCACACGTCTGTCCAGTATGGCGCCCAAGCCCAGTCTAACTGGCCTTTTAGCACACGCCTCAGTTGTGCTCGAGTCAGCTTGCGTGACCCCCAATGTTCACGATGTGTTCTTGCTGACCCCTGACTGCTTAGCATCGTTCAGTGTTGAGTGCCTGGCGTTGTCGACGACGCCGCGTTATAACTGTAGTGTTTATCATAGTTCAGCGTTGCATTGTCGGGCGTTGGTACAGACAACGCGTTGTAACTCCGGGTGAGACTCTGACATTCTCCCCCCCCCCCCTTTTCTCATGAAAGGTTTTCCTTTCATGTACTCTATATAGCTGTTCTTTATCTTGTCAGAATCGAACTTTATGCATACAATATGAACAATATGCATACAATTCCCATGCCTACCCATCAAGCATACTTGTCAGGTACCATCAATTCTATGGATTTTACCTTGCTGAGACACAGCCCTTCGGTAGGTTACGGATAACTTGCCCCTACCTCTCAACCAAAAACAAAAATTACAAATAATCAGGTCAGCCTGTGAGTATCTACCTATAAGATAACTCCGACATTGGACATCTACCCTTATCTCATAGAATATCCAATGAAGGTCTTCAGTTTTGACAAGTTTCCCCATATACACATGACGTCACATTGACGTGTTACTCATTAGGCAAACAAGGTAGTTTCAATACATATTTACACATCACCAACAATTTTTAGTTATGTCCCTTGTTTATGGAACAAAAGTTAGGGACAGTAATTTTATCATGCTTTCAACAAAATAAATTACAAGTAACATTTCCTTTTTTAGTGTCATAATTTGGTACTTATTGACAAAAGTGCACAAAAGGTCACTATTGTGAAAAAGTAGATCAAGCTACGATGCTGAGATTACATCTAACAAAACTCGACATATACAATTTCGTATATTGAAATGTTTCATACCCAAATTTTCATACAATTGTCATAAATTTATAAACATTTTAGTATCGTCTGCTAACTTTCAAATTAATATGCAAATATAACGGAAGTGTATAGCTGTGTTGTTGTACACATGTGTTGTGTTGACATTCACATCAAGGTCTTCCGTTCTAGATGGACTTTAAATATACGGAGCAACCAGTTATTGTCATCAGCTGTTGGATAGTTTATTCCGTCTTATTCTCGGATTAGGTTGTCATGGTCATCATTCGTACTTGTTAAAACGTCGTGGACCATCTTTGTAGATGTACTCAGGATTACTTGACGCTGGTCAAGCTCGGTAAGACTTTGGGTCCTGTAGTACTCTCCTGTGACACTTGTGGCGCCTATTTCTTATAATATTACATATTTACAATACTAATGGCATTTTTTCACATCTCTCACAATTATACGACACATTCATTCGCATAATAATAATAGTATGTACACAATTTATTTACAACGGGAGATTAAATTTTCCTTATCACACTGTCACATGACGTTCTTTATGATAAGTTCAATGTTCTTGATGATCTTTGCGTGATATTGTCGTGTGATTGTCGTTGTCTAGGTAACGATACTCCTGGAGTGTCAATTGAGCTATCTAACTGTCTTGCAATATAACCCACCCCTGCAGTGCCCGTTCAGCAGTCATGAAACAAAATTGAGTTGACGCACAAAATCCTTTATTACAGAAATAACACAGACCCACGGACAAACGGAACATGTTTATACATCCAGAACACAATGTAATCCACCGAAGATATATATATATTCCTCACAACTCTACACGCACACCTCAATGCCTTCTCACGGCCTGCTGAATCTCAAATTCATAGACATATAGTCCAGCGACTATCCACGGCTGGATCTCACACAATACGACCCACCCACTGGGTCGGAGCCTCTGCTCTCTATGTAACCCACTCTGGGTTTTAGGACTGCCTTCACAGCTCGGAGAATCACACAACACCGTTCTCCGTCGACTACCGGACTACCGACTCCTTCGGTTTCTAAAACTCAACTCCCTGAAGTCTCCTGACTTCAACACACAAATACCCTATCTTTCGCCCCATCCACCCTAGGGGTTTTTCTCTACCCTCACTACTTTATTTCTCAGGACTGGCTGTTTTTCTCATAGCCAGGTCAGTCACTTTACTGTCTCCCACTTTCACCCATTCTTTCCCATGCCCGGTCACTCAACTCATTGTCAATGACCCAGGCTTATGTCATCACCCCCCTCTTAAAAGAAAACTTCGTTTTCAAATATTGGGAGACTAAAACTTACTAAACATGTGACCAAGACATATTGCCTGGGTAGCCCTAAGTATGGCTCCATCTCAGTTTAGCTACCACCCTAAATAATACATTGAATGCTCATAGTACACTCCCATATTCCCCACACATAAATACAAACAACTTTCTCTCTTGTATCCCAATACATGAACTAAAACATGGCATAGTAATAAACATATCATCTAAAACATCATGTTTGTGTACCCGCAGGTCTCTTACTACTTCACGACCACACAATACTATTTGTGTTCCGACCCTATATCAGGTGGTTCTGTTCTTGATTTAACCCTCCTCTGATTCCTGTCGATGCTGTGTCTACCTTTCATGTACCCATGACTCATGGTACCTCTACAATTACAACATATGTTTGATATCCCTAGCCCTGGGTCAGTAATGTCGCGAACACTCTTAAGACCTAACTCAACTTTCCTATCTGCATATTGCACCGCTACACTTGAGTCTCTGTTTAGTAGAACTCTTTATTCAATCTTGGCCCATATATCTGGCACCTTGCTTTCTACTGCATACGCCTTATGCCTATGTGCCCTGCACATGCACTATCCTGAGCTGTTCTAGTATATCGGTCTCTATGTGCTAAAGGTACTACTCCTTGCCCACGTGCAGTTCCACTATCTGAAAACCTGTGAGTGAGAACATTGTTCTTCCTCTCGAAGCACCATCTACCTTTCTTTGACTGCCTATGTTCTACTCTCCTACACCCTTGGGAACATTTGTTCAGAGTAGTATCTTGTCTCTGGGAGCCACTAGCACTATATTTGGGATCCATTCTCATCTGCTCAGCTGTACTATTCTTGTCCTGAGTTCCTGTGTCTACTTCAAGTGCCTCTTCTACCTCAGCTATACTCTCTAATTTAGGTTCTCTTGTGGTAACTACCTCATTACTGCTTACACTATATTTTTGGTCCCAATAAACTACTTCCTCTTCTGTACAATCTTTAACTCCTATAACATTTCCTATGATCAAATCAGCCACTGGTGAGTCCAAAACACACGCTGTCTTCCAGTGATACATGGTGTTTTTACTGTTATTATGGCAATGGGTAGAACTCTACTGTGCCGTTGAATGTTATGCATCTAATCTTTTACCCTGTATAATCCGAGGGATCTATTAAACTTTTCCTCACTCCGATAGACGTACATCAGGAATCCCTAATTGTTAACGCCGGTCTATCATTGACGAATCCCTGATGCAGCTTCAGACTTCCTCCTTCATGCACTGCCGATCCTGCTTTCACTGTATGACCACATATTAGGACTGGCTGACTGTCTTTTTCAAAAAGAGGTTTGCACCCACTACAATCTTCATTGTTCAGCGTCTCAATTACTTGCGCTGCATTTGAGTGCTCTGTTTCTCTCATCCTACATTGATGGCTGAAATGCCCCTTCTTTCCACATTTGAAACAGATGATCTCCTTCCTTTCGTTACTTGTTGGCTCACTGAATGGTTGTGCATCACACTGTGCTGCCTTGTGTCTCCAGCTCCCACAATTCCAACTTCCGGCATAATTTGGACGTCTCTGGAAATTCCCTCTTCTATATGGGTACCGTCCTACTCTACCAACATTGTTTCCTCGGAAACCATTAACTTGAAGTTCTTGCTGCTCACCTTTCTGTGCTGAATCCACACTTTTCGCCCTTGGTCTGATGACTGGATTCTGGTCCTGTTTAGTGTACGCTGCACAGACTATTTCCTCACTCATTAGTTTCCCAATAGATACGTTAGGATGTGCAGTCATGTAGTTTTGCCCTAACTGAGACATTGTGTCTATGTCCTTTGGCTTACGTTCCTCAAAGAAAGCCACTAAATTAGTATTACATGAAGCGAATACTTTGTCTCTTAACACTAAATCTACTAATTTGTTAAAATCTTTCCCTACTTCTGCGAGCTCCATCCATTTGTTAAATTTATTCTTTACAGTGTTAACAAAGTCTGTGAAATCTTGATTTGTCTCTGGCACTAACTGTCTAAACTTTGTTCTATATCCATGTTCAGTTAGTTGGAACTTTGTCAGCAAACGTTGACGTAAGATATTGTAGCTGTTTCGTTCTTCTACAGGTAAATTGAACATGGTGTCTAGTGCCTTACCCGTAAGAAACTCGCCCAGCCGCATCGCATACTCCGCTTCTGGAATGCCTAATGTTTTTACAGACGATTCGAATCTCCCAAGATAGGATTCAAGGCAATCCCGGTCCGTAAAGTATGGCAGTTTCAAACGTTGTGATGACAGTGAAGGTCTTCTGCTTTCCTCACTTTGACCTTTTGATGATAGTTCTAATTTTTTGAGAGCAATTTCAGCTTCCATCTTATTTTTCTCTTTCTCAATTTCCATTTTCATTTGTGTCTCTTTCTCTTCCTGTAGACGCTTGTTTTCTATCTCAGCCAACTTTACTTCCTGTAAACGTTTGTTTTCCATTTCAGCTAGTTTTACTTGTGTCTCTTCCTGTAGACGCTTGTTTTCCATTTCAGCTAGTTTTACTTGTGTCTCTTCCTGTAGACGCTTGTTTTCCATTTCAGCTAGTTTTACTTGTGTCTCTTCCTGTAGACGCTTGTTTTCCATTTCAGCTAATGTTACTTCCTGTAGACGTTTGTTTTACATTTCAGCTAGTTTTACTTGTGTCTCTTCCTGTAGACGCTTTGCCTCGCGTTCATTATGCCTCTCCTCTCTTTCCGTCTGTTTTTGTTCTTTTGCTTCTGCATACTCCTGTAACTCTTTAGCTTTCAGACCTATTCGTTCACCTGCTTCAATATATTCCATTAAAGTAGGCATCTTGTACTTGTGGACACTTTGCTCTCTGTCAGCCAACTATAAATGTGACGACTCTGCTGTTAGTCTTTGTGTCACTTCCCTAAGTACACCAGCACTCCCTGTGTCCGTAAATTAGTAGTGCTAAAATATCACTCTGTACTCACCCAGTCAATCTATAAGCACTAGGTAGTGAGGGGGAAGTATCACCTATACTCCCTCGTATATATATCTATGACCTCAAGTTCATAAAGTCCCTGGAAATATTGTTAAACATACATATAAATACATATACAAACAAATGAATGATAACAGTAAGTGGTGCCTATCAAACGCTAGACGCATAGGCTAGTGACACGCATACAGATGATTACATAGAAATAAAAACCACTAACATTGACATGCCCATGTAAAAACACAACTGTGCGCGTAATATATAAATATAAACTGACACCGACCACTAGACAGTAGAAATGACGAAAGATCACAATAATAACATATATCCGACCACCGCAAATATCAAATGTAAATATAACGAAAAGAAAGAGAGAAACAAATATATCCTCAAAATATACACAGCTGTGACGTCAGACAACACGTCTCTAGATATTAGTTAGGACTTCAATGCCACTGCACGACACGTTAACTCATTAACGCTTTCCATACAAAAATATCGTAAGCACCAGAAAAAAAACCACGTTTTGCAATGCCTATCCTAATGTAGATAGAGATCGCAAAAGGTGCCTATGCAACAACTACATGTAATAAAATATCCATATATATATATAAGTAGACAAACGATAACGACAGTTAAAACGATGAGAGCAACAGAATGTTCAACTGGTTGGCCGATAAATCTGTACTTATAATCCGTCGCCAAAAGTTCGTATTTAATAATTTTTTTACAATAGGATGGAAGTGTTTGTTTGTTTGTTAAAACTCCGAAATGTCTACGCGCTAGATTTCAAAATGACTGATTGATTTGTTGAGTGGTTACTGAAATCGCGTGGTGAGCATAAGTTCCAACTGTCGCAAAAATTGAAGATGATGATTGATTATCCAAAATGTTCTGTCTCGACACAGTCTGTCATGTTATTGTACTTTCCTTGGACGTGGTGGCACCACAGTAATAATCCAAACGTCCTTATACTATCGTTGTGGAGATGGCGCTTCGCTGTATCATTTATGTGATAGACTCACGTTTAAAGGCAAAGTTCAGCAAGAACAAAAAAAAAATAATGCCACCAAATATCCAGCGCCTGAAATTTTTATATATAAATCCTTATTGGCAAATAAATACGACCATAGTTGCGATGACGCCACGTTAAAAATGTTTGCTCATAACAGAATAATGATGACAAAGGGCTTGAACAAAGACGAAACATAAAGTCTGGCTTTCTTTCAAAACAACCTTGTTTTGTTCATTCACAATGAGTCATCTTGACCACAATAGGCCGTGGAAATTTTCCTCAGTACCTTTACTCCTTCCACCCCCAACTCACAATGTCACCTCAATTTCTCTTTATCACCCTCAGTGAAAAATTCCTCCGTAAAAACAGTTTCCACACAACCTTGACAGCCCCACCCGGCTGCTCTTTTAACTCCGTGGAAAGTCACACTTATTCTGTCTGTAAAATGCCCGGGAACTTTTTCGTCATACACGAACACTTTCCACTTCTGCCCCCGCACGGCTGTGGTAGAGTTAACGTAACTCTCCCCCGTACCTGGACGCTGGTGTCTCCACCCGTCCTATTAACTGCGTCGACAAATCTTGACCAGTCAACTTGCGACAACACAGTGCGTTCCCTCGCCACACACACCTGTCAATATCTTGAATTATCAATCCTGTCTTTATCACCGACAGCGACAATGTCCACTTGTGATGCTCCGCTCTTGTCGCAAACACTGATTTGTTCACTTGTTCACGCGACTTTTACCTGTGCTCGGTGTTTGTGCCTAGTGACCCACCCCCGTCACCACAAACTCTTCGTCAATCTGTGCCGCTGTTTTCTTAACGCGCGCTGACAGTTTTTCCCGATGTGCGGTCTTACACACACACGTAATATATTCCACCACCTTCTGGATTAATCCTGGTTTTCCGTTAGCTTGAGCACTACTGTATGGTATCAAATTTACCTGTCGTGAACTTCACTTGAACTGTCTGCTAGCTTGAGTTTTTACTCCCGTCTGTCTGTGTGAATTATCTGGCGCACACACAAAGAGTTCACATTACCCTCTTGAAGCCACATAATCCAAATTGTCAAGGGTTTGATGGAACCAAGTCACCCGATAATAACTCGTCTCTCAGCGAAGAGCCCACAGATATCTCAGAATGACAACAATGTCTATATTGTTCTTGACTGTACATAGCCTTCCAGATAATCAATATATCCCCGTCGTCCTTGACCGGAGAGGCCCCAGATGTCACACGACGTTCTTTATGATAAGTTCAAAGTTCTTGATGATCTTTGCGTGATATTGTCGTGTGATGGTCGTTGTCTAGGTAACGATACTCCTGGAGTGTCAATTGAGCTATCTCTTGCAATATAACTCACCCCTGCAGTGCCCGTTCACCAGTCATGAAACAAGATTGAGTTGGCGCACATAATTCTTTTATTACAGAAATAACACAGACCCACGGACAAAAGGAACATGTTTATACATTCAGAACACAATGTAATCCACCGAAGATATATATATTCCTCACAACTCTACACGCACACCTCAATGCCTTCTCATGGCCTGCTGAATCTCAAATGCATAGACATATAGTCCAGCGACTATCCACGGCTGGATCTCACACAATACGACCCACCCACTGGGTCGGAGCCTCTGCTCTCTATGTAACCCACTCTGGGGTTTAGGACTGCCTTCACAGCTCGGAGAATCACACAACACCGTTCTCCGTCGACTACCGGACTACCGACTCCTTCGGTGTCTAAAATTCAACTCCCTGAAGTCTCCTGACTTCAACACACAAATACCCTATCTCTCACCCCATCCACCCTAGGGGTTTTTCTCTACCCTCACTATTTTATTTCTCAGGACTGGCTGTTTTTCTCATAGCCAGGTCAGTCACTTTACTGTCTCCCACTTTCACCCATTCTTTCCCATGCCCGGTCACTCAACTCATTGTCAAAGACCCAGGCTTATGTCACACACCGTTCTTCACAGCGTAACTGACATGTAGTCACAATTGGCTGTGGTGTTGAGCACCATTTATTCTGCAGTTTATACACCACCTGCACTGTGCTCGGGTGTTACCTGGCTATTGAGTGAGTCGTATGGACATCTCGATAGAAGATCGGCCAGTGAGTTATGTGAGCCTTTTATATGTCTGATTTCGAAGCTATAATCCTGCAGAAGATGGGACCATCTTGCCACTCTGTGGTTACTTGGGGTTCCACTGGTGATAAATGTCAACGGACTATTGTCTGTTTCTATAATGAAGTGTTTACGTAAAAGAAATTTTGAAAGTTTACGTACCGAGAATACAAGAGCGAGGGATTCAAGTTCCGGCGTGCTGTAATTTCGTTCACTGGTGTTCTCTTTACGAGAGACGTAGTATACAGGGTACAATATTTGGTCGTGCTCTTGAAACAGTACCCCTCCAATGGCTACGGAGCTCGCATCGCATCTTAGCCTGAAAATAGTGCTAAGATCGGGTAATTTTAGAATAGGTTCACTGGAAAAATAAGATAGTACTTTCGCAAATGCAGGCCTTAAACATTTGCTGTTTACAATGACATTAGGATGTTTGTTTGTTAGTAAATCAGTGAAACATTTGGTCAATTCAGCAAAATGAGAAATAAATTGTCTATAATAATTCAAAAGACCTAACACACTTCGCAACTCTTTCTTGGTTGTCGGAAGCGACAATTTCAAAATTCTAGACATGATGTTATCGTCAGTCGATATAAAGTTATTTGAGTACTTATAGCCCAAAAATGAAATTTCTTGAAAGGCTATATCAACTTTGGATGGTTTTTTGTCAGTCCATGTTGTCTAATCCTGTTGAATGTCTGCTGTAGTGCTGTTATGTGGTCTGTCATGTTCTTTGTATGTATGCAAATGTCGTCCATGTACCAAATGATGTTAGAAATGCCTTTCAAAAGTCATCTTGTCATTCTGACAAATGTTGCTGGAGCATTAACTAGTCCGAATGGCAACTTGCACCACTCGTATAGTCCCCAGGGTGTGGCAAATGCTGTCAGATATATGCTGTCAGCATGTACAGGTATTTGCCAGTAACCTTTTGTCATGTCAAGTTTAGTAAAGTAACGTGAGTCAGTCAGTTCAGTTAGTATGTCTTCACAGTTGCTCATTGGTTCTAAATCCAACTGTGTAATGCTGTTGAGTTTCATATAGTCAACACAGAGTCTTATTGTGTTGTCCTTTTTTCTCACAATGACAATCGGTGAACAAAAATGTGATTGTGAACGTCGGATGATATGGTTTGCTTCTAAATCAATAATTTCTTGGTGTAATTTGTCTTTGTAGTGTATAGGAATGGAATGTGGTCTGCATTTTATTGGGATGTCAGACGTCAAAATAATATGATGATGCACTAAGTCTCTCTGTCCTGGGTTGTTAGAAAAAATTGTACTGTGTTCTTGTAACACTTGTCTGCAACTGTCGGTCTGTGTCTGCTTCAGCTTGGGATTTACCTTTATGTCCTTTAGGTTGGTGGTCATTTCCAGTACTGGTGTTGGTATCTCGTCAGTATCGTTGTCGTCTGTCTGGTCCACTATTGTTGTGCTTGCTGTAGTCTCTACTTGTTCGTCGTCCCTGTGGTAATATGGTTTAAGCATGTTAATATGAAAAATCTTGTGTTTGTCCCTAATTGCAATTTCGTAATCTACTGTCGAAATTTGTCGTAACACTTTAAACGGTCCTTGCCATGAGTCTGTGAGAAGATGTCTGTCACTTGGCAATAGAAGAAGAACGTCCTGTCCTGGCGTCAGAGTAATTGTTCTATTTCCTCTGTTAGCGTATGGTCGGTAGATAGCACCAGATTTTTGTAGTGCTTCTTTCGCTAACACACATGTTCTCATGATTCTATCGCGCAATGATGTTACATGTTCATACGATGAAATGGGTGTAGATATAGTTTTACTTTCAGTCAACATAGACTGGTACAGCGATAATGGGCCGCGTGGTTTGGCACCATATACAATTTCAAATTGTGAGAATCCAGTGCTGGAATGTGGCACTTCCCTATATGCAAATAAAATAGCAGGTAGATACGTGTCCCAATCTTCGGGATGTTCTTCGGTTACTTTTGAGAGCATATGTTTAAGATCGCCGTTAATCTTTTCTATGATACCCGTGAAGTGTGGGTGGTACGGGCTGTTAAAACATTGCTTCACCCCCAACATCTTAGTAAAGGCTTGTGTAGCTGCGGCAATAAACTGACTACCCCGATCTGAAAGGATGGTATCAGGGAATCCTACCCTTGCAAAAATATGGAAGAATACTTCCATGATGTCTTTGGAAGTTATGTACTTCATCGGAATGGCTTCTGGCCACCGACTACATAAATCAATTATTGTTACAATATATTTGTTTCCTCTCGATATTACGTGGTTAAGAGGACCAACTATATCGACCGAGATCTTTTCAAACGGTCTACTTGCCAAATCAGTGATTTGCAGTTCTGCTTGCGAGTGTTTCCCCTTTTTCACAAGCTTTTGGCATATGTCAAACGATCTGCAATACAGTTTGGTATCACTGCAAAATTTAGGCCAATAGAATTGAGTAAGTAACCTTGCTCGTGTTTTAGCATACGCCATATGCCCTGCAAAGGGTATGTCATGCGCTAGCTGTAATGCTTGGTTCGGTTTTCTGAAGGTTGCACCGTTTGTTCTGTAGTGCTAGAACCTTTGGTATAGTACCTTGTCAGAATTCCGTTTTTCAGAGCAAAATACCATTTAGCGTTCTTTGCTACTCGTGGCTTTTGGCCTATTAGTTTTAAATACTTCTGCAAAGATCGATCGGCTTTTTGAGCTGTTATAAATTTCTCCCTGGTTGTTTCCGGAGATGTTACGACTGGGCTTATTAGCTGTAAAGCCTCTGTCTGATCGATTCGATCTTGCATTTGAGCAGTAGATCTGGTTACTGCATTTGTAATATCAAGGTTATCATTTACATTACAACTTGGTGTTACATTCAAACAACTACATTCATGTGCTGGCGTTGCCGAATTGGCATACATACATTCATTTACAGGTGGTAATACACCATGAATGGTGATTTGTGATGAAGGTGAAATGGTATTATCAATGTTACAAGTGACAGTGGATATAATACTGTCATGTGGCATATCATTTACCTCAGGAAGGTTACCAATGATGACATCGCAACAAGGATTGGTTAATGCTGCGCATTTGACCTTTCCTGTAAGAAATGGTGTACTTATGTATGCCCATGCAAGCGGGTATCTCTCGATGTTACCCGAGAAAGTTCTGCATGTAACATATTTACCGCTATATTGTGATGGTAAGATATAGTCTCTCTTAATGCCAATGAGGGTACTGCCGCTATCACGTAAAACGGTGGCAGCTCTACCATTAAAATACCCATGGTGGATATTTAATTTACCTTGGGAGTTGACTATTAAATTGGCTTCCTCATTTGTAACAGGTATGGAATAGCCGCATGTCAAAATGCCATCCTCATGAAATTGATCACAGATAGTACATTTGTCTTGTTGAAACACATCAATAGAATGTGCTGCGTTTACAGGGTGATCTTCTACGCTTTCATCTTCTGAGGAAGAACTATCAATCATGGCTGCATTAGCCTTTCTGGACATAGCTTTGGCTTTACAATCTTTCTGCCAATGGCCGTACGCCTTACAAAGGACGCATTTGGTGACACGTCTGTATATCTTTCTTTCTTTGTCTTGCTTCGCTATGTAGTTTTGTAAGTAAGACATGTATCCAGGATGTTGGTCACACATTTCACTTTCGTTATGTGATAAATGGCAATATTTGCATTGGTTAAATTGTTCAGCAGATTGCCTATAGGGCTTTTGTTTGTTGTAGGGCACTGACTTAGATCTATCATATTTAGCGGCTGCTACAATGTCTGTGCTAGTCAGACCAGTAATGAAACATTGTTTATTGGCTGAAAAAATAACCTGAGCCACGACTTTCAATCTGTTTTACACTTTCACACTGACATTCTAATAGAAATTTCGAAAATGGAGGTAGGAGAGATGTGATAATTTTATCTATCAAAATAAGATCTGTTAATCTATCAAAATTACCATTCACTTTGGTTGCTGACAGCCACTTAGAAAACACATTCTGTATTTCTGAGATATAATCAGAGAACGTTTTTGTTGGTTTAGGAGCCAATTTACCAAACTTTTCTCTGTAGCCTGCTTCATCTAGCAGAACATGAGACATAATTTTTGTCTTAATATACTGATAATCTTTCTTCAGGTCATTTGGAATAGACTCTATCACTTTCAGAGGTTCTCCAGAAAGATTTCTCATGTATATTATACTCCATTCTGACTTTAGGATCTGGTAATGATCCATAATGCATTCAAAGTTTTGGGTGAAAGCTGCTATGCAATCACCTGTGGTGTAACTTTTAATCAGCCCTTGGTATTTCTTGTATGGCTGATCTTTGTCAGATTTTCTATCTTCCTTTTCTTTGGAAGTTTCTGCTTTCAGCTGTTCAATTTTTAGCTGTACTTCAAGCTCTTCTTTCCTGGTTTGGGCTAAAATTTCAGCTTTTCTTATTTCTGCATCTGTTTCTGCTTGTTTAAGTTTCAAAGCAGCTTCTACCTGTTTCAAAGCAGTATCTGATTCTGCCTGTTTAAGTTTCAAAGCAGATTCTGCCTGTTTCAAAGCAGTATCTGATTCTGCTTGTTTAAAAGATCTTTCGGCTGCTCTTTCATCACGCTCATTAATCTTCTCCTGTAGTAGGAGGTATTCTGCAAACTTTTTGTCACTCCAGGCCCTTAACTCTTCACCAGAAAAGTTCACCTTTAAACCCATTTCGATGTACTCGTTTAAACTACACATGATGAACAAAATGTATGATGAAATAGATAGACACAAAATTAATAACGTTGTTAGTAATTTAAGTTCAAAAGTTTACAGTACTTAATATTACAGCTTATGTTTAGGTCTGATGAACGAAAGTATAAGGAAGAGAAAAAAATTTTATACTCAAGTACTCCTGAGACAATATGTCCGACAATGGCTGCTCAGTACTGCCCGAAACCACACTGGTTTTTAATTCAGGTTGACAAAAATTTGGAGTTTACAAGGGACAGGTGTAGATGACACCAAACAACCTGTTCTTTTTGAAACAAGAGAAATTAGAACATGTGCAAGTGTGTGGTGTATGTAATGTCACTTAAGTTTTTGTAGGTTTGTATGTCGTCAAGTATTGTTGTTAGTCGTTTCACCACACTCAACAACTCTCTTTTCACACTTTCCAGACCTTCCGCTTACACTACTTCTACTTAATGACATTCAAGGACATGGCCGCCATTTTTGTTTTTATCTACTTCACTAAATCGGTTGGAATTTACTAAGTCCGAAGACGCACTTACGGTTCCAATAAATCAACCCGAAATATAGTATTTATCTCTTAATTTATTACCTACACGCTCGCGTTTGTTCAAAACTCGCACTTTATACAAACAATTGATTCAAAAACCCCGACAACAGTCACCACGTTCGCACTTATTTAACACTGTACTTTTCGTATTTAACGGTTCAAATCCAATGAGGACGAAGACCCCACGTTCGCACTTGTCAGAGTCTTGCGTAGAGCAAGAAATGTGGCTCGGATCTTGACAAGTGTGATACTAAATATGATTATCAAATAACGTGAGGCGAATACCCGATGATATAATTCGCACTCTTTATTCGCGCACTGCACACATCAGAAACAATACAGGCGTCGCGCAATCACAATCCGCAATATCAAATAGATCATAAATACAAGCAATCAATACATCAATATAATAATACATCAATGCACTCCACTTACAAGTCAAACACACAGGCGTTCCATCTCCAACGGTCATACAGGCTAGCTATCAATACATGCATAAACTCTCAGGCCTCATTCACACGTCTGTCCAGTATGGCGCCCAAGCCCAGTCTAACTGGCCTTTTAGCACACGCCTCAGTTGTGCTCGAGTCAGCTTGCGTGACCCCCAATGTTCACGCTGTGTTCTTGCTGACCCCTGACTGCTTAGTATCGTTCAGTGTTGAGTGTCTGGCGTTGTCGACGACGCCGCGTTATAACTGTAGTGTTTATCATAGTTCAGCGTTGCATTGTCGGGCGTTGGTAAAGACAACGCGTTGCAACTCCGGGTGAGACTCTGACACGTGTACATACATATGAGGGGTGCTCATTTGAAATCCGTTCATGCCGCACCGCACGTAATTGCGTACGTTGAACATGATCATGTCATAGTTATGAGATAAATACTGACCATGAATAAAAGAGCACGTGCTTATCGTCCAATGATGCATTGATTCTGTTTCTGACCGTTGAGAAAATGGCCGGGTTGATCCAAAATACGTTCAAAGAAGCTCAAAGAGTGGTGATTCAGTTTCTTTCATTTGAAGGATGTCGACCAGTAAACATTCATCGAAGAATTCCGGCAGCTCATGGTAACAAATGTGTATCGAATACAACAGTGACAGACTGGGCACGAATGTTTTGGAAATGACGTCAGTTCACGACAGATCTTCGACGGACGGGTCAAGCGCATATTGTTGCAACAGAAAGAAAAAAACATCGCCAAAATTGATGCAGCAGTACAGATGAACTGTTGTCGAAGCATACGTTCGCTAGCGAAAGAATTTCATGTGTCAGTTGGGACAATTCAAAAGGTCGTTCGTAAGACACTACAATATCGGAAGGTGTGTTCACAGTGGGTAACACGGATGTTGACCGATCACCAAACAGAGGAACGCATGGTATGGTGTTTGAACCACTTGCTGCGTTACAGAGTGGAGGATGATACATTTATCTTCCGCATAGTGGCAGGCGATGAATCATGGTGTCACCACTTTGAGCCGAGCAGCAAAAGAGAGAGCATGCAATGGGAACATGTCTTAAGGCTATTTAGGCAAATGGTTCTAAACCATTATGTGCACAGACAAACCGGCGTACGGATCTGTTCAAGTATATTGCCCTCATCACCATTATCAAGTATCCTGCCAGCTGGCGTAGGTGTTCATGTCCCTTCACAGATCTCGGTCCTTGGTGTTTTGGATGAAATCTGCTGGTGATATTCCTCCATGTCATCGTCTCAGTCCATCCAGTATCATTTCTCTTGGTCTGCTCCTGCTTCTCTTGCAGGAGTAATTAATAACGATGCACAGTGGCGTCACTGGGGTTGGTGTCACCCAGTGCGGTAAACTCTTGGTGTCACCCCTCTAGACTTTCACCATGGTCTTCTTCCGAGTGTTCCTGTACCATATATAATCGCATATAGTAATGTTTGTAAAATAAGTCAAAAAGTTAATAAGGACATAAGAAAGAAAACAAATTGAACAATATAACTTCAATACTTCAGGTAAAACATAAATAAAGAACTTCGACAAACTCGGACAAAGTTAAATTTTTGTTATTTAGCATTAAAATTTCTGTTATTTAAAATTAAAAGTTTCCCATCCTGGTCTTCAAAGCTGCAAACCTGTCAATCACATCATCAAAATCAATATCTTTCACCATATCACTTTCAATTGATAATATAGCCAGATCAGAAAATCTTGACTGTCCCATGGTTGATCGCAAATAGTTCTTTATAAGTTTCAGTTTTGAAAAGCTCCTCTCACATGAAGCCACAGACACACAGATCGTAAGAAATAGTTGCAGGCTTAGTGAGAGTTTTGGGAGAGATTCAAGGAAATCCCAGTCAACTATGAATTTTAAAATATCAAATATTGACCAGTCTTTGGCTTTGTGGATATCAATATCTGCTGTCTTCAGGTGTCTTCTCAGCCTTGGTATTTCTTTTAAAAGCTCTACTTCGGATAGCTCATCATAGAAAGTGGTCAATTTTGGAACTGACACCAGCAACTCTTCTTCAGTTGCTGATAGAAGACTCTTGGCTTGAACAGCCTCAAACATATTTGCTACTTCCTTGATCGATGTTGATCTGGTCTGGAGTTCAGAATGAAAACGATCAATACACTCAGCATCGCCCTATTGTTTTCTTCTTGCATAGTGAGTCCAGCATCTGAAGCATCTCTGAGTTGTTCCCCTGCCATTCTCTTCTTGAAAAGTCTTAATGCCTCTAACTTGGTCACTACTTTGTCAAGAGATAAGCCTTTAGTCTGCAGATACTGCTGTGTCAAATTAACTTCCTCAAGTACAGCAGCCCAAAAGTAAAGGTAGCACAGAAACGTGAAATCACAGACAGCAGGTAAAAGACCTTGTGCTGCACCTCTTGTTTCCACATTTTCACGAGGATCACAGAGAGCTTCAATCGCAGCCACACATTCATCAAACTTATCTTTCACCGGTTTAACAGCAGCATGATGTGCACTCCAGCGTGTTGTTGATAGCCTTTTAATCGACATTGCAGTGTGTTCAATTAAAACATCCCATCGATGGGTGGAAGCAGCAAAGAAGGAATACATTCTCTCAAGAGTTCCAAAAAATGTTACACATAAAGCATTTTCAGCAAAAGATTGTTGACCACACAAGTTAAGCGAATGGTCCACGCATCCGTTAAAAATAGCTTTCTTATTCTTTCTTTTCAGAATGGCTTGAACACCTCCATGAATTCCAGACATTGTGGCAGCATTATCATAATCTTGAGCTCTGCACATCATAATGTCAAGTCCATCACTTTCTAGATTTTTTTAAATGTCTGAACTGAGGTCATCAGCTTTTTTCCCCTTTAAAGGGAAAAATCCTAGAAACACTTCTCTCACTTCAACTTCCCTATTTTGGATTTTCAGACATCTGGTCAGTGTGTGATATGTCAGGTGTGCTGTCGAACATAATTCCAAAATACCTTGCAGCCTTTATATCATTTACAAGAATTTCCTTCACATGATTTGCCAGAACAGTTATAAATTCATTCTGAGTTTCTGGTGAAAGATAAGATACGGATGCTTTTACTGTTACAGATGTAGTTCGCTTTAATCTCATTAGGTGCTCTTTCAACACAGGGTCATATTTAGAAAGCATCTCAACCATCTCAAGAAAGTTTCCTTTATTCAACGAAGATGCATCTTCCTTATGGCCGCGAAATGCCAGATTTTGCTTAGCAAGAAACAATGTGATATCAAGCAACCTGTGCAAGATATCCCTCCATTTTTTTTAATCCCTATCCATTACAGCAACACTGTCGGCATCAATTATTTTGTGCAGCTTAAGGCCTGCTGCCAATGGTTTCCATTTTTCAAGGCAACCTAGATGGTCATCCGATATCTCATGATTATGTAATTTTGGGCTCAGCTTCCACCACTGCTGAAACCCAGTGACACATTTTGATGTTTGTTCTGTTACATTAACAGCAAAGAGTCTGCAGCAAAAGCAGTATAATTTCGCACTGACGAGCGAGTAAACCATCCATGACCGCAGTATTTTCTCACCATTTGGCATCGTCTTGTAGAACCCCAGGGCCCCTGTCCTAATTAATTTACTTTAAAATATTTATATTTTAGTGATATTGATAAAATTATACAATTTCGAAAAAATAATTATTTACATAAAAAACGAACCTGTAAACAACGTCTGTCATTTTCTGCAACCGCGTGACTCCACACGTCATTAATTGGCGCGTTTGCAAATGACCCACGATTCTTCTCCGACTCCGAGGCTCCGAGCAGCTCTGAGCTCTGAGTCTTATTCATTTAAGCACCAGACGCTCTGCATGGTGGCACCCTGTGCCTGCTCATGTATTTAACAATGAACGGTTATGACACCCGACTAGACAGAGCTATGTTTGCTTTGTCAAATTTGCAATTTTTTTATTTTGGTGTCACCACTTGATGGTGTCACCCGGTGCGGCCCGCACCCCCGCACCCCCCTAGTGACGCCCCTGAATGCATGCAGGATGTTTGTAGGTTGGGGATGTGTGGGTGGGTGGGGAGATGTGTGAGTGGGTGAGAGATGTGTTTGTGGGGATGTGTACGAGAAATGCACGTGGGGGTTATGTGTGTGGGGAGAATGTGTTTATGGGTGGAGTTGTGTGTGGGAGGGGAGATGTGTGAGAGATGGGGGAGGTGTGGGATATGCAGGTGGGTGATGGATGTATGTGAGGATGGGGGATGTGTGTTTGGCTGGGTGGTTGTGGTGTGTGTGGGTGGGAGGGTAGATGAGAGATGCATGTGTTGATGGGCAGGTGGGTGATGTGTGGGTGTTAGTGGTTGATGGATGAGTACGTGAGTGGGTGGATGTGTGTGAGAGATGAGTGTATGGTTGGGGGGTGTGTGTGTTTGTGGGAAGATGTGTGTGAGCGGCGGATGTTTGTGGGTGGGGTATATGTTGGTGGTGGGGTATGTGTGGGTGGAAGGTGTGTGTTTTTTGGGTGTTTATGGTTGGGGGATATGTGTGGGCAGGTGGGGAGATGTGTTTGTGGGTCGGGATGTGTGTATAGGTGGGGGATGTGTAGTTGAGAAGTGGCGGATATTGGGTATGTGAGTGGGTGTAGGTTGTCTGATGTGTTTGTGTGGGTGGGTGGGGAAAATTGTGAGGGTGCGGGATGTATGTGTGGATAGGTGCGGGATGTGTGGGTTGACGGGGGTATGTGTGTGTGGTTTTGTGATGTGTGTTTTGCTGGGTGGTTGCGGGTTTGTGGGTGGGTGGTGGAGAATATGTGAGTGGGTGTGTACGTGTCGGTTATGGGATGGGTAGGGGATGTATGTGTGGGTGGGGAAATGTGTGTGGGTGGGGGATCAGTGGGTAGGTGGCGGCATGTATGTTTGCCTGAGTCTGTGTGAGTGCGTGGAGGTATGTGTTGGTGGTTGGGGGTGTGGTGCTTGGGGTATGTGTGGGTGGCCGAGGGATGTGTGGGTGGCTGCGGGGTGTGAGGTTGGATGGGGGATGTGTCTCACAACATTGCAATATGCACTGTTTATGTCTACAACTTTCATTTGACAATGTTTTTCTCCATGTGAATGTACCATGCGTAATATGCATTGTTTATGCTTACAAAATCCATTTGACAATATCCCCCCCCCCCCCTATGTAAATGTAACATGCACATTTGATGAATGAAAGATGAGTGATCGAAAGGGCCGAATGTAAGACGGGCCTTCTTGCCCAATTTGTTACGCTTTTAAAATAAAGTTTGTTCTTTCGTTCGTTCGTTCTCTTCACCTTGATATTTCCAGTCATCACGATGTTCTCTAATGCCTCTCTTCTCATCTCACGACCAAAAAAAAAAAGTTACTTGTCTCTTTCTTATTGTTCTAGTTCCATTAGCCTCTTTGAAAGACCACGCAATTCGCTACATTCGTCTCATTTCATTAATATGTTCCTTTTACTTTAATTATACATTATATACGCATACCAGATCTAACACGAAGACATACGTGGGGTTAGTTGGAACAGCAACAACAGAATTGAAATACTTGATGATGTAGACACACAACCACATCACATCGCTGTGATCATTGTATATGCTCCCTATAGAGTAAAGAATGTACATGTACAAATGCAGAAATAAACATCACGTGATAGGCAAGTGTGGAAGCACTCGGTTGTTGATTGCTACTGTGTGTTGTGTACATTCTAACAGAGTGCCCCAAGGGTTTCTATGGAAGCAACTGTCAGAGCTACTGTCCAGCAAACTGTAAAGACTATTACTGCGACATCAAGAACGGAAGTTGCCAAGGTGATCACGCATTCTACTATGTCGCACCGTTCAGCCCCTGCGTAAGCCTCGCAGTTTATTTAGAATGTTCTGAGGAAACGTGTCAATCTGCTCACCAGTCTCAATCAAGTGATTTACCCACAGTATCACCACACGTCATTATTATCATCAACATTGCCAACATCGTTTTCACTGCCACCACAACCTTCACCACGTCATAATCATAATTATCACCATTATCATAATCACCTTTGTCATCTACGAACCACCATTACCATCATTCTCATAGAAAGTGTTTGTCATAAGAATGGTATAGCGGACATGTAAACTCCATCTCATCCTATCAAATCTCATCCCATCTGTTCCTATTGTACCTTGCGTTGTCGACTGAAGCATAAACAGGAGGAGAATGCCCGTTTATGGGCTTCGTGTATCGTGATTCCCATGGATTATGTTATTCCCTCTAGTCTTCGTGTACATAATCGGCCTGTTTTTCTGGTTCAATTTGATGTGTACATCATTGCTTGTTGTGGTATACTGTGTACTAAGTGATTCAATGAGCATGATTCAGAAGGTCGAAGCTGGATCTGTACGTAGACAGTGGACTGAGTCGCTGCGGAAGTCTGTTGTCCGCAAAGTCACCTTCATCTTCGTCCCGGGACATGCGGGAGTCGAGGGAAATGAACGAGCTGATAAATTGGCTGGCTCTGCACCCCCTGTAGATGGCCAGCCCATGGATCGTGCCGATGTTATTAACACCCTTAAAGATATGGCGAGAACAGAGGATTTTGACGCCAGTGATTCCACATCGCTTTCCAGGATGAAAGACCTGGGAGTAAGAATCGGCACAGCCAGACGCGAGAGGTACATCGGGAAAACAAAGCGCCTCGTCAACCAACACAGAACTGGCACTATTAGCCACCGGACGCTGATGCATATGCTGCGGGGAGGATCTGAGCACCTATGGACATGTCCGGAGTGCAACGAAGATACCCCAACTGATAGATAACTAACAGATAACTAACTGTTAATCATAATCATCATCAATTGCAATGCCAGCTGGCGTAGGCGATGATGTCTCTCGACATTTCTCCAGACCTTGGTATTCTGGATCAACTCTGCTGTTGATATTTCTCGTTGCCACCGTCTCAGTCTATCCAGCATCAATTCTCTTGGTCAGACTCTGCCTCTCTTCCCCTTGATCTTTCCAGTCGTCATCATGTTCTCCAATGCATCTCCTCTCATCACTTGACCAAATAAAGTTGTTTGTCTCTATTTTTATTGTTGTATATAATGTTCTAGTTTCATTAGCCTCTTTTAGGTAACTGTCATTTGTTGCTCTGGCAGTCCTAGGAATTCGCAACATTCGTCACAGGAAACACATCTCTGTTGTTTCCAAGTTCTTCCTAATTGGTTTATTCACATTCCAAGACACACTGTAAGTTGGTAGCCTTGTTATGTGAGCACACCTTTTAATTTTCTGTTGTCTGGTGAAATCTAGCGCCTCTATAACACCCACTTTATTCCTGATTTATTAATTTCTGATTGTCTCTCTTCTAGATACATTGGCTATTCTTCTCATGTAAACTCCAATTTTATATACACACATATATGTATATATGTAACCTACTTAGGTATGGTTGCTTCTTGCAGCCTCTGTTTCATTTTTTCTCTGTTTTACCCTCCAATCTCTTATATTCTTCAACCTAAAACATAAGGCACTTTTCTATACATTACAGCAGTTCACATTGCCTTAATAAATATGCTCATTCTACGTTTCGTCTGCTCAGCTCACTCTGTGCATCCCAAGATAACAAAATAGCACAAGACGGCAAGTTCATTATTTCATGTGTATGTTATGTGCAAGTTACAGCGCCGTATAGTGCTACAGACCAAACCAGTGTAGTGATTATTACTTTGACAGTTCCATGTTTTTGTTGCTTGACAACGGAGTGTTGGAACAATCCTGGCTTTCACACTTTAAGTAATACATTTCAGCTAACGACAAGGCAGTATCCAGTACCACTTGTGTATCATAGCAAGCGTTTTCTACTCATCATCATCATCATCATCATCATCATCATCATCATCATCATCATCATCATCATCATCATCATCATCATCATCATCATCATCATCATCATCATGTGCAATATCGATAAGCATGGGTGGTATTCTTTCACAATCTCACACTATCACCAGAGTCGTGGATTAGCTCCGTATTTTTTGTCTCGATTTTACTGTGTCCCATAGTCATCCAGATATATATTTCTCTGACTTCCGCTTATTCTTTTCACCTCAAGCTGGCCAGTTGTCACCAAGTTCTCTAGTTTATTTTCTCTAAAAAGGTGTCAAGCTACTATTTAATGTATAATGAAATTTGTTTAATAAATTTACGGTTTTAATTTCTTTCATGTAGGACTAGGGCATCGGTTTTTCTGCCTGCCTATGGTATTCTATGCATTTCCACAGAAACCACAGTTCCGCGGCCATACGATGTTTTTCGGCCTGTTGCTTATGGTCAACTTCTCACATCCATACACAAGTACACGTTATATGTTTTACTTCAACTGTCTTTTTCAGATAACTGCGTCGAATGGATCTATTGACCTCTAAACAGGGGCCAGTGCGTGGAATAAATATGATGATCTCTACACAGGGGACAGTATCCTACATAGATCTGATGATTTCTTCACCTGGGACAGTGGCCTAAATAGATCTGATGATTTCTACACAGGGGACATTGCCTGGAATAGATATGATGATCTCTAAACAGGGGACAGTGACTGGAATAGATCTGATAATCTCTACACAGGAGCCAGTGCCTGAAATAGATTTGATAATCTCTATACAAGGGACAGTGCCCTAAATAGATCTAATGATCTCTACACATGGGACAGTGACTGGAATAGATCTGATAATCTCTACACATCGGATAGTGCCCTACATATATCTGATGATCTCTTCACAGGGGACAGTGCCCGAAATAGATCTGATAATATCTACACAGTGGTAGTGCCCTAAATAGATCTGATAATCTCTAAACAGGGGACACTGCCTTGAATATATATGATGATCTCTACACGTGGGACAGTTACTGGGATAGATCTGATGATCTCTACACAGGAGCCAGTGCCTGAAATAGATTTGATAATCTCTATACAAGGGACAGTGCCCTAAATAGATCTGATGATTTCTTCACAGGGGATAGTGCCCTAACTAGATCTGATAATCTCTTCACATGGGACACTGCCTAGAATAGATCTGATGATCTCTTCACATGGGACACTGCCTGGAATAGTTATGATGACCTCTAAATATGGGGAAATGCCTGAAATAGATCTGAAGGCTTGTACACAATGAGCTCAGTCTTCAATACTCCAGTTATCATGTAGTCGTTAGAGTTAGTCTGCATTATATTTGTTGTAATCAAATCACCGAACATTTCCTGCAACACATCTCAGACACCTTCATTGTGACAGGATCATTCTCTTCTTCCTGCCCCTGTCGAGGTGAGTACTTGCAGATGGTGATGTACGTGTGCGTGTATGTCAGGTATCCTGCCTCTAGAATTATTCCACTCAGGTGATGGACACTGTCTACTTGAGAGTAAGTTGTCTTGCGTAACAATTTTGACACTACAGCAGCCTTAAGACCTACTCTTATAGTGTTCCAGCTGTCTTGGGATTGTTGACGTTGACATCTGTACACACGAAATCATTCTGTCGCTTTCATCTGGGACGATTAAGAATCAGATCCATCTACCCGAGAGATCAGAGGGACGTGTAACAGCATTAGTTTCAAATGGTTCTTCGGGAAATTGTTTAACCCTATTCAGGGTACGAGCCTTGAATCTTATGGACGTGAGGCAACCACATTAATCCCTCAATCACAGTTTCATGGTGGTGTGACTAGTTGGCACAATTTAACACTCACTCTCTTTCCAGTAGATCTGCTGTTTTCACATTGCAGCGTTTGCCTTTCATGGTCAACGTTTTTTTTTTTTTTTTTTTGTGGGGGGGGGGGGGGAAGCGTTTTTATACGTGTGACGAGAATGCAGGAACAAATAATTAGCAGGCACAAGGAAGGATTGTATGTCCCTTTCTGTCCTGACTGACGCCGCAGAAGTATTCGCAGTTTCATGTAAACATAGCCCGTGAAACATTTACGTCCAGTTGCAATATATATGTGTTGCGTTGAGTTGAGTTGTGCTAAGAATTGACATCACTGTACTAAGGACATTCATTTACGCTCTCCGACCCTTCGTGTAACAGCCAGAGAAGAGCCACACTACTAATCGTTCCCACCGCTATCTGAATGACAGTTTTGAGAGTCTTCCAGAACTCTTTCTTTCCACATACAGATTCTCAACCTGGTTCCTCCATCCTCTCCACCAAGTCCCACACGTGCACGACCACCTCGCCCTTGTCCATAGGTAATCTATCACCAAGAGGTGCATTCCCTGTCAGCCTATCAGCCTGTTCATTCCCCGTCACTACCGCGTGACCAGGGGGGAAAAAAACCATCCATAAAATTCTCACAATCTGTGACCTCTGAAACGATATGAGCCATTCCACACGAAAAATTCCTTCTCCGCCTTACTACATATACTCACTGAGTCCGTTAAGAATACAATGCGTTCTGCAGTGGCCTCCTCTACCAAACAGAATGCCGCTGTTACTGCTTCTACTTTCATTTTCATGCTGGAGGCCGTAGCCTCGTATGCCAGACTCTCCTTTTTATAAGAATCGTCAATTAGCCTTCGCAATCAAACACCAACCACTCCGTATGTTTCTCACAACTGACCCATCGGCGTAGATCACTATGCCACCTTGATGTGTGTTACTTAACTCTGTGCGGATCACTGCCCATTCTCTGCACTCACGACCTAGTGTTACGGTTACATTGTGCCAGTCCGTCATGCCTTCCGGTACTTCACCCCACTCTTTTTATCTCGATTAATGGTCTTTAGGTCACACCCAACGTATGCATATTTCTTCCAGTGCCATCCAGGACCAGCCTCATCTTAGTCTATGACCCATGACCATATCCATAGGTTCATTTAATTTAGAGGGTGATCCCTATCTGCAGCAACTCTCAGATACCATTTGGCTTAAAGGACCCTATGCCTATCCGTCATTGTTGCATTAAAATCACTGTGAATGACATACATTGTGTACGGACATTTTCTGAATAAACTCGTGAGCAATAGTATTAGATCAACAATGTTAACTTACCCTGTTGTGTACGCCACAAATAATTAACGTAGTAAATCGTAATAGCGCGAATCAGTTTAGTTTGAAATTAAGCAATCGCAAGAATGTTATCAAACATATGAGTGCCTCTTTAAAGGATGTTGTATGATGTATATGTGGATACTTTTCAGACACAGGATATTGATATAGTTCACATATATCGTCATACTGTTCTATATGTCTCGATATTGTAGCTTGTGTCAGAGGCTTCTATGGGCAGGCGTGCAACAACACGTGTCCAAAGTCGTGTAAGGACAAATTGTGTCATTTTACCTCCGGCATTTGTCTGGCCTGTGAGAAGGGAGTTCTGCCATACTGTGCGGGTAAGTTTGTGTGGAGGTGTCATCTTAAAACAACATTTATTGTGAATTGTTTGAATAATGGGAAAAAGTCATGCAATGAGGATACCTGTCTGTAACACCAGACAGACAGACAGACAGACAGACAGACAGACAGACAGACAGTTGGCAGGGCACTTGATGATGATGGTAGTAAAACGACCGCAGTTACGATGTGAGATGAAACTAAGAGAGAGTGTGATGGGGAGAGAGTGAGGAGAGACAGTTAAGGAAAGAATGAGATATAGTGGAGGGATAGATCGAAAGAGAAAGAGGAGAGATGTGGAGAGAGATGGGGAGAACGAGATGGAGAGAGTGGAAGAGAGAGAGAGAGACGCAAGAAAGAGAGATACTGAGAGAGAGGAAGAGAGAGACAGGCATAGATAGAGGGGGAGACAGAAGGGGATGAATAGATAGAGAGAGGAAGAGATATTGAGAGACAGATGGAGATGGAGAGAGAGGAACTGATGGTTGAAGAGCGAGTGGGAAAGAGAAAGGGAGAGAGAGTGAAAAAGAGAGACGTTGATAGAGTGAGAGAGAGAGAGGAAGAAACAATGGGAGTGAGATGTAGAGAGAGCGAGACATAAAGCGAGACACACAGTGAGAGAGGAAGAAAGTTAGTTCCACAAGCAGATACTAGGCAACGGTGGTTGTTCGAAGAGAAAGACGCTAAATAACAACACTACACAGTCCAAATTAACGCAAATCAAAACAGAATAGGGATAGCACAGCTAGGAATAGTTGTAGTAACACAAAGACAGAACCATTAGTGGCTGTATATACCCACAAATGCACATAACAATGCTTTGTAAAATAGAGCACAGCTGCCAGCGAAATGATACATGAAAGTAGTGGTCAGGCATAAACAAAAGCTCACATTCAGCTGCAACATAATCATTTATTCTCTAAGCAGTAACCACTAAGTCCAACCAGACTCGCTATCAAACTCAGTGTATAAGAAGACTGCAGTCAATTAGGAAGCGGTCATGTAAAGGGAAAGTAGTATCTGCCTAAAGGTACAAGTTACAGCAAGTGAAGTGGTGTGGGAGAAAACAAAATCGGACTAGCGTCTCATGTGAATGAAGAGTAACATATGTCAAAAGAGGTGGAACGGGTGAGAAAGGATACCTGACTAACAATCCTGGAAAAGCATCAACGGAAGGTACAATCAGACTATACCAGAATCCACTCTACATATTTATAACACAAAGTTTACAATTCTTGAGTTTAATTTATAAAAACAAACTCATATTACTTTCGTTCCGTGTTGTTTCCATTTTACCATTTAAGAAGAAGAATTGACCGATCAGGTAAATGACCGTCAGTAGGAACATCAAATTCAATGGGAATCTCGATATATGACGCCCATACACGGGCACTCTACCGCTGTTATGCTTCATTTCGACGACACAAGGTACACGGGAAACAAGATGCGATGAGATTACATGACTTATCATGAGATAAGATCAGATCAGATGATATGATTCCATATTACATAGACTTCGTGCGACTTGTCATTTCTCTGTAAGCTGGGGTGGTCATTCACTACTGGGTCTATGGTTATGGCTTCATCTCTGCATGGGTGGATTTTAATGACCAGTCCCTCTCTCTGGTTGCCATCCATGTGTCAATACATATACTTACTGTTCATTAAGGCACACTGGCCATACGATTACTTGTGCCATCCAACAATAATGATCTCTTAAAGCACTAGGGAATTTGTGGAAGGCAAAAGCAATTAAACGTAATACCACACTTAGAATAATCAATTGAAAGCTTAAACCAGTATTTTGGTATGGATTAGAAATATGGAAAATTACACAGACAATTGCAAGTTAACTACAACTATTCATTAAATGGCTCCTGTGGAAAATAGAAGGATTACACTTGTATGACATAATTACCAAGGTGTAACTTGTAGAGGCCGGTCTCTCTCCCCGAGGGGTTACACCACTTTCTCCGTAATCCCGTTTATCACGCAGAGTCTCGTAGCGAGCGAGAACTGGGAGCGGTTCGTCCCCCGCTGGTGACTTGCGGGATAACTGAGCCGGCCGCTCAGAAAGCAATGGCAAACTACTGAGCGTAACCTTGCCAAGAAATCAACAGACAGCTGAAAGATGCTGCTGTTGACAGCGATGTCCTGTAAAAGGATATGCAAATTAAAAAAAAAAAAAAACAACAACAACAACAACTTGTAGAGATAACTAGACAGATAGAGGGAGTTGAATGGTGAAGAATAGACAGTGGCGCTGGATGGAACATACGTTGAGAGAACATGAGAAAATTATACCTACAACGGCCTCTGTCTGGAATCCGCAAGGCGAAAAATACATAGGACAACACAGCAATAGCAAGAGAGAAGCAGTAGAGACACGAATGAATAATATGGAGAGGGCACGGGAGACAAAGAGAAGAAGACAAGACAAGAGAAGAAGACAAGAAGTTCACCAAGTAATTCATGGACAAATACACCAATTAATAATTCATAATGGAGCTATTGTATGACACCATGCATTAACCAGTCTATTCTATTGTATAGCATTTAAATATTCGTTACTTTGAGAATACTAATAAGGTACTTCCCCATTTTTACTTAAAAAATCGCCCATTTTATCTATGAAATATTTTCACCAAAAGCGAGCTATTTATAGATGTTCTGAGTTGCTACAGTCTGGCGCTCCACAATTTCAAAGAAAATGTCGTGTGCCAACTCGAGTTGCGTCCATGCTGAACTGATGTTTGAGTGCTAGCTAGCTTTCCCTGTTATCATTGTCCCTCCATATGAGGTAAAACCACTTCGACTTTTGAGTTACTTGTAATTTACGTCTCTAAGTCAAGGACGAGAAGTCAACATTTTTATTCAACTGAACGGTGTAAGGGTTGAGATACCAGGATCTACAACTGCACCCCTTATGTTGAGTTGAGCTGTATAGACTGGTAAAATGTAACTTGTTCATGCATCTGGCTACCAATGTACAAACCTGTTAGTTTGGCTATATTGACGTGTTACATCATTTGTTTCACAGATTGTCCTGACGGGACGTTTGGCAACAATTGCAGTCAAGAATGTCGCTCAATCTGTACAGACAAGAGGTGTGACTTCGACAACGGAGCATGCATTACCTGCACAAACGGACTTGATCCACCTGATTGTATAGGTACTTGGGGTATAGAACTAAACCAATGGCGTTGTAAAGATAGTCTATCATCTGCACAAATTGCAATGCCATCGTATCAACAAATTGGTCCATTTATTAATGGTTTACATGTTGTAGCGTCTAAGGAACTAAGCATACAGTCAAGAAGACATAATTGTCATCTTTGGAATTTAGCTATGGCGATAAAAAAGAAGTCATATCAGGGTGACGCTACATGTACAATGTATGCGCAATAATGCGGCATACGAGACGAACCGCCTTCTAAGATGATTATGTTTTCTTACGCACGTTATTCAGTTATATATCCACAGACTGGACAGCACGTCATATAAGACCAGATTAAGAACACTGAAACATACTTACGTTTCCATAGATGTCCTACTCTTATCTTCAGGCTCGTGTAACACAACTCTAAAGAAAAATATGAGAAGACCAAGCGAAATAATTGCAATTATATAACACAAGCATAAAAGGAGAAATGATATATGCTGAAACAAATACAAACCAGAGATAGTTTGGATACATATATTTCATTGTGTGAGAACAACCGAGAATCCAAACACAATATAACATAAATCAATCACTGCCGAAGCATAGTAAATGCTGAAATAAAGAAGCAGGTCACCATTATGAATCGAGAAAAGGTTGATGTCGTGACACAATCACAATGTAAATGAACATACCAATCTTTATGAAACGCTGTCATTGATATTGTCACATAATTATGTAATGGCAAGCATTTTGGCTATTCCTGATTCCTGGGCACGTTTTACGCTCAGTACTTTGCCATTGCTTTCTGAACGACCGGCGCCTAAATCATTTGTTTTGGGAAAAAAACCAGCACCGCCGTGTTTCGAACCCGGGTATACGGGATTACGAATCTCGTCCGTAACGTCTACGTCATGGAGAACGGCTCCATGATCATAACACGTTAGATCGTTTAACTGACAGACAGTTAAACTTGAGCTTTCGTGTTCACGTCCTTATCAAGAACATACCTCAAAAAGACGGTGAGAATCAGCAGTGGTTGGAATCGCGTCGGTAACTTACGGGGTATGTGAGCTGGCCGTTCAGAAAGCAATGACAAACTACTGAGCGTAATCCTGCCAAGAAATCAACAATCAGCTGAAAAATGCTCATGTTGACAGCGATGCCCTGTGAAGGATATGCAAACATCTTTTTTTCTATATTGTCACAGCCTCACCTAAGGGCGGTACCAACCTAAAAGAACGAGACACTGGCGAAGGGATATAAATCCAGCTAAAGGGAAAGAACCGAGTCACTCGAAGGCTCGAATAATCTAGAGCCTTCTCGAAGGAACGGTCAGAGTGTCCACAGCCACGTGGACACTGATGGGGCCCGCCGATAGCGGGGTCCACGAGAAACTCAGAGAGAGTTACCACCCGTGTCGGATTGCGACACGTGTGGAAGGACAGACACGGACTAGACTTCGAGGAAGCAACAGGGCTTACCTTAAGGGGACTTGATAGTTTCAGACCCAAGTGTTTAGGGGTCTTATACATATGTTAGATAGCTGCTAGAGTTGTTGTGATAATCATGTTCATTGTAAACTCCTGTGATACGCAACTTGCTAATTGCTGGCTTGTGAAAACTCGCTTCGCCAGCGTACTGTAATATAAATGTAAATAAATGATGCTCGATTGTATCTGAACGGAGTTTGTTGCCTGTATGAGCCCGAGTTTCAATCCCCTAGAGATCTAGGACTGTGACAGGCTATTTGGGGGCAAGCGCCGGTTTTGGCATACACAAGCTTTACTTTTCAAACAGCTCTTGGTTGTGCCAAGTAAAAAAAAATATACATCAACTTTAATACATGACAAAGTTAAAAACTTTGCAGCTATCTGTGAATGAGCGATTATAGTCCCTCTACAAAAATATTTGAACTGATGATAATGTTTATGAAATTTGACATGACTGTGACAATTACAGTGACAGTTACTAATTTTTTTTTGATTCCAACATCAGATTGTTCCGCGAAATATCGTGTATGTAACCTGTTCTCCAGCAGTGGCGAGAAAACAAGTCTACAGTCGAGAGCGCAGGGAAAATAAGATGAGTTTCATTTCATGCTCATTACATCCCTAAGCGATACTCACCCTCATTCATTGTAACATTTTTTCTATGTATTGATTTGTATGTATCTGCTAATCTTGTAACCAAGTAAATCTTCTCATATAAATTTGAATGTAAACATTGAGGGGGGATAACCAACTTTTGTACACCCAAACTAATTTCAAAGGGATTTAATTTCAAAAAAAGTAAACAATAACTAAAATACAAGATGTCAACATTAGAACAGTGCATTGAATTAGGTATTAGGTTAGGATATAAAGAAGAAAAACTTTCAGAATGGGCCCAAAAGACACATTCAGAAAATATTGCACGAGAAGAAAGAGCAACGGAAAGAGAAGAGAAAAAGATACAGATGCAAGCAGAAAGAGAAGAGAAAAAGATGCAAATTGAGGCTGAAGAGAAAAAGATGCAGATGCAAATGGAAGAGAAGAAAATGGAGCTCGAGGCCGCGACCAAACAAACCCAATTAAATGCAGAGACACAGATAAAACTAAAACAAATGGAAATTGACTCCAACTTAAAAATGTCAGTAAACAAAATTAGAAGTAAAGAAGATGAACAAAAATACAACAAATATAAAGGCCTTGTCAAAGCGTTTTGTTCAGGGGATTCTATAAGCGCATACTTAGAGAACTTCGAGTGTTTGATGACTTACCATAAGGTCGCAAAAGTCGACTGGTCATTTATTCTGATGAGAAATTTAGCATTAGAGCCCTTAAAAGTGATAGAGACAGTTCCACAAGATATGAGGAAAGATTATGATTATTTAAAGCAAAGAATACTCCAACATTTCTCACTAGATACAGCAGGCTATAAACTTCAGTTCTCAAAATTAGCCCCTCTACCTAATGAAACCTTCATTGACTACGTGTCTACTGTGCAGGATATTTGTACAAAATGGATAACCTCAGCAAAAACAAATAACAACCATGATAAACTGAAAGAGCTAATTATAATTGATAAAATTATTAGCACAATTCCAACACCTTTTTCTAAATTCTTGAGACAAATGGATTGTAAAACTATCCAAGAAATTGAAACCAAGGGGAGCGCATATTTTACAGCGAACAGCAATATTTTCCAGTTAAACATGAGCCAAAATGAAACAGCAGCAGTTACAAACACCAAATACTCAAAACCAAATGAAAATAGGTTCAAACAACGCTCTAAGTTCACAAAACCAGTCAAATGTCAGTATTGTCATCTGACACACGAAGAGTACGCGATGTGCGACAAATCACCAAATTATCCACATCATCTCCAAATGGTAGTGGAAAAACAAAAGAACAAAAGGAATGCATATCAGAGAGCGGTTAAATGTTTTTTTTTTGCTCGAGCTATGGACATTTTTCATCAGTTTGTAATGGTAGAAAGATGTTGAAGCAGGCCAATGCCGCATTAATAGACACAACCTCAGATGAAGAAATTGAACAACAGAACGAATGCGACATCCAGAATGAAAGTTCGAGTGAGTTAGGCAATGCAGTACAAATCATTGACACCATCACTGATAACAAATGTAACACCTGTAGAAAATTTCAGCTTGATACAACTTTGTTATGCGGCCACACAATCCCAGTTTCTAACGAAATGGCCAACGCAGCCTTAACACCAACAGGCACATTAAATTATGCAACAGGTTTTGTTAATAACAAACAATGTACATTAATACGCGATTCCGGAGCGACTCTTTGTGGAATTAAGAGAACATTAGTTAGTGACAAAGACTACACACACAAATACGTAACGTGTCGCACATTCGCAGGCACGATCGAAAGATACCCCCTAGCACTTGCCGAAATTCGGACACCTTTTATATCAGGACAAGTGCTATGCGCAGTACTAGAAAATCCTGCCGCTGAAATCATCCTTGGGAATCTTCCCAACATAAGATCTTGCTCTGAAAAGGAAATCAGAGAATGGGAACAGAAAAACTGTGTCCAAAAACCAAACAACGATTCCAAAGTGAAAAACCACGCGTGCTTGTCTCAAACTGCCAAAAGCACAAGGGAGACAACCGATGACGTAATTCGAAATGAATTCACAGAGGTGCAGAATACAGGGGCGGTCGAATCTTTCAAAGACACCATCAGATTAACACCTCGAACTGAGGAAAACATCGATCCACAAATTATGGAGCCTGTAAATGTGCAACAACACACACAACACACTAATATAGTAACAAGACAAACGACACACAAAACCCACACTGACCAACTTCAGGAGGCACTACAAATCATCTCACCTAGTATTACCACCACCGAGTTTATAGAAGAACAAAAAGCAGATCCAACTCTTTCGCAATATTTTCGGCTAGTAGGAATAAAGCCATAATTAACCAAAAACGCTTCTTGGACATTTAGACTAAATAATAATGTTCTAACGAGATTATACACCAGAGACCAAACCACGATACAGCAAGTGGTTTTGCCTCAGGCACATCGTGATAAAGTGCTACATATAGCCCATGACTCAACTTTCGGAGGTCATATGGGTTACGAAAAAACCAGGACCAGAGTCCTGAGTCAATTTTATTGGCCTAAATTTTGCCAAGACATAAAAACCCATTGTAAATCATGTGATACCTGTCAGAAACTGATCAAAAAGGGGAAAAACCCTACGGCAGAAATTCAATCAACCACAACTGCCTCGAGACCATTTCAAATCGTAGCGGTCGATTTACTAGGTCCTTTGAACCACATCTCAAACAAAGGAAATAGATACATTTTTACACTTGTTGATTTATGTTCAAGATGGGCAGAAATGATTCCATTAAAATCTATCTCCTCTAAGGATGTGACGGACGTATTATTGCAGTTATTCTCCCGTTTTGGCTTCCCGGAGAAGATAATATCAGATAGAGGAACACAATTCATATCTAATGCCACCCAATCGGTAACTAAGTTACTAGGCATAAAACAATGTTTTACGAGTCCCTATCGACCGGCCGCGAATGGAATCTGCGAAAAACTAAATGGGGACCTAAAACATATGTTATCCAAGGTGACAGCTGAAAATCCAGCCGATTGGGATATACTTCTCTCAACGGTGCTGTTCGCATACAGAGAAGTCCCACAATCAAGTACGGGGTTCTCTCCGTTCGAATTGATATATGGAGCGAACCCAAGAGGACCTCTCACTATTTATAAAGATTTAATATCACAACCCGTAAACACCCAATTACCAGTTTCCACCTATGATTTGGTCACTGACACCAGAGACAAAATCATTAGATCCTGTATACTGGCCAGAACATCATTACAGGAGAAAGGTTTTAGGTACAGGCAGTACGCCAACAAAGGGGCAAAAACGATTGTATTACAACCAAATCAAGATATTTTACTATTACTACCTGACAAGAGAGATTTACTATCAACCTCTTGGCAGTGAATATTTAAAGTTGTGAGAAGAATTTCGGAAGTTGACTATGACATTTCTTTGAATGGAAAGTTGAAAATATTTCATGTAAATATGTTAAAACCATACTATTCTAGAAATGACAGTGACACGAACAAGCAGACGCAGATAACAAATGGCAATAACCAGACTGACAAGAATGACAACAGAAACGAAACGGCAATTACTCGACGGAATGACACCCCGACAAACGAAGCATCGTTAACGACCCATTCTTGTGACAACGAAGACGACGAAAACATACTCACAGTACCGACAATATGGGATAACGACAAATACGACCAAGTTAACGACACATTGACAACTATTAGTCTCGACGACGACGACAATGACATTGAAGACAATTTACAAACAGTAGCGTCAGTAATAAATCAGACGGACTCAGACAATACAGAAATTCCAGTACCAATTATGAACGACGACAGTACTATGAATGACATACAAATCTCTGACACTGTGACACAACAGCAGCGACAAGACATTTTGTCTCTTCTGAACGACTATAGAACTATCTTCTCAAACAAACCTGGACGGACTGACAAAATAACGCATTCAATTGTGTTGACAGATCTAACACCGATCAAATGTAGACCATATTCGATTCCTTTACATTATAGAGCAAATTTAGATAAAGAAATTTTGGACTTAGAGAAAAATAGACTAATACAGAAATCTGTGTCCCAATATTCTTCGCCGATTGTTCTGGTGAAAAAGAAGGACAAAACCATTCGTTTGTGCATAGATTATAGGAAATTAAATACCATAACCACGACAGATGCTGAGCCAATGAACAGCTGTGAAGACCTCATCTTGAATATGTCTCAATCATCCTTATTTTCTAAGCTTGATTTAGCTAAAGGTTACTGGCAAGTGCCACTAGAACCCTCTTCAAGGCATATAACAGCATTCGCTACACCCCTTGGGCTGTACGAATGGAGATATCTTCCGTTTGGTCTCAAGAACGCTCCCGCCACATTTGTCAGGTTAACTAGACTGCTATTACACGGCATCAAGGACGTGCAATCTTATATTTATGATATATGTATCCATTCTTCAAACATGACTTCTCACTTACTTACTCTCCAACAAGTCTTTAACCAAATCTTGCTTTTTGGACTTACTATCAAACCTTCCAAGGTTGAAATAGGCTATAAAGACTTCCTAGGTCATAGGATTTCCGAAGTCAAATTATTGACAGATGATAAAATCGTATCAAACATTCTCAACTTAGAAGTTCCAACTACAAAGAAACAGGTTAGAAGCTTATTAGGTCTCATAAACTATTATGCCAAGTTTATACCAAACTGGGCAGAACTCACATCAGTTTTTTCTAATCTGTTGACACAAGATCATCCAGAAAAATTTTGTAAGAGTATCCGCTTAGAGGATGCAATGTGCAAATTGAAATCAATTTTTTCTAACCCACCAGTATTAAGATTACCAAACATAGATATACCCTTTATTCTAACCACAGATTCGAGTGCTATCGTAATTGGAGGGTGCCTGATGCAAGAATATCAAGGCACGAGACATCCGATACTCTACGTCAGCCGCAAGCTGAAAAAGGCAGAGATCTATTACTCCACAGTTGAGTTGGAGGCATTAAGTCTACTTTTTTGTATGCGTCGATTATCTAAGTTCCTCTTAGGTTCGCATTTTGTTGTTTTAACCGATAGTTCGCCACTGCTGGTACTTAAGCAAGGTGTTCCAAAGAACCATCGTTTGGAAAGATGGTGTCTTCTTCTCCAGGATTTCGACTTCGAAATCCGCCATATCAAGGGCACTGATAACATTATTGCTGACTTTTTATCACGGCAAACTAATGCACCAGAAGACGAACATTAGGCACATTAATTATTCGCCATACAAGAAGCTGTGATATTTTAGTCTGTTGCATAGAACAGTGTACCTCTACACCTACTAGAGAACTTTCATTCAGAAGTAACAACGCCCAAGTGAATAGGTTACGTATAACACCCACGAACATGAAACTTTTAGAACCCTTTATTACCAATTGCCAAGGCATTAAAAACAATCCGAGCGATATATAATATCTGTGAAATGATTTCAACCAGTGAACTGACAGTCATCTGTAAAGATTAAGAACACTGCATACTCGCTATTGCTAAGAAACATCGCAAACAGCCGGAATAGAACTACGTCGATTACAACGTGCATGGGACAGCTATATTAACTGTTAACATTGATTGCACGACACACGGACAACAGGAGGACAACACACATCGTCGCTGGAGTTAGTTAGTTAGTTAATTAAGTTACTATTAGGTAATATGTATTACACTTGTATTTAATTATTATGTATATAAAATATGTCAACCTATAACTTGTAGATTTTCTACCATAACATTACAGGTATTTCCACTCATGGGTGAAATATTTTTCCTATACAATTTTTTGCTGTTTAAATTATAAACTATTTTTTGATTACACGTACAAAAATAACTTGTTACCTTAAAGGGAACATATCGCCTAATCCATTTTTCCAAGGGCAATAACACTTACCTCAACTTTATCTATGTATTTTAACAAAATACTATTTTGTATGAAAGACGTATGAATGACAGAGTGAATGAATTAAATGAGAGAGCGATATGCTGAGCGGACAAATTGTACGCAAAACGTATTTATTTTAATTTGTCTGCGTCTTCATGTAAAAATGTATTACCTGTCTAAATTGTTGATACATGTTTAATACATTACATCTAAGCGCCACTGTTTGAAATGCCCCGATCATGCATTACACACATTGGGGTAATTCATGACAAAGGATATCCCAACTCGTGACGCTTGGAGATAAACCACACAGTGAGCACACACGTTATACAAACTCAACACTGAACACTAACAATTAAAATACAGTCACTTTATTAGAAACAGCATCATATCATTCAATACACAAACAAGCCAACAGGAACACGTAGTCAGATGTGATAAAACAACAGCATAACTACATATCCAGCATTATACAACATACGGAAGTAAAAATGTATCGAAATACACACACAGGATAAGATTTGCAGGTGTACTTAAATAGCCAAGACATTTGTCTTGTTAAAACACTCTCACACAGAGTTTTAATATCTTGGTATCATATGGATACTTGAGAAGGGCGCGGTTGTACAAACAACTGGGAAACGTCACGGTACTTCGGTCAGATAAGCATGTTTAAGAACATAGAAGAGAGAGACCTCTTCAGCAATCATCTTAAAGTGGTGTATGGGAGAATACATGAGTTGGCGATGCAGATATGGAAGTTACCAAGTTACTATCCACCAAACTACAAACACCGACTTTATGTGATACTGTGACAGAATTAGTACAGAACTAATTACCATAGAATAACCCATCAAAGCAGGGGGAGAGGGGGACTCCTGTCACAGCCTCACCTAAGGGCGGTACCAACCTAAAAGAACGAGACACTGGCGAAGGGATATAAATCCAGCTAAAGGGAAAGAACCGAGTCACTCGAAGGCTCGAATAATCTAGAGCCTTCTCGAAGGAACGGTCAGTGTGTCCACAGCCACGTGGACACTGATGGGGCCCGCCGATATCGGGGTCCACGAGAAACTCAGAGTGAGTTACCACCCGTGTCGGATTGCGACACGTGTGGAAGGACAGACACGGACTAGACTTCGAGGAAGCAACAGGGCTTACCTTAAGGGGACTTGATAGTTTCAGACCCAAGTGTTTAGGGGTCTTATACATATGTTAGATAGCTGCTAGAGTTGTTGTGATAATCATGTTCATTGTAAACTCCTGTGATACGCAACTTGCTAATTGCTGGCTTGTGAAAACTCGCTTCGCCAGCGTACTGTAATATAAATGTAAATAAATGATGCTCGATTGTATCTGAACGGAGTTTGTTGCCTGTATGAGCCCGAGTTTCAATCCCCTAGAGATCTAGGACTGTGACATATATCCAATCCCATCTCGATTATTGTTCCACAGTTTGGGTTGGTTGCCCTACATCTAATATGAAACGACTTTGTTCCCCTTAAAAAAGCGCCTCACGTCTACTTTCTAGCATAAATCACGTTGAAAGTAATAATTTTTACAGTCATCTAAGGCTTCTACCACCTCGAAAGCGTTTCCTTTGCAGTGTTGCCATTTTGAGGCTTTTCGCACTAAATTTAGTGCTTTTTCAAGTCATTTAGTGCCCAAATATTGCAATTAGCGGGGCCGCGCTAATTTGGAGCTTCACAATTGTTTTTCGTGCTTTTTAGTGCTTTTTTGGGTGGGTAAAAATTACTTTAAAAATTCATTTTGGGGACACTAAAAAGCCGAATTTGAACTGAAGCGAGGGAGAAAAACAGTCTTAGTACATTACCGTGCAATATTCAAGTAATTTAAGTCCCTTTAATACGATTTAGTTGAAGTGAGCGACTGCAACTCGCAGGCAATATGCAATGAGTTAAAAGATTGTTTAAAAAAGAATGAACTTGAGTTGTAAAGACTAGTTGCACTCGGCACTGACATATGCATCTGTCATGACAGTTTTAAACAATGGAGTACATTCTTCTTCTTCTTCTTCTTCAGCGTTCCGAGCCATTGAGGTTCTTTGCTGCAAATACAATCCGTCTCCATTCGTCTCTCTGGTGGACCTTCTCTTGCCAGTCGTTGATTCCAAGTGCTTGTAGGTCTGTACATGTATTATCTCTCCACCGCCTTCTTGGTCTACCTCGGGGTCTACGGTCATTTATTTCCTGAGTGTAAGCGAGTTTTGTTTCCCTATTATCTTCCATTCTTTCTATATGCCCCAGCCATTGTAGTCTATTAGCCTTCATGATACCAGTGATTAGCGGGGACTTAAACAGATCATAAATGTCTTTGTTACTTCTTCTTTTCCACTCTCCACTTTGTGTATCCCTAATGGGTCCAAAGATGCGTCTTAAAATTTTGTTCTCAAAGGTTTGTAACAAGGCTTCGTCTCCTTTCGTTGTACTCCATGTTTCAGAGCCATACAGCACAACTGGTCTGATTAGTGTTTTGTATATTGTGATTTTGGTGTTACGAGATAGCGCCTTTGATTTTAGTAGATGTTGTAGTGCATAGTATATCTTATTTCCAGAGTTGATTCTAGTTTATATTTCTTCCCTTATGATGTTGGAGCAGTTGAAGATTGTACCCAGGTATTTATATGTTTCCGTTCTTTTAATGGTCATATTATCTATTTGTATGTGGCCAGAGTTTCTAGCCATTCCGTCTCTTGAAATTACCATATATTCTGTCTTATCTTGGTTGATAACCAGCCCCATCTGTTGGGCTTTTCCCTTTAAGTGAGTCAATATTTCCAATGTCTTTTGTTCACTTTGCCCTATAATATCTATATCATCTGCATAACCAAGCAGCTTGGATGTTCCTCCAATATCACATTCCTCCTTTACCTTCCTTACAACTTTCTCTAGAGCCAGATTGAAGAGTAGCGGCGATAGTGCATCACCCTGTTTCAAGCCAGATGTTATTTGGAAGGGGTCTGATTTCCTGCCTTTATATGTTACTATATTATAAGTATCTTCCATGCATAGTCTGGTCATGTTGATTAACTTCCTTGGTATTCCAAATTCCTGCATAGCATTCCATAGACTATTCCTATGGACACTATCATAAGCCTTTTTAAAATCAACAAAAATGTTATGGAGATCTCTTTTATATTCCCAATGTTTCTCGGCTATTTGTCGTAAGATAAATATCTGATCTATTGTTGATCTGTTTTGTCTAAAACCCGCCTGGTAGTCACCTAATATGTCTTCTGAATATGGTTTTAGTCTATTTAGTAATACTGCGGATAGTATCTTATAGCTTGTGGACAGTAGTGATATTCCTCTATAATTTCCACATTGGAACGTGTCTCCTTTCTTAAAGATAGGTATCAATAATGACTCTTTCCAGTCATGGGGTAATTCTTCTGTCCTCCAGATTTTTATTATTAGTTCGTATAGCTTTAGATGTAATGCATGGCCACCTGCCTTTATAAATTCAGCAGCAATTCCATCAGTCCCAGTTGCCTTATTGTTTTTAAGTCGTGTGATTACATATAGGATTTCTTCAAATGTAGGTTCTTCAATTTGTGGTTCGCATGTTAGAACCTCTTCCTGTGGGAAAATGTGACTTGGAGCTTCACAATTTAGTAATTCAATAAAATATTCTTTCCATGTGTTGCACATTTCCTCATTGGTATTTATCATATTCCCATTTTTGTCTTTTAAACCATATGTGTTTTGTTGGTGCCCTCGTTTCATTGACTTCAGTTCTTTAAAAAATTTTCTGGATTCATTTTTCTGGTGATTAGTTTCAATATCTTTGATTATATTACTCATATATTCTCGCTTCTGCTGTCTGACTATTTTTGTAGCCTCTTTACATTCATTTCTATAATGCTCTTCCTTTTGGATGTTATTGATGTCATTTAACCATACATGTCTGGCATTCTTCTTCCTAATGACTGCATCTTCACATTTTTGATTGAACCATCTGTTCTTTCTATGCGTGGTTAACACACCGAGACATTCTTCTGCGGTAGACTGAATTGTATTCTTGATGTTCAACCAAGCTTGGTCAACGCTTTCCTCCAAAGGGTTTTGCATAGTTTCAAGTTTACATTTTATTTCATCTGTAAATTTCTCTTTGACTGTAATGTCTTGCAGTTTTTCTCTGTTATATGTTGGGTGTAATCTTTGTAATTTAGTATAGAAAGCTCTCTTAAGTTTTATTTTAAATTTTGCTCCAACGAGGAAGTGGTCACTGTGGCACTCAGCTCCTCTATAACTTCTGACTTGCTGTATGTTTGATGCATTTCTGTTGTTAATTAAAATGTGATCTATTTGATTATAGGTACATTATGGAGTACATACAAAATTAAAATCCGAAGTTCCTCATCTGGTACTAGTTAGGTGTGTATGTCTTTCCCGTCAACTGGCAGTGTCACATAAAAAGTTTGACAGCTGTTTTGACTATTAGATATGGAATGAAACGATATGGAAAATGCTGTCATGATTATAAACTACCTAAGGATATTCTTCGAAAAATTGGATTACAGGTGACATATACACGTTTCTTTCAATCATTACCATCATTATCGCATGAGCAAACACAGCAGGAAATAGCTACAGAAACTGAAGTTGAGTTGCCTGACTGGGATTGGCAGATCTGGAATAAACTTCATTCTAATATTCAGTGATAATAATGAATTATAAAGTGCTACTTAATAACATTTTTAATGAATACCGCCAGTGCTTGTTTTCGTGCTTTCCCCAAAACAATATTATTAGTGTGTGTTTTTTTGGCTCCAGAGTAGTTCTGATTGGGAATTGGGGGATCTGGAATAAACTTCATTGTAATATGAAGTGATAATAATAAATTATTATGTGCTACTTTGTTACATTTGTAATAAAAACAGTTGGTGCTTTTTCTGGTGCTTCCCAAAAAAAATTTGGTGCTTTTTAGGGTCGATTTTGGCGCTTTTTTATCAAAGGGAGATGGCAACACTGTTCCTTTGTAACAACGCCTAATTATAGAATACAATTATATCTCAAAATACTCCAGAGAATCCTCTACCGTTGATTCAATCTCATGAAATGAACACCAGGTTCTTAAATTTATTACATATTCCAAAGCCCATAACATACTGTTTTCCATTTTTGTGAGGATGCTGAAGACAGTCGTCAAAGTATGTGTGTGTGAAGTGTGCGGGTTTGTTCATATTAGTTTCAGTGATTATGTGAAGAAGTGTGTTTGTGACTAGATCAGTGAATGTGTGAGCGTGTGTGTATTTGTGTGTGCAGGAGCGTATACATAATTACATAACATGCAATTCCATATTATTTTCATCTTTCATATTGTTATTTTATCTGCCACTTAATTTCACATGTACAGTATGGAAACTATTGCAATGCTTTATCAGTTTTAGCTAACACTATCCTGTTGCATTAATATACATTAAGATATACAATGAGTGAATGAGTGTGAATTAGAGAGTGAGTATAACATGTCTAATATATTATTTCCATTTTTGTGTGGATGATCATGACAGTTGTAAATGCATGGATGCGAAAGTATGGGTGTCTGTGTATGTGTAAGAGTATATATGTATGTATATATTCACACACGCAAGAACGCACGCACGCACACACACAGACACACACACACACACACACACACACACACACACACACAACGGTCGTTCATAAATCAATGGCAAACTACTGAACGTAAAACGTGCCCAGGAGTCACGAATAGCCATCATGCTGGGGTTGACTAATACGTCCCGTGAATGACATACAACTAAATATTAAATAGGTAACGTGTCTATGCAGAGCCCCAGCGGTGCCCCAGTTACGGCTAGTGTCTGTAGTTTTTGTTGGTCGTTATTAGCATGGATTTGGTGTTATCGATGTTAATTTGCATGCGGTTTTTAACGCTCCATCTGGTAATATTTTAAAGCCATATTTGTAAACACCTCTCTAATTCACTACGGTTCTCTTGACTAGTATATATAGCACAGTCGACTGAAAATCGATCACACGTTGTATTTAGATAAAAAGGAAGATCGTTAAAATAAACTGCAAATCGCAACGGACACAACAATATTAAGCCGTGTGTTGGTCGCGATAGACAGTTGTAGAAGGACACGAATTGTTGTCTGTTGGATAAAAATGACAAAATTAGGTTCTTACAGAGCACTTTAAGTAAGCAACTCCCAAGGAGTTGAAGAAGAAAGAATGTATCATGAAATAAAGATGTCGCTAAAGAAGAATTTGGTTTCGGTGAACGCAACGATGTAGCGGACTTGTTGGCGAAGAGATTCGCTGACAATGAAATGGGCACAGTGGGACAAGGATTCGATACCTGGGCTCGTCTCTGGCTATTAGAGGGACAGACTTGCCTCATATCCACCAGTGCAACCCAGGCCTAGAACATGTGATGGTCCGAACACATCGCAGACCCATAGCAGTGAACATCACGAAATACTGAGATTATGATTAGTAATACATTTCACCCCCTGAAACAGGGATTTGAATTATTATTGTCCAGCAAGAACTATCATTTCCAATCGCATAACAATGGATTGAATCCCTAGGATGTCCCAGAAACAGTGGATGTGCAAACTAAGCTTACGGAGACTTAAGAAACAAATCAAGAACTATACAAATATAACCCTTTAATGATACAACTCTAATATTTCAGGAACAACTAATGTGCATACAAACATTGAAGTTCAGTAACGCATACAACAGACAACTGCGGTCTAATATCAACCAACAACAACAACAAGCCAGTTACCATACTTCTGCCCTCTAGGCCCAGTCCGTAGGGTACCCCAAAGATCACAATTTGATGCTCAACCCTAGGCTGAGTAGACTGCGATAGAACAAAGACTTACGACAATAAGACACTACAAAAATATAAGTTAAATACAAACATCTAAGAATTGTGACGATAAGCAAGAACAAGTCGCCTTATATTGCGACTCTAATAGAAGCCCAGAAGTGCACTGACGATACAGTCAGCCACTCCTGCAGCAAAAGGAAAATAACATCTGATTGTTAGTGTTAAAGCATCAGTACATACATGAATCAATGCATACATACATCATAATACATGAATAACCAATGTCTATTTCCTTACCTTTATCCTTCAGTGTGATTAATTCTATACTTGAGGTAACAATCACTGATGCATTATAATCACCAAGGTTACCATCCTCTGCAGTTGTACCACTGCTATCATGAGACAACACTTGATGTTGTCTGAACTGATAATCATTTACTGTCATACTCTCAGCCTGTCATGGCTTTCCGTGGCCCAGCATTTACTGCCATACTCTCAGCCTGTCATGGCCTTCCGTGGCACATCACTTACTGCCATACTCTCAGCCTATCATGGCTTTCCGTGGCACATCCTTTACTGCCATACTCTCAGCCTGTCATGGCTTTCCGTGGCACAGCATTTACTGTCATACTCTCAGCCTGTCATGGCTTTCCGTGGCACAGCATTTACTGCCATACTCTCAGCCTATCATGGCTTTCCGTGGCACATCATTTACTGCCATACTCTCAGCCTGTCATGGCTTTCCGTGGCACATCATTTACTGCCATACTCTCAGCCTATCATGGCTTTCCGTGGCACATCATTTACTGCCATACTCTCAGCCTGTCATGGCTTTCCGTGGCACAGCATTTACTTACGAAATGCCTCCAATACAGTGGACCTATCACACGTAGATCATACATACACCAGTGTTGAAACCTTAGGTCTGACCTGTCCAGCTAAAAACATAGTTAACTATGCAATTCAACAACTACACATACACCTGCATATCTAGGCCTGTCGATCAGCATAGTGAATTGACATCACCCTCTTCATCTTCTGGAGATTTCAACTTAATGAGTTTCCATCTAGTGTGGCGCCAACAATCTACTACTGAAATGTCCGTGGCTGTATAAAGCAGCTGCATATCATAATGACACCAATATAACACAATACAGCTTACCACTTCTGATATTACAAACTGGTGTCAACTGTTGTTGTAAAGCCAACCACAACTAGAGGACTGTCCTTTGTGACTGTACAGCAGATGTCCAGTTATTTTCTCTCTTCTCAATTTATCATGTGGTACACCGGCTATAAATTTCACTTTACTATGCTTCATGTCGCAAAATAAATGTGTATAAACATTTTTGGAAAAGGTGGTACGTAGCAGTATACCACACACTCTCCATCATACGACAAACACCAAGGTTTGCTGCAGATTAAACCTCAGCCATATGATTGTATTCACAATCTGATTCACCTCCCAACAGAAACTCCACTGAATTCTTGTCTTGTATGTGATGTCCGACTTCAACTATTGCTAAATGATAAATTCCCTTAAAGTGTGGCCATACTGGTGAATCTGCCATATGGTATTGCATAACTTTAGTATTCTAGCACAAAATAGTGATGTATTAACTCAATATCTGGGCACCTACTGTTAGTACCATATACAATTTCAGTCATTTTTTTCTCTGTTACTAATCACAAGCCTTAACCACATGGCTTAACCATTACCGCATCATTGATACAGGCTAATCATGTACAATATCTTCTTGCTGTATACATATTATAAATAGTACTTACATAATTATGATTGTCATCACTCACTGTTTTACGAAGTATTCTTCCACAACAATCAATCACAAAATATGCAATCATGCGCTAGCATTGATGGTACTATTGTGTGGTCTGGCATAATTTCGGTTTTCACAACATTTAATTTGAAATTATATATTTTGTATCTCACCCCACATTTCTGTTAGCTTGAAATGTTTACCTAGGGATAACTACAAATTCACATTGGCTAGTTGGAATCAACTATGAAGTTCCAAATCATTGTTTCATTTTAACATCAGGAACACATCTGATAATTTCCATACTTCATGCCACCATGCTGTTATACACTTACTTACATAAAGATAATTTCATTAGTATTTAATTAGGCTATTTATTTACTTATTATATTATTCGTCCCTGCAATCTCAACTGATTGTTTTGTCCACCCACGCTTGCCCACTACATAAGCACTGTTTTCAGCCGTTGCGATGTAAGAAAACTAACAACATTGGCCGCTTACTGAACACCACAGGGAAAACTTCCCACAACTGAACAAGCCAATAAAAGGCAAGCTTCCCACATATCTCGTCTCCACCATTTAGGCGGGCTGACCACAAAATTATTCACACCGGGCCATAGCGTCCGTCTTCACTGTCCGACAAGGGAAAGGACTCTCACATTACTCCGTCCTAGCCTAGTTTTCTTATGGTGGCCAGGTCCGTTCTGTTTTGACAGGCCAAATGTGTAGTGAGTACTATGTATTCACTAATTAAGACATCATACAGCTGACGTGATATATATGACGCAAGAGCATACACCTGCCATGCGTCAACAAGCCAGGATCCCACCCAACTGACCACACACCTCGGCACAGGCACATCATTCACCCCTGCCATTGAGAGCAGCAGGGACCTCATTCGCGTCTCCTAGCGACACATTGAAGCGCGTCGTTTTATGTTGCCAGTTCATCCATAGATCTACAACCAGCACTGACAACAACTGAAGATACATTGAAGTGTATCATTATATATTGCCAGTTCATCTATAGATCTACAACCAGCACTGACAACAACTGAAGACACATTGAAGTGTATCATTATATATTGCCAGTATATCGACAGATCTACAACCAGCACTGGCAACAACTGAAGACACATTGAAGTGTATCATTATATACTGCCAGTATATCGTCAGATCTACAACCAGCACTGACAACAACTGAAGACACATAAAAGTGTATCATTATATATTGCCAGTATATCGTCAGATCTACAACCAGCACTGACAACAACGGAAGACACATTGAAGTGTATCATTATATATTGCCAGTATATCGACAGATCTACAACCAGCACTGACAACAACTGAAGACACATTGAAGTGTATCATTATATATTGCCAGTATATCGACAGATCTACAACCAGCATTGACAACAACTGAAGACACATTGAAGTGTATCATTATATATTGCCAGTATATCGTCAGATCTACAACCAGCACTGACAACAACTGAAGACACATTGAAGTGTATCATTATATACTGCCAGTATATCGACAGATCTACAACCAGCACTGACAACAACTGAAGACACATTGAAGTGTATCATTATATACTGCCAGTATATCGTCAGATCTACAACCAGCACTGACAACAACGGAAGACACATTGAAGTGTATCATTATATACTGCCAGTATATCGTCAGATCTACAACCAGCACTGACAACAACGGAAGACACATTGAAGTGTATCATTATATATTGCCAGTATATCGACAGATCTACAACCAGCACTGACAACAACTGAAGACACATTGAAGTGTATCATTATATATTGCCAGTATATCGACAGATCTACAACCAGCACTGACAACAACTGAAGACACATTGAAGTGTATCATTATATACTGCCAGTATATCGTCAGATCTACAGCCAGCACTGACAACAACTGAAGACACATTGAAGTGTATCATTATATATTGCCAGTATATCGTCAGATCTACAACCAGCACTGACAACAACTGAAGACACATTGAAGTGTATCATTATATACTGCCAGTATATCGTCAGATCTACAACCAGCACTGACAACTGAAGACACATTGAAGTGTATCATTATATACTGCCAGTATATCGTCAGATCTACAACCAGCACTGACAACAACTGAAGACACATTGAAGTGTATCATTATATATTGCCAGTATATCGACAGATCTACAACCAGCACTGACAACAACTGAAGACACATTCTGTGTAACCACGGGAGTCTCAGTAGCATAAAGGCCAGCCGCTCGTCTGCCCAGCCCGAGGTTACGGGTTCAAATCTGCACCTGGGCTGATGTAAAATTAACCTGTGCTTCCATGTAGAACTAAATATTTATCAGGACGAGACTTGGGAAGTAAAAGCGCCAGGTAAGATACCGACCACATCCCTCATCCCACACGAGTGCCGATTGGTCTATACCAAATAAGGGTCTAGAGCACTAAATGATCAAGACGTGTAAGAGGATGGTTGACTGTACCTGCTATGTAACCGCATACATTCACGCCGACAAACATATGATGGCTGTGGAAATGTGCTTCCTGAGGAGAATGCAAAGAATATCAGACAGGAAAACCAATGACCAATTCCTACAAGAAACAAATGAAAAATGTCAAGTGATTAGAGAAATTAGTCGTAGAGAGCCACACTATGTTGGACACGTTATGAGAAGAAATAAATTGGAGAACTTGGTGACAACTAACAAGATTGAGGGGAAAAGAACAACGGGAAGGCAGAGAAGTAAATACCTGGATGGCTTCACTATGTTGTATGGTTGAGACAAGAACACAGAACTGCTCCACGACTCTGGTGATCGTGTGAGATGGCGAAACACGACCGCCAACGCTTGTCGGCAAGGCACACTGTGAACCACACACATGATCAGTGACGTTTAGATTGTTGAATGACGTATTGTCTCAATATCATGTCTCTTTTAGATTGTCGGATTGGTCGTTATGGCAGCAACTGTACAAAGATATGTGCCATCTACTGTAAAGATCAAGAGTGCATTGTTGTATCTGGGGTATGTAAGGCTTGCAGGAACAAACTGAACCCTCCCAGCTGTAACGGTAAGATGATGGCATCCTCAACGGTTTTATTCTTTCATAACACACATTCTTCTACATGTAATCGACCCGTGGATCAATCATAAGCTTCCAGTTCACGACCAAGCAAGACTTTCAGTTGTCTGACGTGTCGTGCTACAGTCGCGCGTGAAATATTCACATGATCCCCCTTCTTCTTGTTTGTCCGAAATTGTTGTATTGCACCTAGTTCAGTTGTACCAGTTTACAACAGAGCTGCGATATCTGCGCCTTTCGGCCGACATATCCGACTTCTTCAGGTATGTGTTGACCGGATGACCGTCCCGGAGATATGGTCCAAGCCACGGGTCAATGACCCACTTCATGCTTTCAGATCTGATCTCACGGATTGGATCGTTGTAGCTAAGAGGCATGTCATTATTATTGAGTTTAATTACTTAGTTGCATATAGTTTACATGACCTCGCTGTTTACCCCAATATTTTTGACTGATATCTTGGCAAGTTTACGTTAAGTAGTTTGCCGTTGCTTTCTTAACGACCGGCACTCGTACAATTTCATTTTTTAAAAAACCAAAGCTATTAGGTCTGCTTCCAAATCCCCCGCAGCTGTGTTTCGAACGCGGTATGCGGGAATACGAACTTGTGTCAGTAACCCCTTCTCCCACAGATGTTACTCGGTAGGTTAATTACTGCTAGGTTCAATACATTTATAGGTCTTAGTCAGATATGGCTAAGCTACCTTATAACAGTAGGCGGTACTACCTGCTTTCTGTTAGCGTCGAATGTTGCACCAACACCCCACATTGTGCTAACGGCTCCGGTTGGAAGAACGCAATTGGATGTGTATAGACCTTGCCCTAGATTGAGGAAATGTAACCTAAAAACTAATATAGGATAGGCAAGTAATCTAAAGAAAACGGGGAAGACCAAGAGAGACCCTGCGTAGAACCATCTGAGAAGGCTCATTCAACGGCCAAGTGAACATCCAGGATCTACAACAGGTAGCAGCGAAACGCCGGACATGGAGAGCCATGACTTCTGCACTATGCGCCACCTTAGGCTCAAGAGGAAAGACTAACTAACTAACTAATTAATCTAGGATGTTAGTTCCGATATGCGTACAATTAAAGATGTGCTTTAGTGATCCAGCTGATTTTGCAGCTTGCCTTGTTCCAGAATTATTGGTGTTACCTTTCTTCTAGTGTTAGTTAGTCGTGGTTAAAACTTCACGGTAAAGTGTTGCCCTATAATTCTCCATTCCTGTAGCAGTTAATGTCACACAAAATGTTCCTCACTGCCTCATGTACAAAGTGGAACAGAGACGAGGACGCTGGGCATGCCGTGGGAAGGATCAAGCTGCATGGGCAACACATAGCCACTATATTCATACCGAGATAAGTCTCCGTAGTAAAAAAAACTATCGTGTTAAAATGGCCAGGTGTCAGTCAGTAACTTTCTATCGTTCGAGTTCACTACTGTTCGAGTTATACCTAGTAATGTTGTAAGTTGGTGAAACGTGTGTATAACATTAATTAATCATCAGCAAAGTTAAGTGCTGAGAAACGACCATGGTACCGATTGGAAAAGAGGAGAAGAAGTAGTCATATTCCTTGTTGGACACGAGTAGCAAGAAAGAAGAAGTAGTTACGAAAGTTCGCCTTTAAATCGGCCAACCCATAGCTTCAGTCGCATCATGGCTGGGCAGTTTGACATTGTGGCATAGCTGATTATCAGTATTCGAAAATTGCTGGCTGTACACGAGGCAGAAGGGTGTACACAGACATGATCACTAATTCCACACGGCATGGGCTATGAGAAGATTGGCAGTACACTAGGCAGAAGGATGTACACAGACATGATCACTAACTCCACATACATGGGCTATTAGGAGAAGAAAATTATTAGAAACAAAGGATGCTGAGAAATAAACTATGTATGTCTTTGTGTCCGACAAGACCACTGTCTATTGCAGACTGTCCGCAAGGAACATACGGCTACAAATGTTCCTATCAGTGTCTGCACTTCTGTAAGGACAGGATATGTGAGCTTGAAAGTGGATTGTGTATCGCCTGTGCGAACAGAAATGACCCGCCTGAATGTAACGGTAAGGATTGCTATGTTATTTCGAACGGGGTCACTGCACATCTGGCATTCCCATAGGTGCTCAATCCTCGAAGCAGCAGCTGTTGGAAAGATTTCAGTGTTATTTTTTCCTCGAGGCAGCTTTGTCGTGTTTGTCTCTCAATACGTATAGTGGGGCTCGCGTCTAAAACCCGTCTGTATCCATTAGCCTTGTCAGTACTGAGTTGATTATACTTGCATCAGCCCTGTCCACGCTTCTTCCCATGTATTGATGCACTATTTGCCGGCTGGTCTACGCTTTCATTACCTTTCACTCCGGCATATCCCGATGTGTACAACCAGCTGAGTGAAACATGCACGTCTTCCGAATGGTGTCTATCAAAACTGATGTGAGACTGCCGGTTACGATTGTCTGTAGCAAGCTAACGAGTCTGACATGAGTATGACGTTTGAGACTTCCAGTGTTGCTGCCCATGAAAATTCCCTGCCGGCAGCGGTCATCTCTATAGTCAAGCCTGGTGTAGTTATATTTAATGCGCCGCTATCCTTTTTGATTGTTCTCCCCATCTAGTGAGAAGTGTAAGTCTATGCTGCCATAACAATGCGTTGTACCACCTTTGTAGTATTATTGGTGTAGTGTGAGCGTGGAAGTTGTAAGGCAATGCGAGGATTGATGTGGACAAGATCATATGATTCTCTTCACGGAGCCGGTTATATGATAGACTTCGTGGGTGGAGTGGCTTAGTGGTCATACGCCCGTCTCTGGTTGGAGCAGATATGGGAAGAGTCACAATGTGAATAGAAGGGAAATGACTGCGCTATTAAGAAAGTAGCTACGCTGGTGTGACCACTAAGTAGGCAATGTCAAGGACCCGTCTATATACGGTAACGTACAATGTGCGTTTGGTGCTCTATCCAGATGGACGCGGTTAAGTCAATAAGTCAGTCACAAATGGCTGTAGAAAAACAACTAAATATGATAACAGCTTGAAATCAGTTTATTTTTATACATACATTGTATACATTTTATACATACATTGTAGGAAGCTACGCAAAGAGACAAAAGAAACATGGCTTGAGGAAAATTGCAAGGAAATTGAACACCAACACAACACCCGGAATACCAAATTAATGCACAAAAGAATTAATAACATCACTAACAATAGAACACACACATCGACGGGTTGCCTAACAACCAAAGACGGCAAAATCATAATAGAAAAAGATCAGATTTTACATGGGTGGTCAGATTATGTGAAAAACCTTATGATGATGTAAGAGAAGAACAATACGATCATCGGAATAATAATGAAGGACCATCAATTTTGAAGATAGAAGTTCAGAATGCTCTTAACCATATGAAAACTGGCAAGACCCCGGGTACAGATAACATCACAGTAGAAATGATCAATGCCTTAGAAAAATATGGAATAGACCAAGTCACCAGACTGCTGAACACAATATACGATACTGGATATATACCGCCTGAATTATGTAATTCTATATTTATTGCGATCCCAAAGAAATCAGGAGCCATGGAATGCGATCAACATTGAACAACTAGTATAATGAGTCACATCACGAAGATTTTGTTAAGAATTATCATGTAAAGAGTTAGGAAGAAAATACAACCCGAAATAGGAGAAGAATAATGTGGGTTTGTAGAAGGCAAGGGCACAGTAAATGCTGTGTTATACTGAGAACAGTAATTGAACGTTCCATAGAAGTAAACAACAATCTATATCTTTGCTTTATTGAAGGCTTTCGATAAAGTGAGACATGTCGACATAAGGACGCTTGAAGATATACAAATTGATGGAAAAGATCTTAGACTTGTAAAAAACATATATTGGAAACAACAAGCTGTCATCAGAATTGATAACGATGTAGGTCAATATCAGCCTATTAAAAGGGGTGTGAGACAGGGATGTGTAATGTCTCCAGATCTTTTTTCACTGTACAATGAAAATATATTCAGAAATATAGTAGATATGGAAGGAATCAACACTGGGGGAAGATAAAACAATAACATTAGATACAGATGATACAGTCTTGATTGCAGACAATGAACAGGACCTGCAAAATTTAGTAGATGCGGTTGTTGCACACAGTGAACAACTAGGGTTAGAACTGAATATTAAGAAGACACAGATTATGGTCGTCACTGGGAAGAATGAAATACCACAATGTGATATACGAGTAGATGGGTATATTCTTAAACAAGTGAATCGATACTGTTATCTCGGCACAGTCATAAAATCTGACGGGAGATGCCTTGACGAGATTAGAACAAGAATTGCCATTGCGAAGGTAGCCTTTTGCAAGATGAAAAACATACTGACCAATAAAAAGATATCAATTGAAACGAGAAAAAGAGTGTTGAGGTGCTACATTGAACCTGTGCTTTTGTATGGATGTGAAGCGTGGAAAATAAGCAGTCAAGCTGAAAAACATCTGATTTATGTGGAAATGTGGTTTCTGAGGAAAATGCAAAGAATACCGTGGATGGACAGAAAAACCAATGAGTAAGTCCTTCAAGAGAAAAATGAAGATCGTAAACTGATTAGAGTCATTAGACGTAGACAGTCAACATTTTTTGGACATGTTATGAAGAGAAATGCCTTGGAGAACTTGGTGACAACTGGCAAGATCGAAGGGAAGAGACCAAGGGGAAGATCGAGATGTAAATACCTGGATGGATTGGCCACATGGCACGGTCGAGACAGGAACACGGAGCTGATCCACGACTCTGGTGATCGAGTGAGATGGCAGAACATGACCGCCCACCCTTACCGGCATGGCACATGATGGATGTATGGATGTCCCTTTATTTCTCAACATAATTTCCACCAAGATTGATGCATTTATCCCATCGTTCTATTAGTCCTCCGTATCTGGCTGCATAGAACTGCGTGCTCTGTTTTCTAAACCACATTTTTACTTCACATTCAACTCTAACAAAGATTTCCAACTATATGCAACTGAAATAAAAAAAATATTATAATACATATCACAATATATTTCTAACTAATTCCAGGTCTGATGGTGAAGTCGCCATCCTTGAAGTCGAATATCAATCTATTTCACAATGTTATCTACAAAGTCTGATATTCTTCGCGCTGATCCTGGGTCCTGTCTAACTTACTGTTGTGTCTAATATAATAAATGACGGCATAGCAAGTTCATGATGTGCTTGTCCCTTTTAATTCGTAGTGACACAGTTCTATGCACAGTTCACTTTATGGCGACACACAAATGTATGAGCACTATAGTGTCTGTAACACACCAGTCTGGACAAATATTAATTATAATGTCACTGACTATGGTGGTGTTGGCTCATTCCTCTGCGTTACTTCAGGTATTTCGACGTCAGAGGGTCTGCTCAAAGTGTCAGCAAATAAGTTCATTCTACCCTTGATATGTTTTATGATAAAAGAGTAGTTTTAAAGAATCAGAGACCATCTATAAATACGGTTGTTTCTGTGGACTCCTGACTCCATGACGGTGAGTGGGGAGTTGTCAGTCTCGATGACAAAATGTGTCCCTGCCAAATACCTATGAAGTTTACGGACACAGTAGATGATACTTAACCTCTCCAATTCAGAGACTCCGTACTTCGACTCTGTAGGTGTGATCTTCCGGCTTACATAGATGATCGGGTGGAAAATCCCATCATAATGTTGACCTAGTACGCCGGCGATGGATACAGTGCTCGCGTCTGTCCTGAGAAAATAGGTTTGGTTCGGGTTAGGTAAGCGTAATATTGGTACATCGCTAAACATTTGCTTAAGTTTTGATAAAGCGTTTATTAACTCAGAATCTTTTACATTGATTTTTACAGAAGCTTTCAACAAATTCGAAAAAATGCTGGTAATCTCAGCTAAATTTGGGATGAACTTGTTATAATAGTTCACTAGCCCGAGCAGACTTCTCACCTGCTTCTTGGTGGTTGGCATGGTGAGAATAATCCCGTGGGTATTTATAGTGGGCACTTTTCAGTCAAAGGCCCACTTATGACACCAGAATATTTATGTGGGTATTTTCGTTTGATATTTATAGTGGGCACTTTACAGTTAAAGGCTCACTTCTGACACCAGAATACTTCTGTGGGTACTATGGATAAGTTCAAAGACCACTTTCTGTCACCAGAATAATCCCGCCTGTCAACAACCTAGTTTAGACAGGCATACAGGGATTCTTCATTTGTACCGCCACGAATATCAACTCGTAGGTATACAAAGGGTAAATTCGCTTTATTGCGTACTCATTACAATCGGCTCCACGAGCTCACATGAACATACATATATCATCAACACATCATCACATCAATACATTTATAATACTATAAAGCACAATCTCTATCTGTCCTAACGTAAGTCACTATACTACTGTGCCCTGAAAACTACACAGTTGTCATGGCAAAAACATCGACCTGTCTCCTGAGCTGTCCAGTCCCGTCTGGCTAAACTAAGCAGCGTTGTCCAGCTGCGGACTTGTGAATCTTCGTGCGCCAGCACTATTGCGTGCTCGGTTACCTCGCACGTAGTACAGTAGCCTGTCACTAGTTACTGTACTCTAGTTAACGCTGTTTACGGATACCTCCCGTGTTTATTGTCTCCTACTCTAACCTGGGAGTAAATCCCTGTCATGTCCTGCAGTGTCCTACTTATGACACGTGCTTGTCCTGTTGGATCACTGCTTAAGAGTTCTATCTTCTACTTCTGTCCCTTGAATCTCTATTCCCTGTTCAGTGATGTTATTTCTATCCTCTCTTAGTCTTATCCCTAACTTATATCCTTCTGTTACTTCTGTCCTCAGCTTCTTGACATGCATCGTGTTTGATCGGTTGTTCAACCTCCCATATACATTGACATTCCCCTAGACACAACCATACCCACTCTATCTGTCAATCAGTCAACATTCACTTTGTGTCAGACGATGAACTGGGAGCTCGTCTCTTAGAAGATGAAATTATGGTTCTCTGATCAAGGAACTCGGTATATGGATTTACACCAGTACAAATCAGTGTTCGTAAGCGTAACAACATGATTTTCCAAGTTCAACCCTGTGAAAGCGAGTAGACAGCGACGAAGACAGTATTCCAAACCAAAGCTAGTTCTCGAGAAAGCCACCACAGCTAAAAATACAATTGCACACCCTGAGAGGGAGAGTGGACAGTGGGGGTTACACACAGTACACAGACAAGGATTGCGCTGCTGAGAAAGTCGTCTGGCGGACAGCGGGCGAAAAGTCGGCGCTGTTAAAGACAGGTGAAACACATACAGCCGTTTACAGAGCGGATTATTTTGTACACGATACCTTTGGGAGTTCAGGTGAACTTGAGGACCTGCGGGGTCAAGGCCATGTACCAGGGAATTTGACGAAAAATTTCCATTGAGAATAACAAGGTGTTTTGCTCCGAAACCAGGAGTTACGGTCATTGTTCTTAACGTCCTTGTGTGTGTACTGAGGACAACGCACGGTGTGGTCGCAGGTCGACAGGTTAAGAATGCCACCACAGGTAACACGACGGGAGGGTGAGCCAGAGGAGTTACTAGTGTAATTCATGGTTAAAAAAAACTCGCCTAGGAGAGGGGAGTTATAGGAGAAAAGTGTGGAGAACACACAAAAGTGACAATCATTGCTCCACGGAAAAGTAATAGTTTCTGTACGGATTATTGTGATAAAGAGGAACAGAGATGACAGGTGGGTTCAAGGCCGTGGATAATGGAAAGTTACTGAAAAATTGTCCAGAGTAGAACGAGATAAACACGTTTTTGCAATGAAACTAGGATTTACGTTTAACGTCTTTGTGTGTGTGTCATCATCGGGTCATCGGGAAATAATCCACAACAGTCATTCAGGTGCCGTCATCGCATGTATGATCGCATGTCTCTACAAAAAAAAAAAAAGACTTGCGAAACGGATTTAAAGCGCTGGATCATTTACTGCCATTCGTTGGTTTAACCTTGTCGGCAAAAGTGACGCCATACCATCATTTCCAAGCGATAGCGACTACGCAGTTAAACATTAATTGACTTTAAAGGTATTTTCGTCTCCCCAAAACGCAACGAAAACCCTATATTTCTGGCAAAACAAGAGCGATAACATACATTATACAATCACATGCCAACTCCACATGAAGGGTTACAAAAACGTTACGAACTGTGTAGAGACAAGGCGTTGGGATAATCAACATCATCTTCAATTTTACGACAGTCGAAAATCGTTATCACCACGTACAAAAAAGAGACAACGCATCAGAACACTAATTCATTGTGGGAATTTAACTTCGTAATCTTGTCAAAACAGTAACCGACAGACATTTCCAGGCTATTTTCGGAGAGTATTAAAAACAAACTAAGGACTTTTGTGAGATTCTACCATCGCTTTGTTGTTGGCTACCTTTTTGTGTTTCTGTTGCTCTCATCGTCCTAAGTATTGTTGTTGTGCCTTACGCAATTATTTGTATGTGGTCCAGTGTTCGTAATAAGTAGGAGATTTTTGCATTGTTTCGCGAAGTGCGGGAGACAAGGCAAGGGTAAATTGTCTAGGTGCACATTGTATGTTGTTGAGAGGCAGCTGACGAGTCAGTTTGTTTTGTGCTGTTGAGAATTGGGTCGTCTCGACATTATACACGGTGTCCAAGTGTCTATCGTCAGATAAATGTACATTTTCATTTTATATTTGTTCTCTTTACTGTTCTCTCTTTACTGTTACATATGATATTTGATTTCTTTCGATATATGGTATTGTTGTAATTCTTACGTTAAAACAGCTTCTATCTAGATGGTATCTGTCAGTTTATATTATGCGCATGGTATGGTCTTTCATGGGCATGTTTATGTCAGTGGTTTTTATTTCTATGTAATCATCCGTCTGCGTTTCACCAGCCTATACGTCTAGCGTCTAATAGACATCACTTATTGTTATCATTCATTCGTGTATATTTATATGTATGTTTAACTATATTTCCAGGAAATTTTCTACAGCTATTTGTTACATATACAAAGGAGTATAGGTAATATTCCCCCTCACTACCTAGTGCTTATAGAGTGACTGGATGAGTACAGAGTGATATTAGTAGTACTACGAATTTACGTATACAGTCTGAGTGGTGGTGTACTTAGGGAAGGTGCTGTCGTGTCCTCCTTTAAAGTGTCGTCCCTGGAGTGAGGAGAGTCAACACCCACATTATAATATTTTTTTCCCTTTATCAATATCCTGGAGAATCCACCAGCTTCCGTCCAACACACTCCATCAGCCCGTGGACACCTTTTCCTATCACTCTCTCACTGTCGTACTATGCCCCCTCTCATACTTCCCCAACGCAACATACTCAACAACTCTTGCTTCTAAAAATTAATAAAGATTAATTTATTAAAAGAAAAGTGTAACGTATATGAGACGTGTCTGTGAAGAACACTATTAATGTTTGTTCCTAACAAAATCTGTTCCTAATAGTTTGTAGAAAACTGAGATCTCATAATTCCTGCACAGTACAAAAAAAAAAAAAATAGAACACTGTACCATGAACATGGCGTTTGTCCTTCTTGCGAAATGTTCTATGGATTTCCCTATTTTCTCGTTATTGTCTTAACGTTATAATGTTTCTAGATATGTGGAACAACTACACTTAAATGTTATCTTTCCTCCAATGTGAACCTCAATCACTATTGGTGTGTCAAAGACTGGGATGACCTACAACTCATTTGGTACTTATTCTGTAGGATACTTCTATCATTCAGCTCCCCAGAGCAATGTTGATCATCTTCCTCCAGCATAGGCTCATTGATAAAGTTCTGGCCAATCTTCCTGTGCCAAACTTTATCCGGGATTGGATTTTTCCTTGGTTCCGTGTTCTTCCTTCCAACCAGAGGGAACCTGTAAAATAGATCATACAACTGGTGATAGCCTCCCCATCACTGATCTCTATTAGATGATCGTGGCCATCGGCCTCGCTCAGAAAATACAGTGAACCTAACTCTGTCAGGGACAGATGAACTGAACACAGAGGTTTTCATCAGGCCAAGACAAGAAGAAAAAAAAAACACAACCAACAGCGTGCGGAACCCCCCCCCCCCCCCCCCACCCCACCAGGGAGCACCCACTAAAAGATCCCAATTATTGCCCATTACTCAACTCTCAACTAGTAGAGCTAAGTATCACTTCCCTACTCTAGCTAGTTTTCCACTAACAGTGCTAATCATCACACTCTAGTTTTAACAAGACTACTTCCTATATTAATTAGGCCTAAATAGACTATATTGACTACCTTATGCAAAACCGCCTCATTCCGGGATGGCTGCTACACTTTGCCATATCAACACATGCTAGTTAATATTAAATTAATCTAACACTGTAGAGCTCTCCCACAAACATGTCCATCATAATCCACGGTTTTGGTCAACACTGTTTCTATCAATCATGTTTTATAGCAAAACCTAAAATTGGTCACGTGACGGTATTGATGTCCTGCAGGTGTTATTTTGGCATATCATCCATTGTCAAGAATCTATCCTCCCTGGCTTAGTCACTGTCAGAGTTGTCATCACTTGTTTTGACATACCCAACAAGCTAGCGAGTTACTGGATGATCCCAACAACAGTTTTTCATAACAAGCTGCCAATCCGCGTGATGTCTGGAAACTCTAATTGATAGACGGACTGTTTTCCTCCGAGCTGAGTACTTCCGCTTTCAATTCGACCTGTTTATAAACTATCACAGTGGTGTATTGAGTCATCTCCCTCACTTCCCCTACACATCTGCAGCTGTTAACTTTGTCCGACCTGTGATGGTTGACATCTGATTGTAACCAGGATCTGACGGGTTCTATCTGTATCCGAATGTTGATAAACTGTCAAAGCGATGCCGGGATTTTTCTCACTCACCACCGAATGTTCCTAATCTGTCGACCAGATGTAAACACGGGCAGCTACATTTTCTGGATTTGTTGAAACAACCCTTGGCCTCGAACATGCCGCTAATTCAGAACGCCTTTTATTCTCATCACTGGTTAAATCACGTTGGTCTATTATGTGACATAGGCCCCCTCTTAAGAGAGTAGTCCATCTCACTCTTCTCCACCGTGAGTTTAATCCAGATGATTCATTCTTCTTCTTCTTCAGGAGCTGGGTGTCTTGACAAGAAGTCCGCTCCAACATTTTCCTTCCCAGGAATGTACTCCACTGTGAAATCATAGGGTTGAAGTAGCAACGACCACCGCATAAAACGGGCGTTGAGCTTCTGAGAAGTAGCCAGGAACATCAGGGGCTGATGATCCGACTGCACTCGAAACTTAACTCCACACAAATATGGCTGGAATTTTTGCACTGCCCATACGAGGGACAAGCACTCTCTCTCGACGGTTGAATAATTCCTCTCCGCCTGGAGAAGTTTCTTACTTTCGTATGCTACATTTTTCAAAACCGAAGCATCGTCTTTTCCTTCCTGTAACAGAGCTGCCCCAATCCCAATCGCACTCGCATCCGTTCTCAACACAAATGGTTTGGAAAGGTCAGGGAGCTGTAATACAGGTTTGCTGACCAAGGCCTCCTTTAACTGACTATAGGCATTCTCACATTCTGGTGTCCAAATGATTTGGTCCGGGAATCCCTTTTTCAAGGTTTCCGTCAACGGAGCTCCCAGTTCAGTGAAATGTGGATAAATTTGTGGTAGAACCCACACAACGAGAGAAAAGATCGCACATCCTTCTTCGTTTTTGGCCTTGGTGCTTTTCTGATTTTCTCAAGGGTCTTCTCTTCTGGGACAATGTGTCCTGGAGTGATGGTGTGACCTAGAAATTCCAGAGTCTGGTAACCAATCATGCACTTGGTTGGACGAGCGGTAAGTCCTGCTTCCTTGAGTCTATTAAACACTCTCTCCAAGGATTGCAAGTGGTCATCCAAGCTGTCACTGGAAATCAGAATATCATCCATGAATGAGATGATGGACGGATCCTGTAAAGGATCAAGTAAAGTCCTCATCATGCGTGTAAACACACTAGGTGCATTGCTGAGTCCAAAGGGCATGACCTTGAATTCGTAGTGTCCACTGGGTGTACTGAAAGCCAACAGTGGTCGAATCTCCGGTTTGACTGATATCTGATAGTACCCCCGACTCAGATCCACCTTTGAAAAGTACCGAGCCTTATGGAGCCTAGCGAATAACTGAGTTGGATTCGGCAAAGGTTCCACCTGAAATTGTGTATGACTGTTCAGAAGTCGGTAATCTATACACAACCGGTGTTCTCCACTTGGTGTGCGTAACAAAACTACCCCCGCATTGTATGGGGATGTGGATGGTGCAATCACGTCATCCTCCAGCAGTTTCTGTATTTCCTCCTCCAGGGCCTTTTCTTTAGAGAATGGCACTGGGTAAACCTTCTGGCGAACAGGCTCCTGTGTGGTCAAAGTCATCTCGAACTCAACCAACCTCGTTCGTCCTGGATTATCAGTCAGTATCTCCTTATGAGACTTGAGAACCTGGGTTATCTTTTCCCTCTCCTGGGAGGTCAGATCAGGGTTCACTTGCACATCCCTATAGGTTTCCTGGTGTACCAAGGGATATTCCCTGCCCTTGCTGGTTCCCACTTCAGAGTCCACTGCAACTGCCATTGCCATGAGGTGCGCTGCCTTGTCTCCGGGTCTCTCTTCGAATTTCCGCAAGAGATTGATATGGAAAATCTTCGACTTTCCCCGGATCCGGATCAGATAGTTGGTTCTGGATATCACCCTTTCCACGGGAAATGGACCTTGCCAACATATCTCCAGTTTGTTGTTTCCCGTTGGGAGTAGCAACAAGACTTTATCTCCCACCTCTAGAGATCTTTCTTTAGACCTACGGTTGTAGTAAGCCGCATGTCTTTTCCTGGCCTTTTTCAAGTTTTGATTTGCCAGAGTCCATCCCTTGTGGAGTTTTTCTTTCAGTTCCTCCACGTATTTATAGGATGAGATCACTTCTTCTGACGTCCCCTCTTCAGTCCAACTCCTCAACATGGCTTCCAACGGTCCTTTGATTGGACGACCAAACAGCAACGTAGCGGGTGGTAGTCCTGTTGAGCCATGAGGAACTTCCCGATATCCAAAGAGTGCTGCTGGGATATATTCATCCCACCTATCAGGTTTTTCCTGCGCTAGTTTCCTGAGCATTGTCATCAACGTGCCGTTGAAACGCTCTACTTGTCCATTGGCTTGAGGGTGGTAAGGGCTGGTATGGATATGGTTAGAGTGGAACACCCTAAATACCTCCTCCATAAGTTTTCCACAAAACTGGGACCCATTGTCCGTCAGAATTTGATCAGGGAAGCCTAATCTGGTAAAGGCCTCCATCAGTGCGTCCGCCACTCTTTTCGAATCTATCGTGGTTAACGGTATGGCATCACCCCACATTGTACAGCAATCCACCATTGTGAGTATATACATGTTCCTCTTCCTAGTCCTGGGAAGTGGACCCACGATATCGTTCATGATGAGCATCTCACCCAACACCACCGGTGCTGTCCAGTGTTTCGGTGCCACCCTCTGGCACTCAGGGCATGACTTCACATACCGACGCACATCATCTGTCATTCCCGGCCAATAGTAATGGCAGGAAATCCGCTCCATGGTGGTGGCAAAACCCATGTGTCCACTAAAGGAGATGGTATGCCCCATATGAAGAATCTGGGACCGGTGAGCTTTCGGGACGACCAACTGACCGTATAGGTTGTCTCCCCTTCCTGCTCTCCTGTAGAGTATCCTATTCTTCATGTAGTACTGTCCCCGTCCTGGTGGGTCAGCACTTTTCTGCAGCTTTCTGTAGCAAGGACGTAAAGTATCATCCTCACTCTGGGCATTTCGTAGCTCCCCCGGCATTGGGTTAGTCACAATTGCTTCTGCCTCTTCCGTTCTCGTCTTAGAGCGAGTCTGCATTGCTCCCATATGGATTGGCTCCCTGGGCATTCCCAGAAAGACATACCGGCAACCTAGGATTACTGGAAAAATGGGATCGGTCAATACAGCGGCCTTGATGGTGCCGATGACATACCTTGACCGAATCTCCACATTAGCAATGGGCAACTTCATGGCTACAGCACTCTTCTGTGCAGGCTGTATATCCAAGGTCTCACCTGTGAATTGTTCTGGATGTACCAGATCCGCAGAAATCACGGCCTCCCCGTCCATTCGTGTGTCGTATAAACACTCCACTTGACGACCGTTATCCTCTACCAATTCCACTACAGGTGGTTTTTCCTGGTCTGGAGTCTCTTCCTCGGCCTCGACCTGTTCGGTGGGCTCCACCTTAGGTTTCCCGGGGCACACGACGAATTGAGTGTCTCCTGACTTTCCCCTGCAGTCAATAGCATTGTGCGTGTTTGACTTGCATTGGTTGCACCATTTCCTTGTCCTAGATTTTCTAGCGCTGACTTGAGGGAGCTCTCCTGGTGGCAAGTTTCCTTGTTGAACTTGGCATTTTCCGTGACAACCTCCTTGGAAGTCACTTGACATGCTGCGAAGTGAGGGTTCTTAGCCTTCGATTTGCAGTCCCTCGTATTGTGAGAGGGTGACTTACAAATTGAACACCACTTCTCCGACCACGGTCGTTTTGGTGTAGAGCTTGAAGTGCTCTTGCTTCCCTCCTTCTTGTTCTCTGAACTATCCTCTGATTTTTGCACATAATGTTCCCACTTTTTGGTTCCTGAGTTTTTGGCTTTCTTCTTGTCATGTTTCTCTTGACTTTTGGAGTTGGTGGAAAGGTTGTCCCCTGCCTCCCCATGTACCTCGACGAACCGTTCTGCTAATTTTGTCACGAGGTCAATACGTTCTGCTCCTTGCTCTCCCAAGAACGTCCTGAGAGGTTTAGACATTTGCTTCTTCAGTTGGTCGACCACCATGAGCTCTTCCAGACTCTCATAGTCATGTGTGAACCCAGCCAAATCCATCAACTTATGGAGATAAGATTTTAGACGCAAACTGTAGGCGGCAAAACACTCCCCCGGTTCTCGTTTCGCTGCTCGAAATTTTTTCCGGTAGGCATGTGACGTAACCTCGAATCGTTTCAGCAGAGCCGTCTTTAACTCGGCATAATTGTTCTCATGTCCTGGTGGCAGGCGAGAATAAACCTCGTAACCGGTCCCGCGTAATCCCTGGGATAGCTTGAGATTCCATTTGTTACGCTCCAGACCCATAGCAACAGACATGGCCTCGAAGCGTTGAAGGTACTGGTCAATCTTCTCTTTGTCCTCCTCGTAGACCACTAGAGGGAACTTCATAGCATGGTAACTAGGTCCATCTGCTGGGGTTGAGCCTGGGACGGAGGAACCTCCAACTGCTCCCTTAGTGTCCCCATTAGATTGCCTCTTGAGCTCGAGTTCCCGCATCCGGTACTCGTGCTCCCTTTTCTGAGCCTCTTTTTCAGCTTCTAATTTCTTAGCGGCCTGTTCAGCTTCAAGTTTCCTTGCAGCCTGCTCAGCTTCAAGTTTCCTAGCAGCCTGCTCAGCTTCAAATTTCCTAGCAGCCTGCTCTGCTTCCAATTTCCTAGCTTCTTGTTCCAACTCCATCCTTGTCAATTCCAACTCGGCCTTTCGATCTTCCCTTTCTGCTTGACGATACTCTCTCTCCACTTCCTGTATGTAATCCGTTAGAGCAGACCCCGACAATCCCATGTCTTCCCCCTTTGCCCTTAATTCTGCTGTGCTTAGTTTAGGGGTGGCCATTTTACAGAGAGGTAAGCTAGCAGGTCGAGTACAATATAACTGCAAATTACTATACAGATATATGAACAAGTACTATAAATCTAGATATTACCACACACAGCACATTCACTCAGTGAAAAGAATAGAATCAGGACCACAGACCTATGCAGACGTGTGAAGTGTGAACAGATAAGATATTTGTCCTAACCCCTATCCACATTCACTCTAGCTGGATTCTCCAATATGATATCTCCGTTTTATAACTAAGGATCCCGTGTCAAAAGACCCCGTTGTCAGAAGATCCCACTGTCAAAGGATCCCACTTGCAGGGGATCTCGCTGTCCATGGATCCCGTTTACGAGAGATCCTGCTGTCCAAGGATTCCGTTTACGAGAGATCCCGCTGTCCACGGATTCCGTTTACGAGAGATCCCGCTGTCCAAAGATCCCGTTATCGAGCCTCCAATAATGTCGTGTCCTCCTTTAAAGTGTCGTCTCTGGAGTGAGGAGAGTCAACACCCATTATAATATTTTTTTCCCTTTATCAATATCTTGGTAAATCCACCAGCTTCCGCCCAACACACTCCATCAGCCCGTGGACACCTTTTCCTATCACTCTCTCACTGTCGTACTATGCCCCCTCTCATACTTCCCCAACGCAACATACTCAACAACTCTTACTTTTAAAAATTAATATAGATTAATTTATTAAAAGAAAAGTGTAACGTATATGAGACGTGTCTGTGAAGAAAATGTGTGTCGTGTATTCTGATGCAAATGTATAGGTCAGCCTTCAAAGTTCAGGATCAGAGTCCACTTATCATGGCAAGGATTACACGACATAACGCGAGTCAGTACAATAGACCTCACCAATTGCTGCTTCTTTTCCGCCAGACTTGTTATCCTCCATGAACCTTGATAACCATGAAATCTGTGTCCCATTCGAAACTACAGTCCGGGAACACTATTAATGTTTGTTCCTAACAAAATCTGTTCCTAATAGTTTGTAGAAAACTGAGATCTCATAATTCCTGCACAGTACAAAAAAACAAACAAACAATAGAACACTGTCCCATGAACATGGCGTTTGTCCTTCTTGCGAAATTTTCTATGGATTTCCCTATTTTCTCGTTATTGTCTTAACGTTATAATGTTTCTAGATATGTGGAACAACTACACTTAAATGTTATCTTTCCTCCAATGTGAACCTCAATCACTATTGGTGTGTCAAAGACTGGGATGACCTACAACTCATTCGGTACTTATTCTGTAAGATACTTCTATCATTCAGCTCCCCTGAGCAATGTTGATCATCTTCCTCCAGCATAGGCTCATTGATAAAGTTGCTGGCCAATCTTCCTGTGCCAAACTTTATCCGGGATCGGATTTTTCCTTGGTTCCGTGTTCTTCCTTCCAATCAGAGGGAACCTGTAAAATAGATCATACAACTGGTGATAGCCTCCCCATCACTGATCTCTATTAGATGATCGTGGCCATCGGCCTCGCTCAGAAAATACAGTGAACCTAACTCTGTCAGGGACAGATGAACTGAACACAGAGGTTTTCATCAGGCCAAGACAAGAAGAAAAAAAAAACACAACCAACAGCGTGGCGTGCGGAACCCCCCCCCCCCCCCCCCCCCCCCAAGGGAGCACCCACTGGAAGATCCAAATTATTGCCCATTACTCAACTCTCAACTAGTAGAGCTAAGTATCACTTCCCTACTCTAGCTAGTTTTCCACTAACAGTGCTAATCATCACACTCTAGTTTTAACAAGACTACTGCCTATATTAATTAGGCCTAAATAGACTATATTGACTACCTTATGCAAAACCGCCTCATTCCGGGATGGCTGCTACACTTTGCCATAACGACACATGCTAGTTAATATTAAATTAATCTAACACTGTAGAGCTCTCCCACAAATACGTCCATCATAATCCACGGTTTTGGTCAACACTGTTTCTCCCAATCATGGTTTATGGCAACACCTAAAATTGGTCACGTGACGGTATTGATGTCCTGCAGGTGTTATTTTGGCATATCATCCATTGTCAAGAATCTATCCCCCCTGGCTTAGTCACTGTCAGAGTTGTCATCACTTGTTTTGACATACCCAACAAGCTAGCGAGTTACTGGATGATCCCAACAACAGTTTTCCATAACAAGCTGCCAATCCGCGTGATGTCTGGAAACTCTAATGGATAGTCGGACTGTTTTCCCCCGAGCTGAGTGCTTTCGTTTTCAATTCGACCTGTTTATAAACTATCACAGTGGTGTATTGAGTCATCTCCCTCACTTCCCCTACACATCTGCAGCTGTTAACTTTGTCCGACCTGTGATGGTTGACATCTGATTGTAACCAGGATCTGACGGGTTCTATCTGTATTCGAATGTTGATAAACTGTCAAAGCGCTGCCGGGATTTTTCTCACTAACCACCGAATGTTCCTAATCTGTCGACCAGATGTAAACACGGGCAGCTACATTTTCTGGATTTGTTGAAACAACCCTTGGCCTCGAACATGCCGCTAATTCAGAACGCCTTTTATTCTCATCACTGGTTAAATCACGTTTAATCCAGATGATTCATTATTCTTCTTCAGGAGCTGGGTGTCTTGTCAAGAAGTCCGCTCCAACATTTTCCTCCCAGGAATGTACTCCACTGTGAAATTATAGGGTTGAAGTAACAACGACCACCGCATCAAACGGGCGTTGAGCTTCTGAGAAGTAGCCAGGAACATCAGGGGCTGATGATCCGACTGGACTCGAAACTTAACTCCATACAAATATGGCTGGAATTTTTGCACTGCCCATACGAGGGACAAGCACTCTCTCTCTTTCTCGACGGTTGAATAATTCCTCTCCGCCTGGAGAAGTTTCTTACTTGCGTATGCTACATGTTTCAAAACCGAAGCATCGTCTTTTCCTTCCTGTAACAGAGCTGCCCCAATCCCAATCGCACTCGCATCCGTTCTCAACACAAATGGTTTGGAAAGGTCAGTGGGGCTGTAATACAGGTTTGCTGACCAAGGCCTCTTTTAACTGACTATAGGCATTCTCACATTCTGGTGTCCAAATGATTTGGTCCGGGAATCCCTTTTTCAAGGTTTCCGTCAACGGAGCTCCCAGTTCAGTGAAACGTGGGATAAATTTGTGGTAGAACCCACACAACGAGAGAAAAGATCGCACATCCTTCTTCGTTTTGGGCCTTGGTGCATTTCTGATTTTCTCCAGGTTCTTCTCTTCTGGGACAATGTGTCCTGGAGTGATGGTGTGACCTAGAAATTCCAGAGTCTGGTAACCAATCATGCACTTGGTTGGACGAGCGGTAAGCCCTGCTTCCTTGAGTCTATTAAACACTCTCCAAGGATTGCAAGTGGTCATCCAAGCTGTCACTGGAAATCAGAATATCATCCATGAATGAGATGATGGACGGATCCTGTAAAGGATCAAGTAAAGTCCTCATCATGCGTGTAAACACACTAGGTGCATTGCTGAGTCCAAAGGGCATGACCTTGAATTCATAATGTCCACTGGGGGTACTGAATGCCAGCAGTGGTCGAATCTCTGGTTTGACTGATATCTGATAGTACCCCCGACTCAGATCCACCTTTGAAAAGTACCGAGCCTTATGGAGCCTAGCGAATAACTGAGTTGGATTCGGCAAAGGTTCCACCTGAAATTGTGTATGACTGTTCAGAAGTCGGTAATCTATACACAACCGGTGTTCTCTACTTGGTTTGCGTAACAAAACTACCCCCGCATTGTATGGGGATGTGGATGGTGCAAACACGTCATCCTCCAGCAGTTTCTGTATTTCCTCCTCTAGGGCCTTTTCTTTAGAGAATGGCACTGGGTAAACCTTCTGGCGAACAGGCTCCTGTGTGGTCAAAGTCATCTCGAACTCAACCAACCTCGTTCGTCTATTATGTGACAGGTGCACAAAGACTAGCAGCAGTGTCTGTATATTATAGTTAGCTGACAGACAGAAACGTGTCCACAAGCACAAGATGCCTACTTTAATGGAATATATTGAAGCAGGTGAATGGTTAGGCTTGAAGGGTAAAGAGTTACAGGAGTACGCAGAAGCAAAAGAACAAAAACAGGCAGAAAGAGAACAAAGACAAGCGGAAAGAGAACAGAGACAGGCTGAACTTGAAGCCAAGCGTCTACAGGAAGAGAGAGAGAGAGAGAGACACAAATGAAAATGGAAATTGAGAAAGAGAAGACTAAGATGGAAGCGGAAATTGCTATAAAAAAGTTAGAATTTGCATCTAAGTGTCAAAGTGAAGAAAGCAGAAGACCTTCCCATTCCTCACAAAGAGTAAAACTGCCATACTTTACGGACCGGGATAGTCTTGAAGCTTATTTGGGGAGATTCGAGGCATCAGCGAAAGCTTTAGGCATCCCAGAAGGAGAGTATGCGATTAGACTGAGCGAGTTTCTAACGGGTAAGGCCCTAGATACCATGGATAATTTACCTTTAGAAGAAAGAAACAACTACACTATTTTGCGTCAGCGTTTGCTTACAAAGTTCCAACTAACTGAGCATGGTTACAGAACAAAGTTTAGACAATTAGGACCAGAGACAAATCAGGATTTTACAGATTTTGTTAATACAGTGAAGAACACATTTAATAAATGGATGGAGCTTGCAGAAGTAGGAAAAGATTTTAATAGATTAGTGGACTTAATGTTAAGAGACAAGGTGTTATCATCGTGCAATACAAACTTAGTAGCTTTCTTTGAAGAACGTAAGCCAAAGGACATAGACACAATGTCTCAGTTAGGGCAAAATTACATGATTGCACATCCCAATAGTTCTATTGGTAGACAAATGAGTGAGGAAACAGTCTGTGCAGCGTATTCAAAACAAGACCAGACTCCAGTTATTAGACCAAGATCAAAAAGTGTAGATTTAACACAAAGACATGAGGAACAAGAGCCTAAAGACAATGGTTTCCGTGGCAACCATTTTGGCAGAGCAGGACGGTACCCATACAAAAGGGGAAATTTTCAGAGACGTCCAAATAGTTATGCCGGATGTTGGAATTGTGGGAGCTGGAGACACAAGGCAGCAGAGTGTGATGTACAACCAGCCAGTGGGCCAACATATAATAGGAAGAAGGACATTACTTGTTTTAAATGTGGTGGGACAGGGCACGTTAGCTATGAGTGTACGATGGGGAAAACAGAGCACGCAAATGCAGCGCAAGTAATTGAGACGCTTAACAATGAGAGTTGTAGTAGATGCAAACCTCTTTTTGAAAAAGACGGTCAGCCAGTCTTACTATGTGGTCACACAGTTAAAGCAGGATCAGCAGTGCATGAAGGAGGAAGTCTGAAGCTGCACCATGGATTTGTTAATGATAGGCCAGCGTTAACAATTAGGGATTCCGGATGTACGTCTATCGGGGTTAGAAAAAGTGTAATACATCTCTCAGATTACACAGGGAAAAGGATTAGATGCATAACATTTAACTGAATGCCTGCCAAACAAAAAATTGGTCACACCCAAACAGACATTCAAGGCAGAAAATTTGAAGTAGATGTTTGTCACAATAATGCTTTTAAAATGGTTAAAATGTTAGCAGATGCATTGTATTACATATCAAATTAAAGAGAATTGCACAGGGAACCTGACAGTGTTAATAATTAATTGATAGGTTACAAATATTATGACAATAATGAGAGTTTTAGTAATAACAATTGAAATTAAAGTGTTAAAAATTATGAAAAAAATTCACTTACCAAGTCTTTATTTTATATCCGAAGCCGCTAATCCAGTTAAATTTAGTTAATTATATTACACACACCAGTTGTCTTCAAGAATATCACAAGAACTGCTCCATAACATGGATAAAACGCAATGAAATCATAACATTATGAAGTACATCATTTTCAAAAAAAATGGAAAAGCCATCATATTCTTAGTAAAATTCACTGTAAAATTCACTGTTAGATTTTTTTTCAATATTATCACCGTTTTCTACATAATTATCTTAATGCTGCACAAGTTCGTTTTAGAATCTATCACAAAGTCGTTTCCATCACAATAACTATAATATAAAACTGTTTAAAACTGTAATTTTATTGAAATATATGAGGTCAAGAACCAGAAGATATGGTCACTTTGAATTTCGAAATATCAACAAACATTCTCCTACAAGTTTACACGAAACCATGCCTGTTCTGTGCACACGGAAGCAGATGAAAGGAAAGGAAATCTTTCGCTTTTGGAGTTTAAATAAGTGAGACACTGAAAAGGTGGACTGGAAAGGAAACACGGATACATTAAACCACTATACATAAGAGGGCTATAAAGTGGCATCTGGGTGTGAAATTTGGGTTACTTGGGCTATAAAGTGGCACCTGGCAGGCAATCAGTTAATGGGAAGGTAGAATTCTACCCATTAGCCGTGATAACAGTAAAACCACCATACATTACAGGAAGAGTGACATCGTGTGTTCTAGACTCACCAGTGGTGGATCTGATCATTGGAAATGTGCCAGGAGTTAAAGATTGTACAGAAGGAGAAGTAGTTCATTGGGACCATAAACATAGTTTAAGCAGTAACGAGGTAGTTACCAAAACAAAACCTAAATTAGAGAGTATAGCTGAAGCTGAAGCGGCACTTGAAGTAGACATAGGGACTGAGGAAAATTGTAGGACAGTAGTGCCGGGGAGAATGGATCTCAAACATAGCTTTAGTGACTCCCAGAGACAAGATACTACTCCGGACAAGTGTTTCCAAGGGTGTAGTAGAGTAGAAAATAGGCAGTCAAAGAAGGGTAGATGGTGCTTCGAAAAGAAGAACAAGGTGCTTACTGATCGGTTTTCAGACGGCGGAACTGCACAGAGGCAAGTAGTGGTACCCTTAGCACGTAGTGACCGAGATACGAGAACAGCTCAGCATAGTGCATATGCAGGGCACATAGGCATAAGGCAGATGCAGCAGAGAGCAGGGTGCTAGGGATATTGGCCAAGATTAAATAAAGAGTTCAGACTAAACAGAGACTCCAGTGTAACGTTGCAATATGCAGATAGCAAAGTTGAGTCAGGTCAAAAGAGTGTTCGCGACATCACTGACCCAGTATTAGGGATAGCATACAGGTGTTGTAAATATATGGGCACCATGAGTAAGGGGTACACGAAGGGTAGACGCATCATCGACAGAAATAGATGGACGTTTGATGCAAGAAAAGAACCACCTGATACAGGGTCGGTACACAAATAGGTTGTGTCTTCTTGAGGATGTTAATAGACCTGCAGGTACACAGATATTATGTTCCCTATGATATTGTAGAAGAATGAATACCATCTCTCATATTGGATTGATGTGCAAACTTAGGGCACGGTTGAGCATCCTATAAGAACGATGCTCAAGCCGTGACGTGGGTTGTTTTGGTTAGGGAGTTACAGCTAAAGTCGAGACAAGGCAACATCATATCTCGTGGTCTCTGTATTATTATCGGCCTATTATGAACTAAAAACCTTCTGAAAGAAATACCAAGACTTGTTTTACATCGTCCCTGCATCTGTACTGTTACAGGAGGGAATTTTGGTGCCGTGACCAGGATTCGAACCTAGGTCGCTGCGGGAATCATAGTGCACAAGCGGAGACATTTTTTTGACCGCATCTGGAAAATAGATGCATACTATTTTTGTTGATTATATTTGAGAGACGCAGCAACTGAAAGCCCGCCCAGGGGTAGTTATTGTGATTTCTCGGGCTACTGAATTATCAAAATAGTCCTCTGTGAAGGTCAGGAAGCTAGATGTCGATATTTCAAGACTACATGAAGATAGGTAAGACGTTGGGTTTAACCGGTTCAAGGCTCAGGAATTATGCAATACAGAAAACGGAAAAATTAGAGGGGGTTGTAAAGGAGCAAAGAAGGAAACAGGGACAAATTTATGAAACGAACACAGTATTCATCATTGATGATGACGAAAACACTATTGTTACTCAACAGGCATGGGTCAATGGTATATCAACGACCTGTAATAGGGATACTTCATCAGTTATTGTGGGAGTCGATCACAGGCTAATAAACGAAAGTGATTACACAGGTGAGAATATTGGTTGCAGAACATTCGGAGGTACTATAGAAACATACAAAACCGCATGGGTCATGATTGATTGCCCATATTACACAGGTAAAGTATGTGCTGCTGTATTACCAAACCCTGGTGCTGGGTTAATAGTGGGTAATATCCCGAATGTCAAAGATTTAGTTCAGAAAGTAACCATCGAACGCAAACCTGACGAGACACTCACAAGTACCCAAACTCAAACGACGCATGAAGAAGAAGAAAATAAAGAAGAAGAAAACACACAATTAAAACAAGTTATACCAACTGGTAACGAAAATGAGCTAACACAAATGTGTGATAACGCAGCAGAAACGAATTGTATAAACCAGGATATGCACGAGATAAACGAACATTCTTCATCATATCAGAAACAGATGAAACGTGATTATATGTCTTTTAATGACATCTTTTTGAAACATGCTAAAAAGAGAATAAAACTTACACGCACTGGTTGTTGCACGCAAAAGTCACATACACAACACGCACAACCCATTAAACAGTCAAAATGGGATGTCATAATCATGATTGTTACTCAGATTATAACTTTGATTAAGCCAACCATATCACAGGCTATATGTGTCATCATGAACACATACACACGAACAAAGATATATGTTATGTGCAACGGTACATACATATACGCACAGCTCAAGAAACATTTTACACACGGTTTCTTACGAACAAAAAGACATATCATGGACATGCATACAGAAGGCAAGAAGTGTAGCACAAATATACACACAAAAGGCAATAAATGTATTACATACATACACACAGGAGTCACAAAGTGTATCACAAACGTACAAACAGAAGTCAGGAGATGCATCACACATATGCACGCTGAAATTAAAAAGTATGCCACAAACATGTACGCACAATTAAAAACATACATTACTTGCGGCATTGCAACTATATGCTCACGAGTCAAGAGAGGATACACAAGACTGAAATCAATTACAACGAAGTTACAATGTACAAATATTGGCATGAGTGCAGAAGAGAGATTCTACAGATTTGAAAGAAAGAAAGAAAGAAAGAAAATGAATGAAAGAAAGAATAAAAGGAAAAATAGAAAAATAAAATGGGATGAAAGTGTTAGGTTTATATCAACACATAATACACTACAGACACATTAGGGTCTTACAGAAAAAGTTGTTCTGAATTTCGCCGATATAAAGCTATACTTTTCAGAATTTGCCACACTATCTCTGTTATACCTTATTTTACAATCTTATGATAGCAAACGTAATCCTATTCTCTACTTTAGCAATCACATTGCTGGTTAACGTTATCACTAGCATTATCAATCTGAATATTAATTGGTTTAAATATTTATTATTGTTGAATCCGAATATTATATTATATTTCTTATTTAATTCGTAGAGGTTCTTACGGATTATTATTCTGTGAAAGTCTACGATGTTAAGATCTGCCAAATTCTAGAAGATGATAATTTTCTTAAAGATCTTCTTAGTCGTCTCTAAAAAAATTATGTATGTTATATTTTCTTACTTATTGTCTGCGTTCGTATTTGGATTTTCGTTAGGATGATTAACATATGTTGCATACATTCACCCAGGTAGATTACTGTTGAAAACAACAAATTGCGAATTATGTGAAATTTATTAGTGTTATTCGGATATGTACATGGTTTGTTTAATTCGTTCTTTGGCAGGGACATTGTTCGCCATGACAAGTGACACTGCACAGTCGAGTGTGATTGACTATGTGCGCTGTAATTGATGAACTATACCTGAACATTTCTGGATTATCGGAAATCGTTTGTATTTCTAAAATAATGTTATGTCATATTATTACAGCATATTCGCGGTAAACATTGATAGTTATAGTGCTATTTCGTGGATCGAAACCTGACTATTGATGAGAGTGTATGTGTTGAACACTGATACAGTAAATGAGAATAGACACGGTTTTCGTCGCGAAACTACACATGTCAGTATTAATTGTACCCTTGTGATCACTACTTGAGTAACATTATTCATTTCATTAATTAATTATTAATTTATTGCTAATGCGTAGCATAGAAGTATATATATATTTTCTTTCATATAATTTCAGTTCATAAAGTTAAGTAATTACATATTCTTATTATTATTATTGTTCATATTTAGTACTTAATGATACATATGATGGGTCATAGATTTTTCAATTCTCATTGTGATCGCCATTGCCAAGTATAGCCACCACATTATGAAATACGCCGTTAAATAATATTGTCACTCGGTTGTTATTGCCACACCTACACAAAGAGTTTATGATGACGTCTCTAAGGAGCATTTACCTCGACTACGCCTAAAATTATGACGTCATAATACTAATACCTCACCTACCCGTTTGATGAGATTGAGATTCTTGACATAGCACAGATGGTTAAAAGACACTAGTAAATGCAACTGGTACCTGTTTATTCCTCACGTCCCCTTACTCCAGGTTTTGACCTAGAGAAGGACGCTTGTCCTTAGGGAAAAATGAGGGACTAATCTTTATGATTAGTTAGTACAGCCTCCCCATGGGCTGTATACACGACATCTACCGTTGGTGTGTAGATTGGAGGGCGTGCCCGTTATATATTTTTTTTTATTTTGTGGGTAATGGATAGGTGTCCATAGCACTTGCTAGTCCGATAAAAGTCATTATGTCTGCACTGCTATGTGTCAGGTTAATTCTCTTGATGAAAAAAAAAATGATTTCATCATTTTAAAAGGGAGGGGGGCATACTGCCACATGGCGTTTAGACAGAATGACGTCATCGGAAAATGCGGTAGAAAATGATATAGAGAAAACCCCACAAGAAACTAAGGAAACTTAGAAACAGGGAACGTCAGACGACAACAGAGAAGGAACGGGAGAAGACCTTGAAGGTCTTCTCCCGTTCCTTCTCTGTTGTCGTCTGACGTTCCCTGTTTCTAAGTTTCCTTAGTTTCTTGTGGGGTTTTCTCTATATCATTTTCTACCGCATTTTCCGATGACGTCATTCTGTCTAAACGCCATGTGGCACCATTGGAAGCAAGCAGGTGGACAGATTGGCTGGCTCTGCACTATTGGGTGGGAATAGGCGTGATCTGAGTCATATAGGATCAGGTTATAGTGTGGAAGAACAGATGAATCATCATAGCCTAATGAGAATGATGCGGGAGGAAATGATCGATAATCTGCACGATACTCACTACTCCATAGAAAGGCTGAGAGGACAAATAATCAGACTGCAATTGAAACAATTATTTTTGGGACTCTTCGCTGGTTGGAAGATGAGGACGGAGCACGTATGGGCATGTCGCGAGTGCTCTGATGACGATTCTTGGCTCATCCCAACACGCAAGTGGACACCGGTCTTCACACACACAGCTGGACACCGGACTTCACACACACCTGGACACCGGACATCACACACCTGGACACCGGCCTTCACACACACCTGGACACCGGACTTCACACACACGTGGACACCGGACTTCACACACACCTGGACACCGGACTTCACACACACCTGGACACGAACACGCATGCGGAAGGCTAACTGACAAGGGTCGAGAAGCTTCCCGTCAGATTGTACTGAGAGATGGTTGATAACTGTTTTCCTATATGATGATGGTGATGTTGAATATTTTTTCGTTATGTTTGTCTTTACGATTCATAATTTTAACAGCCCGTGTTTATTACGTAAGCACTGTAACCGTACATATCGCTGATGTTAAACACACGAATGTAAACACGTTTCATGTCTGGAGGATTGTTGTAAATATAGGAGTGTGGCGCCTTTCTTGTACTTCGTGTCTCATCAATACAGTGTAGTTGAATTTTTCAGTATGTTTGCTCATTCATACGGTCGAATAATATGTAGATGATTATACGATTACTACAGTGAATTGTATTTATGCATGCAGTATATTATTACATCCGTCTGTGTTATAATTGCTGATGATGATGAATATCAGTGGCGAGCGGAACTAGGTCTCTGTTCTCAGAAGACCAAACAACCGTTAACTATCACAGAAACAGCTGTTTAGTAATTAATGATTGATAAGGATCACCATCAGCACACTCTGTACCAGTTGTTTGAGAAACGTCTTGTGTTCTTGC
>OY992892.1:90838943-91083943 GCA_963921405.1 Cepaea hortensis
AACTGAATCTCAGCCTTCAACGCTTTCCAGGGCCGCGATCTGAACTCTGGAGTTTCAAAAGAAAAGGCTTACTATTTCCAAGCGCCAGCCAATGAACGTTATCAAATTCAAGGGGCCTCCCATGGCCGTTGCATGAATCCTATCGTTTTTCAAGAAGAGCCATCCTGTCCTGGGACCTTGAGAAAATCAGAAATTCAAGTTGAACATTTGTCGGGCTCAACTAATCATGGAAAAAGCCTCGTAAATTCGTGATCGGGCTTCTTGAAACTAATTGTCATTGGGCTTCGGTTGACCTTGACAATTTTTTTGGGCCTTGTCAATCCTACGACCCAAATGTATGACCCATCCCAAATGACGATGAAATACCCACTCGAGAATCAAGGAAGGGACCCAACCAGGGGTCGAAAATAATCCAGGCATCCCATGAGACGGGACCCAAGCAGGAAGAGTGTCCAGCAGCCCACGAGAAGGACGAAATTATCTGAGGACGAGAGGGGATATCTGAACTCCGCCACCGGAACTCTGGAACTAATTGTCAGTTGATGCGGGCTCGTGTAAGTGAACTGGATCCGTCAGCGAGCAAAAGAAGGTAACTGTTTAATTAAGGAGACAATTTGTATTTCCTGGATTTCCGGTGATGTGCCGTAATTTCTTGGTTAGAGCAGAGTCTAAAACATTATTGTACTCTAAGAAACAGGTACGAGGATTTATAGTGAACTTTTTGGTTTCAATATGAGTTATTGAAGACAGGGTTCTTCCTTCCTCTACGCTGACAGGATATTGATGGTGGTTCGTGTAATTAATATTACAACTGGTGCTCTTTAGGGATTAACAAAGTGAAATTTTTGCGATTCTGGAACTAAATAACTAATTGAACAGTTTTATGGACTGTGGGAATTGTGTGTTGTAAATTAGTAAATTTATGTGATTCATAAATAGGGTAATTAATTAACCAGTTTTTAGAAACAAATAATTTGAAATTGTGTGCTTCTTGGTTCTTTGCTTGCTTTCTTTCAGTATTTTCAGCATGGCGGAACAGGACACCTTAGCACAGGTTTAGATCTGTTTAGGAATATTTTAGCAGAGCAGATTCATCACGACACAAGTGAGAATTATTTCGGCTGAGATAGCATAAAGAGTAAAAATGTACTTGAACAGAGACTTAGGACACGTGACTGCATGGTTAGGAGAATTAAAGCTGGCAGTCAGCGAGGTAGAATGTTTTGTACACTGGTTACAGAGCAATGTAAGAGGTAATGAGATAAAAGGGAACAACAGAGTAGGAGGGAATAACAAGAGACAGCCAGTGCTTAATGAAGACAGAAGACGATATGGCTCTATGTGTGCGGCTGGTTATGACGAACCAAGTCCAAATGCTTATAGGGTAAGAGACAGTAAGAAGAACAGACATAATAGTGAAAGGTCAAACTGGTATAGTAGTGGGCGTGACAGAAATCTTGCAAAGAAATCGTGGGACTGGCCCTCTCATAGTGAAACCGCCAGAAAAAGACGTAACGACTGGTTTGAAAAGAGACAGAGACAGTGTTTGAAGTCAGGGTCAAAGAACAAAGTAGAAAACGTAAATGAAAATTCAACTATTCCCAAGGTGATTGCAAATATGACTGTTAAACAGGAAAAGAAGACGACGGTGTTAGTAAGGAAAATAAACCGAGAGACACAGACGCAGATAAATAATACAGTAGAAAGTAGTACGCAGACTCAGGTACAACCAGTCAGCAAGATAACAAAGGGAACTCAAACTGACTTCATAGAGAATCAGTCAAAACCAACTCAATTGACTAAGAGAGACAAGGTTGAAGTTGGGAAAGATGGACAGACGAGGAACAAGAACGAAAGAAAGATAAAGAGAAGAAGTATTGAAGAAAGAAACAGTATGGTTGTAAATAGAGGTAGTGCCATGTCTAGTTCTTCAGCTATAGACAGGAAACTAATTCCCAAATGGTGTAGGAATATTAGCTGCCAGAGTTCAAGTTATGGAGAAGATATTCCTACAGCCAAATATTATAGTGATGCTGAAACGGATATTATTACTGAGGATTCGGAGAATGAGAGTGCTGCACTAAGAGCAGATCCTGAGTCGAGGCGTGATGTTCCCTCATACGGAGTAGTTGCTGGTGGACAGACGGACAGAGTTGTAGTTAGTGACTATATTGGGAAGGCTAAGGGACGAAGACCGAGAAAGAGAAAGAAAGCCAGACGTTTTAAAGATGACTATGGAAATAGGGCCGACGTGTTTGCAGTAAACTATAATGAGTCTGATGAAGGAACTATTATTAGTGTGTCATCTGAGGACGAGATGGGGAAGTGTAAACGTTACGTAAGGTTGACAGGGAACAGTGAGCGGACCGACGACAGAAATAAAAGAAATAGAAATAACTCATTTAAGAAAAAGAATAGTGGTAGACAGATAGCGGGAATTTACGCAACGACGGAAAGCGACTTAAGAAAAATAGAAGACCTTATGACCTTAAGACCTGAATACTTTAACAGGTTGACAACAGATAGTGATGAAGACATAATAAGCGAAAGACGGGTGAATGTATTGAAAGACAGTGAAGTGTTTAATTTGGACACACTATATAACGCTTAAAATTCCTTGGGTGAAGAAGGAAAATGAAATAGTTTTGGCTTAGGAGAAGAACTCTAAAATAGACAGATGAAATTTTTGGGGTAGAATGGTACAAGGTAGGTGATAGTGGTGCTGAGGATAAGGAAGTACGGCAAATGATATTCCACGTGGATTACGTAATACAGGATATCATATCTTCTGTTTGGTTAAGATGTAGGGAGAGTACATTAAATAAAATAGGGTGGATTCAGCACTTAGTAGAGAGAATTAGTAGAGGGTGAGAGATAAATTAAGTATGAATGTTCGTATTAGAAGTGGTTTGACTCAGAGCTATGACGTGATGTCCGAGATAGTTTTGCTTGTTGGTTGGAGAAGAAAGAATAGTATTGTTGACAGGTGAACCGAGAGTGTCTGGTGAAGAGATATGGATCGAGGTGGTACTGAGCGTCCTGTGTGTAAAGTAGCCAGTTGAACACGAGAATATTAAGAGTAAAAGACTGTAGAAGTGGATGCTTGAAAAATACGAGTTACGTAGTGTTTGTGGAGAAAGAAAAAGTTGTTGTGTCTGGAGAAGTATAGAATAATAGTTACGAGATTTGTGACATGTTGGAATGAAGTTTGTTTTGAAGAGATAGTTATAGTGCTGTGAAAGCAATATAAGTTGCGAGATGTCATGTATAGGGTCTGACCTTCGTATAGGAGTAGAGATATAAGAAAACAGTGAATTGAGAAAGTCCTCTGGTTATGCGTTGTTCATACGTGAATATAACTGTAGTCAGACAGGTGTTCGGCGTAATGAAGGAAGTAGGAGAGAGGTGTGATGAAGTCGCCTAAGTGAAATACGTAGATAGAATGTAAGAGTGGCGTTAAAATGTCTTGTGTCAATGTGTGTAGAGGAGGTTAATACGTGTAGATATGTGGTAAATGATTGATGGAATGTTGAGGTGGCGTCTAAAGTATTTTGTTGTAGTAATAGTATGGAGACGTTAGGTTGTCGCGATGCGAGAGTAGGCGTGAGATGAGAGCGAGGTTGTGTGTCATTGTCCGTGTGAATATGAGAAGAGCGGTTGATAAGTGACGTTGATAAATCGTGGTGGAACATAGAGCATGCGAAAATCGAGAGATAGAAAGAAAATAGTAATGTCTTTTCGTAGAATATCTGAACTTGGAAGGAAATTATGGAAGTTGTATGCTGAATTAACATTATGAATGTTTAGTATTCTTGACAGGAAAATGGCGAAGCAAGAGTGCCCAAGACTGAGAAGCGAGGAAAAAGAGGTCTGCTGTTGGTTATAAGTGGCGTAGGTTGCAGTTCTGAAAGAGTTCCGAGAAATAACAAGAAGAATGAAAGATGCGGAGGTAAACATGGTTAGTTAAATGAGTGTTGGAGAACGTGTTCCGAGGAGGGTGACCGGTTTGATTGTCGTCACGATGTAAGAGTGCTATAGTAGTGTTGGTGAGACGTTGAAAGTATTGAAGCAGGAGGATGAAATATTAATTGCGTCGGGTAGACGAGAAAGTTGGAAGTGGAATTGGTGGCTTTGGTGAGAGGTCTATAATAAATAGACAAGTTCTTTTGATGGGAGTAGCATGGTGGAGATACTGTAGTTAACAGTAATGATTAAGAAGTGGTAGTGATGTTTTGTATAAAGCCAAGGGAAACAATAGCTGTGCCGAGCCACAGGTTATTAATAAGTGGATGATGGCTGGTACATTGGGTTGACATTGGAATAGTCGCCACATTAGGAATGGATGAAAGGAGTTGACCTGTAGTTTACAGTGATGGAATTACAAATAATATGATGTGTAAGGAGTTAGTTTGACTTCCAGAAAATGGAACGGTCAATGGTGGAGTGGTGATTGTGGTTGAGGAGAACAAATATTGTTCTAAGATTAAAAAGTTAGTCTGTGGTTAACAGATATATATATACGTAGCAGTGAGGTGTTTTGTTTTCTCGGTTATGGGAGGCCAAGATTGATGGGCCACTGTGTGTAGTAATTTGAAGGGAGTTGTTTTGTTATACATGACTTGGCTAAATAGATAGGTGTTACATTGGTTAGAAAAGGAGGCTAATGTTGCTGGGTCACTTTAAGTGGTTAATTCTAAGTGAATTATATATTTTTTTTAAAAACCTTCAGTTGTGTTTATTGAAATTGAGCTTTCAATGCCTCATATGTAAAATTTTTTTTGCTTGATTTGGTCCTGTTATTATTTTAGAATAGGATTATTGTGTTCGTAGACCTTTATGTGTGAACTACTGGTCCGTAAAAGAGACCAGTAGTATTAGGTAAAAATAGAATAGGATGTATGTTGTATCATCATCACCATCATCATCACCATCATCATCATACCTTTAGTTGAGTTGCGGGGAAACATAAATGATTGTTACAAAAATTTGGGGGGGGTATGATGTTCTGTTGTGATTTTATTTCGCTGTTTTGTATGTTAAATGGTAGTTAGTTAAGTTATGTTTAAGTACAGGGTTTTGTCTAGAATAAAGACAATACATGGGCTTTATTTTAGTCCTTCGTTCAGAAAATAGTAATAAACTACTGGGGACTAGAAGAGAGACATTTATTTGGGATCCTTCGTTCAGAAAATAGTAATAAACTACTGGGGACTAGAAGAGAGACATTTATTTGGGATCCTTCGTTTAGAAAATAGTAATAAACTACTGGGGACTAGAAGAGAGACATTTATTTGGGATCCTTCGTTCAGAAAAGAGTTAATAAAACTACTGAGAGCTAATAAAGAGACACATTCTCTTTGTGAAGAATAAGTTCATGGGTATTTGGTTGCTGTGATAATCAGCGTAGAGAGGTTAAAATGGTTATGAAGTACTGGAAATATATGGATGGTTATGGGGAAGTTTAGAAGTACACTAAAGTCAGCATTGATTGGAAATATATGGATTAGAAGCCATATGGGGGAAGAAAAGATTAATATAGCAGTGGGGTAAATGAGGAGAAAGTTTTAAACATGGGTTACATGGGGTCAGAAGAACCATGATGTACACAGAATGCTGGGTTATAGAAGAATAAGAAAATTACCCCAGAGAGTAAACATGAATTGGATCCATGTTTAACTAGACACTGTGGATAACAGTACAATAGTAAGGGAGTGTAAGTTGATGAACATAGTGGAGACATAATGACAGGGGGTTCTTGAGAGTCCGTTAAAGACGGGAGGTAAATGGTTATCCCTTTGGGTGTATTAAGTTTCAGAGATAGAAGTGGGTTGCTAGAGTAGTCTATATAGTGGTCAGATTACGATGTTATGAAGTTACGGGTGTCTGTAATAAATAGACATTTAAGGTTGCTGTAGATTACGGCATGAATTATGAGTTGAGAGGTGGAAGATTTTAGAGAAACATTGGGTTACATGGCCTGGGCAGGATGTAAATGTTTATAAGTGGGTCAGATTACAATGTTGTGTTTGATGGTTAATATTTAAGGGGAGATTTCAAGGTTACTAGGTTGCTGTTGATGACGGCATAAGTAGAGCATTTTAGTAGATATGCCCATAAGAAATGGACATTAAGAGAGAACCTGAGATATTGGAGAAGATTAGTTATACGAGGATGAGGTTATGTGAGGTGTTCTTAGGGGATAATAGATTTTTTAATTGTGTCTTCGGGATGTGTTTTGTAGTTTACATTACTATGTGAGGTTGAGGTAAGGTAGTGTCTGTTATATAGACACTTAGAAGTGAAGAATATTATTGGATGTGAATAATGTTTTTGATGCTGTAGATAGCAGCATAAACGTTTACCATAATGAGTGGTAAAGGGGGTGTGTGATTTAGGTGAGTGCGGTTTTAGACTTTATTACATAAAGTCTCAAATGACATAGGAGGGTAAAGGAGGATGGTTTGGTAAAGGGGGTGTGTGATTTTTTAGCTGAGTGTGGTCTTTGTGTGGAAGAGTCTACTGCTTCTTTTAAATACCGGTGGCCACCGATTCTTCGTCTTCCTATCGTGTGAAAGTAATTTCGGCTTAGTTGAAAATGGGGAATTTGTAGCGTTGGTGATAAAATAAGGAGTTGGTGTTAGAGTTGAGTTTGAAATTTTAAGCAGATTGCTTATGAGGAAGGAGTATTTAAGAAGACGTGTTATGATGTTATTGTATATAGTTGAAATTGAAATGTTATTAAAGATATGTAAATATGTTATGTTTGGTTAAAGGACCAAGAACGAAGAAGAAGTGGGTTGATTATATAGCTGGGGAAAGAGTTAAAGAAATAGAATGTTTAATTAAATTGGAGTTGGTTTGGGGAGGATTAGAAGAACTATGGAAGATTAGAGGAAAAAGAGGGAATAGAGTAAGGGGATTAGGAGTAAAGATTTTTCCTTTATAAGGAAAATTCTTTAATAAACATGGGGAGGTGTAACAGTATGTGTAGTTTGGGTTATAATTAGGATCTAGTGGGGAATTAGAGATACAGCACGATTGAGCATTATGAGTGAAAGCGGAGAGAGATGCTCAATCGTGACGTATTGTTGTTGTGAAGGGCAGTCAACATCCGATAGTCCAGCAAGGGAGACACGGCTTGTCATCTTACGCAAATAAACAAACTTTTATTCAACCTTCGACTTTATTACTTCTTTCTACACTATGACAGGTGGGTACCCAATTACTTCAGGCCTCAACAAGTGCGCGACTCTGTCCGGACATGAAATACCTCATCAAGAAAGTAACGGACGCAATCAACCCATCAGAAGCCGGGAAGGTGACAACAAGCAGCCCAAAGTACGAAAGACAAACTTCAAGCTACACCATAGACCCCCTGCATATCCATGTCGAAACGTCGAAGGCTGAAATTTTATTTGATTTTAAGATTTTGCAATTACTAGAAATGGTTTGGTCTAGCCCTCTGTTTTATCGTGCACACAGTGTACTTATAGCACTTTGTTGCAAGCGTGCTTTCGCAGTATGCAATCTCTGGTCACCTATTAAGCCTACCTACCAGTTCTAGTTAAAAGGTTTGGATCTTATTTTCTTGAAGGTTGTGTCTGTTGTAAAACGTATCAGTTACGACCAAAATGGAGCACACATTTTCTCTCCCTCAGACTCTGTGTATTAGGCATGCGCCGTGGGCTATCCCCTCGTATCCGGGCTGGATTCTGATTGGTCGACGGCTGTGTTTTCATTGGTCGACCCTTGACACCCCTGCTATGCCCGCTGGAGTCCCGTGTTTTAGCACTTGGTGCGGTGTCATACACAATTGTTCTCACCCAACAACTTTTACGTAAAGGCATGCACAAACATAGCTATACATTTTGGTTACAATTATACAACATTTATAATTACATTACTAATATTCTACTGTTTGCATAAGCAAATGAGAGATTCTTTTCGAGTAAGCCACTATATACGCCCATTTTGAAAACAAGTAAAAGAAACGAACAGTTTAGGCTACTTGAACATTTTCACATGCTAACTTTCAAGGGTATCTCGTGGCTATTCTTCGGATTCTTCCTCCGTTGAGATATGTCTGCTTGAAATCGCGCATTGTTCTGCAGACATCTCCTAAGCGATCTCTTCAGTAGTTATATAGGAGGTCTACACCCCCCCCCCCCTGGAGAAGGAGCGCTCCTCTTTTACTAAGAATAAAGAAGGAGGAGCGGTAGCAGCCGGGAGGAGCGGTCGTTTTTTTAGTAAGCGCAAAGAAGCAGGTGCGGGACATAACTCATGAGGAAATAATCGTCTGTTTTTGTGATATTACCTCCCCTTTTTGAAGAATTTTATTTGTTTAAAATTAAAATTTAATGATTATTGTTATCATGGGTTGTAGTCGGCGGGTCTTAGTGGCGTTAGTTGTTAAGGGATGGGTGAGTGGCGAGGTAGCTAGGTAAATGCTGCCGAGCACTATCATCATATCTTTTTAGAGCTTCAAATGAAAACCTTACAAATGTCAAATGGCCAGTAGTATTGATTTTAATGGGTATGGCTTAGCGAAAGTCGGTGTTAAGGAGTGGGTAACGGTTACTAGTGAGCCGTAGACGGTCGTAGTGGTTTAAACACTATCATCATACAGATTAAAAATGAAAGCTTTAAAAAGTAAAGATGGTGGTTAGCACTGGATGTAGTGGATATGGCTTAGTGACATTCATTGTTAAGGGGTGGGGTGAGTTGATGAGTAATTAGAAAAACGCTTCTGAACACTATCACCGGGTTCGAATCCCAGTGGGGTTGTTTAGTGGTAGAATAATATTTGGTTACTTAGTTGTGATTTCGAGCTCTGGTGTTATTAACCCGGCTATGTTTAGAATAGGAGAGGTGGTGTGCTGGTTGCGGAGTATGTTTAGGTGGTACCCCAGACACTGTGGAAGTAACAGGTTCGAATCTCGGTACTTTGTCGTTGGTAAAATTGCCAGTCATCAACATGTGGGTGTCTAGGTGATCATAAGGTTTAGGGTCGCTTTATCCGACCGTGTCGCCGCAGCCACAAGTCCCACCGGTGATGAAAAACACAGGCAGCAGATTTCACCCTTGTACCTACGAGTTACAAAATATAACCTAACTTAAAAATCAAAATATGATATACCCAATACCATAACAGGTGTTACAAAAAATCAATACGCATCTTCATAACGGCTAATCCATGGGATTATCATCCTCGTAATGACTAAGTCAGGTTAATAATATTCCTGATATCCCCGCCATTGCAAATAGTTCGCGTTATTAATAAAGGTTCATATAAAGGTTGGTAGGGGATTAAGAGATTAACACCTATTGTCGCGATATCCAACAAAAATCAATAGCACTACTCTAGATTTTTCTCATATGTGGCGGTTGGGAATTATGGGTTAGGTGTATGTGTCCTCATTCAGTTAAAACAGGTGGTATGAGTAGGAGATATCACAAACAGTATCAGCATATGCCACTCTGATCTTAAATATCAGTAGTTCGTTATTCTTGTGACATTGAAAACGATTGGGGATTGAAGAAGGATGGTGTGCTATGTTATTGGGAGGTTTATATAGATTGATCAATATGCGAAGTTGATAAGGTTACCTCTGTCCGCGCATCGTAGCTGTGTTGTGAGTTGTCGCCTATTACATCCGGGTGCGAGAAATAACCAAAAATAGTTCACATCAACTCAATATACATGCCTCTATATAGCTGCAATGCGAACTTGGCTAGAGTCTACTTTAGGAAAGTATGTATGTTTGTGTATGCGCACTGGTTATAGACGTGTGTAGTATTATTGGAAATCGGCCGTTATGTATACATTATCAGAGTATGTTGCCTTACAGAGCTTGTATAGTATCTATGTATCTGTTACGCAGTATGTTTTGTTCGGTTGCCTTGTAGTATTTGAATGGAGTTTCATGTGGTTGTCTAGTTAATTTTTCCCCAATCAGAATCCACACCAACAGTGTCATTAGATGGTTTTTAACTTGTCTACCCATTGTCCTCGCTTCACATTCATACAATAGTATAGGTTCTATGTAGTGATTAAACACTCTTTTTCTCCTTGTAATTGCCGTCTTTATATTAGTCATTATGTTTTCCACCTTACCAAAGACTATCTTCAACATATCGAACCTTGGTCTATCCTCTTAAAGACAACTTCTTGTAGTCTCTTGGCTACATTTTTCCCGTGTCAAGCTTCATGTCTCTACTCGTCTGTATTAGTGTGTTAGAAGTAAACCAACATCACATAAGACAGCCATATATTACCACAATGTATACAAAAATGAAGCAATACACATTATCCAAGTATATAAATATAGTACTAAATAGGAAGTAGTTGAAAGCATTCAACTGCATTATTACAAGGTAAATTAAATATAGTGATATGTATAACATATCACACACCCGTGTTACATTAGCAAATAAGTACAAAGCACAAGGGTATGAATACTTTGGTGTATTAGTTACATACAAATGGACCATACAATATACCGCCAAGTCCGCTACGGGACCTAACTCGTGTGAAGTTGTGTCTGTAACCAACAGAAATGTGTGTGTGGTAATAACTACGATGTCTGTCTTTCACCATGTATCTGACCTGTTTGCATACTACTACTTTCCTTCGTTCACTTGTAGTATACAACCAATCAGGGTAATTGTCTTAGAATTGACCCACATTTTATGTTAGACAAGCATTGATTGGCTGTTCACTTGTGGTATACAACCAATCAGGTTAATTGTCTTAGAATTTACCCACATTTTATGTTAGACAAGTATTGATTGGCTGTCAACTATGCGGTGGGCGGGGCTTACTGTATGTAATATATATCCAACTCACCACATCTCACTCACTTTGTGATGTACGCAAGAACGACGAAAGATTGGGTCTTCAGTTTTGTGATTATTCAATGACAATTTGCCTTCAAGTTTGGAAAGTTTGCCTTTTACCGTCTTGTCTCAGTATCCACGGACTATCAGCCATATACGGACCTACAGCTTTAGCGGCTATTTCTTCCAGTTTTTGGACATTCACAACTGCCTTGGAAGATTTATCAACCAGATTCTTACCCAGACGCATCCGAAGTGTAAGCAACCTCATTATTCTGCCATAGTTTACAACGTCATCTGCAAAGAAGTCATCGGCGTTTGAAACAAAGACAGAGAAAAAGTGTTCGGGATTGATACGGTTTACTAGACTAGTGAACATACATCTTGTTGTTTGAGTATTTGACTTACCTATCTAGCCAACATCGTGTCATCTACTTTTGGTGAAAGATAGAAACTAAATATATTCAACGCTATATTCAACGGCTCTCTGTGAACGTGTGTCAAGTCGACTGTTGCTTGTTTCAGTAGCAAGTCGCTAGTGAACACGCCTAAAAATACAAAGATGTCAACAAGGCAATCATCTGAGAACCATTTATGTGCAACCTGTGGGAAAGGTTTCTCTGAAAAGCGAAATCTGCTTCGCCATACTCGGACCAGTCACAATACAAAGGAGCAAGTGTATTCATGTCTGTCACAGAACTCAGTGGGTCCGCCTCGTGAGGTTTCTGCTGAGGAAAGGTCCGGTGAGACATCGGAGATTCGGGTGACGAAAATTTACCAGTGAAAGGGAAGTAACCAGTAATTTGACTCTACCCGACCCGAATCGTTGCTCGCCCTTTAAGATTATTCCAGAGGGGTGGCGGAACAGATGTCCGGGCAAGACCGACTGCGCATGTCTGACTGCGCAGTCGATTGTCCCGGAACACCTGATCAGTTGGAGACAAAGGTTGCCGGCAGGCAGTCGACATTTTGGCCTAGTGCTAAGGGAGAGAGAGCAGGACGCCGTGTCTTGACGAGGGTTAAAGACTTCCGACATCATGTCCAGTTGCAGTGACAACGCTTCTCGTCTCCAATGTCGTGCTGTTTGTGTGAAGGTATGTGTACAACCGTTTTCATTAACTAGTGCGGTGTCGGTGATTCAAATTATGAGATTTCGCTAACGCGTGTACTGACCGGCGCGGGAAAGGAGGTCACGTGTGAACAGTGGCAAGCTTGTAGTTTACGACTGTAAAATTAAGCCTGTGGCAAACGCGTGTGTAGCAGCATTGTACTGCTAAGATATTTCATAGGTTAGCAGCGCGTGGCTTATTTACAGCCCCTGTTGATCGGGGAAATCGGGTTCAGGGAAGTGAGACCTATAATTCGAGTTCACACATGGCCAACTTTATAACCTCGAGCGTCGGCGGGGCCAGCGCGGCCGAACCGTTACTCACAGCGCTAACAATAGTAGATTAAGGAGCCGCTTCGGATATATCGAGTGATATATCGATGAAATCGGGCAAGTGCAACGAATCGACTGCACCGGTCGGCCGAACCCTCCGAGGTCGTTTCAAGGTCGTGCCAGGAGTCGAGCGTCTAATCACCAGGTGGCCGACCACTGACTTTCTTCTTGTCTTTCCTCACATCTGTCTTGTAATTAGTTCCCTCGACGGAAGTCCAGCTTAATGTATAGTGGAGTCCTGAGAGGTTGACAGAAGGAGAAGGGACCATTGCGACAGAATTTTTCATATTGAACATGACACCGTTCTAAATGCCCCGACCTGGGACCAGGGAGGGGGGAACGGGGTGTGGATTTCTGCTACAGGGAGATCACCCTGTATATTTATGTGGAGTTCTTGGATGGTGCCTACGGCCTGGTACGTCATCAGCGTTGGCGGATAACAGGAAGGAGGTGAGGGAGTACTGCCATTAGCCCTCCTTAAGGGTGCTTCTATCTTTAAGTACAACTAACTCACTAACCACATGTGTTGTCTAGCTATGTTTCCGCAGAGACCCATATCTCCGACACCAACCTTGACCCAGTCCTACGTTCGTCTGAGAAAGAGGATGTAGGTGGACAGCTGCCACTTTGGTTCTAGGTCCAGTCTGTCCTCGACCATTGGAGCAGCCAGTGAAGGAGTGCGGCCCTTATGGGAAGGGTCCACATGTCTGAGTAATGGGGACTTAAGTGTATATGCTGTGGGTAAGTCTGATTCATGGTGCTCTCACTGAGTGTTATCCTCCACAGATTCTATCTTGTTGAGAGCAGAGCCATGATCTGGGGGCGAGTCCAGTGATCTGGACTAGGGCGACAGCCGGTGTGAACAGCTGGGAAGTCCACTACCGCAGCAAGCAGTACGTACAATCGAGAGTACGTCTCAGGAGGGGCTCCAGCTACCGCCTCGCCCACTCCACGTCTGATAGCCCAGGTTATGAGCCAGGACAACACCATATCGCCTTGTTCGTTACTCCAGCTGGGCAAGTATCTGATTGTTGTTAGTGTCCAGGTTGTGACCCTGACTGACTGCCTGCATGCCAAATAATGCTGATGTCTCCGCTACCAAGTGCCTGGTACCCTGTGGTGCCTGATATTGTGGAAGAACTTGTGTCTGTTTTGAACTCTGTCTAACGTGACACGTTTCAGCGGGAGAGGTATCTGTGCTGTGATATCTGCGGTATGAGTCGGATGATCTGCGCGGGTTGCATAGACAGTTAGGACTGCTACTACCATTGAGTGAGAGATCACCCTCTTGCTATACCCGCAGTACCATCAGACTTTTCCCGACGCTTCAGAGGAGTGTTCTAGTTCCTCAGCTTCTGAGAGACAGTCTTTATCCCTACTCTAAGGTGATCCAGACTTCAGGGACGTCATCCACCGAAGGTCCCAAGTACCAGTGAGTCAACTCGCCAGCCATCCTATCCAAGTGGAGAAACCTATACCTGGAGGGAGGCCTGAGAGACTTGGTGAGCGTGTCTGACTTACCCAATAGTGTGACTTGAGGCCCTGACGATGATGACACTTCCTCCAGGAGGCTACTCGATCCTTGCCACGTCTTATCTCGCATAGATACTGCAAGGTCTATCTCAGAATCATCATCATTCTCATTCATCCATTCATCTTGTATAATACATCATATTGGTAGCATAGTTAGCTGCCAGAGTTGCGTCATGAATTCAGGACGAAGTTTGAAAGGGGTAACGTCCCTTGGTTGAGAGTGAGGGAGATAGGGTTCCAAGGGTCGAAGGGGTTTGTGGACTGAAGTCACCTATGTCCCAGGGCTAAAGGTATCCCGTTGTTAAAGTGTGATAGCAGGTTCCCCTCACCCCAGGGAGTGCTACACCTGTGGTCATATATTTAACAGGAAAGACAACCTACAACGTCACATTACAAAGGAACACACTACCCCAGGAGTATCACCCAGTGTAATACCAGCAGACGCTTCAACAATCGCTTCAGCAACACTACGTAAGAGACACGTGGCTACTAATAGTGATGTGGCAGTCAGCGAGAAGAAGACTAAACAAGACGAAAACTCCCAACCAGTCAGTGACACACAACCCACGGATGAAGCGGCTTCTTTACACACTCTTCCAGATGATATTAGACAAGTATACACCGACAACTGGAGTAGTATCAAAACACATCACAAGATAAACAAATATATGTCTGTCTATACATTTTATATTAGCCCACACACAATCCACCCTAAAGACTGGACATCTACCTTGAACAAGATCTTTACCATTCAAAAGAGCATATTCAAAATCAACTTTAGTTATCATATAGTCCTTAGGCACAGCGAAACAGACGCTCTTCGATTGTATCACGCATCTTCAAATAATGCTTCTGTCTTAGAACTTCCACAACTAATCAAAAATAGACAAGACTTTGACGATTTTGTCAAAATAGTACACGAACATGACGTTCTTACCTACGCTATGCAACAACGTCCAAATACCAAATACACTACAGAGACGATTCCAGCTATATGTTTTTATGTCTATCATATCCCAGAATTCCGGCTTGTTTAATAAATAACGCCCCTTTTATGACCCACGTTGGATACCACTGTGCATGATCATACTAGATATAACATTCCATATTTAACCATCCGTTTTGTATACTGGTATTACGCTTGTTCCTTTTTGTGTGTGTAAACTTTGCTGGCAATACTGTAAAATAAACAGTTTTATGTATTATAAGTCCATTCCAACGTATCTGCTAAAGAAACACATACATAATAATCAACCATCTCTTCACACTCTTTGTTCTTTCTTTCTAACACAAAGTGTCTCTGTCTTTCATAGATAACTTCACTACTTTTCCATGTCACTTCACCAAGATACTCCAAACCGCCATTGTACACGAGCTCCAATGAATCAGTCATAACATTTATGGCAATGCAATATGTGGCTCCACCTAGGATAGTTTCGATATCAGCTAAGTAGTCATCAGCAAAGAGCCATTACCCATGGCTGACATCTTCAACTTTCTATACTACAATGTCTTCTACATTAACCTTCCATTGTTCCATCTTTCAACAATACAAAGGGTGGTCTCGAAGTTTAGCTAACATAAATTTCGTACTTTGTCCACCGCTTTCACACTTTGTCGTTTCAATAGTGACAAGTCTGTAACCAACACTGTCTGTTATGAAATCAACCTTTCTTAAAACCACGTCTGCCTTAATGAACCCTTGAATACCCTCTACCACATCTTCTAACCGACTTTCAACGTTTCATACCAAATAAAATTAACACTATCTTTTATTACAGAGCAGCCGGTTTTCTGCTGACTGGGCAGATTTTTCAACCCAATGGAGATAAATCATGTGTCCCCCCTAACTTATACCTATACTTAGGCTATATCTGTATATTAAGTGAAGCGGGCAATAAAATTGCGATTTATTAGTTTTAAATGTTAATTAAAATTTAATCACACAAATTAAAATTAAAATTACTTAATATACAGATATAGCCTAAGTATAGGTATAAGTTAGGTATATGACGTATATCGATCTTACCTCTTGCGCAATAAAATTGCGATTTATTAGTTTTAAATGTTAATTAAAATTTAATCACACAAATTAAAATTTTTCCATTTCTGACACTAGTTTGCATCCATGTCTCTTAATAAAGAGTTTGTTGTGTTTGATGCATAGTTAGGGTTAGGGTTAGTAAGAAATAGTTTGTTGTGTTTGATGTATTTGATGTATATAATGCCTATGTTTCTTAGGTTCTTTTAGGCGATCAGAGTTAGGTACTCTGGTAGTCCAAGGATTTGGTCTCAGGAACACAATCTCTTGTGTTGTTTTCAAGTTCTTCTTAGAGGTGATGGTTGATGACCATATTCGTTGCCTAGAATAGCGCCTAGTATGTTAGCGGGGACACATGATTTATCTCCATTGGGTTGGAAAATCTGCCCAGTCAGAAGAAAATCGGCTGCTCTGTAATAAAAGATAATGTTAATATTATTTGGTATGAGACGTTGAAAGTCGGTTAGAAGATGTGGTAGAGGGTATTCAAGGGTTCATTAAGGCAGACGTGGTTTTAAGAAAGGTTGATTTCATAACAGACAGTGTTGGTTGCAGACTTGTCACTATTGCAGATGTACAATGGCGGTTTGGAGTATCTTGGTGAAGTGACATGGAAAAGTTGTGAAGTTATCTATGAAAGACAGAGACACTTTGTGTTAGAAAGAAAGAACAAAGAGTGTGAAGAGATGGTTGATTATTATGTATAAGTGTTTCTTTAGCAGATACGTTGGAATGGTAAGTTGAAACTTTCGGTAATGTAAAAACGGGAAAGTGCTGTCGTTGATGATTGTGTCTTGTGAAATGTCTGTTCAGATAAAAGTTCAAGATACTTTTGACATAACTACAGAAGCAATATTTTTTACCTACTTATTTAAAAGTTTACACGAGATATTTATAAGTATGGTTGAGATATTTCATGTTTTGGCCAACCTTTTACCCCCTTTGGCTAACATATTTTCTTACTTGGGTCAACATATTTCATAGTTTAGCCCATATTTTTTCCTCTTTGGTTAACAAATTTTCCTACTTTTCATAAGTTTGATGTAAATTTGTCTTTACTTGATCAATATTTTTCTTCTTAGGTTAACACATTTTCCTAAGTTTTATAAGTTTTGTGTAAATTTTTTCTTTACTTGGGCAATATTTTTCTCATTAGGTTAACTCATTTTCCTAAGTTTTATAAGTTTTGTGTAAATTTTTCTTCACTTGGGTGATATTTTTCTCATTAGGTTAACACATTTTCCTAATGTTTATAAGTATGGTTGAGATATTTCTTCACTTGGTCAATATTTTTCTCCTTTGGTTAACACATTTTCCTAAGTTTTATAAGTTTTGTGTAAATATTTTCTTTACTTTGGCAATATTTTTCTCATTAGGTCAACACATTTTCCTAATTTTTATAAGAAGTTATTACCACACCCGCTCACCACATGACACTCATATGTACTGTCAACACTAAAAACCAATCAGTGAACGCACTTATAATACATAAAACTGTTTATTTTACAGTATTTCCAGCAAAGTTTACACACACAAAAAGGAACAAGCGTAATACCAGTATACAAAACGGATGGTTAAATATGGAATGTTATATCTAGTATGATCATGCACAGTGGTGTCTAACGTGGGTTATAAAAGGGGCGTTATTTATTAAACAAGCCGGAATTCTGGGATATGATAGACATAAAAACATATAGCTGGAATCGTCTCTGTAGTGTATTTGGTATTTGGACGTTGTTGCATAGCGTAGGTAAGAACGTCATGTTCGTGTACTATTTTGACAAAATCGTCAAAGTCTTGTCTATTTTTGATTAGTTGTGGAAGTTCTAAGACAGAAGCATTATTTGAAGATGCGTGATAGGCTACAATCGAAGAGCGTCTGTTTCGCTGTGCCTAAGGACTATATGATAACTAAAGTTGATTTTGAATATGCTCTTTTGAATGGTAAAGATCTTGTTCAAGGTAGATGCCCAGTCTTTAGGGTGGATTGTGTGTGGGATAATATAAAATGTATAGACAGACATATATTTGTTTATCTTGTGATGTGTTTTGATACTACTCCAGTTGTCGGTGTATACTTGTCTAATATCATCTGGAAGAGTGTGTAAAGAAGCCGCTTCATCCGTGGGTTGTGTGTCACTGACTGGTTGGGAGTTTTCGTCTTGTTTAGTCTTCTCCTCGCTGACTGCCACATCACTATTAGTAGCCACATGTCTCTTACGTAGTGTTGCTGAAGCGGGTGTTGAAGCGTGTTCTGGTATTACACTGGGTGATACTCCTGGGATAGTGTGTTCCTTTGTAATGTGACGTTGTAGGTTGTCTTTCCTGTTAAATATATGACCACAGGTGTGGCATGAATACACTTACTCCTTGGTATTGTGACTGGTCCGAGTATGGCGAAGCAGATTGCGCTTTTCAGAGAAACCTTTCCCACAGGTTGCACATAAATGGTTCTCAGATGATTGCCTTGTTGACATCTTTGTATTTTTAGGCGTGTTCACTAGCGACTTGCTACTGAGACAAGCAACAGTCGATTTGACACACGTTCACAGAGAGCCGATGAATATAGCGTTGAATATATTTAGTTTCTATCATTCACCAAAGGTAGATGACACGATGTTGGCTAGATAGGTAAGTCAAATACTCAAACAACAAGATGTATGTTCACTAGTCTAGTAAACCGTATCAATCCCGAACACTTTTTCTCTGTCTTTGTTTCAAACGCCGATGACTTCTTTGCAGATGACGTTGTAAACTATGGCAGAATAATGAGGTTGCTTACACTTCGGATGCGTCTGGGTAAGAATCTGGTTGATAAATCTTCCAAGGCAGTTGTGAATGTCCAAAAACTGGAAGAAATAGCCGCTAAAGCTGTAGGTCCGTATATGGCTGATAGTCCGTGGATACTGAGACAAGACGGTAAATGGCAAACTTTCTAAACTTGAAGGCAAATTGTCATTGAATAATCACAAAACTGAAGACCCAATCTTTCGTCGTTCTTGCGTACATCACAAAGTGAGTGAGATGTGGTGAGTTGGATGTATATTACATACAGTAAGCCCCGCCCACCGCATAGTTGACAGCCAATCAATACTTGTCTAACATAAAATGTGGGTAAATTCTAAGACAATTAACCTGATTGGTTGTATACCACAAGTGAACAGCCAATCAATGCTTGTCTAACATAACATGTGGGTCAATTCTAAGACAATTACCCTGATTGGTTGTATACAACAAGTGAACGAAGGAATGTACTGGTATGCAAACAGGTCAGATACATGGTGAAAGACAGACATCGTAGTTATTACCAAACACGCATTTCTGTTGGTTACAGACACAACTTCACACGAGTTAGGTCCCGTAGCGGATTTGGCGGTATATTGTATGCTCCATTTGTATGTAACTAATACACCAACGTATTCATACCCTTGTGCTTTGTACTTATTTGCTAATGTAACACGGGTGTGTGATATTTTATACATATCACTATATTTAATTTACCTTGTAATAATGCAGTTGAATGCTTTCAACTACTTCCTATTTAGTACTATATTTATATACTGGGATAATGTGTATTGCTTCATTTTTGTATACATTATGGTAATATATGGCTGTCTTATGTGATGTTGGTTTACTTCTAACACACTAATACAGACGAGTAGAGACATGAAGCTTGACACGGGAAAAATGTAGCCAAGAGACTACAAGAAGTTGTCTTTAAGAGGATAGACCAAGGTTCGATATGTTGAAGATAGTCTTTGGTAAGGTGGAAAACATAATGACTAATATAATGACGGCAATTACAAGGAGAAAAAGAGTGTTTAATCACTACATAGAACCTATACTATTGTATGAATGTGAAGCGAGGACATTGGGTAGGCAAGTTAAAAACCATCTAATGACACTGTGGGTGTGGATTCTGATTGGGGAAAAATTAACTAGACAACTACATGAAACTCCATTCAAATACTACAAGGTAACCGAACAAAACATACTGCGTAACAGATACATAGATACTATACAAGCTCTGTAAGGCAACATACTCTGATAATGTATACATAACGGCCGATTTCCAATAATACTACACACGTCTATAACCAAGTTCGCATTGCAGCTATATAGAGGCATGTATATTGAGTTGATGTGAAATATTTTTAGTTATTTCTCGCACCCGGATGTAATAGGCGACAACTCACAACACAGCTACGATGCGCGGACAGAGGTAACCTGATCAACTTCGCATATTGATCAATCTATATAAACCTCCCAATAACATAGCACACCATCCTTCTTCAATCCCCAATCGTTTTCAATGTCACAAGAATAACGAACTACTGATATTTAAGATCAGAGTGGCATATGCTGATACTGTTTGTTATATCTCCTACTCATACCACCTGTTTTAACTGAACATACACCTAACCCATAATTCCCAACCGCCACATATGATAAAAATCGAGAGTAGTGCTATTGATTTTTGTTGGATATCGCGACAATAGGTGTTAATCTCTTAATCCCCTACCAACCTTTATATGAACCTTTATTAATAACGCGAACTATTTGCAATGGCGGGGATATCAGGAATATTATTAACCTGACTTGGTCATTACGAGGATGATAATCCCATGGATTAGCCGTTATGAAGATGCGTATTGATTTTTTGTAACACCTGTTATGGTATTGGGTATATCATATTTTGAATTTTAAGTTAGGTTATATTTTGTAACTCGTAGGTACAAGGGTGAAATCTGCTGCCTGTGTTTTTCATCAACGGTGGGACCTGTGGGTGCGGCGACACGGTCGGATAAAGCGACCCTACACCTTATGATCACCTAGACACCCACGTGTTGATGACTGGCAATTTTACCAACGACAAAGTACCGAGATTCGAACCTGTCACTTCCACAGTGTCTGGAGTACCACCTAAACATACTCCGCAACCAGCACACCACCTCTCTTATTCTAAACATAGCCGGGTTAATAACACCAGAGCTCGAAATCACAACTAAGTAACCAAATATTATTCTACCACTAGACAACCCCACTGGGATTCGAACCCGATGATAGTGTTCAGAAGCGTTTTTCTAATTACTCATCCACTCACCCCACCCCTTAACAATGAATGTCACTAAGCCATATCCACTACATCCAGTGCTAACCACCATCTTTACTTTTTAAAGCTTTCATTTTTAATCTGTATGATGATAGTGTTTAAACCACTACGACTGTCTACGGATCACTAGTAACCGCTACCCACTCCTTAACACCGACTTTCGCTAAGCCATACCCATTAAAATCAATACTACTGGCCATTTGACATTTGTAAGGTTTTCATTTGAAGCTCTAAAAAGATATGATGATAGTGCTAGGAAACATTTACCTAGCTACCTCGCCACTCACCCATCCCTTAACAACTAACGCCACTAAGACCCGCCGACTACAACCCATGATAACAATAATCATTAAATTTTAATTTTAAACAAATAAAATTTTTCAAAAAGGGGAGGTAATATCACAAAAACAGACGATTATTTACTCATGAGTTATGTCCCGCACCTGCTTCTTTGCGCTTAATAAAAACGACCGCTCCTCCCGGCTCCTACCGCTCCTCCTTCTTTATTCTTAGTAAAAGAGGAGCGCTCCTTCTCCAGGGGGGGGGGGTGTAGACCTCCTATATAACTACTCTCTTCCCCTTGTGGTGTTTACACGGGGATCTCCTCTGGGAACGTGGTCGAAGAAGGACCAAATTTGTGCTTGAAAGTGGCCCTTCAATAACTATTACCTTCCCTCAGCCCCGTCTCTCTCCTGTGACAATGGTGTCAGGGAATCCCAGCTTTTCTTGTTCTCTCTCCTATAGGACGTCTCTCCGGTTGGATTGAGTTCCGCTTCACTGTCCTCCTAGTCTGTTTCGGATTTGTACTTCCATCTGGAGGGTCCTCACACTATTTCCCTACTCTCATAAGTAGGCTCATAAGATGTACAGGTGGGTACGAGGTTTTAGGGATGACCAGTTCTCCATGGTCGTTATCTCTTGTCCCCTCTTTCTGGTACAGTAACTTGTCTCTTACATAGAAATTATCTGCCCTTGGAGGATTATGCGCACTTGGCACATTTCTTAAACACGGTTTTAGTGAATCCTTTTGGGGTTGCACAGCCCTAATTTCTCGAGGTAAAAATTCTATTTAATGAATAGACGTATTCGATACTGTGGCCTCACAGTGCAACATACGCCTTTTGAGACCTGGACACTTACTAATCAAATTGAACAGCACATACATGCTTTGAATACAAATTTTATTGACCGGTTCTAAGAATGACTTGGATACATTAAATAATAGATGTATGTATACGACACGATCTGAATATTGAAGAAGGTTGGCTACTAAAGAAGATATATCAAAGAACATTGAAATACTTTGGTCACTTGAAACGTCATGAAAGCTTTGAGAGAACAATAATGGAGGTGTATAAACCCAGGAAAAGAGGAAGAGGAAGGCCAAAGTGATAATGGGTGCAGGATGTGGCAGATGATCTACAGATGCGTGAATCCGACATGGGACATCTTGGTTATGACCGAGCAGTTTTCAGGAAGGTTGTTATAGGAGCGAAATTCTGCAAAGGAGATGTTACTGAAATTAGATCTCGTAGAATTCCAGTATGTTTCTTATTCTTGATCTGCCACATTCTAAGGATGTTTCTGTACCATTTAATCTCAGTATCTTCCATTGTTGTTGTTGTTGTTTTTTACCAGCATAGAGTAAACCATTGTTTCAGGAGCTGGCTGCAGACTCGACTGTCACTGTGCTCACTCTCAGGATTGTGGTGTGGATGGAGAGTGTCCTAGCAATGACACATGTAGATGGCCATACTTTGGATCAGACTGCCAACATGGTTATTTCTTGTTAAGAATATTTCAGTTGCTTTCGGAGTTAGACGGCTCGTATTTCAACAGCAGCCAACAACAACAACAACAACAACAACAACAACAACAACAACAACAACAACAACAACAACAACAACAATTACAACAACAACCAAATCAGTGCAACGCGTAAAGTAGCTAGAGAATAGGAATATAATAATTGGTCTGTCTGTACCGTCAATAGAAAGATAATGTCCCATATCAAGTGTTCTGTCGGAAGTGATTCTGTCTCTATCAGTATATTACTGTTGAAAAGTGTTGTTGTTATTGTTGTTATTTTTCGTCTTTATTGTTATCTTCTTCTTTTATTCTTAACTGTGATGATCATGATGATGATGATGATGATGATGATGATGATGATGATGATGATGATGATGTTGATGATGATGATGATGATGATGATGATGATGATGATGATGATGATGATGATGATGATGATGATGATGATGATAATGATGATGATGATGATGATGATGATCACAACCGTGTGTGTGACACCAACAACTGCAGTATCACAACCGTGTGTACGACACCAACAACTGCAGTATCACAACCGTGTGTATGACACCAACAACTGCACTATCACAACCGTGTGTATGACACCGACAACTGCAGTATCACAACCGTGTGTATGACACCAACAACTGCAATATCTCAACCGTGTGTACGACACCAACAACTGCAATATCACAACCGTGTGTATGACACCAACAACTGCACTATCACAACCGTGTGTATGACACCAATAACTGCAGTATCACAACCGTGTGTATGACACCAACAACTGCACTATCACAACCGTGTGTATGACACCTACAACTGCAGTATCACAACCGTGTGTACGACAACAACAACTTCACTATCTCAACCGTGTGTATGATAGCAACAACTGCAATATCAAAACCGTGTGTATGACACAAACAACTGCACTATCACAACCGTGAGTATGACACCAACACCTGCACTATCACAACCGTGTGTATGACACCAACAACTACACTATCACAACCGTGTGTATGACACCAACAACTGCAGTATCACAACCGTGTTACGACACCAACAACTGCACTATCACATGCGTGTGTATGACACCAACAACTGCAATATCACAACCGTGTCTATGACACCAACAACTGCACTATCACAACCGTGTTTATGACACCAGCAACTGCACTATCACAAGCGTGTGTATGACACCAACAACTGCAATATCACAGCCGTGTGTATGACACCAACAACTGCACTATCACAACCGTGTGTATGACACCAACAACTGCAATATCACAACCGTGTGTATGACACCAACAACTGCAATATCACAACCGTGTGTACGACACCAACAACTGCACTATCACAGCCGTGTGTATGACACCAGCAACTGAAATATCACAACCATGTGTATGACACCAACAACTGCAGTATCACAGCAGTGTGTATGACACCAACACCAGCACTATCAAAAAGTATGTATGAAACTAACAACTGCACAATCACAACCCGTGTGTATGACACCAGCAACTGCACTATCACAACCGTGTGTATGACACCAACAACTGCACTATCACAACCGTGTGTATGACACCAACAATTGCAATATCACAACCGTGTGTATGACACCAACAACTGCACTATCACAACCGTGTGTATGACACCAACAACTGCAATATCACAACCGTGTGTATGACACCAACAACTGCACTATCAAAATTGTGTGTATGACACCAACACCAGCACTATCAAAAAGTATGTATGAAACTAACAACTGCACAATTACAACCCGTGTGTATGACACCAACAACTGCACTATCACAACCGTGTGTATGACACCAACAATTTCAATATCACAACCGTGTGTATGACACCAACAACTGCACTATCACAACCGTGTGTATGACACCAACAACTGCATTATCACAGCCGTGTGTACGACACCAACAACTGCACGATCAAAGCCGTGTGTATGACACCAACAACTGCAATATCACAACCGTGTGTATGACACCAACAACTGCACTATCAAAATTGTGTGTATGACACCAACACCAGCACTATCAAAAAAGTATGTATGAAACTAACAACTGCACAATTACAACCCGTGTGTATGACACCAGCAATTGCACAATCACAACCCGTGTGTATGACACCAACAACTGCACTATCACAATCCGTGTGTATGACACCAATAACTACACTATCAAAATTGTGTGTAAGACACCAACAACTGCACAATCACAACCCGTGTGTATGACACCAACAACTGCACTATCACAACCGTGTGTATGACGTCAACAACTGCACTATCACAAATGTGTGTATGACACCAACAACTGCACTATCACGACCGTGTGTATGACACCAACAACTGCACTATCACAACCGTGTTTATGACACCAACAACTGCACTATCACAACCGTGTGTACGACACCAACAACTGCAATATCACAACCGTGTGTATGACACCAACAACTGCAATATCACAACCGTGTGTACGACACCAACAACTGCAATATCACAACCGTGTGTATGACACCAACAACTGCACTATCACAACCTTGAGTATGACACCAACAACTGCAGTATCACAACCGTGTCTACGACACCAACATGTGCACTATCACAACCGTGTTTATGACACCAACAACTGCAGTATCACAACCGTGTGTATGACACCAACAACTGCAGTATCACAACCGTGTGTATGACACCAACAACTGCAGTATCACAACCGTGTGTACGACACCAACAACTGCAGTATCACAACCGTGTGTATGACACCAACAACTGCACTATCACAACCGTGTGTATGACACCGACAACTGCAGTATCACAACCGTGTGTATGACACCAACAACTGCAATATCTCAACCGTGTGTACGACACCAACAACTGCAATATCACAACCGTGTGTATGACACCAACAACTGTACTATCACAACCGTGTGTATGACACCAATAACTGCAGTATCACAACCGTGTGTATGACACCAACAACTGCACTATCACAACCGTGTGTATGACACCTACAACTGCAGTATCACAACCGTGTGTACGACAACAACAACTTCACTATCACAACCGTGTGTATGATAGCAACAACTGCAATATCACAACCGTGTGTATGACACAAACAACTGCACTATCACAAGCGTGAGTATGACACCAACACCTGCACTATCACAACCGTGTGTATGACACCAACAACTGCACTATCACAACCGTGTGTATGACACCAACAACTGCAGTATCACAACCGTGTAACGACACCAACAACTGCACTATCACAACCGTGTGCATGACACCAACAACTGCAATATCACAACCGTGTGTATGACACCAACAACTGCAATATCACAGCCGTGTGTATGACACCAACAACGGCACTATCACAACCGTGTGTATGACACCAACAACTGCAATATCACAACCGTGTGTATGACACCAGCAACTGTACTATCACAACCGTGTGTATGACACCAACAACTGCAATATCACAGCCGTGTTTATGACACCAACAACTGCACTATCACATCCGTGTGTATGACACCAACAACTGCAATATCACAACCGTATCTATGACACCAACAACTGCACTATCACAACCGTGTATATGGCACCAACAACTGCAATATCACAACCGTGTTTATGACACCAGCAACTGCACTATTACAAGCGTGTGAATGACACCAACAACTGCAATATCACAGCCGTGTGTATGACACCAACAACTGCACTATCACAACCGTGTGTATGACACCAACAACTGCAATATCACAACCGTGTGTATGACACCAACAACTGCAATATCACAACCGTGTGTACGACACCAACAACTGCACTATCACAGCCGTGTGTATGACACCAGCAACTGAAATATCACAACCATATGTATGACACCAACAACTGCAGTATCACAGCCGTGTGTATGACACCAACAACTGCACTATCACAACCGTGTGTACGACACGAACAACTGCAATATCACAACCGTGTGTATGACACCAACAACTGCACTATCACAACCTTGTGTATGACACCAACAACTGCAGTATCACAACCGTGTGTACGACACCAACAACTGCACTATCACAACCGTGTGTATGACACCAACAACTGCAGTATCACAACCGTGTGTATGACACCAACAACTGCAGTATCACAGCCGTGTGTATGACACCAACAACTGCATTATCACAGCCGTGTGTACGACACCAACAACTGCACGATCACAATCGTGTGTATGACACCGACAACTGCAGTATCACAACCGTGTGTATGACACCAACAACTGCAATATCTCAACCGTGTGTACGACACCAACAACTGCAATATCACAACCGTGTGTATGACACCAACAACTGCACTATCACAACCGTGTGTATGACACCAATAACTGCAGTATCACAACCGTGTGTATGACACCAACAACTGCAATATCACAACCGTGTGTATGACACCAACAACTGCAGTATCACAACCGTGTGTACGACAACAACAACTTCACTATCACAACCGTGTGTATGATAGCAACAACTGCAATATCACAACCGTGTGTATGACACCAACAACTGCACTATCACAACCGTGAGTATGACACCAACACCTGCACTATCACAACCGTGTGTATGACACCAACAACTGCACAATCACAACCGTGTGTATGACACCAACAACTGCAGTATCACAACCGTGTTACGACACCAACAACTGCACTATCACAAATGTGTGTATGACACCAACAACTGCACTATCACGACCGTGTGTATGACACCAACAACTGCACTATCACAACCGTGTTTATGACACCAACAACTGCACTATCACAACCGTGTGTACGACACCAACAACTGCAATATCACAACCGTGTGTATGACACCAACAACTGCAATATCACAACCGTGTGTACGACACCAACAACTGCAATATCACAACCGTGTGTATGACACCAACAACTGCACTATCACAACCTTGAGTATGACACCAACAACTGCAGTATCACAACCGTGTCTACGACACCAACATGTGCACTATCACAACCGTGTTTATGACACCAACAACTGCAGTATCACAACCGTGTGTATGACACCAACAACTGCAGTATCACAACCGTGTGTATGACACCAACAACTGCAGTATCACAACCGTGTGTACGACACCAACAACTGCAGTATCACAACCGTGTGTATGACACCAACAACTGCACTATCACAACCGTGTGTATGACACCGACAACTGCAGTATCACAACCGTGTGTATGACACCAACAACTGCAATATCTCAACCGTGTGTACGACACCAACAACTGCAATATCACAACCGTGTGTATGACACCAACAACTGTACTATCACAACCGTGTGTATGACACCAATAACTGCAGTATCACAACCGTGTGTATGACACCAACAACTGCACTATCACAACCGTGTGTATGACACCTACAACTGCAGTATCACAACCGTGTGTACGACAACAACAACTTCACTATCACAACCGTGTGTACGATAGCAACAACTGCAATATCACAACCGTGTGTATGACACAAACAACTGCACTATCACAAGCGTGAGTATGACACCAACACCTGCACTATCACAACCGTGTGTATGACACCAACAACTGCACTATCACAACCGTGTGTATGACACCAACAACTGCAGTATCACAACCGTGTAACGACACCAACAACTGCACTATCACAACCGTGTGTATGACACCAACAACTGCAATATCACAACCGTGTGTATGACACCAACAACTGCAATATCACAGCCGTGTGTATGACACCAACAACGGCACTATCACAACCGTGTGTATGACACCAACAACTGCAATATCACAACCGTGTGTATGACACCAGCAACTGTACTATCACAACCGTGTGTATGACACCAACAACTGCAATATCACAGCCGTGTGTATGACACCAACAACTGCACTATCACATCCGTGTGTATGACACCAACAACTGCAATATCACAACCGTATCTATGACACCAACAACTGCACTATCACAACCGTGTATATGGCACCAACAACTGCAATATCAAAACCGTGTTTATGACACCAGCAACTGCACTATTACAAGCGTGTGAATGACACCAACAACTGCAATATCACAGCCGTGTGTATGACACCAACAACTGCAATATCACAACCGTGTGTATGACACCAACAACTGCAATATCACAACCGTGTGTATGACACCAACAACTGCAATATCACAACCGTGTGTACGACACCAACAACTGCACTATCACAGCCGTGTGTATGACACCAGCAACTGAAATATCACAACCATATGTATGACACCAACAACTGCAGTATCACAGCCGTGTGTATGACACCAACAACTGCACTATCACAACCGTGTGTACGACACCAACAACTGCAATATCACAACCGTGTGTATGACACCAACAACTGCACTATCACAACCTTGTGTATGACACCAACAACTGCAGTATCACAACCGTGTGTACGACACCAACAACTGCACTATCACAACCGTGTGTATGACACCAACAACTGCAGTATCACAACCGTGTGTATGACACCAACAACTGCAGTATCACAGCCGTGTGTATGACACCAACAACTGCATTATCACAGCCGTGTGTACGACACCAACAACTGCACAATCACAACCGTGTGTATGACACCAACAACTGCAGTATCACAACCGTGTTACGACACCAACAACTGCACTATCACAAATGTGTGTATGACACCAACAACTGCACTATCACGACCGTGTGTATGACACCAACAACTGCACTATCACAACCGTGTTTATGACACCAACAACTGCACTATCACAACCGTGTGTACGACACCAACAACTGCAATATCACAACCGTGTGTATGACACCAACAACTGCAATATCACAACCGTGTGTACGACACCAACAACTGCAATATCACAACCGTGTGTATGACACCAACAACTGCACTATCACAACCTTGAGTATGACACCAACAACTGCAGTATCACAACCGTGTCTACGACACCAACATGTGCACTATCACAACCGTGTTTATGACACCAACAACTGCAGTATCACAACCGTGTGTATGACACCAACAACTGCAGTATCACAACCGTGTGTATGACACCAACAACTGCAGTATCACAACCGTGTGTACGACACCAACAACTGCAGTATCACAACCGTGTGTATGACACCAACAACTGCACTATCACAACCGTGTGTATGACACCGACAACTGCAGTATCACAACCGTGTGTATGACACCAACAACTGCAATATCTCAACCGTGTGTACGACACCAACAACTGCAATATCACAACCGTGTGTATGACACCAACAACTGTACTATCACAACCGTGTGTATGACACCAATAACTGCAGTATCACAACCGTGTGTATGACACCAACACCTGCACTATCACAACCGTGTGTATGACACCTACAACTGCAGTATCACAACCGTGTGTACGACAACAACAACTTCACTATCACAACCGTGTGTATGATAGCAACAACTGCAATATCACAACCGTGTGTATGACACAAACAACTGCACTATCACAAGCGTGAGTATGACACCAACACCTGCACTATCACAACCGTGTGTATGACACCAACAACTGCACTATCACAACCGTGTGTATGACACCAACAACTGCAGTATCACAACCGTGTAACGACACCAACAACTGCACTATCACAACCGTGTGTATGACACCAACAACTGCAATATCACAACCGTGTGTATGACACCAACAACTGCAATATCACAGCCGTGTGTATGACACCAACAACGGCACTATCACAACCGTGTGTATGACACCAACAACTGCAATATCACAACCGTGTGTATGACACCAGCAACTGTACTATCACAACCGTGTGTATGACACCAACAACTGCAATATCACAGCCGTGTGTATGACACCAACAACTGCACTATCACATCCGTGTGTATGACACCAACAACTGCAATATCACAACCGTGTATATGGCACCAACAACTGCAATATCACAACCGTGTTTATGACACCAGCAACTGCACTATTACAAGCGTGTGAATGACACCAACAACTGCAATATCACAGCCGTGTGTATGACACCAACAACTGCACTATCACAACCGTGTGTATGACACCAACAACTGCAATATCACAACCGTGTGTATGACACCAACAACTGCAATATCACAACCGTGTGTACGACACCAACAACTGCACTATCACAGCCGTGTGTATGACACCAGCAACTGAAATATCACAACCATATGTATGACACCAACAACTGCAGTATCACAGCCGTGTGTATGACACCAACAACTGCACTATCACAACCGTGTGTACGACACCAACAACTGCAATATCACAACCGTGTGTATGACACCAACAACTGCACTATCACAACCTTGTGTATGACACCAACAACTGCAGTATCACAACCGTGTGTACGACACCAACAACTGCACTATCACAACCGTGTGTATGACACCAACAACTGCAGTATCACAACCGTGTGTATGACACCAACAACTGCAGTATCACAGCCGTGTGTATGACACCAACAACTGCATTATCACAGCCGTGTGTACGACACCAACAACTGCACGATCACAATCGTGTGTATGACACCGACAACTGCAGTATCACAACCGTGTGTATGACACCAACAACTGCAATATCTCAACCGTGTGTACGACACCAACAACTGCAATATCACAACCGTGTGTATGACACCAACAACTGCACTATCACAACCGTGTGTATGACACCAATAACTGCAGTATCACAACCGTGTGTATGACACCAACAACTGCAATATCACAACCGTGTGTATGACACCAACAACTGCAGTATCACAACCGTGTGTACGACAACAACAACTTCACTATCACAACCGTGTGTATGATAGCAACAACTGCAATATCACAACCGTGTGTATGACACAAACAACTGCACTATCACAACCGTGAGTATGACACCAACACCTGCACTATCACAACCGTGTGTATGACACCAACAACTACACTATCACAACCGTGTGTATGACACCAACAACTGCAGTATCACAACCGTGTTACGACACCAACAACTGCACTATCACAAATGTGTGTATGACACCAACAACTGCACTATCACGACCGTGTGTATGACACCAACAACTGCACTATCACAACCGTGTTTATGACACCAACAACTGCACTATCACAACCGTGTGTACGACACCAACAACTGCAATATCACAACCGTGTGTATGACACCAACAACTGCAATATCACAACCGTGTGTACGACACCAACAACTGCAATATCACAACCGTGTGTATGACACCAACAACTGCACTATCACAACCTTGAGTATGACACCAACAACTGCAGTATCACAACCGTGTCTACGACACCAACATGTGCACTATCACAACCGTGTTTATGACACCAACAACTGCAGTATCACAACCGTGTGTATGACACCAACAACTGCAGTATCACAACCGTGTGTATGACACCAACAACTGCAGTATCACAACCGTGTGTACGACACCAACAACTGCAGTATCACAACCGTGTGTATGACACCAACAACTGCACTATCACAACCGTGTGTATGACACCGACAACTGCAGTATCACAACCGTGTGTATGACACCAACAACTGCAATATCTCAACCGTGTGTACGACACCAACAACTGCAATATCACAACCGTGTGTATGACACCAACAACTGTACTATCACAACCGTGTGTATGACACCAATAACTGCAGTATCACAACCGTGTGTATGACACCAACAACTGCACTATCACAACCGTGTGTATGACACCTACAACTGCAGTATCACAACCGTGTGTACGACAACAACAACTTCACTATCACAACCGTGTGTATGATAGCAACAACTGCAATATCACAACCGTGTGTATGACACAAACAACTGCACTATCACAAGCGTGAGTATGACACCAACACCTGCACTATCACAACCGTGTGTATGACACCAACAACTGCACTATCACAACCGTGTGTATGACACCAACAACTGCAGTATCACAACCGTGTAACGACACCAACAACTGCACTATCACAACCGTGTGTATGACACCAACAACTGCAATATCACAACCGTGTGTATGACACCAACAACTGCAATATCACAGCCGTGTGTATGACACCAACAACGGCACTATCACAACCGTGTGTATGACACCAACAACTGCAATATCACAACCGTGTGTATGACACCAGCAACTGTACTATCACAACCGTGTGTATGACACCAACAACTGCAATATCACAGCCGTGTGTATGACACCAACAACTGCACTATCACATCCGTGTGTATGACACCAACAACTGCAATATCACAACCGTATCTATGACACCAACAACTGCACTATCACAACCGTGTATATGGCACCAACAACTGCAATATCACAACCGTGTTTATGACACCAGCAACTGCACTATTAGAAGCGTGTGAATGACACCAACAACTGCAATATCACAGCCGTGTGTATGACACCAACAACTGCACTATCACAACCGTGTGTATGACACCAACAACTGCAATATCACAACCGTGTGTATGACACCAACAACTGCAATATCACAACCGTGTGTACGACACCAACAACTGCACTATCACAGCCGTGTGTATGACACCAGCAACTGAAATATCACAACCATATGTATGACACCAACAACTGCAGTATCACAGCCGTGTGTATGACACCAACAACTGCACTATCACAACCGTGTGTACGACACCAACAACTGCAGTATCACAACCGTGTGTATGACACCAACAACTGCACTATCACAACCGTGTGTATGACACCTACAACTGCAGTATCACAACCGTGTGTACGACAACAACAACTTCACTATCACAACCGTGTGTATGATAGCAACAACTGCAATATCACAACCGTGTGTATGACACAAACAACTGCACTATCACAAGCGTGAGTATGACACCAACACCTGCACTATCACAACCGTGTGTATGACACCAACAACTGCACTATCACAACCGTGTGTATGACACCAACAACTGCAGTATCACAACCGTGTAACGACACCAACAACTGCACTATCACAACCGTGTGTATGACACCAACAACTGCAATATCACAACCGTGTGTATGACACCAACAACTGCAATATCACAGCCGTGTGTATGACACCAACAACGGCACTATCACAACCGTGTGTATGACACCAACAACTGCAATATCACAACCGTGTGTATGACACCAGCAACTGTACTATCACAACCGTGTGTATGACACCAACAACTGCAATATCACAGCCGTGTGTATGACACCAACAACTGCACTATCACATCCGTGTGTATGACACCAACAACTGCAATATCACAACCGTGTATATGGCACCAACAACTGCAATATCACAACCGTGTTTATGACACCAGCAACTGCACTATTACAAGCGTGTGAATGACACCAACAACTGCAATATCACAGCCGTGTGTATGACACCAACAACTGCACTATCACAACCGTGTGTATGACACCAACAACTGCAATATCACAACCGTGTGTATGACACCAACAACTGCAATATCACAACCGTGTGTACGACACCAACAACTGCACTATCACAGCCGTGTGTATGACACCAGCAACTGAAATATCACAACCATATGTATGACACCAACAACTGCAGTATCACAGCCGTGTGTATGACACCAACAACTGCACTATCACAACCGTGTGTACGACACCAACAACTGCAATATCACAACCGTGTGTATGACACCAACAACTGCACTATCACAACCTTGTGTATGACACCAACAACTGCAGTATCACAACCGTGTGTACGACACCAACAACTGCACTATCACAACCGTGTGTATGACACCAACAACTGCAGTATCACAACCGTGTGTATGACACCAACAACTGCAGTATCACAGCCGTGTGTATGACACCAACAACTGCATTATCACAGCCGTGTGTACGACACCAACAACTGCACGATCACAATCGTGTGTATGACACCGACAACTGCAGTATCACAACCGTGTGTATGACACCAACAACTGCAATATCTCAACCGTGTGTACGACACCAACAACTGCAATATCACAACCGTGTGTATGACACCAACAACTGCACTATCACAACCGTGTGTATGACACCAATAACTGCAGTATCACAACCGTGTGTATGACACCAACAACTGCAATATCACAACCGTGTGTATGACACCAACAACTGCAGTATCACAACCGTGTGTACGACAACAACAACTTCACTATCACAACCGTGTGTATGATAGCAACAACTGCAATATCACAACCGTGTGTATGACACAAACAACTGCACTATCACAACCGTGAGTATGACACCAACACCTGCACTATCACAACCGTGTGTATGACACCAACAACTACACTATCACAACCGTGTGTATGACACCAACAACTGCAGTATCACAACCGTGTTACGACACCAACAACTGCACTATCACAAATGTGTGTATGACACCAACAACTGCACTATCACGACCGTGTGTATGACACCAACAACTGCACTATCACAACCGTGTTTATGACACCAACAACTGCACTATCACAACCGTGTGTACGACACCAACAACTGCAATATCACAACCGTGTGTATGACACCAACAACTGCAATATCACAACCGTGTGTACGACACCAACAACTGCAATATCACAACCGTGTGTATGACACCAACAACTGCACTATCACAACCTTGAGTATGACACCAACAACTGCAGTATCACAACCGTGTCTACGACACCAACATGTGCACTATCACAACCGTGTTTATGACACCAACAACTGCACTATCACAACCGTGTGTATGACACCGACAACTGCAGTATCACAACCGTGTGTATGACACCAACAACTGCAATATCTCAACCGTGTGTACGACACCAACAACTGCAATATCACAACCGTGTGTATGACACCAACAACTGTACTATCACAACCGTGTGTATGACACCAATAACTGCAGTATCACAACCGTGTGTATGACACCAACAACTGCACTATCACAACCGTGTGTATGACACCTACAACTGCAGTATCACAACCGTGTGTACGACAACAACAACTTCACTATCACAACCGTGTGTATGATAGCAACAACTGCAATATCACAACCGTGTGTATGACACAAACAACTGCACTATCACAAGCGTGAGTATGACACCAACACCTGCACTATCACAACCGTGTGTATGACACCAACAACTGCACTATCACAACCGTGTGTATGACACCAACAACTGCAGTATCACAACCGTGTAACGACACCAACAACTGCACTATCACAACCGTGTGTATGACACCAACAACTGCAATATCACAACCGTGTGTATGACACCAACAACTGCAATATCACAGCCGTGTGTATGACACCAACAACGGCACTATCACAACCGTGTGTATGACACCAACAACTGCAATATCACAACCGTGTGTATGACACCAGCAACTGTACTATCACAACCGTGTGCATGACACCAACAACTGCAATATCACAGCCGTGTGTATGACACCAACAACTGCACTATCACATCCGTGTGTATGACACCAACAACTGCAATATCACAACCGTATCTATGACACCAACAACTGCACTATCACAACCGTGTATATGGCACCAACAACTGCAATATCACAACCGTGTTTATGACACCAGCAACTGCACTATTAGAAGCGTGTGAATGACACCAACAACTGCAATATCACAGCCGTGTGTATGACACCAACAACTGCACTATCACAACCGTGTGTATGACACCAACAACTGCAATATCACAACCGTGTGTATGACACCAACAACTGCAATATCACAACCGTGTGTACGACACCAACAACTGCACTATCACAGCCGTGTGTATGACACCAGCAACTGAAATATCACAACCATATGTATGACACCAACAACTGCAGTATCACAGCCGTGTGTATGACACCAACAACTGCACTATCACAACCGTGTGTACGACACCAACAACTGCAATATCACAACCGTGTGTATGACACCAACAACTGCACTATCACAACCTTGTGTATGACACCAACAACTGCAGTATCACAACCGTGTGTACGACACCAACAACTGCACTATCACAACCGTGTGTATGACACCAACAACTGCAGTATCACAACCGTGTGTATGACACCAACAACTGCAGTATCACAGCCGTGTGTATGACACCAACAACTGCATTATCACAGCCGTGTGTACGACACCAACAACTGCACGATCACAATCGTGTGTATGACACCGACAACTGCAGTATCACAACCGTGTGTATGACACCAACAACTGCAATATCTCAACCGTGTGTACGACACCAACAACTGCAATATCACAACCGTGTGTATGACACCAACAACTGCACTATCACAACCGTGTGTATGACACCAATAACTGCAGTATCACAACCGTGTGTATGACACCAACAACTGCACTATCACAACCGTGTGTATGACACCAACAACTGCAGTATCACAACCGTGTTACGACACCAACAACTGCACTATCACAACCGTGTGTATGACACCAACAACTGCAATATCACAACCGTGTGTATGACACCAACAACTGCACTATCACAGCCGTGTGTATGACACCAACAACTGCAATATCACAGCCGTGTGTATGACACCAACAACGGCACTATCACAACCGTGTGTATGACACCAACAACTGCAATATCACAACCGTGTTTATGACACCAGCAACTGCACTATCACAACCGTGTGTATGACACCAACAACTGCACTATCACAGCCGTGTGTATGACACCAACAACTGCAATATCACAGCCGTGTGTATGACACCAACAACGGCACTATCACAACCGTGTGTATGACACCAACAACTGCAATATCACAACCGTGTGTATGACACCAGCAACTGCACTATCACAACCGTGTGTATGACACCAACAACTGCAATATCACAGCCGTGTGTATGACACCAACAACTGCACTATCACATGCGTGTGTATGACACCAACAACTGCAATATCACAACCGTGTCTATGACACCAACAACTGCACTATCACAACCGTGTATATGGCACCAACAACTGCAATATCACAACCGTGTTTATGACACCAACAACTGCACTATCACAAGCGTGTGTATGACACCAACAACTGCAATATCACAGCCGTGTGTATGACACCAACAACTGCACTATCACAACCGTGTGTATGACACCAACAACTGCAATATCACAACCGTGTGTATGACACCAACAACTGCAATATCACAACCGTGTGTACGACACCAACAACTGCACTATCACAGCCGTGTGTATGACACCAGCAACTGAAATATCACAACCATGTGTATGACACCAACAACTGCAGTATCACAGCAGTGTGTATGACACCAACACCAGCACTATCAAAAAGTATGTATGAAACTAACAACTGCACAATCACAACCCGTGTGTATGACACCAGCAACTGCACTATCACAACCGTGTGTATGACACCAACAACTGCACTATCACAACCGTGTGTATGACACCAACAATTGCAATATCACAACCGTGTGTATGACACCAACAACTGCACTATCACAACCGTGTGTATGACACCAACAACTGCAATATCACAACCGTGTGTATGACACCAACAACTGCACTATCAAAATTGTGTGTATGACACCAACACCAGCACTATCAAAAAGTATGTATGAAACTAACAACTGCACAATTACAACCCGTGTGTATGACACCAACAACTGCACTATCACAGCCGTGTGTATGACACCAACAACGGCACTATCACAACCGTGTGTATGACACCAACAACTGCAATATCACAACCGTGTGTATGACACCAGCAACTGTACTATCACAACCGTGTGTATGACACCAACAACTGCAATATCACAGCCGTGTGTATGACACCAACAACTGCACTATCACATCCGTGTGTATGACACCAACAACTGCAATATCACAACCGTATCTATGACACCAACAACTGCACTATCACAACCGTGTATATGGCACCAACAACTGCAATATCACAACCGTGTTTATGACACCAGCAACTGCACTATTAGAAGCGTGTGAATGACACCAACAACTGCAATATCACAGCCGTGTGTATGACACCAACAACTGCACTATCACAACCGTGTGTATGACACCAACAACTGCAATATCACAACCGTGTGTATGACACCAACAACTGCAATATCACAACCGTGTGTACGACACCAACAACTGCACTATCACAGCCGTGTGTATGACACCAGCAACTGAAATATCACAACCATATGTATGACACCAACAACTGCAGTATCACAGCCGTGTGTATGACACCAACAACTGCACTATCACAACCGTGTGTACGACACCAACAACTGCAATATCACAACCGTGTGTATGACACCAACAACTGCACTATCACAACCTTGTGTATGACACCAACAACTGCAGTATCACAACCGTGTGTACGACACCAACAACTGCACTATCACAACCGTGTGTATGACACCAACAACTGCAGTATCACAACCGTGTGTATGACACCAACAACTGCAGTATCACAGCCGTGTGTATGACACCAACAACTGCATTATCACAGCCGTGTGTACGACACCAACAACTGCACGATCACAATCGTGTGTATGACACCGACAACTGCAGTATCACAACCGTGTGTATGACACCAACAACTGCAATATCTCAACCGTGTGTACGACACCAACAACTGCAATATCACAACCGTGTGTATGACACCAACAACTGCACTATCACAACCGTGTGTATGACACCAATAACTGCAGTATCACAACCGTGTGTATGACACCAACAACTGCACTATCACAACCGTGTGTATGACACCAACAACTGCAGTATCACAACCGTGTTACGACACCAACAACTGCACTATCACAACCGTGTGTATGACACCAACAACTGCAATATCACAACCGTGTGTATGACACCAACAACTGCACTATCACAGCCGTGTGTATGACACCAACAACTGCAATATCACAGCCGTGTGTATGACACCAACAACGGCACTATCACAACCGTGTGTATGACACCAACAACTGCAATATCACAACCGTGTTTATGACACCAGCAACTGCACTATCACAACCGTGTGTATGACACCAACAACTGCACTATCACAGCCGTGTGTATGACACCAACAACTGCAATATCACAGCCGTGTGTATGACACCAACAACGGCACTATCACAACCGTGTGTATGACACCAACAACTGCAATATCACAACCGTGTGTATGACACCAGCAACTGCACTATCACAACCGTGTGTATGACACCAACAACTGCAATATCACAGCCGTGTGTATGACACCAACAACTGCACTATCACATGCGTGTGTATGACACCAACAACTGCAATATCACAACCGTGTCTATGACACCAACAACTGCACTATCACAACCGTGTATATGGCACCAACAACTGCAATATCACAACCGTGTTTATGACACCAACAACTGCACTATCACAAGCGTGTGTATGACACCAACAACTGCAATATCACAGCCGTGTGTATGACACCAACAACTGCACTATCACAACCGTGTGTATGACACCAACAACTGCAATATCACAACCGTGTGTATGACACCAACAACTGCAATATCACAACCGTGTGTACGACACCAACAACTGCACTATCACAGCCGTGTGTATGACACCAGCAACTGAAATATCACAACCATGTGTATGACACCAACAACTGCAGTATCACAGCAGTGTGTATGACACCAACACCAGCACTATCAAAAAGTATGTATGAAACTAACAACTGCACAATCACAACCCGTGTGTATGACACCAGCAACTGCACTATCACAACCGTGTGTATGACACCAACAACTGCACTATCACAACCGTGTGTATGACACCAACAATTGCAATATCACAACCGTGTGTATGACACCAACAACTGCACTATCACAACCGTGTGTATGACACCAACAACTGCAATATCACAACCGTGTGTATGACACCAACAACTGCACTATCAAAATTGTGTGTATGACACCAACACCAGCACTATCAAAAAGTATGTATGAAACTAACAACTGCACAATTACAACCCGTGTGTATGACACCAACAACTGCACTATCACAACCGTGTGTATGACACCAACAATTTCAATATCACAACCGTGTGTATGACACCAACAACTGCACTATCACAACCGTGTGTATGACACCAACAACTGCATTATCACAGCCGTGTGTACGACACCAACAACTGCACGATCAAAGCCGTGTGTATGACACCAACAACTGCAATATCACAACCGTGTGTATGACACCAACAACTGCACTATCAAAATTGTGTGTATGACACCAACACCAGCACCATAAAAAAAGTATGTATGAAACTAACAACTGCACAATTACAACCCGTGTGTATGACACCAGCAATTGCACAATCACAACCTGTGTGTATGACACCAACAACTGCACTATCACAATCCGTGTGTATGACACCAATAACTACACTATCAAAATTGTGTGTAAGACACCAACAACTGCACAATCACAACCCGTGTGTATGACACCAACAACTGCACTATCACAACCGTGTGTATGACGTCAACAACTGCACTATCACAAATGTGTGTATGACACCAACAACTGCACTATCACGACCGTGTGTATGACACCAACAACTGCACTATCACAACCGTGTTTATGACACCAACAACTGCACTATCACAACCGTGTGTACGACACCAACAACTGCAATATCACAACCGTGTGTATGACACCAACAACTGCAATATCACAACCGTGTGTACGACACCAACAACTGCACTATCACAACCTTGAGTATGACACCAACAACTGCAGTATCACAACCGTGTCTACGACGTCAACATGTGCACTATCACAACCGTGTTTATGACACCAACAACTGCAGTATCACAACCGTGTGTATGACACCAACAACTGCAGTATCACAACCGTGTGTATGACACCAACAACTGCAGTATCACAACCGTGTGTACGACACCAACAACTGCAGTATCACAACCGTGTGTATGACACCAACAACTGCACTATCACAACCGTGTGTATGACACCGACAACTGCAGTATCACAACAGTGTGTATGACACCAACAACTGCAATATCTCAACCGTGTGTACGACACCAACAACTGCAATATCACAACCGTGTGTATGACACCAACAACTGTACTATCACAACCGTGTGTATGACACCAATAATTGCAGTATCACAACCGTGTGTATGACACCAACAACTGCACTATCACAACCGTGTGTATGACACCTACAACTGCAGTATCACAACCGTGTGTACGACGACAACAACTTCACTATCACAACCGTGTGTATGATAGCAACAACTGCAATATCACAACCGTGTGTATGACACAAACAACTGCACTATCACAACCGTGAGTATGACACCAACACCTGCACTATCACAACCGTGTGTATGACACCAACAACTGCACTATCACAACCGTGTGTATGACACCAACAACTGCAGTATCACAACCGTGTAACGACACCAACAACTGCACTATCCAACCGTGTGTATGACACCAACAACTGCAATATCACAACCGTGTGTATGACACCAACAACTGCACTATCACAGCCGTGTGTATGACACCAACAACTGCAATATCACAGCCGTGTGTATGACACCAACAACGGCACTATCACAACCGTGTGTATGACACCAACAACTGCAATATCACAACCGTGTGTATGACACCAGCAACTGTACTATCACAACCGTGTGTATGACACCAACAACTGCAATATCACAGCCGTGTGTATGACACCAACAACTGCAATATCACAGCCGTGTGTATGACACCAACAACTGCACTATCACATGCGTGTGTATGACACCAACAACTGCAATATCACAACCGTGTCTATGACACCAACAACTGCACTATCACAACCGTGTATATGGCACCAACAACTGCAATATCACAACCGTGTTTATGACACCAACAACTGCACTATCACAAGCGTGTGTATGACACCAACAACTGCAATATCACAGCCGTGTGTATGACACCAACAACTGCACTATCACAACCGTGTGTATGACACCAACAACTGCAATATCACAACCGTGTGTATGACACCAACAACTGCAATATCACAACCGTGTGTACGACACCAACAACTGCACTATCACAGCCGTGTGTATGACACCAGCAACTGAAATATCACAACCATGTGTATGACACCAACAACTGCAGTATCACAGCAGTGTGTATGACACCAACACCAGCACTATCAAAAAGTATGTATGAAACTAACAACTGCACAATCACAACCCGTGTGTATGACACCAGCAACTGCACTATCACAACCGTGTGTATGACACCAACAACTGCACTATCACAACCGTGTGTATGACACCAACAATTGCAATATCACAACCGTGTGTATGACACCAACAACTGCACTATCACAACCGTGTGTATGACACCAACAACTGCAATATCACAACCGTGTGTATGACACCAACAACTGCACTATCAAAATTGTGTGTATGTGTAGTAGTGTCAAATGAAGTAACAAGACTTGATCTGTACTAAAACTTTATACTTTATTCTCAAGATGACAAGCCGTGTCTTCTCAGCTGGACTATCGGATGTTGACTGCCCTTCACAACAACAATACGTCACGATTGAGCATCTCTCTCCGCTTTCACTCATAATGCTCAATCGTGCTGTATCTCTAATTCCCCACTAGATCCTAATTATAACCCAAACTACACATACTGTTACACCTCCCCATGTTTATTAAAGAATTTTCCTTATAAAGGAAAAATCTTTACTCCTAATCCCCTTACTCTATTCCCTCTTTTTCCTCTAATCTTCCATAGTTCTTCTAATCCTCCCCAAACCAACTCCAATTTAATTAAACATTCTATTTCTTTAACTCTTTCCCCAGCTATATAATCAACCCACTTCTTCTTCCATTTTACCTCTATACCTCGTACCATGTACTGTAACCCTTTTTTTTTAACTTACCATTTCTACTCTTCTTTCATTTCCCCAAACTATATAGCAATCCACTATATATTCCTTGGCTCCTCAAGTTCCTATATAAAATATGCATATTATAAACAAAATGGCTCGTAAAATCGTATTTGTACAACTGGCATTAGGAAATCACTCGCATTTCTCAATACAAGACAACCCGAACAACGAGAACAACGTATTTAGAAGAAGTAAAGAAGGGGTGCACCAAGTAAAAGGAATAAATAGTCAAGATAAGCACAAAGAAACGCATATTCCACATAACCACATTTACCTCCTTTGCCAATAAAAAAAATTTGTACAATCAAATTTTTTCTTATAAATACGTCATACAAAAATAGATCTTTGTTTTCTATAAACCAAGTTGATATAATGTTTTACAAGCTTTATATATACAACCCTATATGAAATAGAACTTTTTACGTAAGTTTCAAGCCTTATATCTTCAACATTTAAAATTTCCAACCACAATCTTGTCCAAATTGCGTTATCTCACCTTTTAGCATGAGATCCTGTTCAATTTTTATGAACACCTTTAATATAATTAAAGCTGGTTTTTCACAGCACCTATTTCTTGCCCCCTTCATGTCCCATGATCTGCCCTTTATCCCCCTATGTATTTCTTCTATATGCTGCTATTCACAGTTTTTCCCTTAAACTTCTATCTAGTTATACTCTACTTATATATTCGAAGCTTTTCAAGCAACCTAACCTTCCCAACAGCCTATGTCTCCATACCCTCCCTCAATAATTTTATAATTCCTTTCTGAACGAAAGGGCTTTTTTCTTTTTTTTATAAAGCCCCCTGTATTTGAAAAGTTAACTAATATTCTAACCAAACTTAAAACCAATTCATTAACCACATCACTTAATCTATCAATCCAACTGTTTACGCAAAACTAAATCAAAACAAGGCGTCACAATTATCCAATTAAAACACATTTTCAAAATTAATATGGCCTGCATTTTATCAACCCAAAAGCAAATATTATATCATTATTAGACACTTTTACGGTCCAATAGTGTTTTACTCAAAGCACTATAAACTCAACGATCCTAACTTACTTAAACTAACTTTTTATAAAACCAAACCAAGCATGAAATAAAACATAATACATATACATATAGTATTGAAACATAGTCTTAATAAAATAATCAATTAACAACCATCATTGCCCAGTTACACGAAAATAAAACTCCAAGTGAATAAACAAAGATTTTCCAAGTAAACTTCCTTAAAATTATTACGTATAGTGGCCCCAACAACCATACTAATAATGTACCAGATCTCTATTTATTCAGGCCATTCCATTTATATATTTCCTAACTCCATTCTCATTTTCCTACCTCATCATAGCCAATTGCTAACCAGAGACATACTTCCCAGTATATCAATAATACCAAAAACTCCCCACCAAATTCTCTATAAAACTTCCTACAACTCTCTGTAAGCGAACCGCTTTTAAATTTAAATTGTTCATTAAAATTATGATTGACAAAACTGAAGATATTTCCCTTATCCCCTATTTCACATTCTCACAGAAAAGATATGTTAGATTGAGTTAGTGCGCACTTAGGAAAATAAGAAAAAGAAAGGAAAAAGTAAGAAGCAATCACACTTCTCTTTCCATACATACTTTATGAATAAAGTTTCAAAATTTATCTTCAGTTTCCGTCAATAATAATTGTTATTATCAAAAAAAATATTGATTCAACACTACTAGCTTTTCTTTTTTTTTTTTTTTTTTCTTCATTCCTCTCGTCAATTTCAAGTTTACCATTCCAAGTAAACCCATCAATTCAATGCTACATATGTGTATCTGTTACTTACAGACCAATATCCAAATCTTATAAGCATATCTGCCGATATCAATGATAACAAATAGTACAAACATCAATTCCTCCTTTTTCTAGCCTAACTCCAAACACATCATACTACCCGGAAAATCCTCTTAATTAATCACTGTAAACTACAGTACAAGTCCTCTTATCTATACTAATGTAGTATTCACCATCCACTCACCTATTTACTTGTGGCCCTACCTGCCAATTATTTCCCTTCAATTTGTCCAAGCTACTAAAAAAATCAACCATCAATTCCACCCCATAGAGAAATAACCAAATATATACATATACTTCATTCAAAACTACCTCCATATTGATTATAAAAATACCAAGAGTCATCTTCTTCATTTTCGAATTCTAACATTTATAAATTGCTATCTGCAATATTCTCTACTTATCTACTTCCTACGGTTCCACTTCTTCAATAACTCCAAATTTCTTTGAACCAATGCTAATTCTACATCAATGTCTTCTTCTTCGTACAATCCATTTGTTTCCTCCATACTACTACTACTTGACTCTGACTTTTCATCCATTTCTTCTTCTTCGTCTGTATGTCTCTCTTTAGCTGCCGCTAATCTCTTTTGTTCAATATCCCATCTAATTTGTCGATCACTATTCCTCAAGGATCTTTCTAGTAACGGCATATCCTCCCCGCTCGTTGAATAATCCCTAATTCTCCTCTGTCTTTTCACTTCTCTATCTCTTTGTCTATCCATTCTCCTTTTCGTTGCCTGTCTAGTGTTCCTAAACGGAGCACTTATTTCCTCTTCCATACTATCATAATGAGTCTCATTCAACTTTTCTTCTTCTATTGTTTTCGGTATCGTCTGTTCTTGAGTATCATCAAAGCCTGGAGTTGCTAATAAGCGATTTTGTGCTGGATCTCTTCTAACGCCTGGGGTTACTGTAGCACCTCTAACGAGTTGTTCATCTAAAAACCTTGTGTCTGAATAATAATTATTATTATTATTATATTCTATCTCTTCTTCATCTCTCCTTAAGTGTTCCACGTGTGCCCTTGCTACATGTCCCGTGACCTGGTTCTTAATTTTATACGATACTTTACCTAGTTTTTCCAAAATATAATACCCTGGAATCCAACGATTATCAAACTTAGAGTTTCTCCTATGCTTCTTGTAATAGACCCTATCACCAACCTTAAATTCCTGCAAGTTTGTATTTATATTCTTGTACTTTTTCTGCCTTTCCCTAGCTTTAATTATATTATTCCTTAGTCCTACGTGTGCTTTATGCATTTCCTGTATTATAACCTCTTGAAAGTCTTCACCCATATATTTCCGTCTAGGTTTTAATAGATTGTCTATAGGTAGTATCGGTTCTCTCCCGTATATTAAATAATATGGTGAAAAACCCGTGCTTTCATTTTGATTAGTACGAATGGCGTTAAGGGCAGGTCCTAAAAACAAATCCCAATCCCTTTCATGTTCATCTACAATCTTTGATATAATGCTATATAACGTCTGATGTTGACGCTCGTTTCTAGCATTGGAAGTAGGTCTATAATATGATGTCTTTATATGTTTTATATTTAAATCATTTAACAACTTTTCAAATTTCTTATTTATAAATTCTTTACCATTGTCTGTAAGTATACTTTGTGGACAACTAAATCTTGGGACAAACTCTTGTAAAAAAATATTGACTACTGTATCTGCACTCTTATCCGGAATTGCATAAACCTCCGGCCAAAGACTGTAAACATCTACTATATGAATCAAATACACGTTTCCTGACAATGTTCTGGGGTGTAGACCCGATATATCTAAACTAATCTTTTGCATTGGGAACTGAGGAATGTCAGTATCCTGCAAGGGACACTTTATTGTTTTCATGTTCCTCAATCTGCACTTCTCACAGGTATCCACATATTTATATGCAGATTTAAATAAATTTGGCCAGTAATATTTACTTGTAAGCGCCTTCACCAATTTGTCTCTACCTAAATGTCCATTTTCATCATGATATGCCTTTAAAAGTTCATTTTCCAAATGTTTTGGAATGTATTTCCTCAGTTGTTCGTTCCTTTCAGACATGTAGTATAAATGTCCATCCTCTTGTAAAACCAAATAATTCCTTTTATATTTGTTATCTTCTGTTTCTCTTAATTTTTCTTTTATTTGTATCACTTTTGGGTCTAGGTCATGCTCCTCTTTCATGTTAAATTTTTCTAAGTGTAGATCATCTTCCCTATGTTCAGACTCTTGTTCCGATGGTAGACTATCAAATTCTTCTCTATTTATTATAGCAGAATCTAAAATATTTACTTGCCAATTTCGATCGTCAATCTCTGGTTCTCCTTCATCTTCTGTGTCACCTGACGACTGTGGATAGGGAATCCTAGACAGTAAATCAGCGCATGTGTTAATCTTACCTGGAATGTACTCAATTTTCGTATTATATCCCTGTAAGTTCAATGCCCAGGTTTGTATTTTCCTGTTCTGCACTGGGGCTTCTAAAAAAGACTTTAAAGGCATATGGTCAGTTCTAATAACAAAATTTGCGTTATGTAAGTAGTAATTTAGTTTTTGAAGAGCGTAATGTATTGCGTAAGCCTCCTTCTCAATAGTCGTCCACTTTCTTTGTGATCTGCTAAGTTTATGCGACAAGAAGTATATAGGCCTTTCATTTTTAACCCCTGGTATTCCAGACTCTTTCCCTTCATATGGTTGCACCAAACACGCTCCTACTGCATTGTCTGAAGCATCTGTGTACAGTATCAACTGTTTGTTTAAGTCTGGATGCGTCAACAGTGGTACCAGTGTTAAACTGTTTTTTAAATACTCGAACGCTTTTTGACACTCATCATCCCACTTAAACCTAGCGTACTTGCCTGTTAAGTTTGTAATAGGTTCAGCTATTTTTGAAAACGCTGGGACAAACCGCCTATAATACGCGCATGTTCCTATAAAGGCGCGTACCTCCTTAACGTTAGTTGGAGCAGGTAACTCTTTAATAACCTTTATTTTGTCCTGGTCTGGTTTTATACCTTCTCTATTTATAATATACCCCAAATATTTTGTTTCTGTCTTTAAAAATTGGCATTTACTGAGCTTTAACTTCACATCATGTTTTCTTAACCTGTCAAACACTAACTTTATATGTTTCAAATGATCCTCCACATTTCCAGAAGTAAAGATCAGAATATCATCAATATAAGCAAGAGCGAACCTTTGCATACCTTCTAAAACTTCATTTATTAAGAGCATGTAGTGAGATGGCGCAGTTTTGACTCCAAAAGGCATACGTAAAAATTCATAAGAACCCATATGAGTACAGAAAGCACTTTTTCTCTGCGCGTCTGCCGACATCGGAATGCACCAAAATCCTGCTCTTGCGTCTAACGTCGTAAAAAATGTAGCGCCATTTAGCAACCCCAAAATATCATCTATCACTGGTAGTGGATATGCAACATTTTTAGTAATTTTGTTCAACGCCCGATAGTCGCAACAGAATCGACTCGAACCATCAGGTTTGGCCACAATTACCACCGGAGATGACCACTCTGATTTTGATCTTTTGATTATCCCTGCTTTCAACATTTCTTCTATTGCCTTTTCTACAATTTCTCTATTTCTTAAGGGAGTTCTATATGGTTTTAAGCTAATCGGCGGATGGTCTCCCGTATCTATCTCCATTGTTACCGTTTTTGTCTTACCCAACTCTAAATCACTAATTGCAAACACATCCTGATTCTCCTTTATAAACTGTTCCAATACTTCTTTATTTTCTGGTGAAGTCTTTAACTGTGCCAACAATTCCTGTTCTCTTGTCTGTTTATCTAGTGAATGTATTTGTGCTGTATTTCTTTTGAATGGATGGATCAATTCATTCATTCGTGTGTTTCCTCTACTTCCGCGTCCGCGTCTGTTATTACTTCTTTCACTAGAAGACTGTGAATAATTAGTTCCCGGCATTTCTACTCTATCCGTTGCCAATATTTCACTAACGTTCTGTTCAATTTTTGCTACTACACACCCTCTGTATAATTTAATTTCTCTACCTGTGTTGTTAATCACCATAACTGGAAAGGTTAAGTGTTTATCTAACGCTATTATTCCATCCGGAACTTCCAAACCAGGCTCATCAATTATTTCCTCTTGTAATTCAGTGATTCTGACTGTGTTTCCTTCTACATAATATGGGTTTTTCTTCAGCTTCACTTGTATCAAATTAACCGACTGTGGTTTTAACGTCGTTGTCATTTTAACTCTAACTAGTGCTGATATATGCATGTCTTCTTGCATATCTATATAGACGTCCCTGAATTTTAATTTGTGTAAATCATAGAAAAGTCTTACTCCATTTTTTATTAAAAAATCTCTTCCTATTAACATGTTTCTATTTAAACCCTTCACTACATGAAAAAGGTGTCTTATGTTGATCCCTCCTAACTTAAAATTTATTATTGTTTGTCCAACTACTTGTAAATTCTGTCCCGTAACAGAGTGTAAATTATTATGACTCTTAAATACTCTACAATTTCTTACTATTTTGTATAGAAAACTTTCTTTTACTACACTAACCTGAGCTCCCGAATCAATTAACGTACGAACTCTATACTTTCCTATTTCTAATATACAAGAACTATAATCTGTTTTATCTTCTATAAATTTCTTGACTTCATCTAGTTGAAAATATTCTCTGTTCGACCTATTATACCTGTTATTAACATATTCTCTAACCCTTGGGACCTTATTATTTACCCTCCTATCATAGGTCCTGTCTAATAGGTAGGGCGCCGATTTTCCTGTGTTCTTGTACCTGTAAAATTCCTGTGTCCATCTACAACATTCCTACTCACCCTATTATTGTCATGTCTACCCTGTGTATTCGACTGGACATGCCTGTTATTACAAAACCGAAAAACATGTCCCCGTTGACCACAATTCCAACAGACAATATTTGTACTATTTGTGTTACCTACTGTTTCTCTTGTAGGGTATCTCATATTTCTTCTTTCCTCATTATCATACCTATTTCTACCTTGTAACGTCTGTATACCTCCTCTCCTATTCCATCCGAATCTTGTTTGTCCTATTTCCATAGGTTCCTCAACTCTGTCATCTCGACTACTTCCCACTTCTCGTCCTGTTCTTAATCTAAACCTACGTCTCAAATTTTCTTCTTGTACCGCGATATCCACCGCTTGTGATAACCTCTCAGGGTTTTCCCTCATTAATTTAAGTTTCAAACCATCAGACTTTATGCCATCCACAAAGATCCCTACCAACATCCTTTCCACCTCCTCTCCTCGTACATTCTGTCCTAAGAATGCCTCTTCAGCCAGATTAATTAATCTATCGCTAAACAATTGTACCGTCTCTCCGTTATTTTGTTTAGCCTGCCTCAACACCGAAAATGCATGTTGTGGATCCGTTATTTCTGCATATTTCCTTGCTAGGTCTTCCTTGAATTGTTCCCATGTCTCATCTACTCTAGCTTCTAGCTTTCTTCTTATATGATCCGAGACCGGTTCCGTTGCCGTCTGATAAGCCAGTCTCATTTTTTCTTCATCTGTTGCTGAGATCAAATAGGCATATTTTTCTATAGAGGTGACCCATTTCTTATAGTCTCTGGCCTGTCCACTAAACTTTACAATTTCTGTTGCCATGCCTTGTTGTTTAATCACCATATTAAGTCGGCCTACTGCTGTACCCACGCCTGTCAAAACCTGGGCCAAGTTATCCGGTTCCGCCATGCTGAAAAATACTGAAACAAAGCAAGCAACCAATCACACAATTACAATTTCCCAAATCCCAAACAGCACAATTCAGTTGGTTATAATATTATAAGATATTACATTAATCAGAGGAAGCACCAACAATATCCTATCTGAGCATAGGAAGAATGAACCCTGTCCTCAATAAAAAACTCAAATTTGTGGCAATCAGAAGGTTCCTTGTAGATATTTGTTTCTTAAACCACAATAATGTCCTGTACTCCACTCTAATTAATAAATTCGGAAGCTCACGGGAGACCTCGAAATACACAACTTTTACTCCGAGTCTATTTCCTTAATTAATCCGTCATCTTCTTTTACCAACTTACGGATTCAGTTCAACCAACCAGAGCCCGCATCAAGTGAAAGTCTCGGAATTCAGGTGGTGGAGTTCAGATATCACTTCTCTTCCCTCAGGTAATTTCGTCCTTCTCGTGGGCTGCCAGAAAATTTTCAACCCCTGGTTGGGTCACATCTCATGGGCTGCCAGACAATCTTCGACCCCCTGGTTGGGTCCCTTCCTTGATCTCAAGTGGGTACTTCATCGTCGTATGGAATGGGTCATAGGAATATAACGAGGTGTGTTTGGGTCATAGGAATGACAAGGCCCAAAACTGGATTAGTATCAATCAGCCAACGGCTAGTGATGAGCTGACCTTGAACGAGTTCTGACTTCCGATAAAATCTTGAAAGTGGCAAGGTTCAGGCAACGGCCAGGTTAGGCCCCTTATAAATGATACGATTCAAATGTTCAGCCACGGCTCCAGGAAACCCTTCTTGTCCTGGCAGTTTTGTCTGGATTCTTTAGTACTTCGCGTGGTAGGCCATTATCTTCATAATTTGTCTTACAGCATGCCGCCAGTGGATAGTTGTTGTTGGCCGGCCTAGATCAACCTCAGATTCTCGGTCCACGGCACCATTTATTACTTCTGTAGTAGTGTCAAATGAAGTAACAAGACTTGATCTGTACTAAAACTTTATACTTTATTCTCAAGATGACAAGCCGTGTCTTCTCAGCTGGACTATCGGATGTTGACTGCCCTTCACAACAACAATACGTCACGATTGAGCATCTCTCTCCGCTTTCACTCATAATGCTCAATCGTGCTGTATCTCTAATTCCCCACTAGATCCTAATTATAACCCAAACTACACATACTGTTACATATGACACCAACACCAGCACTATCAAAAAGTATGTATGAAACTAACAACTGCACAATTACAACCCGTGTGTATGACACCAACAACTGCACTATCACAACCGTGTGTATGACACCAACAATTTCAATATCACAACCGTGTGTATGACACCAACAACTGCACTATCACAACCGTGTGTATGACACCAACAACTGCACTATCACAATCCGTGTGTATGACACCAATAACTACACTATCAAAATTGTGTGTAAGACACCAACAACTGCACAATCACAACCCGTGTGTATGACACCAACAACTGCACTATCACAACCGTGTGTATGACGTCAACAACTGCACTATCACAAATGTGTGTATGACACCAACAACTGCACTATAACGACCGTGTGTATGACACCAACAACTGCACTATCACAACAGTGTTTATGACACCAACAACTGCACTATCACAACCGTGTGTACGACACCAACAACTGCAATATCACAACCGTGTGTATGACACCAACAACTGCAATATCACAACCGTGTGTACGACACCAACAACTGCACTATCACAACCTTGAGTATGACACCAACAACTGCAGTATCACAACCGTGTCTACGACACCAACATGTGCACTATCACAACCGTGTTTATGACACCAACAACTGCAGTATCACAACCGTGTGTATGACACCAACAACTGCAGTATCACAACAGTGTGTATGACACCAACAACTGCAGTATCACAACCGTGTGTACGACACCAACAACTGCAGTATCACAACCGTGTGTATGACACCAACAACTGCACTATCACAACCGTGTGTATGACACCGACAACTGCAGTATCACAACAGTGTGTATGACACCAACAACTGCAATATCTCAACCGTGTGTACGACACCAACAACTGCAATATCACAACCGTGTGTATGACACCAACAACTGTACTATCACAACCGTGTGTATGACACCAATAACTGCAGTATCACAACCGTGTGTATGACACCAACAACTGCACTATCACAACTGTGTGTATGACACCTACAACTGCAGTATCACAACCGTGTGTACGACAACAACAACTTCACTATCACAACCGTGTGTATGATAGCAACAACTGCAATATCACAACCGTGTGTATGACACAAACAACTGCACTATCACAACCGTGAGTATGACACCAACACCTGCACTATCACAACCGTGTGTATGACACCAACAACTGCACTATCACAACCGTGTGTATGACACCAACAACTGCAGTATCACAACCGTGTAACGACACCAACAACTGCACTATCACAACCGTGTGTATGACACCAACAACTGCACTATCACAGCCGTGTGTATGACACCAACAACTGCAATATCACAGCCGTGTGTATGACACCAACAACGGCACTATCACAACCGTGTGTATGACACCAACAACTGCAATATCACAACCGTGTGTATGACACCAGCAACTGTACTATCACAACCGTGTGTATGACACCAACAACTGCAATATCACAGCCGTGTGTATGACACCAACAACTGCACTATCACATCCGTGTGTATGACACCAACAACTGCAATATCACAACCGTATCTATGACACCAACAACTGCACTATCACAACCGTGTATATGGCACCAACAACTGCAATATCACAACCGTGTTTATGACACCAGCAACTGCACTATTACAAGCGTGTGAATGACACCAACAACTGCAATATCACAGCCGTGTGTATGACACCAACAACTGCACTATCACAACCGTGTGTATGACACCAACAACTGCAATATCACAACCGTGTGTATGACACCAACAACTGCAATATCACAACCGTGTGTATGACACCAACAACTGCAATATCACAACCGTGTCTATGACACCAACAACTGCACTATCACAACCGTGTATATGGCACCAACAACTGCAATATCACAACCGTGTTTATGACACCAGCAACTGCACTATCACAAGCGTGTGTATGACACCAACAACTGCAATATCACAGCCGTGTGTATGACACCAACAACTGCACTATCACAACCGTGTGTATGACACCAACAACTGCAATATCACAGCCGTGTGTATGACACCAACAACTGCACTATCACAACCGTGTGTATGACACCAACAACTGCAATATCACAACCGTGTGTATGACACCAACAACTGCAATATCACAACCGTGTGTACGACACCAACAACTGCACTATCACAGCCGTGTGTATGACACCAGCAACTGAAATATCACAACCATGTGTATGACACCAACAACTGCAGTATCACAGCCGTGTGTATGACACCAACACCAGCACTATCAAAAAAGTATGTATGAAACTAACAACTGCACAATCACAACCCGTGTGTATGACACCAGCAACTGCACAATCACAACCCGTGTGTATGACACCAGCAACTGCACTATCACAACCGTGTGTATGACGTCAACAACTGCACTATCACAAATGTGTATGACACCAACAACTGCAATATCACAACGACACCAACAACTGCACTATCACAACCGTGTGTATGACACCAACAACTGCAATATCACAACCGTGTGTATGACACCATCAACTGCACTATCACAGCCGTGTGTATGACACCAACAACTGCAATATCACAGCCGTGTGTATGACACCAACAACGGCACTATCACAACCGTGTGTATGACACCAACAACTGCAATATCACAACCGTGTCTATGACACCAACAACTGCACTATCACAACCGTGTATATGGCACCAACAACTGCAATATCACAACCGTGTTTATGACACCAGCAACTGCACTATCACAAGCGTGTGTATGACACCAACAACTGCAATATCACAGCCGTGTGTATGACACCAACAACTGCACTATCACAACCGTGTGTATGACACCAACAACTGCAATATCACAACCGTGTGTATGACACCAACAACTGCAATATCACAACCGTGTGTACGACACCAACAACTGCACTATCACAGCCGTGTGTATGACACCAGCAACTGAAATATCACAACCATGTGTATGACACCAACAACTGCACTATCACAACCGTGTGTATGACGTCAACAACTGCACTATCACAAATGTGTGTATGACACCAACAACTGCACTATCACGACCGTGTGTATGACACCAACAACTGCACTATCACAACCGTGTTTATGACACCAACAACTGCACTATCACAACCGTGTGTACGACACCAACAACTGCAATATCACAACCGTGTGTATGACACCAACAACTGCAATATCACAACCGTGTGTACGACACCAACAACTGCACTATCACAACCTTGAGTATGACACCAACAACTGCAGTATCACAACCGTGTCTACGACACCAACATGTGCACTATCACAACCGTGTTTATGACACCAACAACTGCAGTATCACAACCGTGTGTATGACACCAACAACTGCAGTATCACAACCGTGTGTATGACACCAACAACTGCAGTATCACAACCGTGTGTACGACACCAACAACTGCAGTATCACAACCGTGTGTATGACACCAACAACTGCACTATCACAACCGTGTGTATGACACCGACAACTGCAGTATCACAACAGTGTGTATGACACCAACAACTGCAATATCTCAACCGTGTGTACGACACCAACAACTGCAATATCACAACCGTGTGTATGACACCAACAACTGTACTATCACAACCGTGTGTATGACACCAATAACTGCAGTATCACAACCGTGTGTATGACACCAACAACTGCACTATCACAACCGTGTGTATGACACCTACAACTGCAGTATCACAACCGTGTGTACGACGACAACAACTTCACTATCACAACCGTGTGTATGATAGCAACAACTGCAATATCACAACCGTGTGTATGACACAAACAACTGCACTATCACAACCGTGAGTATGACACCAACACCTGCACTATCACAACCGTGTGTATGACACCAACAACTGCACTATCACAACCGTGTGTATGACACCAACAACTGCAGTATCACAACCGTGTAACGACACCAACAACTGCACTATCACAACCGTGTGTATGACACCAACAACTGCAATATCACAACCGTGTGTATGACACCAACAACTGCACTATCACAGCCGTGTGTATGACACCAACAACTGCAATATCACAGCCGTGTGTATGACACCAACAACGGCACTATCACAACCGTGTGTATGACACCAACAACTGCAATATCACAACCGTGTGTATGACACCAGCAACTGTACTATCACAACCGTGTGTATGACACCAGCAACTGCACTATCACAACCGTGTGTATGACGTCAACAACTGCACTATCACAAATGTGTATGACACCAACAACTGCAATATCACAACGACACCAACAACTGCACTATCACAACCGTGTGTATGACACCAACAACTGCAATATCACAACCGTGTGTATGACACCATCAACTGCACTATCACAGCCGTGTGTATGACACCAACAACTGCAATATCACAGCCGTGTGTATGACACCAACAACGGCACTATCACAACCGTGTGTATGACACCAACAACTGCAATATCACAACCGTGTCTATGACACCAACAACTGCACTATCACAACCGTGTATATGGCACCAACAACTGCAATATCACAACCGTGTTTATGACACCAGCAACTGCACTATCACAAGCGTGTGTATGACACCAACAACTGCAATATCACAGCCGTGTGTATGACACCAACAACTGCACTATCACAACCGTGTGTATGACACCAACAACTGCAATATCACAACCGTGTGTATGACACCAACAACTGCAATATCACAACCGTGTGTACGACACCAACAACTGCACTATCACAGCCGTGTGTATGACACCAGCAACTGAAATATCACAACCATGTGTATGACACCAACAACTGCACTATCACAACCGTGTGTATGACGTCAACAACTGCACTATCACAAATGTGTGTATGACACCAACAACTGCACTATCACGACCGTGTGTATGACACCAACAACTGCACTATCACAACCGTGTTTATGACACCAACAACTGCACTATCACAACCGTGTGTACGACACCAACAACTGCAATATCACAACCGTGTGTATGACACCAACAACTGCAATATCACAACCGTGTGTACGACACCAACAACTGCACTATCACAACCTTGAGTATGACACCAACAACTGCAGTATCACAACCGTGTCTACGACACCAACATGTGCACTATCACAACCGTGTTTATGACACCAACAACTGCAGTATCACAACCGTGTGTATGACACCAACAACTGCAGTATCACAACCGTGTGTATGACACCAACAACTGCAGTATCACAACCGTGTGTACGACACCAACAACTGCAGTATCACAACCGTGTGTATGACACCAACAACTGCACTATCACAACCGTGTGTATGACACCGACAACTGCAGTATCACAACAGTGTGTATGACACCAACAACTGCAATATCTCAACCGTGTGTACGACACCAACAACTGCAATATCACAACCGTGTGTATGACACCAACAACTGTACTATCACAACCGTGTGTATGACACCAATAACTGCAGTATCACAACCGTGTGTATGACACCAACAACTGCACTATCACAACCGTGTGTATGACACCTACAACTGCAGTATCACAACCGTGTGTACGACGACAACAACTTCACTATCACAACCGTGTGTATGATAGCAACAACTGCAATATCACAACCGTGTGTATGACACAAACAACTGCACTATCACAACCGTGAGTATGACACCAACACCTGCACTATCACAACCGTGTGTATGACACCAACAACTGCACTATCACAACCGTGTGTATGACACCAACAACTGCAGTATCACAACCGTGTAACGACACCAACAACTGCACTATCACAACCGTGTGTATGACACCAACAACTGCAATATCACAACCGTGTGTATGACACCAACAACTGCACTATCACAGCCGTGTGTATGACACCAACAACTGCAATATCACAGCCGTGTGTATGACACCAACAACGGCACTATCACAACCGTGTGTATGACACCAACAACTGCAATATCACAACCGTGTGTATGACACCAGCAACTGTACTATCACAACCGTGTGTATGACACCAACAACTGCAATATCACAGCCGTGTGTATGACACCAACAACTGCAATATCACAGCCGTGTGTATGACACCAACAACTGCACTATCACATGCGTGTGTATGACACCAACAACTGCAATATCACAACCGTGTCTATGACACCAACAACTGCACTATCACAACCGTGTATATGGCACCAACAACTGCAATATCACAACCGTGTTTATGACACCAACAACTGCACTATCACAAGCGTGTGTATGACACCAACAACTGCAATATCACAGCCGTGTGTATGACACCAACAACTGCACTATCACAACCGTGTGTATGACACCAACAACTGCAATATCACAACCGTGTGTATGACACCAACAACTGCAATATCACAACCGTGTGTACGACACCAACAACTGCACTATCACAGCCGTGTGTATGACACCAGCAACTGAAATATCACAACCATGTGTATGACACCAACAACTGCAGTATCACAGCAGTGTGTATGACACCAACACCAGCACTATCAAAAAGTATGTATGAAACTAACAACTGCACAATCACAACCCGTGTGTATGACACCAACAACTGCAATATCTCAACCGTGTGTACGACACCAACAACTGCAATATCACAACCGTGTGTATGACACCAACAACTGTACTATCACAACCGTGTGTATGACACCAATAACTGCAGTATCACAACCGTGTGTATGACACCAACAACTGCACTATCACAACCGTGTGTATGACACCTACAACTGCAGTATCACAACCGTGTGTACGACGACAACAACTTCACTATCACAACCGTGTGTATGATAGCAACAACTGCAATATCACAACCGTGTGTATGACACAAACAACTGCACTATCACAACCGTGAGTATGACACCAACACCTGCACTATCACAACCGTGTGTATGACACCAACAACTGCACTATCACAACCGTGTGTATGACACCAACAACTGCAGTATCACAACCGTGTAACGACACCAACAACTGCACTATCACAACCGTGTGTATGACACCAACAACTGCAATATCACAACCGTGTGTATGACACCAACAACTGCACTATCACAGCCGTGTGTATGACACCAACAACTGCAATATCACAGCCGTGTGTATGACACCAACAACGGCACTATCACAACCGTGTGTATGACACCAACAACTGCAATATCACAACCGTGTGTATGACACCAGCAACTGTACTATCACAACCGTGTGTATGACACCAGCAACTGCACTATCACAACCGTGTGTATGACGTCAACAACTGCACTATCACAAATGTGTATGACACCAACAACTGCAATATCACAACGACACCAACAACTGCACTATCACAACCGTGTGTATGACACCAACAACTGCAATATCACAACCGTGTGTATGACACCATCAACTGCACTATCACAGCCGTGTGTATGACACCAACAACTGCAATATCACAGCCGTGTGTATGACACCAACAACGGCACTATCACAACCGTGTGTATGACACCAACAACTGCAATATCACAACCGTGTCTATGACACCAACAACTGCACTATCACAACCGTGTATATGGCACCAACAACTGCAATATCACAACCGTGTTTATGACACCAGCAACTGCACTATCACAAGCGTGTGTATGACACCAACAACTGCAATATCACAGCCGTGTGTATGACACCAACAACTGCACTATCACAACCGTGTGTATGACACCAACAACTGCAATATCACAACCGTGTGTATGACACCAACAACTGCAATATCACAACCGTGTGTACGACACCAACAACTGCACTATCACAGCCGTGTGTATGACACCAGCAACTGAAATATCACAACCATGTGTATGACACCAACAACTGCACTATCACAACCGTGTGTATGACGTCAACAACTGCACTATCACAAATGTGTGTATGACACCAACAACTGCACTATCACGACCGTGTGTATGACACCAACAACTGCACTATCACAACCGTGTTTATGACACCAACAACTGCACTATCACAACCGTGTGTACGACACCAACAACTGCAATATCACAACCGTGTGTATGACACCAACAACTGCAATATCACAACCGTGTGTACGACACCAACAACTGCACTATCACAACCTTGAGTATGACACCAACAACTGCAGTATCACAACCGTGTCTACGACACCAACATGTGCACTATCACAACCGTGTTTATGACACCAACAACTGCAGTATCACAACCGTGTGTATGACACCAACAACTGCAGTATCACAACCGTGTGTATGACACCAACAACTGCAGTATCACAACCGTGTGTACGACACCAACAACTGCAGTATCACAACCGTGTGTATGACACCAACAACTGCACTATCACAACCGTGTGTATGACACCGACAACTGCAGTATCACAACAGTGTGTATGACACCAACAACTGCAATATCTCAACCGTGTGTACGACACCAACAACTGCAATATCACAACCGTGTGTATGACACCAACAACTGTACTATCACAACCGTGTGTATGACACCAATAACTGCAGTATCACAACCGTGTGTATGACACCAACAACTGCACTATCACAACCGTGTGTATGACACCTACAACTGCAGTATCACAACCGTGTGTACGACGACAACAACTTCACTATCACAACCGTGTGTATGATAGCAACAACTGCAATATCACAACCGTGTGTATGACACAAACAACTGCACTATCACAACCGTGAGTATGACACCAACACCTGCACTATCACAACCGTGTGTATGACACCAACAACTGCACTATCACAACCGTGTGTATGACACCAACAACTGCAGTATCACAACCGTGTAACGACACCAACAACTGCACTATCACAACCGTGTGTATGACACCAACAACTGCAATATCACAACCGTGTGTATGACACCAACAACTGCACTATCACAGCCGTGTGTATGACACCAACAACTGCAATATCACAGCCGTGTGTATGACACCAACAACGGCACTATCACAACCGTGTGTATGACACCAACAACTGCAATATCACAACCGTGTGTATGACACCAGCAACTGTACTATCACAACCGTGTGTATGACACCAACAACTGCAATATCACAGCCGTGTGTATGACACCAACAACTGCAATATCACAGCCGTGTGTATGACACCAACAACTGCACTATCACATGCGTGTGTATGACACCAACAACTGCAATATCACAACCGTGTCTATGACACCAACAACTGCACTATCACAACCGTGTATATGGCACCAACAACTGCAATATCACAACCGTGTTTATGACACCAACAACTGCACTATCACAAGCGTGTGTATGACACCAACAACTGCAATATCACAGCCGTGTGTATGACACCAACAACTGCACTATCACAACCGTGTGTATGACACCAACAACTGCAATATCACAACCGTGTGTATGACACCAACAACTGCAATATCACAACCGTGTGTACGACACCAACAACTGCACTATCACAGCCGTGTGTATGACACCAGCAACTGAAATATCACAACCATGTGTATGACACCAACAACTGCAGTATCACAGCAGTGTGTATGACACCAACACCAGCACTATCAAAAAGTATGTATGAAACTAACAACTGCACAATCACAACCCGTGTGTATGACACCAGCAACTGCACTATCACAACCGTGTGTATGACACCAACAACTGCACTATCACAACCGTGTGTATGACACCAACAATTGCAATATCACAACCGTGTGTATGACACCAACAACTGCACTATCACAACCGTGTGTATGACACCAACAACTGCAATATCACAACCGTGTGTATGACACCAACAACTGCACTATCAAAATTGTGTGTATGACACCAACACCAGCACTATCAAAAAGTATGTATGAAACTAACAACTGCACAATTACAACCCGTGTGTATGACACCAACAACTGCACTATCACAACCGTGTGTATGACACCAACAATTTCAATATCACAACCGTGTGTATGACACCAACAACTGCACTATCACAACCGTGTGTATGACACCAACAACTGCACTATCACAATCCGTGTGTATGACACCAATAACTACACTATCAAAATTGTGTGTAAGACACCAACAACTGCACAATCACAACCCGTGTGTATGACACCAACAACTGCACTATCACAACCGTGTGTATGACGTCAACAACTGCACTATCACAAATGTGTGTATGACACCAACAACTGCACTATAACGACCGTGTGTATGACACCAACAACTGCACTATCACAACAGTGTTTATGACACCAACAACTGCACTATCACAACCGTGTGTACGACACCAACAACTGCAATATCACAACCGTGTGTATGACACCAACAACTGCAATATCACAACCGTGTGTACGACACCAACAACTGCACTATCACAACCTTGAGTATGACACCAACAACTGCAGTATCACAACCGTGTCTACGACACCAACATGTGCACTATCACAACCGTGTTTATGACACCAACAACTGCAGTATCACAACCGTGTGTATGACACCAACAACTGCAGTATCACAACAGTGTGTATGACACCAACAACTGCAGTATCACAACCGTGTGTACGACACCAACAACTGCAGTATCACAACCGTGTGTATGACACCAACAACTGCACTATCACAACCGTGTGTATGACACCGACAACTGCAGTATCACAACAGTGTGTATGACACCAACAACTGCAATATCTCAACCGTGTGTACGACACCAACAACTGCAATATCACAACCGTGTGTATGACACCAACAACTGTACTATCACAACCGTGTGTATGACACCAATAACTGCAGTATCACAACCGTGTGTATGACACCAACAACTGCACTATCACAACCGTGTGTATGACACCTACAACTGCAGTATCACAACCGTGTGTACGACAACAACAACTTCACTATCACAACCGTGTGTATGATAGCAACAACTGCAATATCACAACCGTGTGTATGACACAAACAACTGCACTATCACAACCGTGAGTATGACACCAACACCTGCACTATCACAACCGTGTGTATGACACCAACAACTGCACTATCACAACCGTGTGTATGACACCAACAACTGCAGTATCACAACCGTGTAACGACACCAACAACTGCACTATCACAACCGTGTGTATGACACCAACAACTGCAATATCACAACCGTGTGTATGACACCAACAACTGCACTATCACAGCCGTGTGTATGACACCAACAACTGCAATATCACAGCCGTGTGTATGACACCAACAACGGCACTATCACAACCGTGTGTATGACACCAACAACTGCAATATCACAACCGTGTGTATGACACCAGCAACTGTACTATCACAACCGTGTGTATGACACCAACAACTGCAATATCACAGCCGTGTGTATGACACCAACAACTGCACTATCACATCCGTGTGTATGACACCAACAACTGCAATATCACAACTGTATCTATGACACCAACAACTGCAATATCACAACCGTGTATATGGCACCAACAACTGCAATATCACAACCGTGTTTATGACACCAGCAACTGCACTATTACAAGCGTGTGAATGACACCAACAACTGCAATATCACAGCCGTGTGTATGACACCAACAACTGCACTATCACAACCGTGTGTATGACACCAACAACTGCAATATCACAACCGTGTGTATGACACCAACAACTGCAATATCACAACCGTGTGTATGACACCAACAACTGCAATATCACAACCGTGTCTATGACACCAACAACTGCACTATCACAACCGTGTATATGGCACCAACAACTGCAATATCACAACCGTGTTTATGACACCAGCAACTGCACTATCACAAGCGTGTGTATGACACCAACAACTGCAATATCACAGCCGTGTGTATGACACCAACAACTGCACTATCACAACCGTGTGTATGACACCAACAACTGCAATATCACAGCCGTGTGTATGACACCAACAACTGCACTATCACAACCGTGTGTATGACACCAACAACTGCAATATCACAACCGTGTGTATGACACCAACAACTGCAATATCACAACCGTGTGTACGACACCAACAACTGCACTATCACAGCCGTGTGTATGACACCAGCAACTGAAATATCACAACCATGTGTATGACACCAACAACTGCAGTATCACAGCCGTGTGTATGACACCAACACCAGCACTATCAAAAAAGTATGTATGAAACTAACAACTGCACAATCACAACCCGTGTGTATGACACCAGCAACTGCACAATCACAACCCGTGTGTATGACACCAGCAACTGCACTATCACAACCGTGTGTATGACGTCAACAACTGCAATATCACAAATGTGTATGACACCAACAACTGCAATATCACAACGACACCAACAACTGCACTATCACAACCGTGTGTATGACACCAACAACTGCAATATCACAACCGTGTGTATGACACCATCAACTGCACTATCACAGCCGTGTGTATGACACCAACAACTGCAATATCACAGCCGTGTGTATGACACCAACAACGGCACTATCACAACCGTGTGTATGACACCAACAACTGCAATATCACAACCGTGTGTATGACACCAGCAACTGCACTATCACAAGCGTGTGTATGACACCAACAACTGCAATATCACAGCCGTGTGTATGACACCAACAACTGCACTATCACAACCGTGTTTATGACACCAACAACTGCAATATCACAACCGTGTGTATGACACCAACAACTGCAATATCACAACCGTGTGTACGACACCAACAACTGCACTATCACAGCCGTGTGTATGACACCAGCAACTGAAATATCACAACCATGTGTATGACACCAACAACTGCAGTATCACAGCCGTGTGTATGACACCAACACCAGCACTATCAAAAAAGTATGTATGAAACTAACAACTGCACAATCACAACCCGTGTGTATGACACCAGCAACTGCACAATCACAACCCGTGTGTATGACACCAACAACTGCACTATCACAATCCGTGTGTATGACACCAATAACTACACTATCAAAATTGTATGTATGACACCAACAACTGCACAATCACAACCCGTGTGTATGACACCAGCAACTGTACTATCACAACCGTGTGTATGACGCCAACAACTGCACTATCACAAATGTGTGTATGACACCAACAACTGCACTAACACGACCGTGTGTATGACACCAACAACTGCACTATCACAACCGTGTGTATGACACCAACAACTGCACTATCATAACCGTGTGTATGACACCAACAACTGCACTATCACAACCGTGTGTATGACACCAACAACTGCAGTATTACAACCATGTGTACGACACCAACAGCTGCACTATCACAACCGTGTGTATGACACCAACAACTGCAGTATTACAACCGTGTGTATGACACCAACAACTGCAGTATCACAACCGTGTGTATGACACACACAACTGCAGTATCACAACCGTGTGTATGACACCAACAACTGCAGTATCACAACCGTGTGTAAGACACCAACAACTGCAGTATCACAACCGTGTGTATGACACCAACAACTGCACTATCACAACCGTGTGTATGACACCAACAACTGCAGTATCACAACCGTGTGTACGATACCAACAACTGCAATATCACAACCGTGTGTATGACACCAACAACTGCACTATCACAACCGTGTGTATGACACCAACAACTGCACTATCATAACCGTGTGTATGACACCAACAACTGCACTATCACAACCGTGTGTATGACACCAACAACTGCAGTATTACAACCATGTGTACGACACCAACAGCTGCACTATCACAACCGTGTGTATGACACCAACAACTGCAGTATTACAACCGTGTGTATGACACCAACAACTGCAGTATCACAACCGTGTGTATGACACACACAACTGCAGTATCACAACCGTGTGTATGACACCAACAACTGCAGTATCACAACCGTGTGTAAGACACCAACAACTGCAGTATCACAACCGTGTGTATGACACCAACAACTGCACTATCACAACCGTGTGTATGACACCAACAACTGCAGTATCACAACCGTGTGTACGATACCAACAACTGCAATATCACAACCGTGTGTATGACACCAGCAACTGCACTATGACAACCGTGTGTATGACACCAACAACTGCAATATCACAGCCGTGTGTATGACACCAACAACGGCACTATCACAACCGTGTGTATGACACCAACAACTGCAATAACACAACCGTGTGTATGACACCAGCAACTGCAATATCACAACAGTGTGTATGACACCAACAACTGCAATATCACAGCCGTGTGTATGACACCAACAACTGCACTATCACAACCGTGTGTATGACACCAACAACTGTAATATCACAACCGTGTGTACGACACCAACAACTGGACGATCACAGCCGTGTGTATGACACCAACAACTGCAATATCACAACCGTGTGTATGACACCAACACCTGCACTATCACAACCATGTTTATGACAAAAGCAACTGCACTATCACAACCGTGTGTATGACACCAACAACTGCAATATCACAGCCGTGTGTATGACACCAACAACTGCACTATCACAACCGTGTGTATGACACCAACAACTGCAATATCACAACCGTGTGTATGACACCAACAACTGCAATATCACAACCGTGTGTACGACACCAACAACTGCACTATCACAGCCGTGTGTATGACACCAGCAACTGAAATAACACAACCGTGTGTATGACACCAACAACTGCAGTATCACAGCCGTGTGTATGACACCAACAACTGCAATATCACAGCCGTGTGTATGACACCAACAACTGCACTATCACAACCGTGTGTATGACACCAACAATTGCAATATCACAACCGTGTGTATGACACCAACAACTGCACTATCACAACCGTGTGTATGACACCAACAACTGCAATATCACAACCGTGTGTATGACACCAACAACTGCACTATCACAGCCGTGTGTATGACACCAACAACTGCACTATCACAACCTTGTATATGACACCAACAACTGCATTATCACAACCGTTTGTACGACACCAACAACTGCACTATCACAACCGTGTGTATGACACCAACAACTGCAGTATCACAACCGTGTGTATGACACCAACAACTGCAGTATCAAAACCGTGTGTATGACACCAACAACTGCAGTATCACAACCGTGTGTATGACACCATCAATTGCAGTATCACAACCGTGTGTATGACACCAACAACTGCAATATCACAACCGTGTGTACGACACCAACAACTGCAGTATCACAACCGTGTGCATGACACAAACAACTGCACTATCACAAACGTGTGTATGACACCAACAACTGCAGTATCACAACCGTGTGTATGACACCAACAACTGCAATATCACAACCGTGGGTATGACACCAACAACTGCAGTATCACAACCGTGTGTATGACACCAACAACAGCAATATCACAACCGTGTGTACGATACCAACAACTGCAATATCACAACCGTGTGTATGACACCAACAACTGCACTATCACAACCGTGTGTATGACACCAACAACTGCACTATCACAGCCCTGTATACGACACCAACAACTGCACGATCACAGCCATGTGTATGACACCAACAACTGCAATATCACAACCGTGTGTATGACACCAACAACTGCACTATCAAAATTGTGTGTATGACACCAACAAAACACTATCAAAAAAGTATGTATGAAACTAACAACTGCACAATCACAACACGTGTGTATGACACCAACAACTGCACTATCACAATCCGTGTGTATGACACCAATGACTACACTATCAAAATTGTATGTATGACACCAACAACTGCACAATCACAACCCGTGTGTATGACACCAGCAACTGTACTATCACAACCGTGTGTATGACGCCAACAACTGCACTATCACAAATGTGTGTATGACACCAACAACTGCACTAACACGACCGTGTGTATGACACCAACAACTGCACTATCACAACCGTGTGTATGACACCAACAACTGCACTATCATAACCGTGTGTATGACACCAACAACTGCACTATCACAACCGTGTGTATGACACCAACAACTGCACTATCATAACCGTGTGTATGACACCAACAACTGCACTATCACAACCGTGTGTATGACACCAACAACTGCAGTATCACAACCGTGTGTACGACACCAACAACTGCAGTATCACAACCGTGTGTATGACACCAACAACTGCACTATCACAACCGTGTGTATGACACCAACAACTGCAGTATCACAACCGTGTGTACGACACCAACAACTGCAATATCACAACCGTGTGTATGACACCAACAACTGCACTATCACAACCTTGTATATGACACCAACAACTGCAGTATCACAACCGTGTGTACGACACCAACAACTGCACTATCACAACCGTGTGTATGACACCAACAACTGCAGTATCACAACCGTGTGTATGACACCAACAACTGCAGTATCACAACCGTGTGTATGACACCAACAACTGCAGTATCACAACCGTGTGTACGACACCAACAACTGCAGTATCACAACCGTGTGTATGACACCAACAACTGCACTATCACAACCGTGTGTATGACACCGACAACTGCAGTATCACAACAGTGTGTATGACACCAACAACTGCAATATCTCAACCGTGTGTACGACACCAACAACTGCAATATCACAACCGTGTGTATGACACCAACAACTGTACTATCACAACCGTGTGTATGACACCAATAACTGCAGTATCACAACCGTGTGTATGACACCAACAACTGCACTATCACAACCGTGTGTATGACACCTACAACTGCAGTATCACAACCGTGTGTACGACGACAACAACTTCACTATCACAACCGTGTGTATGATAGCAACAACTGCAATATCACAACCGTGTGTATGACACAAACAACTGCACTATCACAACCGTGAGTATGACACCAACACCTGCACTATCACAACCGTGTGTATGACACCAACAACTGCACTATCACAACCGTGTGTATGACACCAACAACTGCAGTATCACAACCGTGTAACGACACCAACAACTGCACTATCACAACCGTGTGTATGACACCAACAACTGCAATATCACAACCGTGTGTATGACACCAACAACTGCACTATCACAGCCGTGTGTATGACACCAACAACTGCAATATCACAGCCGTGTGTATGACACCAACAACGGCACTATCACAACCGTGTGTATGACACCAACAACTGCAATATCACAACCGTGTGTATGACACCAGCAACTGTACTATCACAACCGTGTGTATGACACCAACAACTGCAATATCACAGCCGTGTGTATGACACCAACAACTGCAATATCACAGCCGTGTGTATGACACCAACAACTGCACTATCACATGCGTGTGTATGACACCAACAACTGCAATATCACAACCGTGTCTATGACACCAACAACTGCACTATCACAACCGTGTATATGGCACCAACAACTGCAATATCACAACCGTGTTTATGACACCAACAACTGCACTATCACAAGCGTGTGTATGACACCAACAACTGCAATATCACAGCCGTGTGTATGACACCAACAACTGCACTATCACAACCGTGTGTATGACACCAACAACTGCAATATCACAACCGTGTGTATGACACCAACAACTGCAATATCACAACCGTGTGTACGACACCAACAACTGCACTATCACAGCCGTGTGTATGACACCAGCAACTGAAATATCACAACCATGTGTATGACACCAACAACTGCAGTATCACAGCAGTGTGTATGACACCAACACCAGCACTATCAAAAAGTATGTATGAAACTAACAACTGCACAATCACAACCCGTGTGTATGACACCAGCAACTGCACTATCACAACCGTGTGTATGACACCAACAACTGCACTATCACAACCGTGTGTATGACACCAACAACTGCAATATCACAACCGTGTGTACGACACCAACAACTGCAGTATCACAACCGTGTGCATGACACAAACAACTGCAATATCACAACCGTGTGTACGACACCAACAACTGCAGTATCACAACCGTGTGCATGACACAAACAACTGCACTATCACAAACGTGTGTATGACACCAACAACTGCAGTATCACAACCGTGTGTATGACACCAACAACTGCAATATCACAACCGTGGGTATGACACCAACAACTGCAGTATCACAACCGTGTGTATGACACCAACAACAGCAATATCACAACCGTGTGTACGATACCAACAACTGCAATATCACAACCGTGTGTATGACACCAACAACTGCACTATCACAACCGTGTGTATGACACCAACAACTGCACTATCACAGCCCTGTGTACGACACCAACAACTGCACGATCACAGCCATGTGTATGACACCAACAACTGCAATATCACAACCGTGTGTATGACACCAACAACTGCACTATCAAAATTGTGTGTATGACACCAACAAAAGCACTATCAAAAAAGTATGTATGAAAATAACAACTGCACAATCACAACACGTGTGTATGACACCAACAACTGCACTATCACAATCCGTGTGTATGACACCAATGACTACACTATCAAAATTGTATGTATGACACCAACAACTGCACAATCACAACCCGTGTGTATGACACCAGCAACTGTACTATCACAACCGTGTGTATGACGCCAACAACTGCACTATCACAAATGTGTGTATGACACCAACAACTGCACTAACACGACCGTGTGTATGACACCAACAACTGCACTATCACAACCGTGTGTATGACACCAACAACTGCACTATCATAACCGTGTGTATGACACCAACAACTGCACTATCACAACCGTGTGTATGACACCAACAACTGCAGTATTACAACCGTGTGTACGACTCCAACAGCTGCACTATCACAACCGTGTGTATGACACCAACAACTGCAGTATAACAACCGTGTGTATGACACCAACAACTGCAGTATCACAACCGTGTGTATGACACACACAACTGCAGTATCACAACCGTGTGTATGACACCAACAACTGCAGTATCACAACCGTGTGTATGACACCAACAACTGCAGTATCACAACCGTGTGTACGACACCAACAACTGCAGTATCACAACCGTGTGTATGACACCAACAACTGCACTATCACAACCGTGTGTATGACACCAACAACTGCAGTATCACAAACGTGTGTATGACACCAACAACTGCAATATCACAACCGTGTGTACGATACCAACAACTGCAATATCACAACCGTGTGTATGACACCAACAATAGCACTATCACAACCGTGTGTATGACACGAACAACTGCAGTATCACAACCGTGTTTATGACACCAACAACTGCACTACACCAGCAACTGCACTATCACAGCCGGGTGTATGACACCGACAACTGCAATATCACAACCGTGTGTATGACACCAACAACTGCAATATCACAACCGTGTATTTGACACCAACAACTGCACTATCACAACCGTGTGTATGACACCAACAACTGCAGTATCACAACCGTGTGTATGACACCATCAACTGCAGTATCACAACCGTGTGTATGACACCAACAACTGCAGTATCACAACCGTGTGTATGACACCATCAACTGCAGTATCACAACCGTGTGTATGACACCAACAACTTCAGTATCACAACCGTGTGTACGACACCAACAACTGCAGTATCACAACGGTGTGTATGACACCAACAACTGCACTATCACAAACGTGTGTAAAAAACCAACAACTGCAGTATCACAACCGTGTGTATGACACCAACAACTGCAATATCACAACCGTGTGTATGACACCAACAACTGCACTATCACAACCGTGTGTATGACACCAACAACTGCAGTATCACAACCGTGTGTACGACACAAACAACTGCACTATCACAACCGTGTGTATGACACCAACAACTGCAATATCACAACCGGGTGTATGACACCAACAACTGCACTATCACAACCGTGTGTATGACACCAACAACTGCAGTATCACAACCGTGTTACGACACCAACAACTGCAGTATCACAACCGTGTATATGACACCAACAACTGCAGTATCATAACCGTGTGTATGACACCAACAACTGCACTATCACAACCGTGTGTATGACACCAACAACTGCACTATCACAACCGTGAGTATGACACCAACAAATGCACTATCACAACCGTGTGTATGACACCAACAACTGCACTATCACTGCCGTGTGTATGACACAAACAACTGCAGTATCACAACCGTGTTACGACACCAACAACTGCACTATCACAACCGTGTGTATGACACCAACAACTGCAATATCACAACCGTGTGTATGACACCAGCAACTGCACTATCACAACCGTGTGTACGACACCAACAACTGCACTATCACAACCGTGTGTATGACACCAGCAACTGCACTATCACAACCGTGTGTATGACACCAACAACTGCAATATCACAGCCGGGTGTATGACACCGACAATGGCACTATCACAACCGTGTGTATGACACCAACAACTGCAATATTACAACCGTGTGTATGACACCAGCAACTGCACTATCACAACCGTGTGTATGACACCAATAACTGCAATATCACAGCCGTGTGTATGACAACAACAACTGCACTATCACAACCGTGTGTATGACACCAACAACTGCAATATCACAACAGTGTGTTTGACACCAACAACTGCACTATCACAACCGTGTGTATGACACCAACAACTGCAATAGCACAACCGTGTGTATGACACCAGCAACTGCACTATCACAACCGTGTGTATGACGTCAACAACTGCACTATCACAAATGTGTGTACGACACCAACAACTGCACTATCACGACCGTGTGTATGACACAAACAACTGCACTATCACAACCGTGTGTATGACACCAACAACTGCACTATCACAACCGTGTGTACGACACCAACAACTGCAATATCACAACCGTGTGTATGACACCAACAACTGCAATATCACAACTGTGTGTACGACACCAGCAACTGCAATATCACAACCGTGTGTATGACACCAACAACTGCACTATCACAACCTTTTGTATGACACCAACAACTGCAGTATTACAACCGTGTGTACGACACCAACAACTGCACTATCACAACCTTGTGTATGACACCAACAACTGCAGTATCACAGCAGTGTGTATGACACCAACAACTGCAGTATCACAACCGTGTGTATGCCACCAACAACTGCAGTATCACAACCGTGTGTATGACACCATCAACTGCAGTATCACAACCGTGTGTATGACACCAACAACTGCAGTATCACAACCGTGTGTACGACACCAACAACTGCAGTATCACAACCGTGTGTATGACACCAACAACTGCACTATCACAAACGTGTGTATAAAACCAACAACTGCAGTATCACAACCGTGTGTATGACACCAACAACTGCAATATCACAACCGTGTGTATGACACCAACAACTGCACTATCACAACCGTGAGTATGACACCAACAAATGCACTATCACAACCGTGTGTTTGACACCAACAACTGCACTATCACTGCCGTGTGTATGACACAAACAACTGCAGTATCACAACCGTGTTACGACACCAACAACTGCACTATCACAACCGTGTGTATGACACCAACAACTGCAATATCACAATCGTGTGTATGACACCAGCAACTGCACTATCACAGCCGGGTGTATGACACCGACAACTGCAATATCACAACCGTGTGTATGACACCAACAACTGCAATATCACAACCGTGTATTTGACACCAACAACTGCACTATCACAACCGTGTGTATGACACCAACAACTGCAGTATCACAACCGTGTGTATGACACCATCAACTGCAGTATCACAACCGTGTGTATGACACCAACAACTGCAGTATCACAACCGTGTGTATGACACCATCAACTGCAGTATCACAACCGTGTGTATGACACCAACAACTTCAGTATCACAACCGTGTGTACGACAGCAACAACTGCAGTATCACAACGGTGTGTATGACACCAACAACTGCACTATCACAAACGTGTGTAAAAAACCAACAACTGCAGTATCACAACCGTGTGTATGACACCAACAACTGCAATATCACAACCGTGTGTATGACACCAACAACTGCACTATCACAACCGTGTGTATGACACCAACAACTGCAGTATCACAACCGTGTGTACGACACAAACAACTGCACTATCACAACCGTGTGTATGACACCAACAACTGCAATATCACAACCGGGTGTATGACACCAACAACTGCACTATCACAACCGTGTGTATGACACCAACAACTGCAGTATCACAACCGTGTTACGACACCAACAACTGCAGTATCACAACCGTGTATATGACACCAACAACTGCAGTATCATAACCGTGTGTATGACACCAACAACTGCACTATCACAACCGTGTGTATGACACCAACAACTGCACTATCACAACCGTGAGTATGACACCAACAAATGCACTATCACAACCGTGTGTATGACACCAACAACTGCACTATCACTGCCGTGTGTATGACACAAACAACTGCAGTATCACAACCGTGTTACGACACCAACAACTGCACTATCACAACCGTGTGTATGACACCAACAACTGCAATATCACAACCGTGTGTATGACACCAGCAACTGCACTATCACAACCGTGTGTACGACACCAACAACTGCACTATCACAACCGTGTGTATGACACCAGCAACTGCACTATCACAACCGTGTGTATGACACCAACAACTGCAATATCACAGCCGGGTGTATGACACCGACAATGGCACTATCACAACCGTGTGTATGACACCAACAACTGCAATATTACAACCGTGTGTATGACACCAGCAACTGCACTATCACAACCGTGTGTATGACACCAATAACTGCAATATCACAGCCGTGTGTATGACAACAACAACTGCACTATCACAACCGTGTGTATGACACCAACAACTGCAATATCACAACCGTGTGTTTGACACCAGCAACTGCACTATCACAACCGTGTGTATGACACCAACAACTGCAATATCACAACCGTGTGTATGACACCAGCAACTGCACTATCACAACCGTGTGTATGACGTCAACAACTGCACTATCACAAATGTGTGTACGACACCAACAACTGCACTATCACGACCGTGTGTATGACACAAACAACTGCACTATCACAACCGTGTGTATGACACCAACAACTGCAGTATCACAACCGTGTTACGACACCAACAACTGCACTATCACAACCGTGTGTATGACACCAACAACTGCAATATCACAACCGTGTGTATGACACAAACAACTGCACTATCACAAATGTGTGTACGACACCAACAACTGCACTATCACAACCGTGTGTATGACACCAGCAACTGCACTATCACAACCGTGTGTACGACACCAACAACTGCAATATCACAACCGCGTGTATCACACCAGCAACTGCAATATCATAACCGTGTGTATGACACCAACAACTGCAATATCACAGAAGTGTTTATGACAGCAACAACGGCACTATCACAACCGAGTGTATGAAATCAACTACTGCAATATCACAACCGTGTGTATGACACCAGCAACTGCACTATCACAACAGTGTGTATGACACCAACAACTGCAATATCGCAACCGTGTGTATCACACCAGCAATTGCACTATCATAACCGTGTGTATGACACCAACAACTGCAATATCACAGAAGTGTGTATGACACCAACAACGGCACTATCACAACCGTGTGTATGAAATCAACAACTGCAATATCACAACCGTGTGTATGACACCAGCAACTGCACTATCACAATAGTGTGTATGACACCAACAACTGCAATATCACAGCCGTGTGTATGACACCAACAACTGCACTATCACAAACGTGTGTATGACACCAACAACTGCAATATCACAACCGTGTGTACGACACCAACATCTGCAATATCACAACCGTGTGTATGACACCAACAACTACACTATCACAACCGTGTGTATGACACCAACAACTGCAGTATCACAACCGTGTGTACGACACCAACAACTGCACTATCACAACCGTGTGTATGACACCAACAACTGCATTATCACAACCGTGCGTATGACACCAACAAATGCACTATCACAACCGTGAGTATGACACCAACAAATGCACTGTCACAACCGTGTGTATGACACCAACAACTGCACTATCACAACCGTGTGTATGACACAAACAACTGCAGTATCACAACCCTGTTACGACACCAACAACTGCACTATCATAACCGTGTGTATGACACCAACAACTGCACTATCACAACCGTGTGTACGACACCAACAACTGCAATATCACAACCGTGTGCATGACACCAGCAACTGCACTATCACAACCGTGTGTATGACACCAACAACTGCAATATCACAGCCGTGTGTATGACACCGACAATGGCACTATCACAACAGTGTGTATGACACAAACAACTGCAATATCACAACCGTGTGTATGACACCAGCAACTGCACTATCACAACCGTGTGTATGACACCAACAACTGCAATATCACAGCCGTGTGTATGACACCAACAACTGCAATATCACAGCCGTGTGTATAACACCGACAATGGCACTATCACAACAGTGTGTATGACACCAACAACTGCAATATAACAATCGTGTGTATGACACCAGCAACTGCACTATCACAACCGTGTGTATGACACCAACAACTGCACTATCACAACCGTGTGTATGACACCAACAACTGCAGTATCACAACCGTGTTACGACACCAACAACTGCACTATCACAACCGTGTGTATGACACCAACAACTGCAATATCACAACCGTGTGTATGACACAAACAACTGCAATATCACAACCGTGTGTATGACACCAGCAACTGCACTATCACAACCGTGTGTACGACACCAACAACTGCAATATCACAACCGCGTGTATCACACCAGCAACTGCAATATCATAACCGTGTGTATGACACCAACAACTGCAATATCACAGAAGTGTTTATGACAGCAACAACGGCACTATCACAACCGAGTGTATGAAATCAACTATTGCAATATCACAACCGTGTGTATGACACCAGCAACTGCACTATCACAACAGTGTGTATGACACCAACAACTGCAATATCACAACCGTGTGTATCACACCAGCAACTGCACTATCATAACCGTGTGTATGACACCAACAACTGCAATATCACAGAAGTGTGTATGACACCAACAACGGCACTATCACAACCGTGTGTATGAAATCAACAACTGCAATATCACAACCGTGTGTATGACACCAGCAACTGCACTATCACAATAGTGTGTATGACACCAACAACTGCAATATCACAGCCGTGTGTATGACACCAACAACTGCACTATCACAAACGTGTGTATGACACCAACAACTGCAATATCACAACCGTGTGTACGACACCAACAACTGCAATATCACAACCGTGTGTATGACACCAACAACTACACTATCACAACCGTGTGTATGACACCAACAACTGCAGTATCACAACCGTGTGTACGACACCAACAACTGCACTATCACAACCGTGTGTATGACACCAACAACTGCATTATCACAACCGTGCGTATGACACCAACAAATGCACTATCACAACCGTGAGTATGACACCAACAAATGCACTGTCACAACCGTGTGTATGACACCAACAACTGCACTATCACAACCGTGTGTATGACACAAACAACTGCAGTATCACAACCCTGTTACGACACCAACAACTGCACTATCATAACCGTGTGTATGACACCAACAACTGCACTATCACAACCGTGTGTATGACACCAGCAACAGCACTATCACAACCGTGTGTACGACACCAACAACTGCAATATCACAACCGTGTGCATGACACCAGCAACTGCACTATCACAACCGTGTGTATGACACCAACAACTGCAATATCACAGCCGTGTGTATGACACCGACAATGGCACTATCACAACAGTGTGTATGACACAAACAACTGCAATATCACAACCGTGTGTATGACACCAGCAACTGCACTATCACAACCGTGTGTATGACACCAACAACTGCAATATCACAGCCGTGTGTATGACACCAACAACTGCACTATCGCAACCGTATGTATGACACCAACAACTGCAATATCACAACCGTGTGTATGACACCAACAACTGCACTATCACAACCGTGAGTATGACACCAACAACTGCACTATCACAACCGTGTGTATGACACCAACAACTGCACTATCACAACCGTGTGTATGACACCAACAACTGCAGTATCACAACCGTGTTACGACACCAACAACTGCACTATCACAACCGTGTGTATGACACCAACAACTGCAATATCACAACCGTGTGTATGACACCAACAACTGCAATATCACAGCCGTGTGTATGACACCAACAAATGCACTATCACAACCGTGTGTATGACACCAACAACTGCAATATCACAACCGTGTGTATGACACCAACAACTGCAATATCACAACCGTGTGTATGACACCAACAACTACACTATCACAACCGTGTGTATGACACCAACAACTGCAGTATCACAACCGTGTGTACGACACCAACAACTGCACTATCACAACCGTGTGTATGACACCAACAACTGCATTATCACAACCGTGTGTATGACACCAACAACTGCACTATCACAACCGTGAGTATGACACCAACAAATGCACTATCACAACCGTGTGTATGACACCAACAACTGCACTATCACAACCGTGTGTATGACACAAAAAACTGCAGTATCACAACCCTGTTACGACACCAACAACTGCACTATCATAACCGTGTGTATGACACCAACATCTGCAATATCACAACCGTGTGTATGACACCAGCAACTGCACTATCACAACCGTGTGTACGACACCAACAACTGCAATATCACAACCGTGTGTATGACACCAGCAACTGCACTATCACAACCGTGTGTATGACACCAACAACTGCAATATCACATCCGTGTGTATGACACCGACAATGGCACTATCACAACAGTGTGTATGACACCAACAACTGCAATATAACAACCGTGTGTATGACACCAGCAACTGCACTATCACAACGGTGTGTATGACACCAACAACTGCAATATCACAGCCGTGTGTATGACACCAACAACTGCACTATCACAACCGTATGTATGACACCAACAACTGCAATATCACAACCGTGTGTATGACACCAACAACTGCACTATCACAACCGTGAGTATGACACCAACAACTGCACTATCACAACCGTGTGTATGACACCAACAACTGCACTATCACAACCGTGTTCATGACACCAACAACTGCAGTATCACAACCGTGTTACGACACCAACAACTGCACTATCACAACCGTGTGTATGACACCAACAACTGCAATATCACAACCGTGTGTATGACACCAACAACTGCAATATCACAACCGTGTGTATGACACCAGCAACTGCACTATCACAACCGTGTGTACGACACCAACAACTGCAATATCACAACCGTGTGTATCACACCAGCAACTGCAATATCACAACCGTGTGTATGACACCAGCAACTGCACTATCACATCAGTGTGTATGACACCAACAACTGCAATATCACAGCCGTGTGTATGACACCAACAACTGCACTATCACAACCGTGTGTATGACACCAACAACTGCAATATCACAACCGTGTTTACGACACCAAGAACTGCACGATCACAGCCGTGTGTATGACACCAACAACTGCAGTATCACAACCGTGTGCACGACACCAACAACTGCAATATCACAACCGTGTTTATGACACCAACAACTGCACTATCACAACCGTGTGTATGACACTAACAACTGCAGTATCACAACCGTGTGTACGACACCAACAACTGCACTATCACAAAAGTGTGTATGACACCAACAACTGCAGTATGACAACCGTGTGTATGACACCAACAACTGCAGTATCACATCCGTGTGTATGACACCAACAACTGCAGTATCACAACCGTGTGTATGACACGAACAACTGCAGTATCACAACTGTGTGTATGACACCAACAACTGCAATATCACAACCGTGTGTACGACACCAATAACAGCAATATCACATCCGTGTGTATGACACCAACAACTGCACTATCACAACCGTGTGTACGACACCAACAACTGCAATATCACAACCGTGTGTATGACACCAACAACTACACTATCACAACCGTGTGTATGACACCAACAACTGCAGTATCACAACCGTGTGTATGACACCAACAACTGCATTATCACAACCGTGTGTATGACACCAACAACTGCACTATCACAACCGTGAGTATGACACCAACAAATGCACTATCACAACCGTGTGTATGACACCAACAACTGCACTATCACAACCGTGTGTATGACACCAACAACTGCAGTATCACAACCGTGTTACGTCACCAACAACTGCACTATCACAACCGTGTGTATGACACCAACAACTGCAATATCACAACCGTGTGTATGACACAAACAACTGCAATATCACAACCGTGTGTATGACACCAGCAACTGCACTATCACAACCGTGTGTACGACACCAACAACTGCAATATCACAACCGTGTGTATCACACCAGCAACTGCAATATCATAACCGTGTGTATGACACCAACAACTGCAATATCACAGAAGTGTTTATGACAGCAACAACGGCACTATCACAACCGAGTGTATGAAATCAACTACTGCAATATCACAACCGTGTGTATGACACCAGCAACTGCACTATCACAACAGTGTGTATGACACCAACAACTGCAATATCACAACCGTGTGTATCACACCAGCAACTGCACTATCATAACCGTGTGTATGACACCAACAACTGCCATATCACATAAGTGTGTATGACACCAACAACGGCACTATCACAACCGTGTGTATGAAATCAACAACTGCAATATCACAACCGTGTGTATGACACCAGCAACTGCACTATCACAACAGTGTGTATGACACCAACAACTGCAATATATGTGACGAAACGGATAAAGATCGGCAGATCTCTGCATAATATCCCTTTGAAGGGAGTGCGATGCGTTGGTCTCCCTTGAATTAATATCAATTAATAGGGGATTCCCCATCGAAAAATAGTGCGGGGCGGAGCTATTCTAGTTATTTATAGAAAAATCTAGAATGTTCCCCCAAGTGCGTACGGGGTAGAGATCTCTAAGTTCACGAGTGCTTCATGCAGCACGGGTTGGTGGAACTTATCGTGACTCTGGTTTTCTTCATGAATCATGAAAGTCACGCGGCCCGTGTAGGCGAGTGGAAGGCGCACTGACTTTGTCGTGAGCAGTCGCCCACCAAACCTCAGCGTAGACAGATCGCAGCCAAGAGGCTGATGTAATTGTGATGTCAATATTCGCGGCCAGTGCGGACATCTACAGTCAAGGGTTGTGATTCTTCAATCACAGGTTAGTTGAGTACTTATTCTATTATTTAATTGTTGTTGTGATGCCGTGATGATTCCCGGAATGAATTAATTGCCGTCGTAAAAGTGAGTTGTCGCGTAGCGTTATCCGTTACAGTTGGCGGTTGCATTTTTAAGTAGGCTTTATCGATCAGCAATGTAATGTGTTACCTGACGGAACAAGCCGTATTCCACAGCGAGTGGTGTGTAAATAAAATAGGCCGAACGATGTGCTTTACAGTGTGTAGCAGTTACGGGTTTGGTTTATTAATTACGCAGGCAAGGCGACAGTTGGTCAGTCATTACATCAACATGCTAGACGCTGTAAATGATAAGGTAGAGCTTAGTATTAGAAATGTGTAATGTGCTTCGTGATATTAGTATGGTAACGTAATTGTTCTATCAGTGATGGTGATTTTTCGAGGAATCAAGGTGAAATCAGCAGTGGTGTATTTGCTGTGTGCAGATAGCAGTGTTATTCCGCGTAAGCCGAATGGCGTTGCATCGGTAGGATAACAATTGATAAGAAGTATTCATGATACTATTGTTACTGCTTGTTGTCATGTCCGTCCGCAAGGATGACCGTGCGTGTTCCATTGTACGTTTGTCTAGGCAGCGGGAGGTAGGCCGGTACCCCCAACCCGATCGGTAATAGGTCCGACCCAATGCAATCGTGCATATCCGATGGATGAACATACCCGATCGAGGGTGATGCGGCGCTCCGTAATTCGAGGCCGAGGTGTCTAGATAGATCGAGGTTTGAATCTAACCGTTTCTGTCTCTAATATTCTACTCTTCTGGAACCCTGACTCGGTTCATGGAGTACTTGGAGTACTGCCGTAAGGTAGTAGTTGGGAGGGGCATAACCCCCCCCCCCCCCCCCAAAAAAAAAAGGTGGAGCCAGAGTTTGGTAGTGGAGTCTGGAGGTTTGCTACATTGGATGACGTGACTTAAGTCGTCACGGGACAAGGTACACGAGACCCACAGTAGCTGTGGGAAAGTGTAGTGGTGGATGGCCACCACTGCTGTGCTCGACCGGCACAGGTATGACTGACCTGAAAGATAGTCAGTGAATACAAGGGCAACTCAGGATCTGGGGCAGGGATCCCAGACCTGACACTATTACTGTGATATGATTTTGTTATTTAAGTGTAACAAGTCCTGAGTTCTCCTTAGTTAATGCTATAGTATGGAATTATCAGGAGTATAATTCATTATGGACATATAGTTATTAATGTGTGTAATTCATCAGTCCATGGGTTAAGGGATTGATGAATTGATGAGTCTGTCAGGAAGGAGATGTCCGGCTGGACACCTTCTCGATACAGTAATCCCTACACTGAAAGGAAAGTAAGTGTATATGTTGATTGAGGATGGGAGATGAAACCGGATTGGACTGGCACCAGGCGAAGGATGCTTGACAGAGTCATACAGTCGACTCTGGTGCTAGGGGTTATATGTAGCCCAGAAGTGTTACTTGACTGAACAGGTGTGCTATTGCTTTTTCTACCATCATTATGCCTATATATTATAGTGACTAAGTAGATCTATGATGTGATGATTTCATACTCATGTTGGTAGACATGAGGAATGTCTGAGAGGCAGGTGACAGGGTGGAGATGCTGGTAGTCTTTGTTGTAGTTGAGTACTCACACCAACCTCTCCGTGTTTCAGGATCTGTTATTACTATACAGAAGAAGATTCAAGAGCTGCACCATGAGCTCTATGGGCCCACTCAATCCAGTGCCTATCCAGAAGTTGATTGAGGCTATACTGGGAGTGGTTGTCTGAGTCTGCGAGATCAATGTTGGAAGGAGCTGAGTGCTGAATAAGTCGGTAGGTCTAGGTTAGGACCTCCGTCAAGAGTCCGACGAGTGTCATCCGATCCTGAGAGGATCCAACACTGAAACGTCTGGTGATTCAAGCCAGTGAAGCACTGGTGACATTCAGTCTCTGTGTAAACCTTGGTAATTGCAAGGTAGTGACCTTTCAAGTTGTGCAGAGTGATCATTGTTACCGGTCGCCATGACCTGTGTTATATGCTTCTGGCCCGGCTGGGTTATGGGACACCATGTATCAGTTGATGCTTAAATAGTGTTTTTACATTGGTTAACTTTATGAAGCCAACATGTGGTCCAGTGAACTAGGACATTGATTACAACATTGGTGGAAACACCTGAGTGACTTGGTTGTGAAGGTAGGGAGTTACCTCAGGCCAACGTTATGAACTGTTGACAATGTTTGTGAAGGTAGGGAGCTACCTCATGCGATCGTGATGAACTGTTGACAGTGTATGCTAGGTTGTGATTACTACCCATTGATCAGGGTAGTTACATGATACTGTGTGAAGATCTATTGTCCAAGGACATGGAACTAAGGTGAAGTGTTTAGTCACCTGATAGACTTTACCAGTGACATTGTGTGTTCGTGTGGAGCAACCGTTATTGTGTAAGTGACATATCAGTGTGTGGGTCACTGATGAGATAGAAGAGTGACCTGGCTCTTGTGTATTTTGAGACGGTGCTACATGTATTTTTTCTGCACATGGGAGACCGCTAATGTTATAGGGTCGGCCCAGACTTCATCAGGAGTGTGACGAGGGAAATAGTACGACAGCAAGGAAGGATCCTTGTTCATCAGTGCAGTGTCAGTCAGGCAGTGGTACTGCGCTTGATCAGCCCTTGCTTGGTTCTCTGGGTGAAGAGGGAACTTTGGAGAGGCAGCAGACCTTGGAGTTCCAGTCCACTGGAGGAGCCTGGGTGAGTCGCTACCACGACTGGACAACCGCACGAGCTAACGTCCGCCTCCATGATGAATACTCATCTGCGTCTTTGATCTTGTACATAGTTCTTCTAGTCTGGCTTTCAGCCATCCTTCTCTGTGTTGTGGTTGACGTAGTTCAGAATTAAATTTTTGTTCTCATAGCTATGACTTTGTGCAGTGATATGACTGGTGTCTGGTCCGAGCCCCCTTGGGGTTTGGAACCCTAGGTGAGGGAGGGAAGGTTAAGCTGTCCCGGCTTGTGTGGGGCCTGGTAGATGTAGAGTGCTATTGAGGTGGTTGGAGCAAAGGCAGGGGATAGTATCTATCGTGGCAAACCAGTCCAAGCCCCGGCGGTCTTGTCACAAGATAGAGTGGGGGCTCGTCCGGGATCTTCTCTTTGTTCTGACATCTCGTAGGAATAGGTTATAGTGTCATCTGTCCTATACCTATTATCTACTTGACGAGTAGGGCTACTGATACCTTTCTCTTCGACGTGGACAGACATTTAGTTAAGTTAGTATAGATACATAGTTACAGTGTTGGTTGGAGTACAGTTAGCATTGTGATTGGGTATTGCATATCTATACTGATACTAAGTTACCCTAAGCATGGCTACTCGTACTTTAGATTTAGCTAAGGTGCGGGCATCTGCAACTGAGATGGGATTGGAAAGTGAGGAATTCAAGGCCTATGTACTGGAAGTAGAGAGAGACTTCAGAGCAGAAGAGAGGGAGAGAAGAAAGTCAGAAATTGAGCTGGAAGCTCGAAAGGTAGCACTTGAAGAGCAAAAGTTGGTGGCAGACCAACAAGCACAAAAACTGGCAGCTGACCTAGAGTCTAAGAAATTAGATGCTAGGAAGTTGGAAATGGAACATGAGTTCCGTATGAAGCAACTTGAGGTAGAGGCTAAATCGGTTGGTGAGTCTGAGGGAGCAGTAGGTGGAGTAGCTTTACCTAGCTCATCAGTAGCCAGCAGACCAGCTTACCATGCTATGAAATGGCCGTTTCCACCATTTGAACCGGACCAAGAGAAGATAGATCAATTCTTAGAGAAGTTCGAGGCAATGTGTAAAGCTATGGGTTTAGAGCCTGAGCGTTGGAATCTTAAGCTTTCACAAGGACTCCGTGGCACCGCGTACGAAGTGTATGCGCGTCTTCCCCCAGGGATGGAAAATGATTATCCAACCCTGAAATCGGCTCTTTTGAAAAGATTCGAAATGACAGCCCATGCTTACAGGCGGAGGTTCAGAACTTCCAAGAGAGAACCAGGTGAGATGTTCTCGGCCTATAGTGTGAGGTTGAACTCATACCTGTTGAAGTGGATGGCGTTGGCCAATTTCAAAGAGGATTATGAGAGTCTGAGAGAGTTGATGGTGGTGGATCAAATGAAAATGCAGATGTCCAAGCCTTTAAGGAATTTCTTAGGGGAAAATGGGGCGGAAAGGCTAGACATAGTAAATAAGTTAGCTGAAAGGTATGTGGAAGTCTATGGTGAGACTGGGGATTCCAGTCAGACTGATTCACAGAAAAGGCAGAAGGGGCTTGATCAGAAGCCCAAGACCAAAGGTCCCAAAGAATCATCCAATGTAGCAGATCCTGTGGTAAAAGATTCTGGTAAGAAACCCGATAAGCAAAGCCCTCCCGCCTCCCCAAAACGGAAGTGGAGTAAGAGGTGGTGAAAGCACTGTAAGTCTCCTTCCCATAATACTGTAGATTGTCTGAGGAAGCCAAAGGACTTGCACTTTGCGTGTCTCGCCTCTACTAGAGGTAGACCTAGCGAGACCACACCTAAGGGTCGGGAGAAACCAAAGTCTGAGAAATCACCTGTGATCGAAACGATAGAGGTGAATGGGAAGCAGGTGGAATGTCTATACGATACAGGATTGCAGTTTGAAGCTGTAATCTCATCGCACCTTGTGAGCCCAGGGCAGCTCACCGGCGAGACAAGAGAATTTCAGCTGGCCATGAGGAGCTCCGTAGCTATGGACTTGCCGATTGCTCGGATTGACATTCGGTGCAGGTACGTTACGGGTAGCATCCAGGCGGCTGTGCTGCCTGATCCTATTTACCCTTTGATCCTCGGTCGTCCGCATGTATTCCTGGGGGACCCCAGGGAACATTGTCTAGTGAGCGCTAGGCAGGCCAGGGCTAAGGATGGAAAAAGGCAGTGTGGTAAGGAAATAGACCATTCTCTTGCGAGGTTAGTGAGCAGTGCTCAAAGTAGGGACCCGACTTTGCGTCCTTACTTACTGGAGGGGTCCCAAAGTTCTGTCCCGCCAACTCCGGGTCAGTTCTATGTAGAAAACCGGTTGCTTTATCGTAGAGCCGGGCAAGGGGATAGCCAGTACGGTCAGATGGTAGTCCCTACTGGCTACAGATCCCGCTTGATACATAGAGTGCATACCTTATCCTTAACCGGACATAAGGATGTGGGGACAACAGTCCAGTGTCTTTCCAGCCACTACCACTGGCCTGGAATGACAGGCGACGTGCGGAGATATATCCGGTCGTGCCCAACGTGTTGTCTGGCAGCACCAAAGCACAAGACCAAAAACGGTTTATCTCTGCAGAGTGGAGATAGGGTTCTCGCGCTTCTCCCAATCGAGGGGGCGGAATTCGAACTCGGATGGCAGGGCCCTTTTCCTGTGGAGCGGATAATGTCCCGATCCACGTATGAGGTGAAGGTCCGCGGGGAATTGCGTAAGTTCCATTGTACTCTCCTTCAGAATTTGGAGAGGTCCGAGGTAGTTTCTCCACAAGATAGTGCGACTACCATCGCGCTAGATTCGGTTCTGGGTCCAGACGAGGGCGAGGAAGACTCAGTCCTACGCAGTACATCCTGTGGGGAGGGTCTGCGGTCTCCTGAGCGTTCAACCGTAGATAGGGCGAACGGGCTCCGTCGGGAAGAGGCCCATGGTGTTAAGCACACTGGGAATCGAGGTCGGACAGGCGAAGCCACATCTGGCACGACGGGATCGTCGGGTGACTCGATACGCCGACAGGCTCCCTGTCCTTACTCGCGGGAGAGAAGGCAGGAGCAAGGGTACTCCAGACGAACCTGGAGTAAGCGACCATTCATTTCGGTCGACATCCGCGAACAGTCCACGAAGGTGATGCCTAGTCGGGATAGGAAATATCCTATTGTCGGAAGGGACGAACGAACCTTCAGTAAAGTAACCGATGGCCTGCAACAGGTGGATGCGGAACAGTCCAGTGTAGACAGATCCTGTAAGCCAATCACCAGGCCGTTACGTTTCGGGCCTAATCGCTGGAGATAACGTATGTTTGAGGCGGTGGTGGGTGATCCAGCATCCATACCATTCTGGTGGTTCTGCGCAGGGAAAGTGAATGTTATGGAACGTCTTTTCCTGGGAATCCAATCTGGATAGAGTAGAGGTTCAGAGTTCAGACCGATCTTTGTCTAGTGAGTTCGACCGGGTCGACCATCTTAAGTGGGGGCCTATGTGACGAAACGGATAAAGATCGGCAGATCTCTGCATAATATCCCTTTGAAGGGAGTGCGATGCGTTGGTCTCCCTTGAATTAATATCAATTAATAGGGGATTCCCCATCGAAAAATAGTGCGGGGCGGAGCTATTCTAGTTATTTATAGAAAAATCTAGAATGTTCCCCCAAGTGCGTACGGGGTAGAGATCTCTAAGTTCACGAGTGCTTCATGCAGCACGGGTTGGTGGAACTTATCGTGACTCTGGTTTTCTTCATGAATCATGAAAGTCACGCGGCCCGTGTAGGCGAGTGGAAGGCGCACTGACTTTGTCGTGAGCAGTCGCCCACCAAACCTCAGCGTAGACAGATCGCAGCCAAGAGGCTGATGTAATTGTGATGTCAGTATTCGCGGCCAGTGCGGACATCTACAGTCAAGGGTTGTGATTCTTCAATCACAGGTTAGTTGAGTACTTATTCTATTATTTAATTGTTGTCGTGATGCCGTGATGATTCCCGGAATGAATTAATTGCCGTCGTAAAAGTGAGTTGTCGCGTAGCGTTATCCGTTACAGTTGGCGGTTGCATTTTTAAGTAGGCTTTATCGATCAGCAATGTAATGTGTTACCTGACGGAACAAGCCGTATTCCACAGCGAGTGGTGTGTAAATAAAATAGGCCGAACGATGTGCTTTACAGTGTGTAGCAGTTACGGGTTTGGTTTATTAATTACACAGGCAAGGCGACAGTTGGTCAGTCATTACATCAACATGCTAGACGCTGTAAATGATAAGGTAGAGCTTAGTATTAGAAATGTGTAATGTGCTTCGTGATATTAGGATGGTAACGTAATTGTTCTATCAGTGATGGTGATTTTTCGAGGAATCAAGGTGAAATCAGCAGTGGTGTATTTGCTGTGTGCAGATAGCAGTGTTATTCCGCGTAAGCCGAATGGCGTTGCATCGGTAGGATAACAATTGATAAGAAGTATTCATGATACTATTGTTACTGCTTGTTGTCATGTCCGTCCGCAAGGATGACCGTGCGTGTTCCATTGTACGTTTGTCTAGGCAGCGGGAGGTAGGCCGGTACCCCCAACCCGATCGGTAATAGGTCCGACCCAATGCAATCGTGCATATCCGATGGATGAACATACCCGATCGAGGGTGATGCGGCGCTCCGTAATTCGAGGCCGAGGTGTCTAGATAGATCGAGGTTTGAACCTAACCGTTTCTGTCTCTAATATTCTACTCTTCTGGAACCCTGAATCGGTTCATGGAGTACTTGGAGTACTGCCGTGAGGTAGTAGTTGGGAGGGGCATAACCCTCCCCCCCCCCCCCCCCCCCCAAAAAAAAAAGGTGGAGCCAGAGCTTGGTAGTGGAGTCTAGAGGTTTGCTACATTGGATGACGTGACTTAAGTCGTCACGGGACAAGGTACACGAGACCCACAGTAGCTGTGGGAAAGTGTAGTGGTGGATGGCCACCACTGCTGTGCTCGACCGGCACAGGTATGACTGACCTGAAAGATAGTCAGTGAATACAAGTGCAACTCAGGATCTGGGGCAGGGATCCCAGACTTGACACTATGGCTGTGATATGATTTTGTTATTTAAGTGTAACAAGTCCTGAGTTCTCCTTAGTTAATGCTATAGTATGGAATTATCAGGAGTATAATTCATTATGGACATATAGTTATTAATGTGTGTAATTCATCAGTCCATGGGTTAAGGGATTGATGAATTGATGAGTCTGTCAGGAAGGAGATGTCCGGCTGGACACCTTCTCGATACAGTAATCCCTACACTGAAAGGAAAGTAAGTGTATATGTTGATTGAGGATGGGAGATGAAACCGGATTGGACTGGCACCAGGCGAAGGATGCTTGACAGAGTCATACAGTCGACTCTGGTGCTAGGGGTTATATGTAGCCCAGAAGTGTTACTTGACTGAACAGGTGTGCTATTGCTTTTTCTACCATCATTATGCCTATATATTATAGTGACTAAGTAGATCTATGATGTGATGATTTCATACTCATGTTGGTAGACATGAGGAATGTCTGAGAGGCAGGTGACAGGGTGGAGATGCTGGTAGTCTTTGTTGTAGTTGAGTACTCACACCAACCTCTCCGTGTTTCAGGATCTGTTATTACTATACAGAAGAAGATTCAAGAGCTGCACCATGAGCTCTATGGGCCCACTCATTCCAGTGCCTATCCAGAAGTTGATTGAGGCTTTACTGGGAGTGGTTGTCTGAGTCTGCGAGATCAATGTTGGAAGGAGCTGAGTGCTGAATAAGTCGGTAGGTCTAGGTTAGGACCTCCGTCAAGAGTCCGACGAGTGTCATCCGATCCTGAGAGGATCCAACACTGAAACGTCTGGTGATTCAAGCCAGTGAAGCACTGGTGACATTCAGTCTCTGTGTAAACCTTGGTAATTGCAAGGTAGTGACCTTTCAAGTTGTGCAGAGTGATCATTGTTACCGGTCGCCATGACCTGTGTTATATGCTTCTGGCCCGGCTGGGTTATGGGACACCATGTATCAGTTGATGCTTAAATAGTGTTTTTACATTGGTTAACTTTATGAAGCCAACATGTGGTCCAGTGAACTAGGACATTGATTACAACATTGGTGGAAACACCTGAGTGACTTGGTTGTGAAGGTAGGGAGTTACCTCAGGCCAACGTTATGAACTGTTGACAATGTTTGTGAAGGTAGGGAGCTACCTCATGCGATCGTGATGAACTGTTGACAGTGTATGCTAGGTTGTGATTACTACCCATTGATCAGGGTAGTTACATGATACTGTGTGAAGATCTATTGTCCAAGGACATGGAACTAAGGTGAAGTGTTTAGTCACCTGATAGACTTTACCAGTGACATTGTGTGTTCGTGTGGAGCAACCGTTATTGTGTAAGTGACATATCAGTGTGTGGGTCACTGATGAGATAGAAGAGTGACCTGGCTCTTGTGTATTTTGAGACGGTGCTACATGTATTTTTTCTGCACATGGGAGACCGCTAATGTTATAGGGTCGGCCCAGACTTCATCAGGAGTGTGACGAGGGAAATAGTACGACAGCAAGGAAGGATCCTTGTTCATCAGTGCAGTGTCAGTCAGGCAGTGGTACTGCGCTTGATCAGCCCTTGCTTGGTTCTCTGGGTGAAGAGGGAACTTTGGAGAGGCAGCAGACCTTGGAGTTCCAGTCCACTGGAGGAGCCTGGGTGAGTCGCTACCACGACTGGACAACCGCACGAGCTAACGTCCGCCTCCATGATGAATACTCATCTGCGTCTTTGATCTTGTACATAGTTCTTCTAGTCTGGCTTTCAGCCATCCTTCTCTGTGTTGTGGTTGACGTAGTTCAGAATTAAATTTTTGTTCTCATAGCTATGACTTTGTGCAGTGATATGACTGGTGTCTGGTCCGAGCCCCCTTGGGGTTTGGAACCCTAGGTGAGGGAGGGAAGGTTAAGCTGTCCCGGCTTGTGTGGGGCCTGGTAGATGTAGAGTGCTATTGAGGTGGTTGGAGCAAAGGCAGGGGATAGTATCTATTGTGGCAAACCAGTCCAAGCCCCGGCGGTCTTGTCACAAGATAGAGTGGGGGCTCGTCCGGGATCTTCTCTTTGTTCTGACATCTCGTAGGAATAGGTTATAGTGTCATCTGTCCTATACCTATTATCTACTTGACGAGTAGGGCTACTGATACCTTTCTCTTCGACGTAGACAGACATTTAGTTAAGTTAGTATAGATACATAGTTACAGTGTTGGTTGGAGTACAGTTAGCATTGTGATTGGGTATTGCATATCTATACTGATACTAAGTTACCCTAAGCATGGCTAATCGTACTTTAGATTTAGCTAAGGTGCGGGCATCTGCAACTGAGATGGGATTGGAAAGTGAGGAATTCAAGGCCTATGTACTGGAAGTAGAGAGAGACTTCAGAGCAGAAGAGAGGGAGAGAAGAAAGTCAGAAATTGAGCTGGAAGCTCGAAAGGTAGCACTTGAAGAGCAAAAGTTGGTGGCAGACCAACAAGCACAAAAACTGGCAGCTGACCTAGAGTCTAAGAAATTAGATGCTAGGAAGTTGGAAATGGAACATGAGTTCCGTATGAAGCAACTTGAGGTAGAGGCTAAATCGGTTGGTGAGTCTGAGGGAGCAGTAGGTGGAGTAGCTTTACCTAGCTCATCAGTAGCCAGCAGACCAGCTTACCATGCTATGAAATGGCCGTTTCCACCATTTGAACCGGACCAAGAGAAGATAGATCAATTCTTAGAGAAGTTCGAGGCAATGTGTAAAGCTATGGGTTTAGAGCCTGAGCGTTGGAATCTTAAGCTTTCACAAGGACTCCGTGGCACCGCGTACGAAGTGTATGCGCGTCTTCCCCCAGGGATGGAAAATGATTATCCAACCCTGAAATCGGCTCTTTTGAAAAGATTCGAAATGACAGCCCATGCTTACAGGCGGAGGTTCAGAACTTCCAAGAGAGAACCAGGTGAGATGTTCTCGGCCTATAGTGTGAGGTTGAACTCATACCTGTTGAAGTGGATGGCGTTGGCCAATTTCAAAGAGGATTATGAGAGTCTGAAAGAGTTGATGGTGGTGGATCAAATGAAAATGCAGATGTCCAAGCCTTTAAGGAATTTCTTAGGGGAAAATGGGGCGGAAAGGCTTGACATAGTAAATAAGTTAGCTGAAAGGTATGTGGAAGTCTATGGTGAGACTGGGGATTCCAGTCAGACTGATTCACAGAAAAGGCAGAAGGGGCTTGATCAGAAGCCCAAGACCAAAGGTCCCAAAGAATCATCCAATGTAGCAGATCCTGTGGTAAAAGATTCTGGTAAGAAACCCGATAAGCAAAGCCCTCCCGCCTCCCCAAAACGGAAGTGGAGTAAGAGGTGGTGAAAGCACTGTAAGTCTCCTTCCCATAATACTGTAGATTGTCTGAGGAAGCCAAAGGACTTGCACTTTGCGTGTCTCGCCTCTACTAGAGGTAGACCTAGCGAGACCACACCTAAGGGTCGGGAGAAACCAAAGTCTGAGAAATCACCTGTGATCGAAACGATAGAGGTGAATGGGAAGCAGGTGGAATGTCTATACGATACAGGATTGCAGTTTGAAGCTGTAATCTCATCGCACCTTGTGAGCCCAGGGCAGCTCACCGGCGAGACAAGAGAATTTCAGCTGGCCATGAGGAGCTCCGTAGCTATGGACTTGCCGATTGCTCGGATTGACATTCGGTGCAGGTACGTTACGGGTAGCATCCAGGCGGCTGTGCTGCCTGATCCTATTTACCCTTTGATCCTCGGTCGTCCGCATGTATTCCTGGGGGACCCCAGGGAACATTGTCTAGTGAGCGCTAGGCAGGCCAGGGCTAAGGATGGAAAAAGGCAGTGTGGTAAGGAAATAGACCATTCTCTTGCGAGGTTAGTGAGCAGTGCTCAAAGTAGGGACCCGACTTTGCGTCCTTACTTACTGGAGGGGTCCCAAAGTTCTGTCCCGCCAACTCCGGGTCAGTTCTATGTAGAAAACCGGTTGCTTTATCGTAGAGCCGGGCAAGGGGATAGCCAGTACGGTCAGATGGTAGTCCCTACTGACTACAGATCCCGCTTGATACATAGAGTGCATACCTTATCCTTAACCGGACATAAGGATGTGGGGACAACAGTCCAGTGTCTTTCCAGCCACTACCACTGGCCTGGAATGACAGGCGACGTGCGGAGATATATCCGGTCGTGCCCAACGTGTTGTCTGGCAGCACCAAAGCACAAGACCAAAAACGGTTTATCTCTGCAGAGTGGAGATAGGGTTCTCGCGCTTCTCCCAATCGAGGGGGCGGAATTCGAACTCGGATGGCAGGGCCCTTTTCCTGTGGAGCGGATAATGTCCCGATCCACGTATGAGGTGAAGGTCCGCGGGGAATTGCGTAAGTTCCATTGTACTCTCCTTCAGAATTTGGAGAGGTCCGAGGTAGTTTCTCCACAAGATAGTGCGACTACCATCGCGCTAGATTCGGTTCTGGGTCCAGACGAGGGCGAGGAAGACTCAGTCCTACGCAGTACATCCTGTGGGGAGGGTCTGCGGTCTCCTGAGCGTTCAACCGTAGATAGGGCGAACGGGCTCCGTCGGGAAGAGGCCCATGGTGTTAAGCACACTGGGAATCGAGGTCGGACAGGCGAAGTCACATCTGGCACGACGGGATCGTCGGGTGACTCGATACGCCGACAGGCTCCCTGTCCTTACTCGCGGGAGAGAAGGCAGGAGCAAGGGTACTCCAGACGAACCTGGAGTAAGCGACCATTCATTTCGGTCGACATCCGCGAACAGTCCACGAAGGTGATGCCTAGTCGGGATAGGAAATATCCTATTGTCGGAAGGGACGAACGAACCTTCAGTAAAGTAACCGATGGCCTGCAACAGGTGGATGCGGAACAGTCCAGTGTAGACAGATCCTGTAAGCCAATCACCAGGCCGTTACGTTTCGGGCCTAATCGCTGGAGATAACGTATGTTTGAGGCGGTGGTGGGTGATCCAGCATCCATACCATTCTGGTGGTTCTGCGCAGGGAAAGTGAATGTTATGGAACGTCTTTTCCTGGGAATCCAATCTGGATAGAGTAGAGGTTCAGAGTTCAGACCGATCTTTGTCTAGTGAGTTCGACCGCGACGACCATCTTAAGTGGGGGCCTATGTGACGAAACGGATAAAGATCGGCAGATCTCTGCATAATATCCCTTTGAAGTGAGTGCGATGCGTTGGTCTCCCTTGAATTAATATCAATTAATAGGGGATTCCCCATCGAAAAATAGTGCGGGGCGGAGCTATTCTAGTTATTTATAGAAAAATCTAGAATGTTCCCCCAAGTGCGTACGGGGTAGAGATCTCTAAGTTCACGAGTGCTTCATGCAGCACGGGTTGGTGGAACTTATCGTGACTCTGGTTTTCTTCATGAATCATGAAAGTCACGCGGCCCGTGTAGGCGAGTGGAAGGCGCACTGACTTTGTCGTGAGCAGTCGCCCACCAAACCTCAGCGTAGACAGATCGCAGCCAAGAGGCTGATGTAATTGTGATGTCAATATTCGCGGCCAGTGCGGACATCTACAGTCAAGGGATGTGATTCTTCAATCACAGGTTAGTTGAGTACTTATTCTATTATTTAATTGTTGTCGTGATGCCGTGATGATTCCCGGAATGAATTAATTGCCGTCGTAAAAGTGAGTTGTCGCGTAGCGTTATCCGTTACAGTTGGCGGTTGCATTTTTAAGTAGGCTTTATCGATCAGCAATGTAATGTGTTACCTGACGGAACAAGCCGTATTCCACAGCGAGTGGTGTGTAAATAAAATAGGCCGAACGATGTGCTTTACAGTGTGTAGCAGTTACGGGTTTGGTTTATTAATTACGCAGGCAAGGCGACAGTTGGTCAGTCATTACATCAACATGCTAGACGCTGTAAATGATAAGGTAGAGCTTAGTATTAGAAATGTGTAATGTGCTTCGTGATATTAGGATGGTAACGTAATTGTTCTATCAGTGATGGTGATTTTTCGAGGAATCAAGGTGAAATCAGCAGTGGTGTATATGCTGTGTGCAGATAGCAGTGTTATTCCGCGTAAGCCGAATGGCGTTGCATCGGTAGGATAACAATTGATAAGAAGTATTCATGATACTATTGTTACTGCTTGTTGTCATGTCCGTCCGCAAGGATGACCGTGCGTGTTCCATTGTACGTTTGTCTAGGCAGCGGGAGGTAGGCCGGTACCCCCAACCCGATCGGTAATAGGTCCGACCCAATGCAATCGTGCATATCCGATGGATGAACATACCCGATCGAGGGTGATGCGGCGCTCCGTAATTCGAGGCCGAGGTGTCTAGATAGATCGAGGTTTGAACCTAACCGTTTCTGTCTCTAATATTCTACTCTTCTGGAACCCTGACTCGGTTCATGGAGTACTTGGAGTACTGCCGTGAGGTAGTAGTTGGGAGGGGCATAACCCCCCCCCCCCCCCCCCCCAAAAAAAAAAAAGGTGGAGCCAGAGTTTGGTAGTGGAGTCTGGAGGTTTGCTACATTGGATGACGTGACTTAAGTCGTCACGGGACAAGGTACACGAGACCCACAGTAGCTGTGGGAAAGTGTAGTGGTGGATGGCCACCACTGCTGTGCTCGACCGGCACAGGTATGACTGACCTGAAAGATAGTCAGTGAATACAAGGGCAACTCAGGATCTGGGGCAGGGATCCCAGACCTGACACTATGGCTGTGATATGATTTTGTTATTTAAGTGTAACAAGTCCTGAGTTCTCCTTAGTTAATGCTATAGTATGGAATTATCAGGAGTATAATTCATTATGGACATATAGTTATTAATGTGTGTAATTCATCAGTCCATGGGTTAAGGGATTGATGAATTGATGAGTCTGTCAGGAAGGAGATGTCCGGCTGGACACCTTCTCGATACAGTAATCCCTAAACTGAAAGGAAAGTAAGTGTATATGTTGATTGAGGATGGGAGATGAAACCGGATTGGACTGGCACCAGGCGAAGGATGCTTGACAGAGTCATACAGTCGACTCTGGTGCTAGGGGTTATATGTAGCCCAGAAGTGTTACTTGACTGAACAGGTGTGCTATTGCTTTTTCTACCATCATTATGCCTATATATTATAGTGACTAAGTAGATCTATGATGTGATGATTTCATACTCATGTTGGTAGACATGAGGAATGTCTGAGAGGCAGGTGACAGGGTGGAGATGCTGGTAGTCTTTGTTGTAGTTGAGTACTCACACCAACCTCTCCGTGTTTCAGGATCTGTTATTACTATACAGAAGAAGATTCAAGAGCTGCACCATGAGCTCTATGGGCCCACTCATTCCAGTGCCTATCCAGAAGTTGATTGAGGCTATACTGGGAGTGGTTGTCTGAGTCTGCGAGATCAATGTTGGAAGGAGCTGAGTGCTGAATAAGTCGGTAGGTCTAGGTTAGGACCTCTGTCAAGAGTCCGACGAGTGTCATCCGATCCTGAGAGGATCCAACACTGAAACGTCTGGTGATTCAAGCCAGTGAAGCACTGGTGACATTCAGTCTCTGTGTAAACCTTGGTAATTGCAAGGTAGTGACCTTTCAAGTTGTGCAGAGTGATCATTGTTACCGGTCGCCATGACCTGTGTTATATGCTTCTGGCCCGGCTGGGTTATGGGACACCATGTATCAGTTGATGCTTAAATAGTGTTTTTACATTGGTTAACTTTATGAAGCCAACATGTGGTCCAGTGAACTAGGACATTGATTACAACATTGGTGGAAACACCTGAGTGACTTGGTTGTGAAGGTAGGGAGTTACCTCAGGCCAACGTTATGAACTGTTGACAATGTTTGTGAAGGTAGGGAGCTACCTCATGCGATCGTGATGAACTGTTGACAGTGTATGCTAGGTTGTGATTACTACCCATTGATCAGGGTAGTTACATGATACTGTGTGAAGATCTATTGTCCAAGGACATGGAACTAAGGTGAAGTGTTTAGTCACCTGATAGACTTTACCAGTGACATTGTGTGTTCGTGTGGAGCAACCGTTATTGTGTAAGTGACATATCAGTGTGTGGGTCACTGATGAGATAGAAGAGTGACCTGGCTCTTGTGTATTTTGAGACGGTGCTACATGTATTTTTTCTGCACATGGGAGACCGCTAATGTTATAGGGTCGGCCCAGACTTCATCAGGAGTGTGACGAGGGAAATAGTACGACAGCAAGGAAGGATCCTTGTTCATCAGTGCAGTGTCAGTCAGGCAGTGGTACTGCGCTTGATCAGCCCTTGCTTGGTTCTCTGGGTGAAGAGGGAACTTTGGAGAGGCAGCAGACCTTGGAGTTCCAGTCCACTGGAGGAGCCTGGGTGAGTCGCTACCACGACTGGACAACCGCACGAGCTAACGTCCGCCTCCATGATGAATACTCATCTGCGTCTTTGATCTTGTACATAGTTCTTCTAGTCTGGCTTTCAGCCATCCTTCTCTGTGTTGTGGTTGACGTAGTTCAGAATTAAATTTTTGTTCTCATAGCTATGACTTTGTGCAGTGATATGACTGGTGTCTGGTCCGAGCCCCCTTGGGGTTTGGAACCCTAGGTGAGGGAGGGAAGGTTAAGCTGTCCCGGCTTGTGTGGGGCCTGGTAGATGTAGAGTGCTATTGAGGTGGTTGGAGCAAAGGCAGGGGATAGTATCTATCGTGGCAAACCAGTCCAAGCCCCGGCGGTCTTGTCACAAGATAGAGTGGGGGCTCGTCCGGGATCTTCTCTTTGTTCTGACATCTCGTAGGAATAGGTTATAGTGTCATCTGTCCTATACCTATTATCTACTTGACGAGTAGGGCTACTGATACCTTTCTCTTCGACGTAGACAGACATTTAGTTAAGTTAGTATAGATACATAGTTACAGTGTTGGTTGGAGTACAGTTAGCATTGTGATTGGGTATTGCATATCTATACTGATACTAAGTTACCCTAAGCATGGCTACTCGTACTTTAGATTTAGCTAAGGTGCGGGCATCTGCAACTGAGATGGGATTGGAAAGTGAGGAATTCAAGGCCTATGTACTGGAAGTAGAGAGAGACTTCAGAGCAGAAGAGAGGGAGAGAAGAAAGTCAGAAATTGAGCTGGAAGCTCGAAAGGTAGCACTTGAAGAGCAAAAGTTGGTGGCAGACCAACAAGCACAAAAACTGGCAGCTGACCTAGAGTCTAAGAAATTAGATGCTAGGAAGTTGGAAATGGAACATGAGTTCCGTATGAAGCAACTTGAGGTAGAGGCTAAATCGGTTGGTGAGTCTGAGGGAGCAGTAGGTGGAGTAGCTTTACCTAGCTCATCAGTAGCCAGCAGACCAGCTTACCATGCTATGAAATGGCCGTTTCCACCATTTGAACCGGACCAAGAGAAGATAGATCAATTCTTAGAGAAGTTCGAGGCAATGTGTAAAGCTATGGGTTTAGAGCCTGAGCGTTGGAATCTTAAGCTTTCACAAGGACTCCGTGGCACCGCGTACGAAGTGTATGCGCGTCTTCCCCCAGGGATGGAAAATGATTATCCAACCCTGAAATCGGCTCTTTTGAAAAGATTCGAAATGACAGCCCATGCTTACAGGCGGAGGTTCAGAACTTCCAAGAGAGAACCAGGTGAGATGTTCTCGGCCTATAGTGTGAGGTTGAACTCATACCTGTTGAAGTGGATGGCGTTGGCCAATTTCAAAGAGGATTATGAGAGTCTGAGAGAGTTGATGGTGGTGGATCAAATGAAAATGCAGATGTCCAAGCCTTTAAGGAATTTCTTAGGGGAAAATGGGGCGGAAAGGCTAGACATAGTAAATAAGTTAGCTGAAAGGTATGTGGAAGTCTATGGTGAGACTGGGGATTCCAGTCAGACTGATTCACAGAAAAGGCAGAAGGGGCTTGATCAGAAGCCCAAGACCAAAGGTCCCAAAGAATCATCCAATGTAGCAGATCCTGTGGTAAAAGATTCTGGTAAGAAACCCGATAAGCAAAGCCCTCCCGCCTCCCCAAAACGGAAGTGGAGTAAGAGGTGGTGAAAGCACTGTAAGTCTCCTTCCCATAATACTGTAGATTGTCTGAGGAAGCCAAAGGACTTGCACTTTGCGTGTCTCGCCTCTACTAGAGGTAGACCTAGCGAGACCACACCTAAGGGTCGGGAGAAACCAAAGTCTGAGAAATCACCTGTGATCGAAACGATAGAGGTGAATGGGAAGCAGGTGGAATGTCTATACGATACAGGATTGCAGTTTGAAGCTGTAATCTCATCGCACCTTGTGAGCCCAGGGCAGCTCACCGGCGAGACAAGAGAATTTCAGCTGGCCATGAGGAGCTCCGTAGCTATGGACTTGCCGATTGCTCGGATTGACATTCGGTGCAGGTACGTTACGGGTAGCATCCAGGCGGCTGTGCTGCCTGATCCTATTTACCCTTTGATCCTCGGTCGTCCGCATGTATTCCTGGGGGACCCCAGGGAACATTGTCTAGTGAGCGCTAGGCAGGCCAGGGCTAAGGATGGAAAAAGGCAGTGTGGTAAGGAAATAGACCATTCTCTTGCGAGGTTAGTGAGCAGTGCTCAAAGTAGGGACCCGACTTTGCGTCCTTACTTACTGGAGGGGTCCCAAAGTTCTGTCCCGCCAACTCCGGGTCAGTTCTATGTAGAAAACCGGTTGCTTTATCGTAGAGCCGGGCAAGGGGATAGCCAGTACGGCCAGATGGTAGTCCCTACTGACTACAGATCCCGCTTGATACATAGAGTGCATACCTTATCCTTAACCGGACATAAGGATGTGGGGACAACAGTCCAGTGTCTTTCCAGCCACTACCACTGGCCTGGAATGACAGGCGACGTGCGGAGATATATCCGGTCGTGCCCAACGTGTTGTCTGGCAGCACCAAAGCACAAGACCAAAAACGGTTTATCTCTGCAGAGTGGAGATAGGGTTCTCGCGCTTCTCCCAATCGAGGGGGCGGAATTCGAACTCGGATGGCAGGGCCCTTTTCCTGTGGAGCGGATAATGTCCCGATCCACGTATGAGGTGAAGGTCCGCGGGGAATTGCGTAAGTTCCATTGTACTCTCCTTCAGAATTTGGAGAGGTCCGAGGTAGTTTCTCCACAAGATAGTGCGACTACCATCGCGCTAGATTCGGTTCTGGGTCCAGACGAGGGCGAGGAAGACTCAGTCCTACGCAGTACATCCTGTGGGGAGGGTCTGCGGTCTCCTGAGCGTTCAACCGTAGATAGGGCGAACGGGCTCCGTCGGGAAGAGGCCCATGGTGTTAAGCACACTGGGAATCGAGGTCGGACAGGCGAATTCACATCTGGCACGACGGGATCGTCGGGTGACTCGATACGCCGACAGGCTCCCTGTCCTTACTCGCGGGAGAGAAGGCAGGAGCAAGGGTACTCCAGACGAACCTGGAGTAAGCGACCATTCATTTCGGTCGACATCCGCGAACAGTCCACGAAGGTGATGCCTAGTCGGGATAGGAAATATCCTATTGTCGGAAGGGACGAACGAACCTTCAGTAAAGTAACCGATGGCCTGCAACAGGTGGATGCGGAACAGTCCAGTGTAGACAGATCCTGTAAGCCAATCACCAGGCCGTTACGTTTCGGGCCTAATCGCTGGAGATAACGTATGTTTGAGGCGGTGGTGGGTGATCCAGCATCCATACCATTCTGGTGGTTCTGCGCAGGGAAAGTGAATGTTATGGAACGTCTTTTCCTGGGAATCCAATCTGGATAGAGTAGAGGTTCAGAGTTCAGACCGATCTTTGTCTAGTGAGTTCGACCGGGTCGACCATCTTAAGTGGGGGCCTATGTGACGAAACGGATAAAGATCGGCAGATCTCTGCATAATATCCCTTTGAAGGGAGTGCGATGCGTTGGTCTCCCTTGAATTAATATCAATTAATAGGGGATTCCCCATCGAAAAATAGTGCGGGGCGGAGCTATTCTAGTTATTTATAGAAAAATCTAGAATGTTCCCCCAAGTGCGTACGGGGTAGAGATCTCTAAGTTCACGAGTGCTTCATGCAGCACGGGTTGGTGGAACTTATCGTGACTCTGGTTTTCTTCATGAATCATGAAAGTCACGCGGCCCGTGTAGGCGAGTGGAAGGCGCACTGACTTTGTCGTGAGCAGTCGCCCACCAAACCTCAGCGTAGACAGATCGCAGCCAAGAGGCTGATGTAATTGTGATGTCAATATTCGCGGCCAGTGCGGACATCTACAGTCAAGGGTTGTGATTCTTCAATCACAGGTTAGTTGAGTACTTATTCTATTATTTAATTGTTGTCGTGATGCCGTGATGATTCCCGGAATGAATTAATTGCCGTCGTAAAAGTGAGTTGTCGCGTAGCGTTATCCGTTACAGTTGGCGGTTGCATTTTTAAGTAGGCTTTATCGATCAGCAATGTAATGTGTTACCTGACGGAACAAGCCGTATTCCACAGCGAGTGGTGTGTAAATAAAATAGGCCTAACGATGTGCTTTACAGTGTGTAGCAGTTACGGGTTTGGTTTATTAATTACGCAGGCAAGGCGACAGTTGGTCAGTCATTACATCAACATGCTAGACGCTGTAAATGATAAGGTAGAGCTTAGTATTAGAAATGTGTAATGTGCTTCGTGATATTAGGATGGTAACGTAATTGTTCTATCAGTGATGGTGATTTTTCGAGGAATCAAGGTGAAATCAGCAGTGGTGTATTTGCTGTGTGCAGATAGCAGTGTTATTCCGCGTAAGCCGAATGGCGTTGCATCGGTAGGATAACAATTGATAAGAAGTATTCATGATACTATTGTTACTGCTTGTTGTCATGTCCGTCCGCAAGGATGACCGTGCGTGTTCCATTGTACGTTTGTCTAGGCAGCGGGAGGTAGGCCGGTACCCCCAACCCGATCGGTAATAGGTCCGACCCAATGCAATCGTGCATATCCGATGGATGAACATACCCGATCGAGGGTGATGCGGCGCTCCGTAATTCGAGGCCGAGGTGTCTAGATAGATCGAGGTTTGAACCTAACCGTTTCTGTCTCTAATATTCTACTCTTCTGGAACCCTGACTCGGTTCATGGAGTACTTGGAGTACTGCCGTGAGGTAGTAGTTGGGAGGGGCATAACCCCCCCCCCCCCCAAAAAAAAAAAAAAAAGGTGGAGCCAGAGTTTGGTAGTGGAGTCTGGAGGTTTGCTACATTGGATGACGTGACTTAAGTCGTCACGGGACAAGGTACACGAGACCCACAGTAGCTGTGGGAAAGTGTAGTGGTGGATGGCCACCACTGCTGTGCTCGACCGGCACAGGTATGACTGACCTGAAAGATAGTCAGTGAATACAAGGGCAACTCAGGATCTGGGGCAGGGATCCCAGACCTGACACTATGGCTGTGATATGATTTTGTTATTTAAGTGTAACAAGTCCTGAGTTCTCCTTAGTTAATGCTATAGTATGGAATTATCAGGAGTATAATTCATTATGGACATATAGTTATTAATGTGTGTAATTCATCAGTCCATGGGTTAAGGGATTGATGAATTGATGAGTCTGTCAGGAAGGAGATGTCCGGCTGGACACCTTCTCGATACAGTAATCCCTACACTGAAAGGAAAGTAAGTGTATATGTTGATTGAGGATGGGAGATGAAACCGGATTGGACTGGCACCAGGCGAAGGATGCTTGACAGAGTCATACAGTCGACTCTGGTGCTAGGGGTTATATGTAGCCCAGAAGTGTTACTTGACTGAACAGGTGTGCTATTGCTTTTTCTACCATCATTATGCCTATATATTATAGTGACTAAGTAGATCTATGATGTGATGATTTCATACTCATGTTGGTAGACATGAGGAATGTCTGAGAGGCAGGTGACAGGGTGGAGATGCTGGTAGTCTTTGTTGTAGTTGAGTACTCACACCAACCTCTCCGTGTTTCAGGATCTGTTATTACTATACAGAAGAAGATTCAAGAGCTGCACCATGAGCTCTATGGGCCCACTCATTCCAGTGCCTATCCAGAAGTTGATTTAGGCTATACTGGGAGTGGTTGTCTGAGTCTGCGAGATCAATGTTGGAAGGAGCTGAGTGCTGAATAAGTCGGTAGGTCTAGGTTAGGACCTCCGTCAAGAGTCCGACGAGTGTCATCCGATCCTGAGAGGATCCAACACTGAAACGTCTGGTGATTCAAGCCAGTGAAGCACTGGTGACATTCAGTCTCTGTGTAAACCTCTGCAAGGTAGTGACCTTTCAAGTTGTGCAGAGTGATCATTGTTACCGGTCGCCATGACCTGTGTTATATGCTTCTGGCCCGGCTGGGTTATGGGACACCATGTATCAGTTGATGCTTAAATAGTGTTTTTACATTGGTTAACTTTATGAAGCCAACATGTGGTCCAGTGAACTAGGACATTGATTACAACATTGGTGGAAACACCTGAGTGACTTGGTTGTGAAGGTAGGGAGTTACCTCAGGCCAACGTTATGAACTGTTGACAATGTTTGTGAAGGTAGGGAGCTACCTCATGCGATCGTGATGAACTGTTGACAGTGTATGCTAGGTTGTGATTACTACCCATTGATCAGGGTAGTTACATGATACTGTGTGAAGATCTATTGTCCAAGGACATGGAACTAAGGTGAAGTGTTTAGTCACCTGATAGACTTTACCAGTGACATTGTGTGTTCGTGTGGAGCAACCGTTATTGTGTAAGTGACATTTCAGTGTGTGGGTCACTGATGAGATAGAAGAGTGACCTGGCTCTTGTGTATTTTGAGACGGTGCTACATGTATTTTTTCTGCACATGGGAGACCGCTAATGTTATAGGGTCGGCCCAGACTTCATCAGGAGTGTGACGAGGGAAATAGTACGACAGCAAGGAAGGATCCTTGTTCATCAGTGCAGTGTCAGTCAGGCAGTGGTACTGCGCTTGATCAGCCCTTGCTTGGTTCTCTGGGTGAAGAGGGAACTTTGGAGAGGCAGCAGACCTTGGAGTTCCAGTCCACTGGAGGAGCCTGGGTGAGTCGCTACCACGACTGGACAACCGCACGAGCTAACGTCCGCCTCCATGATGAATACTCATCTGCGTCTTTGATCTTGTACATAGTTCTTCTAGTCTGGCTTTCAGCCATCCTTCTCTGTGTTGTGGATGACGTAGTTCAGAATTAAATTTTTGTTCTCTTAGCTATGACTTTGTGCAGTGATATGACTGGTGTCTGGTCCGAGCCCACTTGGGGTTTGGAACCCTAGGTGAGGGAGGGAAGGTTAAGCTGTCCCGGCTTGTGTGGGGCCTGGTAGATGTAGAGTGCTATTGAGGTGGTTGGAGCAAAGGCAGGGGATAGTATCTATCGTGGCAAACCAGTCCAAGCCCCGGCGGTCTTGTCACAATATCACAGCCGTGTGTATGACACCAACAACTGCAATATCACAACCGTGTGTACGACACCAACAACTGCAATATCACAACCGTGTGTATGACACCAACAACTACACTATCACAACCGTGTGTATGACACCAACAACTGCAGTATCACAACCGTGTGTACGACACCAACAACTGCTCTATCACAACCGTGTGTATGACACCAACAACTGCATTATCACAACCGTGTGTATGACACCAACAATTGCACTATCACAACCGTGAGTATGACACCAACAAATGCACTATCACAACCGTGTGTATGACACCAACAACTGCACTATCACAACCGTGTGTATGACACAAACAACTGCAGTATCACATCCCTGTTACGACACCAACAACTGCACTATCATAACCGTGTGTATGACACCAACAACTGCACTATCACAACCGTGTGTATGACACCAGCAACTGCACTATCACAACCGTGTGTACGACACCAACAACTGCAATATCACAACCGTGTGTATGACACCAGCAACTGCACTATCACAACCGTGTGTATGACACCAACAACTGCAATATCACAGCCGTGTGTATGACACCGACAATGGCACTATCACAACAGTGTGTATGACACCAACAACTGCAATATCACAACCGTGTGTATGACACCAGCAACTGCACTATCACAACCGTGTGTATGACACCAACAACTGCAATATCACAGCCGTGTGTATGACACCAACAACTGCACTATCGCAACCTTATGTATGACACCAACAACTGCAATATCACAACCGTGTGTATGACACCAACAACTGCACTATCACAACCGAGAGTATGACACCAACAACTGCACTATCACAACCGTGTGTATGACACCAACAACTGCACTATCACAACCGTGTGTATGACACCAACAACTGCAGTATCACAACCGTGTTACGACACCAACAACTGCACTATCACAACCGTGTGTATGACACCAACAACTGTAATATCATAACCGTGTGTATGACACCAACAATTGCAATATCACAGCCGTGTGTATGACACCAACAAATGCACTATCACAACCGTGTGTATGACACCAACAACTGCAATATCACAACCGTGTGTATGACACCAACAACTGCAATATCACAACCGTGTGTATGACACCAACAACTACACTATCACAACCGTGTGTATGACACCAACAACTGCAGTATCACAACCGTGTGTACGACACCAACAACTGCACTATCACAACCGTGTGTATGACACCAACAACTGCATTATCACAACCGTGTGTATGACACCAACAACTGCACTATCACAACCGTGAGTATGACACCAACAAATGCACTATCACAACCGTGTGTATGACACCAACAACTGCACTATCACAACCGTGTGTATGACACAAACAACTGCAGTATCACAACCCTGTTACGACACCAACAACTGCACTATCATAACCGTGTGTATGACACCAACAACTGCAATATCGCAACCGTGTGTATGACACCAGCAACTGCACTATCACAACCGTGTGTACGACACCAACAAATGCAATATCACAACCGTGTGTATGACACCAGCAACTGCACTATCACAACCGTGTGTATGACACCAACAACTGCAATATCACATCCGTGTGTATGACACCGACAATGGCACTATCACAACAGTGTGTATGACACCAACAACTGCAATATAACAACCGTGTGTATGACACCAGCAACTGCACTATCACAACCGTCTGTATGACACCAACAACTGCAATATCACAGCCGTGTGTATGACACCAACAACTGCACTATCACAACCGTATGTATGACACCAACAACTGCAATATCACAACCGTGTGTATGACACCAACAACTGCACTATCACAACCGTGAGTATGACACCAACAACTGCACTATCACAACCGTGTGTATGACACCAACAACTGCACTATCACAACCGTGTGTATGACACCAACAACTGCAGTATCACAACCGTGTTACGACACCAACAACTGCACTATCACAACCGTGTGTATGACACCAACAACTGCAATATAACAACCGTGTGTATGACACCAACAACTGCAATATCACAACCGTGTGTATGACACCAGCAACTGCACTATCACAACCGTGTGTACGACACCAACAACTGCAATATCACAACCGTGTGTATCACACCAGCAACTGCAATATCATAACCGTGTGTATGACACCAACAACTGAAATATCACAGAAGTGTTTATGACACCAACAACGGCACTATCACAACCGAGTGTATGAAATCAACTACTGCAATATCACAACCGTGTGTATGACACCAGCAACTGCACTATCACATCAGTGTGTATGACACCAACAACTGCAATATCACAGCCGTGTGTATGACACCAACAACTGCACTATCACAACCGTGTGTATGACACCAACTACTGCAATATCACAACCGTGTTTACGACACCAAGAACTGCACGATCACAGCCGTGTGTATGACACCAACAACTGCAATATCACAACCGTTTGTACGACACCAACAACTGCAATATCACAACCGTGTTTATGACACCAACAACTGCACTATCACAACCGTGTGTATGACACTAACAACTGCAGTATCACAACCGTGTGTACGACACCAACAACTGCACTATCACAAAAGTGTGTATGACACCAACAACTGCAGTATGACAACCGTGTGTATGACACCAACAACTGCAGTATCACATCCGTGTGTATGACACCAACAACTGCAGTATCACAACCTTGTGTATGACACGAACAACTGCAGTATCACAACCGTGAGTATGACACCAACAACTGCAATATCACAACCGTGTATACGACACCAATAACTGCAATATCACAACCGTGTGTATGACACCAACAACTGCACTATCACAACCGTGTGTACGACACCAACAACTGCAATATCACAACCGTGTGTATGACACCAACAACTACACTATCACAACCGTGTGTATGACACCAACAACTGCAGTATCACAACCGTGTGTATGACACCAACAACTGCATTATCACAACCGTGTGTATGACACCAACAACTGCACTATCACAACCGTGAGTATGACACCAACAAATGCACTATCACAACCGTGTGTATGACACCAACAACTGCACTATCACAACCGTGTTTATGACACAAGCAACTGCAGTATCACAACCGTGTTACGACACCAAAAACTGCACTATCACAACCGTGTGTATGACACCAACAACTGCAATATCACAACCGTGTGTATGACACCAGCAACTGCACTATCACAACCGTGTGTACGACACCAACAACTGCAATATCACAACCGTGTGTATGACACCAGCAACTGCACTATCACAACCGTGTGTATGACACCAACAACTGAAATATCACAGCCGTGTGTATGACACCGACAATGGCACTATCACAACCGTGTGTATGACACCAACAACTGCAATATCACAACCGTGTGTATGACACCAGCAACTGCACTATCACAACCGTGTGTATGACACCAACAACTGCAATATCACAGCCGTGTGTATGACACCAACAACTGCACTATCACAACCGTATGTATGACACCAACAACTGCAATATCACAACCGTGTGTACGACACCAACAACTGCACCATCACAGCCATGTGTATGACACCAACAACTGCAATATCACAACAGTGTGTATGACACCAACAACTGCAATATTACAACCGTGTGTATGACACCAGCAACTGCACTATCACAACCGTGTGTATGACACCAACAACTGCAATATCACAGCCGTGTGTATGACACCAACTACTGCACTATCACAGCCGTGTGTTTGACACCAACAACTGCAATATCACAACCGTGTGTATCACACCAACAACTGCAATATCACAACCGTGTGTACGACACCAAAAGCTGCACTATCACAGCCGTGTGTATGACACCAACAACTGCACTATCACAACCGTGTGTATGACACCAACAACTGCAGTATCACAGCCGTGTGTATGACACCAACAACTGCAATATCACAGCCGTGTGTATGACACTAACAACTGCACTATCACAACCGTGTGTATGACACCAACAACTGCAATATCACAACCGTGTGTATGACACCAACAACTGCACTATCACAAACATGTGTATGACACCAACAACTGCAATATCACAACTGTGTGTATGACACCAACAACTGCACTGTCACAGCCGTGTGTATGACACCAATAACTGCACTATCACAACCGTGTGTATGACACCAACAAATGCACTATCACAGCCGTGTGTATGACACCAACAACTGCAATATCACAACCGTGTGTATGACACCAACAACTGCACTATCACAACCGTGAGTATGACACCAACAACTGCACTATCACAACCGTGTGTATGACACCAACAACTGCACTATCACAACCGTGTGAATGACACCAACAACTGCAATATCACAACCGTGTATATGACACCAACAATTGCACTATCACAGCCGTGTGTATGACACCAACAACTGCAATATCACAACCGTGTATATGACACCAACAACTGCAATATCACAACCGTGTGTATGACACCAGCAACTGCACTATCACAACCGTGTGTATGACACCAACAACTGCAATATCACAGCCGTGTGTATGACACCAACAACTGCACTATCACAACCGTGTGTATGACACCAACAACTGCAGTATCACAACCGTGTTACGACACCAACAACTGCACTATCACAACCGTGTGTATGACACCAACAACTGTAATATCATAACCGTGTGTATGACACCAACAATTGCAATATCACAGCCGTGTTTATGACACCAACAAATGCACTATCACAACCGTGTGTATGACACCAACAACTGCAATATCACAACCGTGTGTATGACACCAACAACTGCAATATCACAACCGTGTGTATGACACCAACAACTACACTATCACAACCGTGTGTATGACACCAACAACTGCAGTATCACAACCGTGTGTACGACACCAACAACTGCACTATCACAACCGTGTGTATGACACCAACAACTGCATTATCACAACCGTGTGTATGACACCAACAACTGCACTATCACAACCGTGAGTATGACACCAACAAATGCACTATCACAACCGTGTGTATGACACCAACAACTGCACTATCACAACCGTGTGTATGACACAAACAACTGCAGTATCACAACCCTGTTACGACACCAACAACTGCACTATCATAACCGTGTGTATGACACCAACAACTGCAATATCGCAACCGTGTGTATAACACCAGCAACTGCACTATCACAACCGTGTGTACGACACCAACAATTGCAATATCACAGCCGTGTGTATGACACCAACAAATGCACTATCACAACCGTGTGTATGACACCAACAACTGCAATATCACAACCGTGTGTATGACACCAACAACTGCAATATCACAACCGTGTGTATGACACCAACAACTACACTATCACAACCGTGTGTATGACACCAACAACTGCAGTATCACAACCGTGTGTACGACACCAACAACTGCACTATCACAACCGTGTGTATGACACCAACAACTGCATTATCACAACCGTGTGTATGACACCAACAACTGCAGTATCACAACCGTGTTACGACACCAACAACTGCACTATCACAACCGTGTGTATGACACCAACAACTGCAATATAACAACCGTGTGTATGACACCAACAACTGCAATATCACAACCGTGTGTATGACACCAGCAACTGCACTATCACAACCGTGTGTACGACACCAACAACTGCAATATCACAACCGTGTGTATCACACCAGCAACTGCAATATCATAACCGTGTGTATGACACCAACAACTGAAATATCACAGAAGTGTTTATGACACCAACAACGGCACTATCACAACCGAGTGTACGAAATCAACTACTGCAATATCACAACCGTGTGTATGACACCAGCAACTGCACTATCACATCAGTGTGTATGACACCAACAACTGCAATATCACAGCCGTGTGTATGACACCAACAACTGCACTATCACAACCGTGTGTATGACACCAACTACTGCAATATCACAACTGTGTTTACGACACCAAGAACTGCACGATCACAGCCGTGTGTATGACACCAACAACTGCAATATCACAACCGTTTGTACGACACCAACAACTGCAATATCACAACCGTGTTTATGACACCAACAACTGCACTATCACAACCGTGTGTATGACACTAACAACTGCAGTATCACAACCGTGTGTACGACACCAACAACTGCACTATCACAAAAGTGTGAATGACACCAACAACTGCAGTATGACAACCGTGTGTATGACACCAACAACTGCAGTATCACATCCGTGTGTATGACACCAACAACTGCAGTATCACAACCGTGTGTATGACACGAACAACTGCAGTATCACAACCGTGAGTATGACACCAACAACTGCAATATCACAACCGTGTATACGACACCAATAACTGCAATATCACAACCGTGTGTATGACACCAACAACTGCACTATCACAACCGTGAGTATGACACCAACAAATGCACTATCACAACCGTGTGTATGACACCAACAACTGCACTATCACAACCGTGTGTATGACACAAACAACTGCAGTATCACAACCCTGTTACGACACCAACAACTGCACTATCATAACCGTGTGTATGACACCAACAACTGCAATATCGCAACCGTGTGTATAACACCAGCAACTGCATTATCACAACCGTGTGTATGACACCAACAACTGCACTATCACAACCGTGAGTATGACACCAACAAATGCACTATCACAACCGTGTGTATGACACCAACAACTGCACTATCACAACCGTGTTTATGACACAAGCAACTGCAGTATCACAACCGTGTTACGACACCAAAAACTGCACTATCACAACCGTGTGTATGACACCAACAACTGCAATATCACAACCGTGTGTATGACACCAACAACTGCACTATCACAACCGTGAGTATGACACCAACAAATGCACTATCACAACCGTGTGTATGACACCAACAACTGCACTATCACAACCGTGTTTATGACACAAGCAACTGCAGTATCACAACCGTGTTACGACACCAAAAACTGCACTATCACAACCGTGTGTATGACACCAACAACTGCAATATCACAACCGTGTGTATGACACCAGCAACTGCACTATCACAACCGTGTGTACGACACCAACAACTGCAATATCACAACCGTGTGTATGACACCAGCAACTGCACTATCACAACCGTGTGTATGACACCAACAACTGAAATATCACAGCCGTGTGTATGACACCGACAATGGCACTATCACAACCGTGTGTATGACACCAACAACTGCAATATCACAACCGTGTGTATGACACCAGCAACTGCACTATCACAACCGTGTGTATGACACCAACAACTGCAATATCACAGCCGTGTGTATGACACCAACAACTGCACTATCACAACCGTATGTATGACACCAACAACTGCAATATCACAACCGTGTGTACGACACCAACAACTGCACCATCACAGCCATGTGTATGACACCAACAACTGCAATATCACAACAGTGTGTATGACACCAACAACTGCAATATTACAACCGTGTGTATGACACCAGCAACTGCACTATCACAACCGTGTGTATGACACCAACAACTGCAATATCACAGCCGTGTGTATGACACCAACTACTGCACTATCACAGCCGTGTGTTTGACACCAACAACTGCAATATCACAACCGTGTGTATCACACCAACAACTGCAATATCACAACCGTGTGTACGACACCAAAAGCTGCACTATCACAGCCGTGTGTATGACACCAACAACTGCACTATCACAACCGTGTGTATGACACCAACAACTGCAGTATCACAGCCGTGTGTATGACACCAACAACTGCAATATCACAGCCGTGTGTATGACACTAACAACTGCACTATCACAACCGTGTGTATGACACCAACAACTGCAATATCACAACCGTGTGTATGACACCAACAACTGCACTATCACAAACATGTGTATGACACCAACAACTGCAATATCACAACTGTGTGTATGACACCAACAACTGCACTGTCACAGCCGTGTGTATGACACCAATAACTGCACTATCACAACCGTGTGTATGACACCAACAAATGCACTATCACAGCCGTGTGTATGACACCAACAACTGCAATATCACAACCGTGTGTATGACACCAACAACTGCACTATCACAACCGTGAGTATGACACCAACAACTGCACTATCACAACCGTGTGTATGACACCAACAACTGCACTATCACAACCGTGTGAATGACACCAACAACTGCAATATCACAACCGTGTATATGACACCAACAATTGCACTATCACAGCCGTGTGTATGACACCAACAACTGCAATATCACAACCGTGTATATGACACCAACAACTGCAATATCACAACCGTGTGTATGACACCAGCAACTGCACTATCACAACCGTGTGTATGACACCAACAACTGCAATATCACAGCCGTGTGTATGACACCAACAACTGCACTATCACAACCGTGTGTATGACACCAACAACTGCAGTATCACAACCGTGTTACGACACCAACAACTGCACTATCACAACCGTGTGTATGACACCAACAACTGTAATATCATAACCGTGTGTATGACACCAACAATTGCAATATCACAGCCGTGTTTATGACACCAACAAATGCACTATCACAACCGTGTGTATGACACCAACAACTGCAATATCACAACCGTGTGTATGACACCAACAACTGCAATATCACAACCGTGTGTATGACACCAACAACTACACTATCACAACCGTGTGTATGACACCAACAACTGCAGTATCACAACCGTGTGTACGACACCAACAACTGCACTATCACAACCGTGTGTATGACACCAACAACTGCATTATCACAACCGTGTGTATGACACCAACAACTGCACTATCACAACCGTGAGTATGACACCAACAAATGCACTATCACAACCGTGTGTATGACACCAACAACTGCACTATCACAACCGTGTGTATGACACAAACAACTGCAGTATCACAACCCTGTTACGACACCAACAACTGCACTATCATAACCGTGTGTATGACACCAACAACTGCAATATCGCAACCGTGTGTATAACACCAGCAACTGCACTATCACAACCGTGTGTACGACACCAACAATTGCAATATCACAGCCGTGTGTATGACACCAACAAATGCACTATCACAACCGTGTGTATGACACCAACAACTGCAATATCACAACCGTGTGTATGACACCAACAACTGCAATATCACAACCGTGTGTATGACACCAACAACTACACTATCACAACCGTGTGTATGACACCAACAACTGCAGTATCACAACCGTGTGTACGACACCAACAACTGCACTATCACAACCGTGTGTATGACACCAACAACTGCATTATCACAACCGTGTGTATGACACCAACAACTGCAGTATCACAACCGTGTTACGACACCAACAACTGCACTATCACAACCGTGTGTATGACACCAACAACTGCAATATAACAACCGTGTGTATGACACCAACAACTGCAATATCACAACCGTGTGTATGACACCAGCAACTGCACTATCACAACCGTGTGTACGACACCAACAACTGCAATATCACAACCGTGTGTATCACACCAGCAACTGCAATATCATAACCGTGTGTATGACACCAACAACTGAAATATCACAGAAGTGTTTATGACACCAACAACGGCACTATCACAACCGAGTGTACGAAATCAACTACTGCAATATCACAACCGTGTGTATGACACCAGCAACTGCACTATCACATCAGTGTGTATGACACCAACAACTGCAATATCACAGCCGTGTGTATGACACCAACAACTGCACTATCACAACCGTGTGTATGACACCAACTACTGCAATATCACAACTGTGTTTACGACACCAAGAACTGCACGATCACAGCCGTGTGTATGACACCAACAACTGCAATATCACAACCGTTTGTACGACACCAACAACTGCAATATCACAACCGTGTTTATGACACCAACAACTGCACTATCACAACCGTGTGTATGACACTAACAACTGCAGTATCACAACCGTGTGTACGACACCAACAACTGCACTATCACAAAAGTGTGAATGACACCAACAACTGCAGTATGACAACCGTGTGTATGACACCAACAACTGCAGTATCACATCCGTGTGTATGACACCAACAACTGCAGTATCACAACCGTGTGTATGACACGAACAACTGCAGTATCACAACCGTGAGTATGACACCAACAACTGCAATATCACAACCGTGTATACGACACCAATAACTGCAATATCACAACCGTGTGTATGACACCAACAACTGCACTATCACAACCGTGTGTACGACACCAACAACTGCAATATCACAACCGTGTGTATGACACCAACAACTACACTATCACAACCGTGTGTATGACACCAACAACTGCAGTATCACAACCGTGTGTATGACACCAACAACTGCATTATCACAACCGTGTGTATGATGTAACAGTATGTGTAGTTTGGGTTATAATTAGGATCTAGTGGGGAATTAGAGATACAGCACGATTGAGCATTATGAGTGAAAGCGGAGAGAGATGCTCAATCGTGACGTATTGTTGTTGTGAAGGGCAGTCAACATCCGATAGTCCAGCTGAGAAGACACGGCTTGTCATCTTGAGAATAAAGTATAAAGTTTTAGTACAGATCAAGTCTTGTTACTTCATTTGACACTACTACAGAAGTAATAAATGGTGCCGTGGACCGAGAATCTGAGGTTGATCTAGGCCGGCCAACAACAACTATCCACTGGCGGCATGCTGTAAGACAAATTATGAAGATAATGGCCTACCACGCGAAGTACTAAAGAATCCAGACAAAACTGCCAGGACAAGAAGGGTTTCCTGGAGCCGTGGCTGAACATTTGAATCGTATCATTTATAAGGGGCCTAACCTGGCCGTTGCCTGAACCTTGCCACTTTCAAGATTTTATCGGAAGTCAGAACTCGTTCAAGGTCAGCTCATCACTAGCCGTTGGCTGATTGATACTAATCCAGTTTTGGGCCTTGTCATTCCTATGACCCAAACACACCTTATCCATTCTTGGGCCTCGTTATATTCCTATGACCCATTCCATACGACGATGAAGTACCCACTTGAGATCAAGGAAGGGACCCAACCAGGGGGTCGAAGATTGTCTGGCAGCCCATGAGATGTGACCCAACCAGGGGTTGAAAATTTTCTGGCAGCCCACGAGAAGGACGAAATTACCTGAGGGAAGAGAAGTGATATCTGAACTCCACCACCTGAATTCCGAGACTTTCACTTGATGCGGGCTCTGGTTGGTTGAACTGAATCCGTAAGTTGGTAAAAGAAGATGACGGATTAATTAAGGAAATAGACTCGGAGTAAAAGTTGTGTATTTCGAGGTCTCCCGTGAGCTTCCGAATTTATTAATTAGAGTGGAGTACAGGACATTATTGTGGTTTAAGAAACAAATATCTACAAGGAACCTTCTGATTGCCACAAATTTGAGTTTTTTATTGAGGACAGGGTTCATTCTTCCTATGCTCAGATAGGATATTGTTGATGCTTCCTCTGATTAATGTAATATCTTATAATATTATAACCAACTGAATTGTGCTGTTTGGGATTTGGGAAATTGTAATTGTGTGATTGGTTGCTTGCTTTGTTTCAGTATTTTTCAGCATGGCGGAACCGGATAACTTGGCCCAGGTTTTGACAGGCGTGGGTACAGCAGTAGGCCGACTTAATATGGTGATTAAACAACAAGGCATGGCAACAGAAATTGTAAAGTTTAGTGGACAGGCCAGAGACTATAAGAAATGGGTCACCTCTATAGAAAAATATGCCTATTTGATCTCAGCAACAGATGAAGAAAAAATGAGACTGGCTTATCAGACGGCAACGGAACCGGTCTCGGATCATATAAGAAGAAAGCTAGAAGCTAGAGTAGATGAGACATGGGAACAATTCAAGGAAGACCTAGCAAGGAAATATGCAGAAATAACGGATCCACAACATGCATTTTCGGTGTTGAGGCAGGCTAAACAAAATAACGGAGAGACGGTACAATTGTTTAGCGATAGATTAATTAATCTGGCTGAAGAGGCATTCTTAGGACAGAATGTACGAGGAGAGGAGGTGGAAAGGATGTTGGTAGGGATCTTTGTGGATGGCATAAAGTCTGATGGTTTGAAACTTAAATTAATGAGGGAAAACCCTGAGAGGTTATCACAAGCGGTGGATATCGCGGTACAAGAAGAAAATTTGAGACGTAGGTTTAGATTAAGAACAGGACGAGAAGTGGGAAGTAGTCGAGATGACAGAGTTGAGGAACCTATGGAAATAGGACAAACAAGATTCGGATGGAATAGGAGAGGAGGTATACAGACGTTACAAGGTAGAAATAGGTATGATAATGAGGAAAGAAGAAATATGAGATACCCTACAAGAGAAACAGTAGGTAACACAAATAGTACAAATATTGTCTGTTGGAATTGTGGTCAACGGGGACATGTTTTTCGGTTTTGTAATAACAGGCATGTCCAGTCGAATACACAGGGTAGACATGACAATAATAGGGTGAGTAGGAATGTTGTAGATGGACACAGGAATTTTACAGGTACAAGAACACAGGAAAATCGGCGCCCTACCTATTAGACAGGACCTATGATAGGAGGGTAAATAATAAGGTCCCAAGGGTTAGAGAATATGTTAATAACAGGTATAATAGGTCGAACAGAGAATATTTTCAACTAGATGAAGTCAAGAAATTTATAGAAGATAAAACAGATTATAGTTCTTGTATATTAGAAATAGGAAAGTATAGAGTTCGTACGTTAATTGATTCGGGAGCTCAGGTTAGTGTAGTAAAAGAAAGTTTTCTATACAAAATAGTAAGAAATTGTAGAGTATTTAAGAGTCATAATAATTTACACTCTGTTACGGGACAGAATTTACAAGTAGTTGGACAAACAATAATAAATTTTAAGTTAGGAGGGATCAACATAAGACACCTTTTTCATGTAGTGAAGGGTTTAAATAGAAACATGTTAATAGGAAGAGATTTTTTAATAAAAAATGGAGTAAGACTTTTCTATGATTTACACAAATTAAAATTCAGGGACGTCTATATAGATATGCAAGAAGACATGCATATATCAGCACTAGTTAGAGTTAAAATGACAACGACGTTAAAACCACAGTCGGTTAATTTGATACAAGTGAAGCTGAAGAAAAACCCATATTATGTAGAAGGAAACACAGTCAGAATCACTGAATTACAAGAGGAAATAATTGATGAGCCTGGTTTGGAAGTTCCGGATGGAATAATAGCGTTAGATAAACACTTAACCTTTCCAGTTATGGTGATTAACAACACAGGTAGAGAAATTAAATTATACAGAGGGTGTGTAGTAGCAAAAATTGAACAGAACGTTAGTGAAATATTGGCAACGGATAGAGTAGAAATGCCGGGAACTAATTATTCACAGTCTTCTAGTGAAAGAAGTAATAACAGACGCGGACGCGGAAGTAGAGGAAACACACGAATGAATGAATTGATCCATCCATTCAAAAGAAATACAGCACAAATACATTCACTAGATAAACAGACAAGAGAACAGGAATTGTTGGCACAGTTAAAGACTTCACCAGAAAATAAAGAAGTATTGGAACAGTTTATAAAGGAGAATCAGGATGTGTTTGCAATTAGTGATTTAGAGTTGGGTAAGACAAAAACGGTAACAATGGAGATAGATACGGGAGACCATCCGCCGATTAGCTTAAAACCATATAGAACTCCCTTAAGAAATAGAGAAATTGTAGAAAAGGCAATAGAAGAAATGTTGAAAGCAGGGATAATCAAAAGATCAAAATCAGAGTGGTCATCTCCGGTGGTAATTGTGGCCAAACCTGATGGTTCGAGTCGATTCTGTTGCGACTATCGGGCGTTGAACAAAATTACTAAAAATGTTGCATATCCACTACCAGTGATAGATGATATTTTGGGGTTGCTAAATGGCGCTACATTTTTTACGACGTTAGACGCAAGAGCAGGATTTTGGTGCATTCCGATGTCGGCAGACGCGCAGAGAAAAAGTGCTTTCTGTACTCATATGGGTTCTTATGAATTTTTACGTATGCCTTTTGGAGTCAAAACTGCGCCATCTCACTACATGCTCTTAATAAATGAAGTTTTAGAAGGTATGCAAAGGTTCGCTCTTGCTTATATTGATGATATTCTGATCTTTACTTCTGGAAATGTGGAGGATCATTTGAAACATATAAAGTTAGTGTTTGACAGGTTAAGAAAACATGATGTGAAGTTAAAGCTCAGTAAATGCCAATTTTTAAAGACAGAAACAAAATATTTGGGGTATATTATAAATAGAGAAGGTATAAAACCAGACCAGGACAAAATAAAGGTTATTAAAGAGTTACCTGCTCCAACTAACGTTAAGGAGGTACGCGCCTTTATAGGAACATGCGCGTATTATAGGCGGTTTGTCCCAGCGTTTTCAAAAATAGCTGAACCTATTACAAACTTAACAGGCAAGTACGCTAGGTTTAAGTGGGATGATGAGTGTCAAAAAGCGTTCGAGTATTTAAAAAACAGTTTAACACTGGTACCACTGTTGACGCATCCAGACTTAAACAAACAGTTGATACTGTACACAGATGCTTCAGACAATGCAGTAGGAGCGTGTTTGGTGCAACCATATGAAGGGAAAGAGTCTGGAATACCAGGGGTTAAAAATGAAAGGCCTATATACTTCTTGTCGCATAAACTTAGCAGATCACAAAGAAAGTGGACGACTATTGAGAAGGAGGCTTACGCAATACATTACGCTCTTCAAAAACTAAATTACTACTTACATAACGCAAATTTTGTTATTAGAACTGACCATATGCCTTTAAAGTCTTTTTTAGAAGCCCCAGTGCAGAACAGGAAAATACAAACCTGGGCATTGAACTTACAGGGATATAATACGAAAATTGAGTACATTCCAGGTAAGATTAACACATGCGCTGATTTACTGTCTAGGATTCCCTATCCACAGTCGTCAGGTGACACAGAAGATGAAGGAGAACCAGAGATTGACGATCGAAATTGGCAAGTAAATATTTTAGATTCTGCTATAATAAATAGAGAAGAATTTGATAGTCTACCATCGGAACAAGAGTCTGAACATAGGGAAGATGATCTACACTTAGAAAAATTTAACATGAAAGAGGAGCAGGACCTAGACCCAAAAGTGATACAAATAAAAGAAAAATTAAGAGAAACAGAAGATAACAAATATAAAAGGAATTATTTGGTTTTACAAGAGGATGGACATTTATACTACATGTCTGAAAGGAACGAACAACTGAGGAAATACATTCCAAAACATTTGGAAAATGAACTTTTAAAGGCATATCATGATGAAAATGGACATTTAGGTAGAGACAAATTGGTGAAGGCGCTTACAAGTAAATATTACTGGCCAAATTTATTTAAATCTGCATATAAATATGTGGATACCTGTGAGAAGTGCAGATTGAGGAACATGAAAACAATAAAGTGTCCCTTGCAGGATACTGACATTCCTCAGTTCCCAATGCAAAAGATTAGTTTAGATATATCGGGTCCACACCCCAGAACATTGTCAGGAAACGTGTATTTGATTCATATAGTAGATGTTTACAGTCTTTGGCCGGAGGTTTATGCAATTCCGGATAAGAGTGCAGATACAGTAGTCAATATTTTTTTACAAGAGTTTGTCCCAAGATTTAGTTGTCCACAAAGTATACTTACAGACAATGGTAAAGAATTTATAAATAAGAAATTTGAAAAGTTGTTAAATGATTTAAATATAAAACATATAAAGACATCATATTATAGACCTACTTCCAATGCTAGAAACGAGCGTCAACATCAGACGTTATATAGCATTATATCAAAGATTGTAGATGAACATGAAAGGGATTGGGATTTGTTTTTAGGACCTGCCCTTAACGCCATTCGTACTAATCAAAATGAAAGCACGGGTTTTTCACCATATTATTTAATATACGGGAGAGAACCGATACTACCTATAGACAATCTATTAAAACCTAGACGGAAATATATGGGTGAAGACTTTCAAGAGGTTATAATACAGGAAATGCATAAAGCACACGTAGGACTAAGGAATAATATAATTAAAGCTAGGGAAAGGCAGAAAAAGTACAAGAATATAAATACAAACTTGCAGGAATTTAAGGTTGGTGATAGGGTCTATTACAAGAAGCATAGGAGAAACTCTAAGTTTGATAATCGTTGGATTCCAGGGTATTATATTTTGGAAAAACTAGGTAAAGTATCGTATAAAATTAAGAACCAGGTCACGGGACATGTAGCAAGGGCACACGTGGAACACTTAAGGAGAGATGAAGAAGAGATAGAATATAATAATAATAATAATTATTATTCAGACACAAGGTTTTTAGATGAACAACTCGTTAGAGGTGCTACAGTAACCCCAGGCGTTAGAAGAGATCCAGCACAAAATCGCTTATTAGCAACTCCAGGCTTTGATGATACTCAAGAACAGACGATACCGAAAACAATAGAAGAAGAAAAATTGAATGAGACTCATTATGATAGTATGGAAGAGGAAATAAGTGCTCCGTTTAGGAACACTAGACAGGCAACGAAAAGGAGAATGGATAGACAAAGAGATAGAGAAGTGAAAAGACAGAGGAGAATTAGGGATTATTCAACGAGCGGGGAGGATATGCCGTTACTAGAAAGATCCTTGAGGAATAGTGATCGACAAATTAGATGGGATATTGAACAAAAGAGATTAGCGGCAGCTAAAGAGAGACATACAGACGAAGAAGAAGAAATGGATGAAAAGTCAGAGTCAAGTAGTAGTAGTATGGAGGAAACAAATGGATTGTACGAAGAAGAAGACATTGATGTAGAATTAGCATTGGTTCAAAGAAATTTGGAGTTATTGAAGAAGTGGAACCGTAGGAAGTAGATAAGTAGAGAATATTGCAGATAGCAATTTATAAGTGTTAGAATTCGAAAATGAAGAAGATGACTCTTGGTATTTTTATAATCAATATGGAGGTAGTTTTGAATGAAGTATATGTATATATTTGGTTATTTCTCTATGGGGTGGAATTGATGGTTGATTTTTTTAGTAGCTTGGACAAATTGAAGGGAAATAATTGGCAGGTAGGGCCACAAGTAAATAGGTGAGTGGATGGTGAATACTACATTAGTATAGATAAGAGGACTTGTACTGTAGTTTACAGTGATTAATTAAGAGGATTTTCCGGGTAGTATGATGTGTTTGGAGTTAGGCTAGAAAAAGGAGGAATTGATGTTTGTACTATTTGTTATCATTGATATCGGCAGATATGCTTATAAGATTTGGATATTGGTCTGTAAGTAACAGATACACATATGTAGCATTGAATTGATGGGTTTACTTGGAATGGTAAACTTGAAATTGACGAGAGGAATGAAGAAAAAAAAAAAAAAAAGAAAAGCTAGTAGTGTTGAATCAATATTTTTTTTGATAATAACAATTATTATTGACGGAAACTGAAGATAAATTTTGAAACTTTATTCATAAAGTATGTATGGAAAGAGAAGTGTGATTGCTTCTTACTTTTTCCTTTCTTTTTCTTATTTTCCTAAGTGCGCACTAACTCAATCTAACATATCTTTTCTGTGAGAATGTGAAATAGGGGATAAGGGAAATATCTTCAGTTTTGTCAATCATAATTTTAATGAACAATTTAAATTTAAAAGCGGTTCGCTTACAGAGAGTTGTAGGAAGTTTTATAGAGAATTTGGTGGGGAGTTTTTGGTATTATTGATATACTGGGAAGTATGTCTCTGGTTAGCAATTGGCTATGATGAGGTAGGAAAATGAGAATGGAGTTAGGAAATATATAAATGGAATGGCCTGAATAAATAGAGATCTGGTACATTATTAGTATGGTTGTTGGGGCCACTATACGTAATAATTTTAAGGAAGTTTACTTGGAAAATCTTTGTTTATTCACTTGGAGTTTTATTTTCGTGTAACTGGGCAATGATGGTTGTTAATTGATTATTTTATTGAGACTATGTTTCAATGCTATATGTATATGTATTATGTTTTATTTCATGCTTGGTTTGGTTTTATAAAAAGTTAGTTTAAGTAAGTTAGGATCGTTGAGTTTATAGTGCTTTGAGTAAAACACTATTGGACCGTAAAAGTGTCTAATAATGATATAATATTTGCTTTTGGGTTGATAAAATGCATGCCATATTAATTTTGAAAATGTGTTTTAATTGGATAATTGTGACGCCTTGTTTTGATTTAGTTTTGCGTAAACAGTTGGATTGATAGATTAAGTGATGTGGTTAATGAATTGGTTTTAAGTTTGGTTAGAATATTAGTTAACTTTTCAAATACAGGGGGCTTTATAAAAAAAAAAAAGAAAAAAGCCCTTTCGTTCAGAAAGGAATTATAAAATTATTAAGGGAGGGTATGGAGACATAGGCTGTTGGGAAGGTTAGGTTGCTTGAAAAGCTTCGAATATATAAGTAGAGTATAACTAGATAGAAGTTTAAGGGAAAAACTGTGAATAGCAGCATATAGAAGAAATACATAGGGGGATAAAGGGCAGATCATGGGACATGAAGGGGGCAAGAAATAGGTGCTGTGAAAAACCAGCTTTAATTATATTAAAGGTGTTCATAAAAATTGAACAGGATCTCATGCTAAAAGGTGAGATAACGCAATTTGGACAAGATTGTGGTTGGAAATTTTAAATGTTGAAGATATAAGGCTTGAAACTTACGTAAAAAGTTCTATTTCATATAGGGTTGTATATATAAAGCTTGTAAAACATTATATCAACTTGGTTTATAGAAAACAAAGATCTATTTTTGTATGACGTATTTATAAGAAAAAATTTGATTGTACAAATTTTTTTTATTGGCAAAGGAGGTAAATGTGGTTATGTGGAATATGCGTTTCTTTGTGCTTATCTTGACTATTTATTCCTTTTACTTGGTGCACCCCTTCTTTACTTCTTCTAAATACGTTGTTCTCGTTGTTCGGGTTGTCTTGTATTGAGAAATGCGAGTGATTTCCTAATGCCAGTTGTACAAATACGATTTTACGAGCCATTTTGTTTATAATATGCATATTTTATATAGGAACTTGAGGAGCCAAGGAATATATAGTGGATTGCTATATAGTTTGGGGAAATGAAAGAAGAGTAGAAATGGTAAGTTAAAAAAAAGGGTTACAGTACATGGTACGAGGTATAGAGGTAAAATGGAAGAAGAAGTGGGTTGATTATATAGCTGGGGAAAGAGTTAAAGAAATAGAATGTTTAATTAAATTGGAGTTGGTTTGGGGAGGATTAGAAGAACTATGGAAGATTAGAGGAAAAAGAGGGAATAGAGTAAGGGGATTAGGAGTAAAGATTTTTCCTTTATAAGGAAAATTCTTTAATAAACATGGGGAGGTGTAACAGTATGTGTAGTTTGGGTTATAATTAGGATCTAGTGGGGAATTAGAGATACAGCACGATTGAGCATTATGAGTGAAAGCGGAGAGAGATGCTCAATCGTGACGTATTGTTGTTGTGAAGGGCAGTCAACATCCGATAGTCCAGCTGAGAAGACACGGCTTGTCATCTTGAGAATAAAGTATAAAGTTTTAGTACAGATCAAGTCTTGTTACTTCATTTGACACTACTACAATGACACCAACAACTGCACTATCACAGCCGTGAGTATGACACCAACAAATGCACTATCACAACCGTGTGTATGACACCAACAACTGCACTATCACAACCGTGTTTATGACACAAGCAACTGCAGTATCACAACCGTGTTACGACACCAAAAACTGCACTATCACAACCGTGTGTATGACACCAACAACTGCAATATCACAACCGTGTGTATGACACCAGCAACTGCACTATCACAACCGTGTGTACGACACCAACAACTGCAATATCACAACCGTGTGTATGACACCAGCAACTGCACTATCACAACCGTGTGTATGACACCAACAACTGAAATATCACAGCCGTGTGTATGACACCGACAATGGCACTATCACAACCGTGTGTATGACACCAACAACTGCAATATCACAACCGTGTGTATGACACCAGCAACTGCACTATCACAACCGTGTGTATGACACCAACAACTGCAATATCACAGCCGTGTGTATGACACCAACAACTGCACTATCACAACCGTATGTATGACACCAACAACTGCAATATCACAACCGTGTGTACGACACCAACAACTGCACCATCACAGCCATGTGTATGACACCAACAACTGCAATATCACAACAGTGTGTATGACACCAACAACTGCAATATTACAACCGTGTGTATGACACCAGCAACTGCACTATCACAACCGTGTGTATGACACCAACAACTGCAATATCACAGCCGTGTGTATGACACCAACTACTGCACTATCACAGCCGTGTGTTTGACACCAACAACTGCAATATCACAACCGTGTGTATCACACCAACAACTGCAATATCACAACCGTGTGTACGACACCAAAAGCTGCACTATCACAGCCGTGTGTATGACACCAACAACTGCACTATCACAACCGTGTGTATGACACCAACAACTGCAGTATCACAGCCGTGTGTATGACACCAACAACTGCAATATCACAGCCGTGTGTATGACACTAACAACTGCACTATCACAACCGTGTGTATGACACCAACAACTGCAATATCACAACCGTGTGTATGACACCAACAACTGCACTATCACAAACATGTGTATGACACCAACAACTGCAATATCACAACTGTGTGTATGACACCAACAACTGCACTGTCACAGCCGTGTGTATGACACCAATAACTGCACTATCACAACCGTGTGTATGACACCAACAACTGCACTATCACAGCCGTGTGTATGACACCAACAACTGCAATATCACAACCGTGTGTATGACACCAACAACTGCACTATCACAACCGTGAGTATGACACCAACAACTGCACTATCACAACCGTGTGTATGACACCAACAACTGCACTATCACAACCGTGTGAATGACACCAACAACTGCAATATCACAACCGTGTATATGACACCAACAATTGCACTATCACAGCCGTGTGTATGACACCAACAACTGCAATATCACAACCGTGTATATGACACCAACAACTGCAATATCACAACCGTGTGTATGACACCAGCAACTGCACTATCACAACCGTGTGTATGACACCAACAACTGCAATATCACAGCCGTGTGTATGACACCAACAACTGCACTATCACAACCGTGTGTATGACACCAACAACTGCAGTATCACAACCGTGTTACGACACCAACAACTGCACTATCACAACCGTGTGTATGACACCAACAACTGTAATATCATAACCGTGTGTATGACACCAACAATTGCAATATCACAGCCGTGTGTATGACACCAACAAATGCACTATCACAACCGTGTGTATGACACCAACAACTGCAATATCACAACCGTGTGTATGACACCAACAACTGCAATATCACAACCGTGTGTATGACACCAACAACTATACTATCACAACCGTGTGTATGACACCAACAACTGCAGTATCACAACCGTGTGTACGACACCAACAACTGCACTATCACAACCGTGTGTATGACACCAACAACTGCATTATCACAACCGTGTGTATGACACCAACAACTGCACTATCACAACCGTGAGTATGACACCAACAAATGCACTATCACAACCGTGTGTATGACACCAACAACTGCACTATCACAACCGTGTGTATGACACAAACAACTGCAGTATCACAACCCTGTTACGACACCAACAACTGCACTATCATAACCGTGTGTATGACACCAACAACTGCAATATCGCAACCGTGTGTATGACACCAGCAACTGCACTATCACAACCGTGTGTACGACACCAACAAATGCAATATCACAACCGTGTGTATGACACCAGCACATGCACTATCACAACCGTGTGTATGACACCAACAACTGCAATATCACATTCGTGTGTATGACACCGACAATGGCACTATCACAACAGTGTGTATGACACCAACAACTGCAATATAACAACCGTGTGTATGACACCAACAACTGCACTATCACAACCGTGAGTATGACACCAACAAATGCACTATCACAACCGTGTGTATGACACCAACAACTGCACTATCACAACCGTGTTTATGACACAAGCAACTGCAGTATCACAACCGTGTTACGACACCAAAAACTGCACTATCACAACCGTGTGTATGACACCAACAACTGCAATATCACAACCGTGTGTATGACACCAGCAACTGCACTATCACAACCGTGTGTACGACACCAACAACTGCAATATCACAACCGTGTGTATGACACCAGCAACTGCACTATCACAACCGTGTGTATGACACCAACAACTGAAATATCACAGCCGTGTGTATGACACCGACAATGGCACTATCACAACCGTGTGTATGACACCAACAACTGCAATATCACAACCGTGTGTATGACACCAGCAACTGCACTATCACAACCGTGTGTATGACACCAACAACTGCAATATCACAGCCGTGTGTATGACACCAACAACTGCACTATCACAACCGTATGTATGACACCAACAACTGCAATATCACAACCGTGTGTACGACACCAACAACTGCACCATCACAGCCATGTGTATGACACCAACAACTGCAATATCACAACAGTGTGTATGACACCAACAACTGCAATATTACAACCGTGTGTATGACACCAACTACTGCACTATCACAGCCGTGTGTTTGACACCAACAACTGCAATACCACAACCGTGTGTATCACACCAACAACTGCAATATCACAACCGTGTGTACGACACCAAAAGCTGCACTATCACAGCCGTGTGTATGACACCAACAACTGCACTATCACAACCGTGTGTATGACACCAACAACTGCAGTATCACAGCCGTGTGTATGACACCAACAACTGCAATATCACAGCCGTGTGTATGACACAAACAACTGCACTATCACAACCGTGTGTATGACACCAACAACTGCAATATCACAACCGTGTGTATGACACCAACAACTGCACTATCACAAACATGTGTATGACACCAACAACTGCAATATCACAACTGTGTGTATGACACCAACAACTGCACTGTCACAGCCGTGTGTATGACACCAATAACTGCACTATCACAACCGTGTGTATGACACCAACAACTGCACTATCACAGCCGTGTGTATGACACCAACAACTGCAATATCACAACCGTGTGTATGACACCAACAACTGCACTATCACAACCGTGAGTATGACACCAACAACTGCACTATCACAACCGTGTGTATGACACCAACAACTGCACTATCACAACCGTGTGAATGACACCAACAACTGCAATATCACAACCGTGTATATGACACCAACAATTGCACTATCACAGCCGTGTGTATGACACCAACAACTGCAATATCACAACCGTGTATATGACACCAACAACTGCAATATCACAACCGTGTGTATGACACCAGCAACTGCACTATCATAACCGTGTGTATGACACCAACAACTGCAATATCGCAACCGTGTGTATGACACCAGCAACTGCACTATCACAACCGTGTGTACGACACCAACAAATGCAATATCACAACCGTGTGTATGACACCAGCACATGCACTATCACAACCGTGTGTATGACACCAACAACTGCAATATCACATTCGTGTGTATGACACCGACAATGGCACTATCACAACAGTGTGTATGACACCAACAACTGCAATATAACAACCGTGTGTATGACACCAACAACTGCACTATCACAACCGTGAGTATGACACCAACAAATGCACTATCACAACCGTGTGTATGACACCAACAACTGCACTATCACAACCGTGTTTATGACACAAGCAACTGCAGTATCACAACCGTGTTACGACACCAAAAACTGCACTATCACAACCGTGTGTATGACACCAACAACTGCAATATCACAACCGTGTGTATGACACCAGCAACTGCACTATCACAACCGTGTGTACGACACCAACAACTGCAATATCACAACCGTGTGTATGACACCAGCAACTGCACTATCACAACCGTGTGTATGACACCAACAACTGAAATATCACAGCCGTGTGTATGACACCGACAATGGCACTATCACAACCGTGTGTATGACACCAACAACTGCAATATCACAACCGTGTGTATGACACCAGCAACTGCACTATCACAACCGTGTGTATGACACCAACAACTGCAATATCACAGCCGTGTGTATGACACCAACAACTGCACTATCACAACCGTATGTATGACACCAACAACTGCAATATCACAACCGTGTGTACGACACCAACAACTGCACCATCACAGCCATGTGTATGACACCAACAACTGCAATATCACAACAGTGTGTATGACACCAACAACTGCAATATTACAACCGTGTGTATGACACCAGCAACTGCACTATCACAACCGTGTGTATGACACCAACAACTGCAATATCACAGCCGTGTGTATGACACCAACTACTGCACTATCACAGCCGTGTGTTTGACACCAACAACTGCAATATCACAACCGTGTGTATCACACCAACAACTGCAATATCACAACCGTGTGTACGACACCAAAAGCTGCACTATCACAGCCGTGTGTATGACACCAACAACTGCACTATCACAACCGTGTGTATGACACCAACAACTGCAGTATCACAGCCGTGTGTATGACACCAACAACTGCAATATCACAGCCGTGTGTATGACACAAACAACTGCACTATCACAACCGTGTGTATGACACCAACAACTGCAATATCACAACCGTGTGTATGACACCAACAACTGCACTATCACAAACATGTGTATGACACCAACAACTGCAATATCACAACTGTGTGTATGACACCAACAACTGCACTGTCACAGCCGTGTGTATGACACCAATAACTGCACTATCACAACCGTGTGTATGACACCAACAACTGCACTATCACAGCCGTGTGTATGACACCAACAACTGCAATATCACAACCGTGTGTATGACACCAACAACTGCACTATCACAACCGTGAGTATGACACCAACAACTGCACTATCACAACCGTGTGTATGACACCAACAACTGCACTATCACAACCGTGTGAATGACACCAACAACTGCAATATCACAACCGTGTATATGACACCAACAATTGCACTATCACAGCCGTGTGTATGACACCAACAACTGCAATATCACAACCGTGTATATGACACCAACAACTGCAATATCACAACCGTGTGTATGACACCAGCAACTGCACTATCACAACCGTGTGTATGACACCAACAACTGCAATATCACAGCCGTGTGTATGACACCAACAACTGCACTATCACAACCGTGTGTATGACACCAACAACTGCAGTATCACAACCGTGTTACGACACCAACAACTGCACTATCACAACCGTGTGTATGACACCAACAACTGTAATATCATAACCGTGTGTATGACACCAACAATTGCAATATCACAGCCGTGTGTATGACACCAACAAATGCACTATCACAACCGTGTGTATGACACCAACAACTGCAATATCACAACCGTGTGTATGACACCAACAACTGCAATATCACAACCGTGTGTATGACACCAACAACTATACTATCACAACCGTGTGTATGACACCAACAACTGCAGTATCACAACCGTGTGTACGACACCAACAACTGCACTATCACAACCGTGTGTATGACACCAACAACTGCATTATCACAACCGTGTGTATGACACCAACAACTGCACTATCACAACCGTGAGTATGACACCAACAACTGCACTATCACAACCGTGAGTATGACACCAACAAATGCACTATCACAACCGTGTGTATGACACCAACAACTGCACTATCACAACCGTGTTTATGACACAAGCAACTGCAGTATCACAACCGTGTTACGACACCAAAAACTGCACTATCACAACCGTGTGTATGACACCAACAACTGCAATATCACAACCGTGTGTATGACACCAGCAACTGCACTATCACAACCGTGTGTACGACACCAACAACTGCAATATCACAACCGTGTGTATGACACCAGCAACTGCACTATCACAACCGTGTGTATGACACCAACAACTGAAATATCACAGCCGTGTGTATGACACCGACAATGGCACTATCACAACCGTGTGTATGACACCAACAACTGCAATATCACAACCGTGTGTATGACACCAGCAACTGCACTATCACAACCGTGTGTATGACACCAACAACTGCAATATCACAGCCGTGTGTATGACACCAACAACTGCACTATCACAACCGTATGTATGACACCAACAACTGCAATATCACAACCGTGTGTACGACACCAACAACTGCACCATCACAGCCATGTGTATGACACCAACAACTGCAATATCACAACAGTGTGTATGACACCAACAACTGCAATATTACAACCGTGTGTATGACACCAGCAACTGCACTATCACAACCGTGTGTATGACACCAACAACTGCAATATCACAGCCGTGTGTATGACACCAACTACTGCACTATCACAGCCGTGTGTTTGACACCAACAACTGCAATATCACAACCGTGTGTATCACACCAACAACTGCAATATCACAACCGTGTGTACGACACCAAAAGCTGCACTATCACAGCCGTGTGTATGACACCAACAACTGCACTATCACAACCGTGTGTATGACACCAACAACTGCAGTATCACAGCCGTGTGTATGACACCAACAACTGCAATATCACAGCCGTGTGTATGACACTAACAACTGCACTATCACAACCGTGTGTATGACACCAACAACTGCAATATCACAACCGTGTGTATGACACCAGCAACTGCACTATCACAACCGTGTGTATGACACCAACAACTGCAATATCACAGCCGTGTGTATGACACCAACAACTGCACTATCACAACCGTGTGTATGACACCAACAACTGCAGTATCACAACCGTGTTACGACACCAACAACTGCACTATCACAACCGTGTGTATGACACCAACAACTGTAATATCATAACCGTGTGTATGACACCAACAATTGCAATATCACAGCCGTGTGTATGACACCAACAAATGCACTATCACAACCGTGTGTATGACACCAACAACTGCAATATCACAACCGTGTGTATGACACCAACAACTGCAATATCACAACCGTGTGTATGACACCAACAACTGCACTATCACAACCGTGTGTACGACACCAACAAATGCAATATCACAACCGTGTGTATGACACCAGCACATGCACTATCACAACCGTGTGTATGACACCAACAACTGCAATATCACATCCGTGTGTATGACACCGACAATGGCACTATCACAACAGTGTGTATGACACCAACAACTGCAATATAACAACCGTGTGTATGACACCAGCAACTGCACTATCACAACCGTCTGTATGACACCAACAACTGCAATATCACAGCCGTGTGTATGACACCAACAACTGCACTATCACAACCGTATGTATGACACCAACAACTGCAATATCACAACCGTGTGTATGACACCAACAACTGCACTATCACAACCGTGAGTATGACACCAACAACTGCACTATCACAACCGTGTGTATGACACCAACAACTGCACTATCACAACCGTGTGTATGACACCAACAACTGCAGTATCACAACCGTGTTACGACACCAACAACTGCACTATCACAACCGTGTGTATGACACCAACAACTGCAATATCACAACCGTGTGTATGACACCAACAACTGCAATATCACAACCGTGTGTATGACACCAGCAACTGCACTATCACAACCGTGTGTACGACACCAACAACTGCAATATCACAACCGTGTGTATCACACCAGCAACTGCAATATCATAACCGTGTGTATGACACCAACAACTGAAATATCACAGAAGTGTTTATGACACCAACAACGGCACTATCACAACCGAGTGTATGAAATCAACTACTGCAATATCACAACCGTGTGTATGACACCAGCAACTGCACTATCACATCAGTGTGTATGACACCAACAACTGCAATATCACAGCCGTGTGTATGACACCAACAACTGCACTATCACAACCGTGTGTATGACACCAACAACTGCAATATCACAACCGTGTTTACGACACCAAGAACTGCACGATCACAGCCGTGTGTATGACACCAACAACTGCAATATCACAACCGTTTGTACGACACCAACAACTGCAATATCACAACCGTGTTTATGACACCAACAACTGCACTATCACAACCGTGTGTATGACACTAACAACTGCAGTATCACAACCGTGTGTACGACACCAACAACTGCACTATCACAAAAGTGTGTATGACACCAACAACTGCAGTATGACAACCGTGTGTATGACACCAACAACTGCAGTATCACATCCGTGTGTATGACACCAACAACTGCAGTATCACAACCGTGTGTATGACACGAACAACTGCAGTATCACAACCGTGAGTATGACACCAACAACTGCAATATCACAACCGTGTATACGACACTAATAACTGCAATATCACAACCGTGTGTATGACACCAACAACTGCACTATCACAACCGTGTGTACGACACCAACAACTGCAATATCACAACCGTGTGTATGACACCAACAACTACACTATCACAACCGTGTGTATGACACCAACAACTGCAGTATCACAACCGTGTGTATGACACCAACAACTGCATTATCACAACCGTGTGTATGACACCAACAAATGCACTATCACAACCGTGAGTATGACACCAACAAATGCACTATCACAACCGTGTGTATGACACCAACAACTGCACTATCACAACCGTGTTTATGACACAAACAACTGCAGTATCACAACCGTGTTACGACACCAAAAACTGCACTATCACAACCGTGTGTATGACACCAACAACTGCAATATCACAACCGTGTGTATGACACCAACAATTGCACTATCACAGCCGTGTGTATGACACCAACAACTGCAATATCACAACCGTGTATATGACACCAACAACTGCAATATAACAACCGTGTGTATGACACCAGCAACTGCACTATCACAACCGTGTGTATGACACCAACAACTGCAATATCACAGCCGTGTGTATGACACCAACAACTGCACTATCACAACCGTGTGTATGACACCAACAACTGCAGTATCACAACCGTGTTACGACACCAACAACTGCACTATCACAACCGTGTGTATGACACCAACAACTGTAATATCATAACCGTGTGTATGACACCAACAATTGCAATATCACAGCCGTGTGTATGACACCAACAAATGCACTATCACAACCGTGTGTATGACACCAACAACTGCAATATCACAACCGTGTGTATGACACCAACAACTGCAATATCACAACCGTGTGTATGACACCAACAACTACACTATCACAGTCGTGTGTATGACACCAACAACTGCAGTATCACAACCCTGTGTACAACACCAACAACTGCACTATCACAACCGTGTGTATGACACCAACAACTGCATTATCACAACCGTGTGTATGACACCAACAACTGCACTATCACAACCGTGAGTATGACACCAACAAATGCACTATCACAACCGTGTGTATGACACCAACAACTGCACTATCACAACCGTGTGTATGACACAAACAACTGCAGTATCACAACCCTGTTACGACACCAACAACTGCACTATCATAACCGTGTGTATGACACCAACAACTGCAATATCGCAACCGTGTGTATGACACCAGCAACTGCACTATCACAACCGTGTGTACGACACCAACAAATGCAATATCACAACCGTGTGTATGACACCAGCAACTGCACTATCACAACCGTGTGTATGACACCAACAACTGCAATATCACATCCGTGTGTATGACACCGACAATGGCACTATCACAACAGTGTGTATGACAACAACAACTGCAATATAACAACCGTGTGTATGACACCAGCAACTGCACTATCACAACCGTCTGTATGACACCAACAACTGCAATATCACAGCCGTGTGTATGACACCAACAACTGCACTATCACAACCGTATGTATGACACCAACAACTGCAATATCACAACCGTGTGTATGACACCAACAACTGCACTATCACAACCGTGAGTATGACACCAACAACTGCACTATCACAACCGTGTGTATGACACCAACAACTGCACTATCACAACCGTGTGTATGACACCAACAACTGCAGTATCACAACCGTGTTACGACACCAACAACTGCACTATCACAACCGTGTGTATGACACCAACAACTGCAATATCACAACCGTGTGTATGACACCAACAACTGCAATATCACAACCGTGTGTATGACACCAGCAACTGCACTATCACAACCGTGTGTACGACACCAACAACTGCAATATCACAACCGTGTGTATCACACCAGCAACTGCAATATCATAACCGTGTGTATGACACCAACAACTGAAATATCACAGAAGTGTTTATGACACCAACAACGGCACTATCACAACCGAGTGTATGAAATCAACTACTGCAATATCACAACCGTGTGTATGACACCAGCAACTGCACTATCACATCAGTGTGTATGACACCAACAACTGCAATATCACAGCCGTGTGTATGACACCAACAACTGCACTATCACAACCGTGTGTATGACACCAACAACTGCAATATCACAACCGTGTTTACGACACCAAGAACTGCACGATCACAGCCGTGTGTATGACACCAACAACTGCAATATCACAACCGTTTGTACGACACCAACAACTGCAATATCACAACCGTGTTTATGACAACAACAACTGCACTATCACAACCGTGTGTATGACACTAACAACTGCAGTATCACAACCGTGTGTACGACACCAACAACTGCACTATCACAAAAGTGTGTATGACACCAACAACTGCAGTATGACAACCGTGTGTATGACACCAACAACTGCAGTATCACATCCGTGTGTATGACACCAACAACTGCAGTATCACAACCGTGTGTATGACACGAACAACTGCAGTATCACAACCGTGAGTATGACACCAACAACTGCAATATCACAACCGTGTATACGACACCAATAACTGCAATATCACAACCGTGTGTATGACACCAACAACTGCACTATCACAACCGTGTGTACGACACCAACAACTGCAATATCACAACCGTGCGTATGACACCAACAACTACACTATCACAACCGTGTGTATGACACCAACAACTGCAGTATCACAACCGTGTGTATGACACCAACAACTGCATTATCACAACCGTGTGTATGACACCAACAACTGCACTATCACAACCGTGAGTATGACACCAACAAATGCACTATCACAACCGTGTGTATGACACCAACAACTGCACTATCACAACCGTGTTTATGACACAAACAACTGCAGTATCACAACCGTGTTACGACACCAAAAACTGCACTATCACAACCGTGTGTATGACACCAACAACTGCAATATCACAACCGTGTGTATGACACCAGCAACTGCACTATCACAACCGTGTGTACGACACCAACAACTGCAATATCACAACCGTGTGTATGACACCAGCAACTGCACTATCACAACCGTGTGTATGACACCAACAACTGAAATATCACAGCCGTGTGTATGACACCGACAATGGCACTATCACAACCGTGTGTATGACACCAACAACTGCAATATCACAACCGTGTGTATGACACCAGCAACTGCACTATCACAACCGTGTGTATGACACCAACAACTGCATTATTACAGCCGTGTGTATGACACCAACAACTGCACTATCACAACCGTATGTATGACACCAACAACTGCAATATCACAACCGTGTGTACGACACCAACAACTGCACCATCACAGCCATGTGTATGACACCAACAACTGCAATATCACAACAGTGTGTATGACACCAACAACTGCAATATTACAACCGTGTGTATGACACCAGCAACTGCACTATCACAACCGTGTGTATGACACCAACAACTGCAATATCACAGCCGTGTGTATGACACCAACTACTGCACTATCACAGCCGTGTGTTTGACACCAACAACTGCAATATCACAACCGTGTGTATGACACCAACAACTGCAATATCACAACCGTGTGTACGACACCAAAAGCTGCACTATCACAGCCGTGTGTATGACACTAACAACTGCACTATCACAACCGTGTGTATGACACCAACAACTGCAATATCACAACCGTGTGTATGACACCAACAACTGCACTATCACAAACATGTGTATGACACCAACAACTGCAATATCACAACTGTGTGTATGACACCAACAACTGCACTGTCACAGCCGTGTGTATGACACCAATAACTGCACTATCACAACCGTGTGTATGACACCAACAACTGCACTATCACAGCCGTGTGTATGACACCAACAACTGCAATATCACAACCGTGTGTATGACACCAACAACTGCACTATCACAACCGTGAGTATGACACCAACAACTGCACTATCACAACCGTGTGTATGACACCAACAACTGCACTATCACAACCGTGTGAATGACACCAACAACTGCAATATCAACACCGTGTGTATGACACCAACAATTGCACTATAACAGCCGTGTGTATGACACCAACAACTGCAATATCACAACCGTGTATATGACACCAACAACTGCAATATCACAACCGTGTGTATGACACCAACAACTGCAATATCACAGCCGTGTGTATGACACCAACAACTGCACTTTCACGGGCGTGTGTATGACACCAACAACTGCAATATCACAACCGTGTGTATGACACCAACAACTGCAATATCACAACCTTGTGTATGACACCAACCACTACAGTATTACCCCCGTGAGTATGACACCAACGACTGCAGTATTACCACCTTGAGTATGACACCAACAACTGCACTATTACCACCGCGAGTATGACACCAACGACTGCAGTATTACCACCTTGAGTATGACACCAACAACTGCACTATTACCACCGCGAGTATGACACCAAAACTGCACTATGTAAAACGTGTGTATGGCACCAACAACTGCACTATCAAAACCGTGTATATCCTAAATCAGTCAGTCAATCAATCAATCAATCAATCAACTGATGATAGACAGTGGAAGCTTTAGCGGGGGTTTAACCAGGGGGATCCCATCCCAATTGATGAGCCAGTAGTCGGTTAGCCCAAGACATAATGACACCGAATATAACGACAGAAATGCTGAAAGTAGGTAAAGAAACAGAAATACGGAAATTAGCTTAAGCGATACAAATACTGACACTTCGATCAAACCCTAATCCTAACCTTAAACCCAACCCCTAAATATAATGGATACATGACATTACAGACAGAACTGACAATCTGTGGAGAGTCATCACTAGACATCATCATTAAAGATTCCACTAGGGCGGCGCGTATTGCCAGCAGACATCTCTGGGAGGTCCGTATCTACTGGGACACTTCTCTGTGAGGTCCGCGCTATAACTTATTAACCTGGTGGGAGTTGTCAATCAATCAGTGGTCAAGAGGTGTCCAGCTTAGTTGACATTGATGTAGAGAGAAGGATCCCGCCTTCATGGAGCCGGAGTGCTAGGTATCTACGGCGTAAACCTTGTGGGGGAGTGCATCATGGTGCCCGGGGCTTTCCTCCTAACGGGGGCCGTGGGGCCAGTTGGCGTTCCTTCTCACGAAGGAAACCATGTACCTCCTGGAAGATGGAGGCATGGGCCAGCTCGCGAATCTCCGTGAACAAGAGACTACGGAGACCCGGGCTTAACTTCTGTATAACTATAGGAGGCTATCGTGCACTTGTCCACCAGCCATGACACCAATATGTACTCTTCTTCATGAACTGCGTCTCTCTTAGTTAGTGTCAATTGAGGTGTCGACACTATTTACCACCTGTATATTGATCAGTTCAGCAATATTCCTGAATGCACAAGAGTTGTGGTTTTCTCCGGAGGACTGTCTCTTAGCATCACATCGTCTACAGCACATGGTCTTGTTTTTCCTGGGAGAGACTCAACACTTGAGGGATTGTCTGGAGGGCTATAGTTTTTTTAGAAAAACAGGGACTGGCTGAAAAATGTCAAGGGGGTGACAATTACAACAACAGATGGCCAGCAACACGCGGTGATGTGTAGACGGTTAGGGTTATGGGTTAGGGTTAAAGTTATGGTTATGGGTTGGGGTTTAGGGTTATGGCACGTGGTTATGGGTTAGGGGTTCGATTTAGGGTTAGGCCCACACATATACACACACGCAAACACACAGATATATATATACACATATGGAGTTAGGGTTAGGATTATCACATAACCGAGTATCGGACAACAACAGCTGCAGTATCAAAACAGTGTATATGACAATACAACCGTGTGTATGACACCAACCACTGTTATCACCAACATAGTTGTTTGCTCTCACTCCAATCTTCCACTATCAGGTGTTGAAGGTTTAACTAGCAGATGTGCAGTTCCATCTTCACCTATGCCTGTCCTCAGGTCTATAGTTTAAGTAATACCTTGAGTGATTTGGAATTTGACAATTATGTTGACCATTCTCTTCTGTACCTAGTTTTGTTCTCTACATCTTTGTCTATTCAGTAAAAAGGGTCTCATACATTAAGGGCTTTTAAAAATCAGTCCCCATTGTAATAAGTGTTTGTTTATAAGCAATATAAGTACATTGTGGTATCCATTCTTGTATAGTATTCAGGTGAATTCTTTTTTTTTTTGTCCAAAGTTTTACGGAGAGTATATTTCCCCCCTCTTCACCGTCTCTATACTTCAGCTATCCGCATCATCATGCTTATTATAATCATTCTCATCATCATAATGATAACATTATTATCATTACCATCATCATCATGCTCATTATAATCTTTACATCATCATCATGCTCATTATAATCATTACCATTATTATAATAATCATTACAGTCATCATCATCATCCTTGTAGTACATTATTATCATTACACTAGACCATATGTGTTAACAGGAGTGACATGAACTACAAAGAGGGATTTTGCTTAAATACAAACACAGATTTCATGTGGGGTCAATTCACTCATTTCAGACATCATTCATGTGTGGAGTCAGTGTCTGTTTATGTGTATGTGTGGGGAGTCAGTGTCTGTTTGTGTGTATGTGTGTGGAGTCAGTGTCTGTTTGTGTATATGTGTGAGGAGTCAGTGTCTGTTTGTGTGTATATTGTGGAGTCAGTGTCTGTTTTTTTGTATGTGTGTGGAGTCAGTGTCTGTTTGTGTATGTTGTGGAGTCAGTGTCTGTTTGTATGTATGTGTTAGTTAGTTAGTTAGTCGACAGATCATCCTCATTGCACATCGAACCATTCAGTCCATAAGTGCTCGGATCCCCTCCTCAGCAAATCCCGCAGCGTGTAGCGGCTAACGACGCCAGTTCTGTGTTGGTTTATCAATCTTCTTTGGCTTCCTGCGTAGTGTTCTTGTTTGGCCACCCCTCTTTTAATTTGTTGCTCTCGCAGCCTGGCCATTGTTGTAGATTCACAGTCATCACTTGGTTATCGCAAAAGTCTTACTTCTCGTAGAGCATTCAGAATGTCAGCCTGGTCCATGGCGCGTCCGCCCGCCACAGTAGCCTCACCTGCGAGCTTGTCAGCCCGCTCATTTCCTTGTACTCCCGCATGCCCTGGCACGAAGATGAAACTAATCTTTGCCAGCCGCGACCGCTCCAGAGGCAGCAACCATTCTCTTCAGATCGACCCCTCCTCTATCCTCTTGATCATGTTCATTGAGTCGCTAAGGAAACAAGCCCTAGTGAATGTCTGTGTCTCGAGCCATGTTATTGCTTTACTTACTGCCATGACTTCCATGGTCAGGCTACTTGTGGTTTCAGTGAAAGCACCAGAGTCCTCCTTCACAATTCTCCCTCCGGCCCGAGCTGTAAAGGCCCATGAGCTTCTCACATGTTGGACGACCGATCCGATATGTGTGTGGAGTCAGTGTCTGTTTGTGTGTATGTGTGTGGAGTCAGTGTCTATTTCTGTGTATTTGTGTGGAGTCAGTGTCTGTTTGTGTATGTTGTGGAGTCAGTGTCTATTTGTATGTATGTGTATGGAGTCAATGTCTGTTTGTGTCTATGTGAATGGAGTCAGTGTCTGTGTGTGTATCTTTGTGTGGAGTCAGTGTCTGTTCTGTGTATGTGAGTGGAGTCAGTGCCTGTTGGCCTGTCTACTTCAGCTGCCGGACTCGAGGCAATAGTGTGCTGTGTATGTGAGTGGAGTCAGTGGATGTTGGCTTGTCTACTTCAGCTGCCGGACTCGAGGCAGTGGTGTGATGTGTATGTGAGTGGAGGCAGTGGATGTTGGCTTGTCTACTTCAGCTGCCGGACTGGAGGCTATGGTGTGATGTGTATGTGAGTGGAGGCAGTGGATGTTGGCTTGTCTACTTCAGCTGCCGGACTCGAGGTTATGGTGTGATGTGTATGTGAGTGGAGTCAGTGGATGTTGGCTTGTCTATTTCAGCTGCCGGACTCGAGGCAATGGTGTGCTGTGTATGTGGGTGGAGTCAGTGGATGTTGGCTTGTCTACTTCAGCTGCCGGACTGGAGGCAGTGGTGTACTGTGTATGTGAGTGGAGTCAGTGGATGTTGGCTTGTCTACTTAAGCTGCCGGACTCGAGGTTAGGGTGTGATGTGTATGTGAGTGGAGTCAGTGGATGTTGGCTTGTCTACTTCAGCTGCCCGACTCGAGGCTATGGTGTGATGTGTATGTGTGTGGAGTCAGTGCATGTTGGCTTGTCTACTTGAGCTGCCGGACTCGAGGCTATGGTGTGATGTGTATGTGAGTGGAGTCAGTGGATGTTGGCTTGTCTACGTCAGCTGCCGGACTGGAGGCAATGGTGTGCTGTGTATGTGGGTGGAGTCAGTGGATGTTGGCTTGTCTACTACAGCTGCCGGACTCGAGGCTATGGTGTGATGTGTATGTGGGTGGAGTCAGTGGATGTTGGCTTGTCTACTTCAGCTGCCGGACTCGAGGCTATGGTGTGATGTGTATGCAGCAGGACCTGCTGGTGCCCCTGGCCGGGACCGTACGACTGTTCGTCTACACCAGCGACCTCTTCTGGAGCCAGATCAAATCTGCAGGGTACGTTTGTGTTGCTGAAAGACAGTTCTATTTGATGTCACTGTGTGGTCAGTGTGTGATAAATGTGTGGTCACTATGTGGTCAGTGTGTTGTAACTGTGTGATCAATGTGTGGTCAGAGTGTAGGCAATGTGTGTTCAGTTTATGGTCACTATGTTTTCAGTGTGCGGTCACTGTGTGATCAATGTGTAGTCAGTGTGTAGTCAGTGTGTGATCAGTGTGTGATCAGTGTATGGTCATTATGTGGTCAGTGTCTGATTAATGTGTGGTCAGTGTGGGTTCACTGTGTGTTTAGTGTATGGTCACTGTGTGGTCAGTGTGTGATCAATGTGTGGTCACTGTGTGATCACTGTGTGACTAATGTGTTATCAATGAATGTGTGATCAATGTGTGATCAATATGAATCACTGTGTAGTCACTGTGTGATCAATGTGTGGTCACTGTATTGCCAGTGTGTGGATCACTATGTGGTCACTGTTTGGTCATTGTGTGACCACTGTGTGGTCAGTGTGTGGTCACTGTGTGGTCATTGTGTGACCACTGTGTGGTCGGTGTGTGGTCAGTGTGTGGTCAGTGTGTGGTCAGTGTGTGGTCACTGTGTGGTCAGTGTGTGATCAATGTGGTCAATGTGTGGTCAGTGTGTTGTTACCGTGTGATCAATGTGTGGTCAGTGTGTGGCCAATGTTTGGTCACTATGATGTAAGTGTGGGTGTGTTAAGTGTGTGGTCGATGAGTGGTCACTGTTTGATTAATATGTGGTCAGTGTGTGATCAATATGTGGCCAGTGTGTGGTCACTGTGGGTGTTTGTTAAGTGTGTGGTCAATGTGTGGTCACTGTGCGATTAATATGTGGTCAGTGTGTGATCAATGTGTGGTCACTGTGTGGTCAGTGTAACATGCTTATATTGGGCATGTAGGATAAGTAACAAATTATTCTGGCATCCCTTCATTGGACAAGCGAGTGGTGCCATTATTCAGACACTCGTATGATTTTCACGTCAATTCCGACACTCGTGTTATTCTCACGTCCATTCTGACACTCGTATTATTGTTACGTCAATTCTGACACTTGCGTTATTTTCACGTCAATTCTGACACTCGTGTGATTGTCACGTCCATTCTGACACTCGTGAGATTGTCGCGTCAATTCTGACTCTCGTGTGATTGTCACGTCAATTCTGACTCTCGTGTTATTGTCACGTCAATTCTGACACTCGCGTTATTTTCACGTCAATTCTGACTCTCGTGTTATTGTCACGTCAATTCTGACTCTCGTGTTATTGTCACGTCAATTGTAACACTCATGTTATTGTAACATCAATTCTGACACTTGTGTTATTGACTATTTGGTTGTTTCGGGATTTGAAATTTAAATATTGAGCACAACCCACTACTGGCAACGCTGATAATATTCCAGCATGAACCTAAATCCTATCCACGTCAATATGGAAGCACTATCACGTCAACTGTAACACACGAGGTGATGGTTCACGGCCACACTGCCTGCAGACACGTGATGCCCTGGCAACTCTCTCCTTCGGGATCTCCCCTCGCGGTTTATCTTACGGGTCGTGGGTGGGTCTGAGGGGATTAGGTAGATCATAACTGTGCTGGATGTCAGGACAGGGAAATGTTGCGAGGAAAGTATCAGGTCAGGTCACATGGTACTAATATTTTACACTAGATTGTATAACATTCTGATAGGTTTCTCACTTCTACAACAGTATTGTCGGCATAAACATTGGTTTCCTTGACTCCATAACGCGATGGAAAATGTTCCAAAGACGTCAACAGAAGACTGGCCATAGCAGTTCACAGGTGAAACATCATCAAGAGACGGGGCACAACATCGGCACACCAACACAAGCAACGTCGTGAGAACATCTTGTGGTAACTTCCCGGATGTATTGACAGGCAGATAATCAAACGGTGCGGCCATCTCGTTGGAATGCAACATCATCAACTGCCAGCACTGGAGCTATATCAAAGAAGATCGGATACTGGATATCGTAGAGACGTTAAAGCGTGGACACTGTGGACATATGTGGACATTGTATTGATGTGTGGACATTGTAGAGATATGTGGACATTGTAGAGATGTGTGGACATTGTAGAGATGTGTGGATATTGTAAACATGTGTGGACATTGTTGACATGTGTGGACATTATAAGGTGTGTGGACATCGTGGAGATGTGTGGACATCGTAGAGACTGTGGACATTGTAGAGATGTGTGGACACTGTAGAGACTGTGGACATTGTAGAGATGTGTGGAGATTGTACAGATGTGTGGACATTGTAGAGATGTGTGGACATTGTAGAGATGTGTGGACATTGTAGAGATGTGTGGACACTGTAGAGACTGTGGAGATTGTAGAGATGTGTGGACAATGTAGAGACTGTGGACATTGTAGAGATGTGTGGAGATTGTACAGATGTGTGGACATTGTAGAGATGTTTGGACATTGTAGAGATGTGTGGACATTGTAGAGATGTGTGGACACTGTAGACACTGCGGACATTGTAGAGATGTGTGGACACTGTAAATACTGTGGACATTGTAGAGATGTGTGGACACTGTAAATACTGTGGGCATTGTAGAGATGTGTGGACACTGTAAATACTGTGGACATTGTAGAGATGGGTTGACACTGTAAATACTGTGGACATTGTAGAGATGTGTGGACACTGTAAATAATGTGGACATTGTAGAGATGTGTGGACACTGTAAATACTGTGGACATTGTAGAGATGTGTGGACACTGTAAATACTGTGGACATTGTAGAGATGTGTGGACACTGTAAATACTCTAGACATTGTAGAGATGTGTGGACACTGTAAATACTATGGACATTGTAGAGATGTGTGGACACTGTAGAGACTGTGGACATTGAAGAGATGTGTGGACACTGTAGAGACTGCGGACATTGTTGAGATGTGTGGATATTGTAGAGATGTGTGGACATTGCAGAGATGTGTGGACATTGTAGAGATGTGTGGAAATTGTAGAGATATGTGGACATTGCAAAGATGTGTGGAAATTGTAGAGATGTGTGGACACTGTAGAGATATGTGGACATTTAAGAGATGTGTGGACACTGTAGAGACTGTAAACATTGGAGATATGTGTGGATATTGTAGAGATGTGTGGACACTGTAGAGACTGTGGACATTGTAGAGATGTGTGGACACTGTAAATACTGTGGACATTGTAGAGATGTGTGGACACTGTAGAGACTGTGGACATTGAAGAGATGTGTGGACACTGTAGAGAATGTGGACATTGTTGAGATGTGTGGACACTGTAGAGACTGCGGACATTGTTGAGATGTGTGGATATTGTAGAGATGTGTGGACATTGTAGAGATATGTGGAAATTGTAGAGATATGTGGACATTGCAGAGATGTGTGGACATTGTAGAGATGTGTGGAAACTGTAGAGATGTGTTGACATTTAAGAAATGTGTGGACACTGTAGAGACTGTAAACATTGGAGATATGTGTGAATATTGTAGAGATGTGTGGACATTGTAGAGACTGTGTACATTGTATAGATGTGTGGAATCTAAGGAGACTGTGGGCATTGTAGGGATGTATGGACACTGTAGAGACTGTGGACATTGTAGAGATGTGTGGATATTGTAGAGACTGTGGACATTGTAGAGACGTGTGGATATTGTAGAGATGTGTGGATACTGTAGAAATGTGTGGATACTGTAGAGATGTATGGACACTGTAGAGACTGTGGACATTGTAGAGATGTGTGGATATTGTAGAGATGTGTGGACACTTTAGAGACTGTGGATATTGTAGAGTTGTGTGGATATTGTGGAGACTGTGGAAATTGTAAAGATGTTTGGATTCTGTAGAGACTATGGGCATTGTAGAGATGTGTGGACACTGTAGAGACTGTGGACATTGTAGAGATGTGTGGACTTTGTAAAGATGTGTAGGCATTGTAGAGATGTGTGGACATTGTAGCGATGTGAGGACATTGTAGAGAAGATTGGACATTGTAGAGATGTGTGGATATTGTGGAGATGTGTGGACACTGTAGAGATATGTGGACATTGTAGAGATGTGTGCATATTGTTGAGATGATTGGACATTGTAGAGATGTGTGGATAATGTAGAGATGTGTGGACACTGTAGAGATGTGTGGACACTGTAAAGAATGTGGACATTGTAGAGATGTGTGGATATTGTTGAGATGTGTGGACACTGTAGAGACTGTGGACATTGTAGAGATGTTTGGACATTGTAAAGATGTGTAGGCATTGTAGAGATGAATGGACACTGTAGAGATGTGTGGATATTGTAGAGATGATTGGACATTGTAGAGATGTGTGGATATTGTGGAGATGTGGAAAATCATCCTAGCAAATGGAATCACATATTGAAAAATGTTATCATTTTCATAACTATTAGTACCCTTGCTGTTTTTTATAATTGCTGTTATTACCCTTAGTATACCTCTTCTTGTCATTATTATTATTGTCATCATTAGTAATAAACAAAAACCCCTTTCCCATGTGCCCCCCTCCCCTTGCTCATGGTTTGTGTTTGCCTTTGCTGATACCCACACCGTTTTGGTTCAAATAATTATCCTGCCTTTACCATCATTGCCCAGATAGGGGTGATGAAGGCATTCGTGGAATTAAACAAATTGGTGAGGAGATGGCAAGGGAAACAAAAATGTAAAGATTGTAAAAATGTTTGTGCTAATACTGATGCTTGTTTTACTTTTTACAAAAAGAAAAAAAAGAAAAAAAAAAAAAACAAGAGGAAGGGAAAAATGAATGAACCCTTACAAATAAGACTCAAAAAAAAATAAGCAAGGAGAAAAAGAAAACCAACTCCTTTTACTTCTACTAATATTGAACATTGCATGTTGCAATTTATATGTACCTACAATGCTATGCTAACACCATTCCTAGGAAAATCATTCTAGCAAATGGAATCAGTTTTGGAAAGTGGGATCATTATCATAACTATTATCATCATTGCTGTTACTATCAGTACTGTTATCACCCTTAGTAAGTAAATGTTAGTCATCATTATTATTGATGTATTTGGTTTTAGTTGCATTATTCTTATAGTAATCTTTATTAATATATAACCTCATCTCCCATGTGACCCCCCCCCCCCTTCCCCTCACTCATGGTTTTGTTTGTTGCCTTTGCTGACACCCTCACCCTTTGGTTCCAAAAATTATCCTGCCTTTACCATCATTACCCATTAGTGTGGTGGGTCAAATGGGTGAGAGTGGGACTATCACTATTTTCATTGCGTATTTATCATTGCATTTATTAGCATTGCTGTTATCACCCTTAGTAGTTTTATTCTTTGTCATTATTATTGTAGATGCATTTCATGTAAACACCATTCCTAAGATAATCATTTTAGCAAATGGAACCACATGTTTAACTATTATTATCATTTCTGTTTATTATCATTGCTGTTACTGTTATCACCCTTAGCAGTTTTATTCTTTGTCATTATTATTATAGATGTATTTCATGTAAACACCATTCCTAAAATAATCATTTTAGCAAATGGAATCACAGGTGTAACTATTATTATCATCGCTGTTTATTATCATTGCTGTTTAACAATAACAGTGTTCTGTTATTGTTATCACTCCTAGCATTTTTAATTATTCTTTGTCATTATTAATATTATTATTTATGTATTTGGTTGTTATTTGCATTATTATCATTGTAATCATTATAAATATATATGGCTTTGTAAACCCGTAAACTGTACATCCCCCTTTCCCACCTTTTAGATACGGTGATTGTTGTTTTCTGCTGCCGCCCCCACCGTTTGTTTCTAAACAGTTTTGCACCGCCATGTTTCATCAACACCGAGGGGAGGTGATGGTACTTGGTAGGAGTTTTGGAGCTGACAGGAGAGCGAGGCGGCAGGAGAAATAACAACGGCGCACTACCTCACGCGTTTATTTTGAAATATTTCCTTACAACAATGTCAATGAAGAAATGTTCAAATGTATAAAATGTTGGAAATGTTGCGCATATGTCACCTACAGGTCCACATGCAACGCTCTGTAAAAACACGAACAACACACAATGCAAATATTTAACACTCAATAAAAGTTAAAAAAAAAAAAAAATTTTTTTACTAAAGATTTCCGTGGAGAGGAGCAATAATAAAAAAAAAAAAACTAAGTAATTGATTTTATTATTAAATTGATGATAAGTCAGGTCTTAGTCAGATATGACTGAGCTACCGTATGACAGTAGACGGTACTATATGCTTTCTGTCAGCGCCGAATGTTGGGCGGCGCTTACCAAACCCGACACCCCACATTGTGCCAACGGCTTCGGGCGGAAGAGCACAATTGGGAGGGTACTAGCCTTATCCTGGTGCGAGGAAATGCAACCCAAAGACAAAATAAGTCATGACAGGGCAGACCAGGCCCTAAGCCTTGGTTGGCAGCTGGTCTAGGATCGAAGCTCCGACAGGCGGACAGTTAGAGCATTGCTTTGCTGATCCGGCAGCTTCTGCAGCTTGTCTTGTTCCAGATTATAGGTGTCAACTTTCCTCTGGAGTGAACTAGGCAGGCCGAGAGAGGGATCATGCTGCATGGGCAACACATGGTTTCTTTATTCTAGCCCTGGCTTTGTGCTATGGAGAGGCAATAACTCCATCCCTGGTCTTAACCGGTCTCGGAATCAAAGCGAGAGGCAACTGTTACGGGTTATAAGTCCTTGTCAGTTGGCGTAGACATGGGGCGCCACGCGTTGCCTCTGACGGTGGGAGACACCTACAGGTGTCACTGATCAGCTACCGCCCGCCTCAAGCTGGGCAGCCCCCAGCCAATTGGGTGCTGATCCGCCACAGCCTGCCTGCTTCAATGGGTGCTTGGGGCTAGGACAGAATCTGAATCGCAGGCTGTAAAACCAATGCACCAGGTACTAATAAAAAGAATAGAAACCTCAAGCTACGGCTTGCAACCTGGCACGTGAGAACCATGTGTCCAGGATTTTCCACTGACTTTACAAATATTGACGATGCGAGAAAAACGGCTGTGATTGATGCTGAACTCAATCGTCTTAACATTGATATTGCTGGCCTGCAGGAGACTCGCCTCGCTGAGGAAGGGTCACTCAGGGAAAACAATTACACCTTTTTGGGAAGGGAAGAGGGCAGGCAGAAAAAAAGGCAACATGGTGTGGGCTTTGCAGTGAAGAATTCGCTACTGTGAATGATTGATATCCCAGCTGGAGGTAATGAAAGATTATTATCACTGCGCTTGGCAACCTCTTGTGGATTTGCCACCATTCTCACTGCATATGCACCGACACTCGCTTCCTCTGATGATGTGAAGAAATCTAGACTCTGCGATCAAGGCAGTTCCAATATCCGACTACATTTATATGCTCGGTGATTTCAATGCTCGTGTGGGCAAGGACTCTAGTTCATGGCCAGTATGCCTTGGAAAATACAACATCGGTCGCATGAATGATAATGGGCAAAGGCTGCTGGAGCATTGCACTAAAAATGACCTATGAATTACAAACTCCTTTTTTAAAACAAAAGAGATGCATACGGTCACATGGAAACATCCAAGATCCAGCCATTGGCATCAGCTGGACTTCATTATCACACGGAGACAACATCTGAACCATACATCATTAACTCGAAGTTACCACAGTGCTGACTGTAATACATATCATTCTTTGGTTGTTGCAAGGGTTAGACTGAGACCAAAGAGAATCTACACAGCTAAACACAAGTCTAGCCCCAGAATTAATATTACTAACACTCGCGATCCTGGAAAGTGCTTTGAATTTCAACAGCAACTTGAAGACCCTTTCAATGATGCATCAGAAAATTGTATAGTTAATGATAAATGGAGTAAACTTAAGGAAACTATTTATAAAACAGCGATACGGGTTTACGGAACTGTGGATCATAAGAGGCAGGACTGTTTTGCGGTAAACAGCCAGATACTGCAGCCCTTGATTGATAAAAATAAGAAACTCTTAAGAAACAAGGAAAGACCAACGCGTAACACTCTGAGTGAGCTGAAGTAAGCGAGGAAGGATGTACAAAAGGCTGCCAATGCAGTGTGCGAATGACTATTGGATCAAGTTATGTGAGTCCATTCAAATCGCAAGTGATACGGGAAACATCAGAAGCATGTATGAAGGCATAAAGAAAGCCTGTGGTCCAATGATCAAAAGAAGTGCACCGCTGAAAACCTTGACTGGAGAAATCATCACTGATAAGAAACAGCAGATGGATAGATGGGTCGAGCACTATTTAGAGCTTTACTCAAGTGAGACCAAGCTAGCGGATGATGCCCTCAACGCCATAGAGGCCCTGTCAACTCTTGACCACCTGGACACACTTCCCACTATAACAGAAGTTAAGTGTGCTATAAATGAGCTTGCATCTGGCAAGGCTCCAGGTAAGGATGGGATTCCAATAGAGGTAATCAGGAGTGGGCAAGACATATCCACCAGCTAATAGAGCTACGAACAACTGCAGTATCACAACCGTGTGTATGACACCAACAACTGCAGTATCACAACCGTGTGTACGACACCAACAACTGCAGTATCACAACCGTGTGTATGACACCAACAACTGCAATATCACAACCGTGTGTACGACACCAATAACTGCAATATCACAGCCGTGTGTATGACACCAACAACTGCACTATCACAACCGTATGTATGACACCAACAACTGCAATATCACAACCGTGTGTTCGACACCAACAACTGCACCATCACAGCCATGTGTATGACACCAACAACTGCAATATCACAACAGTGTGTATGACACCAACAACTGCAATATCACAACCGTGTGTATGACACCAACAACTGCAATATCACAGCCGTGTGTATGACACCAACTACTGCACTATCACAGCCGTGTGTTTGACACCAACAACTGCAATATCACAACCGTGTGTATGACACCAACAACTGCAATATCACAACCGTGTACGACACCAACAGCTGCACTATCACAGCCGTGTGTATGACACCAACAACTGCAATATCACAACCGTGTGTATGACACCAACAACTGCAGTATCACAGCCGTGTGTATGACACCAACAACTGCAATATCACAGCCGTGTGTATGACACTAACAACTGCACTATCACAACCGTGTGTATGACACCAACAACTGCAATATCACAACCGTGTGTATGACACCAACAACTGCACTATCACAAACATGTGTATGACACCAACAACTGCAATATCACAACTGTGTGTATGACACCAACAACTGCACTATCACAGCCGTGTGTATGACACCAACAACTGCACTATCACAACCGTGTGTATGACACCAACAACTGCACTATCACAGCCGTGTGTATGACACCAACAACTGCAATATCACAACCGTGTGTATGACACCAACAACTGCACTATCACAACCGTGTGTATGACACCAACAACTGCACTATCACAACCGTGTGTATGACACCAACAACTGCAATATCACAACCGTGTGTATGACACCAACAATTGCACTATCACAGCCGTGTGTATGACACCAACAACTGCAATATCACAACCGTGTATATGACACCAACAACTGCAATATCACAACCGTGTGTATGACACCAGCAACTGCACTATCACAACCGTGTGTATGACACGAACAACTGCAATATCACAGCCGTGTGTATGACACCAACAACTGCACTTTCACAGCCGTGTGTATGACACCAACAACTGCAATATCACAACCGTGTGTATGACACCAACAACTGCAATATCACAACCTTGTGTATGACACCAACCACTACAGTATTACCCCCGTGAGTATGACACCAACGACTGCAGTATTACCACCTTGAGTATGACACCAACAACTGCACTATTACCACCGCGAGTATGACACCAAAAACTGCACTATGTAAAACGTGTGTATGGCACCAACAACTGCACTATCAAAACCGTGTATATCCTAAATCAGTCAGTCAATCAATCAATCAATCAACCGTATTGATAGACAGTGGAAGCTTTAGCGGGAGTTTAACCAGGGGGATCCCATCCCACTTGATGAGCCAGTAGTCGGTTAGCCCAAGACATAATGACACCGAATATAACGACAGAAATGCTGAAAGTAGGTAAAGAAACAGAAATACGGAAATTAGCTTAAGCGATACAAATACTGACACTTCGATCAAACCCTAATCCTAACCTTAAACCCAACCCCTAAATATAATGGATACATGACATTACAGACAGAACTGACAATCTGTGGAGAGTCATCACTAGACATCATCATTAAAGATTCCACTAGGGCGGCGCGTATTGCCAGCAGACATCTCTGGGAGGTCCGTGTCTACTGGGACACTTCTCTGTGAGGTCCGCGCTATAACTTATTAACCTGGTGGGAGTTGTCAATCAATCAGTGGTCAAGAGGTGTCCAGCTTAGTTGACATTGATGTAGAGAGAAGGATCCCGCCTTCATGGAGCCGGAGTGCTAGGTATCTACGGCGTAATCCTTGTGGGGGAGTGCATCATGGTGCCCGGGGCTTTCCTCCTAACGGGGGCCGTGGGGCCAGTTGGCGTTCCTTCTCACGAAGGAAACCATGTACCTCCTGGAAGATGGAGGCATGGGCCAGCTCGCGAATCTCCGTGAACAAGAGACTACGGAGACCCGGGCTTAACTTCTGTATAACTATAGGAGGCTATCGTGCACTTGTCCACCAGCCATGACACCAATATGTACTCTTCTTCATGAACTGCGTCTCTCTTAGTTAGTGTCAATTGAGGTGTCGACACTATTTACCACCTGTATATTGATCAGTTCAGCAATATTCCTGAATGCACAAGAGTTGTGGTTTTCTCCGGAGGACTGTCTCTTAGCATCACATCGTCTACAGCACATGGTCTTGTTTTTCCTGGGAGAGACTCAACACTTGAGGGATTGTCTGGAGGGCTATAGTTTTTTTTAGAAAAACAGGGACTGGCTGAAAAATGTCAAGGGGGTGACAATTACAACAACAGATGGCCAGCAACACGCGGTGATGTGTAGACGGTTAGGGTTATGGGTTAGGGTTAAAGTTATGGTTATGGGTTGGGGTTTAGGGTTATGGCACGTGGTTATGGGTTAGGGGTTCGATTTAAGGTTAGGCCCACACATATACACACACGCAAACACACAGATATATATATACACATATGGAGTTAGGGTTAGGATTATCACATAACCGAGTATCGGACAACAACAGCTGCAGTATCAAAACAGTGTATATGACAATACAACCGTGTGTATGACACCAACCACTGTTATCACCAACATAGTTGTTTGCTCTCACTCCAATCTTCCACTATCAGGTGTTGAAGGTTTAACTAGCAGATGTGCAGTTCCATCTTCACCTATGCCTGTCCTCAGGTCTATAGTTTAAGTAATACCTTGGGTGATTTAGAATTTGACAATTATGTTGACCATTCTCTTCTGTACCTAGTTTTGTTCTCTACATCTTTGTCTATTCAGTAAAAAGGGTCTCATACATTAAGGGCTTTTAAAAATCAGTCCCCATTGTAATAAGTGTTTGTTTATAAGCAATACTAGCTGACCCGGCCCGGCTTCGCCCAGACCCTGGTGGGGAGCATCTCATTTAATTCATATAAGTAGTCATATAAGTTCTCGTTCCCGTTACCGACTATCTGTCTGTCTGGAGGAGGAGGGAGGAAGAGGGAGAAGGAAGAGGGAGGAGGAAGAGGAGGAGGGTGGAGGGAGGAGGTAGTGGGAGGAGGAGGGAGAAGGTAGAGGGAGGAGGAAGAGGAGGGAGAGGGAGGAAGAGGGAGGAGGAGGAAGCGGGAGGAGGAGGATGGAGGAGGGAGAGGGAGGAGGAGGAGGGAGGAGGAGGGGGGAGGAGGAGGGAGGAGGCAGAGGGAGAAGAAGGAAGGAGGAGGAGGAAGGAGGGAGAGGAAGGAGGGAGAATGAGGAGGGGAGGAAGGAAAGGGAGGTGGAAGAGGAGGAGGAGGGAGGAGTAAAGAGGTAGGGGGAGGAGGAGGTAGAGGGAGGAGGAGGAGGAAGGAAAGGGAGGAGGAAGAGGAGGAGAAGGGAGGAGGAGGAGGTAGAGGGAGGAGGAGGGAGGAGGTAGGAGGAGGAGGAAGAGGAGGAGAAGGGAGGAGGGAGAAGGAGGAGGTAGAGGGAGGAGGAGGGAGGAGGAGGGAGGAGGTAGGAGGAGGAAGAGGGAAGAGGGAGAAGAAGGGAGGAGGAGGAGGGAGGATGATGAGGGAGAAGGAGGCAGGAGGAGGAGGAGGCAGGCAGGAGGAGGAGGCAGGAGGAGGCAGGAGGAGAAGGAGGGAGGCAGGAGGAGGAGGGAGGAGGAGGGATGAGGAGGGAGGGGAGGAGGAGGGAAGATGAAGGAGGAGGGGGAGGAGGCGGGGGGAGTAGGAGGGAGGAGGATGGAGGAGGAGGGGGAGGAAGAGGGAGAAGGAGGAGGGAGAAGGAGGGGGAGGAGGAGGAGGGAAGAGGAGGTAGAGGGAGGAGGAGGAATGTGAAGGGAGGAGGAGGGAGGAGGAGGAGGAAGACGGAGGAGGAGGAATGTGAAGGGAGGAGGAGGTAGAGGGAGGAGGAGGAAGGAGGAGGGGGAGGAGTGAGGAGGAGGAGGAGGGAGGAAGAAGGAGGAGGAGGGAGGAGGAGGGATGAGGAGGAGGGAGGAGGAGGAATGTGAAGGGAGGAGGAGGGAGGAGGTAGAGGGAGGAGGAGGAGGGAGGAGGAGTAGGGAGGAGGAGGAGAGGGAGGAGGAGGAAGGAGGAGAGGGAGAAGGAGGAGGAGTAGGAGGGAGGAAGAAGGAGGAGGAGGGAGAAGGAGGGATGAGGAGGAGGAAGGGAGGAGGAGGAGGGGGGAGGGAGGAGGAGGGATGAGGAGGGAGGGGAGGAGGAGGGAAGATGAGGGAGGAGGGGGAGGAGGCGGAGGGAGTAGGAGGGAGGAGGATGGAGGAGGAGGGGGAGGAAGAGGGAGAAGGAAGAGGGAGAGGGAGGAGGGAGAGGGAGGAGGAAGAGGAGGAGGAGGGAGAGGGAGGAAGAGGGAGGAGGAGGAAGCGGGAGGAGGAGGATGGAGGAGGGAGAGGGAGGAGGAGAAGGGAGGAGGAGGGGAGAGGAGGAGGGAGGAGACAGAGGGAGAAGAAGGAAGGAGGAGGAGGAAGGAGGGACAGGAAGGAGGGAGAATGAGGAGGGATGATGATTGCCGTGTGACGATTCTGTGTAGTCATGTCATTTTCTTCCCTTTCCCTAGCGTTTTGGTTCGGGGATTCTTATTTTGGGAGAGGGAGGAGGAGGAAGAAGAAAAAAAAATACGACAGTTGGCTGCTCTGGAATGAAAGGAAGACGTGTAGAAAATTTCATCTCAATCGCATGGGCCGTTCGCGAGCGCATAAAGGACATACGGACAGACAGACAGACAGACAGACGGACGGAGATCGCCTTTTATATATAAGATAAGTACATTGTGGTATCCATTCTTGTATAGTATTCAGGTGAATTCTTTTTTTTTTGTCCAAAGTTTTACGGAGAGTATATTTCCCCCCTCTTCACCGTCTCTATACTTCAGCTATCCGCATCATCATGCTTATTATAATCATTCTCATCATCATAATGATAACATTATTATCATTACCATCATCATCATGCTCATTATAATCTTTACATCATCATCATGCTCATTATAATCATTACCATTATTATAATAATCATTACAGTCATCATCATCATCCTTGTAGTACATTATTATCATTACACTAGACCATATGTGTTAACAGGAGTGACATGAACTACAAAGAGGGATTTTGCTTAAATACAAACACAGATTTCATGTGGGGTCAATTCACTCATTTCAGACATCATTCATGTGTGGAGTCAGTGTCTGTTTATGTGTATGTGTGGGGAGTCAGTGTCTGTTTGTGTGTATGTGTGTGGAGTCAGTGTCTGTTTGTGTATATGTGTGAGGAGTCAGTGTCTGTTTGTGTGTATATTGTGGAGTCAGTGTCTGTTTTTTTGTATGTGTGTGGAGTCAGTGTCTGTTTGTGTATGTTGTGGAGTCAGTGTCTGTTTGTGTGTATGTGTTAGTTAGTTAGTTAGTTAGTCGACAGATCATCCTCATTGCACATCGAACCATTCAGTCCATAAGTGCTCGGATCCCCTCCTCAGCAAATCCCGCAGCGTGTAGCGGCTAACGACGCCAGTTCTGTGTTGGTTTATCAATCTTCTTTGGCTTCCTGCGTAGTGTTCTTGTTTGGCCACCCCTCTTTTAATTTGTTGCTCTCGCAGCCTGGCCATTGTTGTAGATTCACAGTCATCACTTGGTTATCGCAAAAGTCTTACTTCTCGTAGAGCATTCAGAATGTCAGCCTGGTCCATGGCGCGTCCGCCCGCCACAGTAGCCTCACCTGCGAGCTTGTCAGCCCGCTCATTTCCTTGTACTCCCGCATGCCCTGGCACGAAGATGAAACTAATCTTTGCCAGCCGCGACCGCTCCAGAGGCAGCAACCATTCTCTTCAGATCGACCCCTCCTCTATCCTCTTGATCATGTTCATTGAGTCGCTAAGGAAACAAGCCCTAGTGAATGTCTGTGTCTCGAGCCATGTTATTGCTTTACTTACTGCCATGACTTCCATGGTCAGGCTACTTGTGGTTTCAGTGAAAGCACCAGAGTCCTCCTTCACAATTCTCCCTCCGGCCCGAGCTGTAAAGGCCCATGAGCTTCTCACATGTTGGACGACCGATCCGATATGTGTGTGGAGTCAGTGTCTGTTTGTGTGTATGTGTGTGGAGTCAGTGTCTATTTCTGTGTATTTGTGTGGAGTCAGTGTCTGTTTGTGTATGTTGTGGAGTCAGTGTCTATTTGTATGTATGTGTATGGAGTCAATGTCTGTTTGATGTATGTGTGTGGATTCAGTGTCTGTTTGTGTCTATGTGAATGGAGTCAGTGTCTGTGTGTGTATCTTTGTGTGGAGTCAGTGTCTGTTCTGTGTATGTGAGTGGAGTCAGTGCCTGTTGGCCTGTCTACTTCAGCTGCCGGACTCGAGGCAATGGTGTGCTGTGTATGTGAGTGGAGTCAGTGGATGTTGGCTTGTCTACTTCAGCTGCCGGACTCGAGGCAGTGGTGTGATGTGTATGTGAGTGGAGGCAGTGGATGTTGGCTTGTCTACTTCAGCTGCCGGACTGGAGGCTATGGTGTGATGTGTATGTGAGTGGAGGCAGTGGATGTTGGCTTGTCTACTTCAGCTGCCGGACTCGAGGTTATGGTGTGATGTGTATGTGAGTGGAGTCAGTGGATGTTGGCTTGTCTATTTCAGCTGCCGGACTCGAGGCAATGGTGTGCTGTGTATGTGGGTGGAGTCAGTGGATGTTGGCTTGTCTACTTCAGCTGCCGGACTGGAGGCAGTGGTGTACTGTGTATGTGAGTGGAGTCAGTGGATGTTGGCTTGTCTACTTAAGCTGCCGTACTCGAGGTTAGGGTGTGATGTGTATGTGAGTGGAGTCAGTGGATGTTGGCTTGTCTACTTCAGCTGCCCGACTCGAGGCTATGGTGTGATGTGTATGTGAGTGGAGTCAGTGGATGTTGGCTTGTCTACTTGAGCTGCCGGACTCGAGGCTATGGTGTGATGTGTATGTGAGTGGAGTCAGTGGATGTTGGCTTGTCTACGTCAGCTGCCGGACTGGAGGCAATGGTGTGCTGTGTATGTGGGTGGAGTCAGTGGATGTTGGCTTGTCTACTACAGCTGCCGGACTCGAGGCTATGGTGTGATGTGTATGCAGCAGGACCTGCTGGTGCCCCTGGCCGGGACCGGGCGACTGTTCGTCTACACCAGCGACCTCTTCTGGAGCCAGATCAAATCTGCAGGGTACGTTTGTGTTGCTGAAAGACAGTTCTATTTGATGTCACTGTGTGGTCAGTGTGTGATAAATGTGTGGTCACTATGTGGTCAGTGTGTTGTAACTGTGTGATCAATGTGTGGTCAGAGTGTAGGCAATGTGTGTTCAGTTTATGGTCACTATGTGTTCAGTGTGCGGTCACTGTGTGATCAATGTGTAGTCAGTGTGTAGTCAGTGTGTGTTCAGTGTGTGATCAGTGTATGGTCATTATGTGGTCAGTGTCTGATTAATGTGTGGTCAGTGTGGGTTCACTGTGTGTTTAGTGTATGGTCACTGTGTGGTCAGTGTGTGATCAATGTGTGGTCACTGTGTGATCACTGTGTGACTAATGTGTTATCAATGAATGTGTGATCAATGTGTGATCAATATGAATCACTGTGTAGTCACTGTGTGATCAATGTGTGGTCACTGTATTGCCAGTGTGTGGATCACTATGTGGTCACTGTTTGGTCATTGTGTGAGCACTGTGTGGTCAGTGTGTGGTCACTGTGTGGTCAGTGTGTGGTCACTGTGTGGTCATTGTGTGACCACTGTGTGGTCGGTGTGTTGTCACTGTGTTGTCAGTGTGTGGTCACTGTGTGGTCAGTGTGTGATCAATGTGGTCAATGTGTGGTCAGTGTGTTGTTACCGTGTGATCAATGTGTGGTCAGTGTGTGGCCAATGTTTGGTCACTATGATGTAAGTGTGGGTGTGTTAAGTGTGTGGTCGATGAGTGGTCACTGTTTGATTAATATGTGGTCAGTGTGTGATCAATATGTGGCCAGTGTGTGGTCACTGTGGGTGTTTGTTAAGTGTGTGGTCAATGTGTGGTCACTGTGCGATTAATATGTGGTCAGTGTGTGATCAATGTGTGGTCACTGTGTGGTCAGTGTAACATGCTTATATTGGGCATGTAGGATAAGTAACAAATTATTCTGGCATCCCTTCATTGGACAAGCGAGTGGTGCCATTATTCAGACACTCGTATGATTTTCACGTCAATTCCGACACTCGTGTTATTCTCACGTCCATTCTGACACTCGTATTATTGTTACGTCAATTCTGACACTTGCGTTATTTTCACGTCAATTCTGACACTCGTGAGATTGTCGCGTCAATTCTGACTCTCGTGTGATTGTCACGTCAATTCTGACTCTCGTGTTATTGTCACGTCAATTCTGACACTCGCCTTATTTTCATGTCAATTCTGACTCTCGTGTTATTGTCACGTCAATTCTGACTCTCGTGTTATTGTCACGTCAATTGTAACACTCATGTTATTGTAACATCAATTCTGACACTTGTGTTATTGACTATTTGGTTGTTTCGGGATTTGAAATTTAAATATTGAGCACAACCCACTACTGGCAACGCTGATAATATTCCAATGATGTGTGGATACTGTAGAAATGTGTGGATACTGTAGAGATGTATGGACACTGTAGAGACTGTGGACATTGTAGAGATGTGTGGATATTGTAGAGATGTGTGGACACTTTAGAGACTGTGGATATTGTAGAGTTGTGTGGATATTGTGGAGACTGTGGAAATTGTAAAGATGTTTGGATTCTGTAGAGACTATGGGCATTGTAGAGATGTGTGGACACTGTAGAGACTGTGGACATTGTAGAGATGTGTGGACTTTGAAAAGATGTGTAGGCATTGTAGAGATGTGTGGACACTGTAGAGATGTGTGGACATTGTAGCGATGTGAGGACATTGTAGAGAAGATTGGACATTGTAGAGATGTGTGGATATTGTGGAGATGTGTGGACACTGTAGAGATATGTGGACATTGTAGAGATGTGTGCATATTGTTGAGATGATTGGACATTGTAGAGATGTGTGGATAATGTAGAGATGTGTGGACACTGTAGAGATGTGTGGACACTGTAAAGAATGTGGACATTGTAGAGATGTGTGGATATTGTTGAGATGTGTGGACACTGTAGAGACTGTGGACATTGTAGAGATGTTTGGACATTGTAAAGATGTGTAGGCATTGTAGAGATGAATGGACACTGTAGAGATGTGTGGATATTGTAGAGATGTGGAAAATCATCCTAGCAAATGGAATCACATATTGTAAAATGTTATCATTTTCATAACTATTAGTACCCTTGCTGTTTTTTATAATTGCTGTTATTACCCTTAGTATACCTCTTCTTGTCATTATTATTATTATTGTCATCATTAGTAATAAACAAAAACCCCTTTCCCATGTGCCCCCCTCCAGTTGCTCATGGTTTGTGTTTGCCTTTGCTGATACCCACACCGTTTTGGTTCAAATAATTATCCTGCCTTTACCATCATTGCCCAGATAGGGGTGATGAAGGCATTCGTGGAATTAAACAAATTGGTGAGGAGATGGCAAGGGAAACAAAAATGTAAAGATTGTAAAAAAGTTTGTGCTAATACTGATGATTGTTTTACTTTTTACAAAAAGAAAAAAAAGAAAAAAAAAAACAAGAGGAAGGGAACAAATGAATGAACCCTTACAAATAAGACTCAAAAAAAAATAAGCAAGGAGAAAAAGAAAACCAACTCCTTTTACTTCTACTAATATTGAACATTGCATGTTGCAATTTATATGTACCTACAATGCTATGCTAACACCATTCCTAGGAAAATCATTCTAGCAAATGGAATCAGTTTTGGAAAGTGGGATCATTATCATAACTATTATCATCATTGCTGTTACTATCAGTACTGTTATCACCCTTAGTAAGTAAATGTTAGTCATCATTATTATTGATGTATTTGGTTTTAGTTGCATTATTATTATAGTAATCTTTATTAATATATAACCTCATCTCCCATGTGACCCCCCCCCCCTTCCCCTCACTCATGGTTTTGTTTGTTGCCTTTGCTGACACCCTCACCCTTTGGTTCCAAAAATTATCCTGCCTTTACCATCATTACCCATTAGTGTGGTGGGTCAAATGGGTGAGAGTGGGACTATCACTATTTTCATTGCGTATTTATCATTGCATTTATTAGCATTGCTGTTATTACCCTTAGTAGTTTTATTCTTTGTCATTATTATTGTAGATGCATTTCATGTAAACACCATTCCTAAGATAATCATTTTAGCAAATGGAATCACATGTTTAACTATTATTATCATTGCTGTTTATTATCATTGCTGTTATTGTTATCACCCTTAGCAGTTTTACTCTTTGTCATTATTATTATAGATGTATTTCATGTAAACACCATTCCTAAGAAAATCATTTTAGCAAATGGAACCACATGTTTAACTATTATTATCATTGCTGTTTATTATCATTGCTGTTACTGTTATCACCCTTAGCAGTTTTATTCTTTGTCATTATTATTATAGATGTATTTCTTGTAAACACCATTCCTAAAATAATCATTTTAGCAAATGGAATCACAGGTGTAACTATTATTATCATCGCTGTTTATTATCATTGCTGTTTAACAATAACAGTGTTCTGTTATTGTTATCACTCCTAGCATTTTTAATTATTCTTTGTCATTATTAATATTATTATTTATGTATTTGGTTGTTATTTGCATTATTATCATTGTAATCATTATAAATATATATGGCTTTGTAAACCCGTAAACTGTACATCCCCCTTTCCCACCTTTTAGATACGGTGATTGTTGTTTTCTGCTGCCGCCCCCACCGTTTGTTTCTAAACAGTTTTGCACCGCCATGTTTCATCAACACCGAGGGGCGGTGATGGTACTTGGTAGGAGTTTTGGAGCTGACAGGAGAGCGAGGCGGCAGGAGAAATAACAACGGCGCACTACCTCACGCGTTTATTTTGAAATATTTCCTTACAACAATGTCAATGAAGAAATGTTCAAATGTATAAAATGTTGGAAATTTTGCGCATATGTCACCTACAGGTCCACATGCAACGCTCTGTAAAAACACGAACAATACACAATGCAAATATTTAACACTCAATAAAAGTTTTAAAAAAAAAAAAAATTTTTACTAAAGATTTCCGTGGAGAGGAGCAATAATAATAAAAAAAAAAACTAAGTAATTGATTTTATTATTAAATTGATGATAAGTCAGGTCTTAGTCAGATATGACTGAGCTACCGTATGACAGTAGACGGTACTATATGCTTTCTGTCAGCGCCGAATGTTGGGCGGCGCTTACCAAACCCGACACCCCACATTGTGCCAACGGCTTCGGGCGGAAGAGCACAATTGGGAGGGTACTAGCCTTATCCTGGTGCGAGGAAATGCAACCCAAAGACAAAATAAGTCATGACAGGGCAGACCAGGCCCTAAGCCTTGGTTGGCAGCTGGTCTAGGATCGAAGCTCCGACAGGCGGACAGTTAGAGCATTGCTTTGCTGATCCGGCAGCTTCTGCAACTTGTCTTGTTCCAGATTATAGGTGTCAACTTTCCTCTGGAGTGAACTAGGCAGGCCGAGAGAGGGATCATGCTGCATGGGCAACACATGGTTTCTTTATTCGAGCCCTGGCTTTCTGCTATGGAGAGGCAATAACTCCATCCCTGGTCTTAACCGGTCTCGGAATCAAAGCGAGAGGCAACTGTTACGGGTTATAAGTCCTTGTCAGTTGGCGTAGACATGGGGCGCAACGCGTTGCCTCTGACGGTGGGAGACACCTACAGGTGTCACTGATCAGCTACCGCCCGCCTCAAGCTGGGCAGCCCCCAGCCAATTGGGTGCTGATCCGCCACAGCCTGCCTGCTTCAATGGGTGCTTGGGGCTAGGACAGAATCTGAATCGCAGGCTGTAAAACCAATGCACCAGGTACTAATAAAAAGAATAGAAACCTCAAGCTACGGCTTGCAACCTGGCACGTGAGAACCATGTGTCCAGGATTTTCCACTGACTTTACAAATATTGACGATGCGAGAAAAACGGCTGTGATTGATGCTGAACTCAATCGTCTTAACATTGATATTGCTGGCCTGCAGGAGACTCGCCTCGCTGAGGAAGGGTCACTCAGGGAAAACAATTACACCTTTTTTGGGAAGGGAAGAGGGCAGGCAGAAAAAAGGCAACATGGTGTGGGCTTTGCAGTGAAGAATTCGCTACTGGGAATGATTGATATCCCAGCTGGAGGTAATGAAAGATTATTATCACTGCGCTTGGCAACCTCTTGTGGATTTGCCACCATTCTCACTGCATATGCACCGACACTCGCTTCCTCTGATGATGTGAAGAATACGTTCTATGAGCAGCTAGACTCTGCGATCAAGGCAGTTCCAAAATCCGACTACATTTATATGCTCGGTGATTTCAATGCTCGTGTGGGCAAGGACTCGAGTTCATGGCCAGTATGCCTTGGAAAATACAACATTGGTCGCATGAATGATAATGGGCAAAGGCTGCTGGAGAATTGCACTAGAAATGACCTATGAATTACAAACTCCTTTTTTAAAACAAAAGAGATGCATACGGTCACATGGAAACATCCAAGATCCAGCCATTGGCATCAGCTGGACTTCATTATCACACGGAGACAACATCTGAACCATACATCATTAACTCGAAGTTACCACAGTGCTGACTGTAATACATATCATTCTTTGGTTGTTGCAAGGGTTAGACTGAGACCAAAGAGAATCTACACAGCTAAACACAAGTCTAGCCCCAGAATTAATATTACTAACACTCGCGATCCTGGAAAGTGCTTTGAATTTCAACAGCAACTTGAAGACCCTTTCAATGATACATCAGAAAATTGTATAGTTAATGATAAATGGAGTAAACTTAAGGAAACTATTTATAAAACAGCGATACGGGTTTACGGAACTGTGGATCATAAGAGGCAGGACTGGTTTGCGGTAAACATCCAGATACTGCAGCCCTTGATTGATAAAAATAAGATAGCTCTCTTAAGAAACAAGGAAAGACCAACGCGTAACACTCTGAGTGAGCTGAAGCAAGCGAGGAAGGATGTACAAAAGGCTGCCAATGCAGTGTGCGAATGACTATTGGATCAAGTTATGTGAGTCCATTCAAATCGCAAGTGATACGGTAAACATCAGAAGCATGTATGAAGGCATAAAGAAAGCCTGTGGTCCAATGATCAAAAGAAGTGCACCGCTGAAAACCTTGACTGGAGAAATCATCACTGATAAGAAACAGCAGATGGATAGATGGGTCGAGCACTATTTAGAGCTTTACTCATGTGAGACCAAGCTAGCGGATGATGCCCTCAACGCCATAGAGGCCCTGTCAACTCTTGACCACCTGGACACACTTCCCACTATAACAGAAGTTAAGTGTGCTATAAATGATCTTGCATCTGGCAAGGCTCCAGGTAAGGATGGGATTCCAATAGAGGTAATCAGGAGTGGGCAAGACACACTCGCTCTACATATCCACCAGCTAATAGAGCTATGCTGGCGAGAAGGACAAGTCCCACAGGATTTCAAAGATTCAAACATCATAACGCTGTACAAGAACAAGGGAGATCGGAGCGACCGTAACAACTATAGGGGTATCTCACTTCTGTGTATTGTTGGGAAAGTATTTGCCAGAATTGTCCTGCACAGACTTCAAGTCCTGGGAGATCAAGTCTACCCCGAATCACAGTGCGGCTTCCGTCAGAACCGGTCTACCATTGATATGATATTCTCATTGCGACAGATGCAAGAAAAATGCCGGGAACAAAATCAGCCACTGTTTATTGCCTTCATCGATCTCACAAAGGCATTCGATTTGGTCAGTCGTGAGGGTCTGTTCAAAGCACTAAAGAAGATTGGCTGCCCACCAACTCTTCTGTCCATTGTGTAATCGTTCCACACAGGCATGAAGGGTATAATCAAGTTTGATGGCTCAACTTCAGAAGAGTTTGAAATCAAGAGTGGAGTTAAGCAAGGTTGTGTACTATCCCCCACCCTCTTTGGGATATACTTTTCACTTCTATTGAAATATGCCTTTCGTGATCAGGGTGACGGTATATACATTCACTCACGCTCAGATGGTGGCCTCTATAATGCTAAGAGATTGAAGGCCAAGACCAAAATTTTCAGGGTACTAATCAGAGAGTTGCTTTTTGCGGATGATGCTGCGATTACGACCCACTCTGATGAAGAATTACAACATCTACTATCTGCATTCTCCAATCCTTGTTCTGAATTTGGTTTAACAATTAACAAAAAGAAGACACAGATTATGTCACAAGGTGCACATGGTGTACCATCAATCTTTATTGACGACGCCGATCTGGAGATAGTAGACCATTTTACATATCTAGGATCAGAGGTAAATAGCAAATTATCCCTCGATCAGGAAATCAACATCAGGATTGGCAAGGCAGCAACAACAATGAACATGTTAGCAAAAAGAGTCTGGGAGAACAGGAAGCTTATTGCCAAAACAAAAGTTCTCGTCTACCAAGCCTGTGTCCTTAGTACTCTTCTTTATGGCAGTGAAACCTGGACAACTTACTCTCGCCAAGAGAAACGTTTAAACAGCTTTCATATGCGGTGTCTGCGAAGAATACTTGGTATTAAGTGGCAAGACAAAATCACAAATACTGAAGTATTGGAAAGATCAGGTTGTGTGACGGTGTATTCCATGCTCAGTCTTCTTAGACTTAGATGGATAGGACACGTTAGGAGGATGGATGATGGTAGAATACCAAAGGACATCTTTTTTGGTGAATTACAGACGGGTAGGAGATCTCAGGGTCGGCCTCTACTACATTACAAAGATGTGTGTAAGCGGGACATGATTGATACAGGCATTGATAAAGAACGAACGAACGAACGAACGAACAGACTTTATTTTCAAAGGGTAACAAATTGGGCACGCTGGCCCGTCTTACATTCGGCTCTTCCACTCACTCAGCTTTCTTTCATCAACAGTGCATAGGAAAAAACATTGTCACATGAATTTTGTAAATATAAACAATGCATATTACTATGTTATGAGACACATCCATCACCCACCCACACATCCCCCATTCACTCCAACTCCCCCACCCAACCACACACATAACCCACACGCACATACATTCCCCCACCCATCCACCACATCCCTACACCTACACATCTCCCCACCCACACACACCTCTCATCCACCACACATCCCATCCACCCACACCCCAAGCACACATACATTCAATAACCCACACATCCCCCACCTACACACACCTCCCCACCCACTCACATATCCTCTACCCGTCCCATTACCCACCAACAATCACTCACCCACATATCCTCCTCCACCCACACACCTCCACCCACGCAGCCAAACACACATTCCTCAGCCACACACACATCTCCCCGTCAACTCACATATTCCGCACCTACCCACACACAAATTCCGCACCCACCCACATAATCTCCCGTATCCCCAGCCCACTCACAGATCCCGAGCCCACACCTACAAACATCCCCCACCATCTCCTAACCTGCACACACTCACCCACCCACATATCCTCTACCCATCCACACATCCTCTACCCACCCATCCCCCAACCAAACATCCCTTAACCACACACCCTTACTCATATACAATCACCCACCCACACATCCTCTACCCAACCATACATCCTCCATCCACCCATCCCCCAGCCACACATCCCTTAACCACACACCCCTACCCATATACACACACATCCCCACCCACGAACAATCTCCCCACCCATACACACATCCCTCCCACACATCCCCACTCACCAACACATCCCCCATTCAAAACACAAACCTCCCATCCACGCACACACAACCCTCACACACATCCCCAAATCATACAATCATCCCCAGACACACGAACTTATCCCTCAACCACTAACAACCACACATCACTTACCAACTCATCAACACATACATCTCCTATCTACCCACCCACACTCACACACCCCAACCACCCATCTAAGCACACATCCCCACCCTCACACACATCCTTCACCCACCCGAAAACCCAACCACACCTTCACCCACCCACACACATCAATTATCCACAACCAGCTTTCCTCCCACACAACACCACACCCACACACATCCCAAAGACACATCCCTCACCCACACACATATCCCCACACATCTCCTACCCATCAACACATCCCCCAACTACAATCACCCTCAATACCCACACATACATCCTCCATCCAGCCACACACACCCACCCAGCCAGACATATCCCCCACCCACACACACATCTCCAAATCCATCACCCACACCCATCATGCACCCCTCCCCAACCCACATACATTCCCCACACATATCTCACCCCCACACACACTCCCCACCTATCCACCCAAACATCCCACACCCATACACATCCCTCACCCACACCCCCAAACCCACAACCACCCCCACCTGCACACATCTCACACCCACCACATATCCCCACACCCACATCTCCCCACCCATACATATACCCCCACCCATCCCATAACCCATCATCAATCATCCACCAACATATCCTCCTCCACCCACTCACCCACAACCACCTAGCCAAACACACATCCCCACCCACACACACATCTCCCCGCCAACCCATACAACCCGCACGTACCCACACACAAATCCCCCACCCACCCACACAATCCCACCCCGCCCACCCCCACACACACATCCCCCCATCCCCCAACCTACTATTATGATCAAACTCCCACACTTTACACACACATACAGTGACGATTGTCGTGAGCATTGTCGCAAAATTGTAAAGAAAATGGAGAAAAATTGTACATATACATTTTGTAACTTAAAAATTAGTGATGCAATTCAACTCTCTCTCTCTCTCTCTCTCTCTCTCTCTCTCTCTCTCTCTCTCTCTCTCTCTCTCTCTCTCTCTCTCTCTTTCTCTCTCATACTAATTCTCTCACCCACTCTACAGTGATGTACATGTGTTCATGTTATAAATTATAACATCAGTTGGCATTCAAAATGGTAATATGAACATGAGAGTACACAACATATATGGAATAGCATGTTACATAATATGCGTGCGCTTAAATCTCTCTCTCTCTCTTTCTCTGTCTTTCTCGCTCTCTTCTCACTAACACACACCCATAGACACTCACACACAATGGCCGCACACATGCACACATTAACAATACCATTCTTCCACTGTCTTATCTCGTTCGCTCACTCCCCCCCCCTCTCTCTCTCTCTCTCTCTCTCTCTCTCTCTCTCTCTCTCTCTCTCTCTCTTGCAATCACTATTTCACCCATTAAGTCACTCTCTCCATCTTTCATTTACTCAATATCACACTCTCTTTCACTCTAACTCACACACAGACAGACACACACCCTCTCGCTATCAAATACACACTCCCTCGCGTGCGCAAGAAAGCATATACACATACACACACGAACATACACACAATATACACACGCAAATACACACATATCCCCATGCACACATACACACCCATGTACACATACTTACACACACACACACACACAAATACACACTTTCTCGCACACATTGCATGCATGCACACATACACACAATCATGCACTCACATACACGAACATATATATATATATATGCACATACACATATATACACCCGCACATACATATAAACACACGCATACATTTACGCACACATATAAACATACTTACACACACAAGCACACATACAAACACACATTTACACACACTTACACATACACACCCACATTCTGACGTGGACACACATACACACACATAAACACACGCATACACACATATGGACACACGTACACGCTAACCCATCCACCCACACACTTACTCACACATACACGCTGCCTCACATAATCTCACCCTCTCACTCACTCATTTACTCTCTAAACCACACTAATTCACTCTCTTACAAGCACAGACAAGTACACAGACACACACACATTCACCCACTCTCTCTTTCTCACCCTTCAATCACCTGCACATCCCACACCTCCCCACCTCTCACACATCTCCCCTCCCACACAAATCTCCACTCATAAACACACCCCCGCCCCCACACACACCCCCACATACCTTCCCCATACACATCCCCGCCCACCCATCTCCCCACCAACTCACACATCCTCCACCTACAAACATTCTCGCCACCCACACATACATTATCCACCCACTCACATTTACCCCATCCACACTCACACACTCCCACCCACGCAGACATATCCAATTCACAGACACCCCCACACTCATCCCCCACACCCATTACACACTCATCCCCCAACCGACACAATCTCCTACACACCCATTCACCCACCCAAACAAAAAAAAGCGTAAAACTTAGTGATGCAATTCAACCCTCTCTCTCTCTCTCTCTCTCTCTCTCTCTCTCTCTCTCTCTCTCTCTCTCTCTCTTCTCTCACACACATGTACACACACCTGCACACATCCATATACTTACTCACACGTACTCACATAACACCCGAATATACACTCCCTCGCATACACTGCATGCATGCACACTTACACATACAAAGATATACGATACATACACGAGCACACACACACACTCATCCATGCACACATATGCACACGCACATGCATATAAACGCATATAAACACATGAACGCACACCTTAACACACGTACAGACATACACACAGAGGCACACGCAGATACACACATGTACACACACATGTACACCCATGCAGACATGCACACACATACATCACACTTCCTCATGCACTCTCTCATTCACCCACGCTCTCTCTTTTACACACTCACTCGCTCTCACACTCACTCATTCGAGCACATACACGCATACCCACAAATTCTCTCTCACTCACTCACGCTTCCTTACTCACTCATTTACTCGCTGACTCTCTAACCCACACTCACTCACTAACTTTCACACTCTATCACACAGACAGGCAGACACACAACACACCCACTCTCTCAGATTCACTCATTCTCTAACTAAATCTCTCACACATATGTCCACATACACCCACTCACTTTTACACTCACTCAGGCACACGCGCATGTATACTCACTCACTCTCACTCATGAAAAATGATACTAGTAGATGACTTATGGAGGCATATAGTCGGTATGAAATAAGTATTGAAAGAGTTTTCGGTTGAATGTGTAGGGACTCATTGGTGTTTTCAGTTCTTCCGGAAGGCTATTCCACAAGTGAGCACCAGAATATGCAAAAAAAGTTTTGTATAAGTCCAATCTAGGCTAAGGAAGCTGTAATAAATTTAAGCGCTTACTGTTCACTCAGAACACTCAGAACCCTTCACCATAAGATCTGGAGTACGACAAGGTTGTGTCCTGTCCCCTCTCTTGTTCATAACATATATAGACAACATATGTAAAGAAACCAGCCAAGCAGAGACAGCAAGAATACCGCATGACGAGAACACAGAAGAAGAACCATCTGCAAATCTAACCATTAGAGAACTCCTGTTTGCGGACGACCAAGCACTAATAGCAAAATCAGAAGCTGAATTACAAGACCACATGAATAGTCTAAACGAAATGTGTAGGGAACATAACATGAAAATTAGCACATGCAAAACAGAGGTAATGACTATAACTAAAGAAGAACAAACAGCAACAATTCACCTAAACGAACATCCCTTGAAACAAGTAAAGAGCTTCAAGTACCTAGGAAGTATAATATCATCAAATGGCAGATCAGAAGACGAGATCGAAAATAGGTGCAATAAGGCAAATCAACTCATTGGACAAATGGCACCAATACTAAAGAACAAACATGTATCAATAACTACTAAGAAGGCACTTTACAACACAATCTTCCTACCAACTCTGTGCTACCAATGCCAAACCTGGACAATGACAGAAAAAGAGAAAAGAAAAATCACAACAACAGAAATGAGGTTTCTGAGAAGAATACTCAACGTATCAAGAAGAGATAAGATCAGAAATGAAGAAATCAGGACTAAAGTAGGGGTTAAAGCTGCTGTAGATTTTATTAGAAAGCAGCAAGTCAAATGTTTTGGCCATGCAAGTAGGCTACCAGTCAACAGCATGCCACAACAATCAATGATGTACAGACCAGATGGAAACAGAGGAAGAAGCCGACCACGTAAACGTTGGATGGAGGGAATAACAGAATCCATGGGAATGTCGATATACGAAGCCCATAACCGGGCACTCTCACGAAGTTTATACTTCACCTCGACACCGCAAGGTACAAGAGGAACATGATGAGATGAGATGAGACTGTTCATTGCATTAGATTGAATTAACGGTAGAAGATACTCTGGGGTATTTTCAGATATAATTTTATTCACTAATTTGGCTTTGTTAAAAAGGAAGCGCTTTTGAAGTGGTAGAAGTCTTAGATGGCTGTATAATTTATTACTTTCAACGTGCTTTATGCTAGAAACCAGACGTATAGCGCGGTTTTGAAGCGAACACAATCGTTTCATATTAGATTTAGGGGAACCATCCCAGACTGTGGAACAATAATCGAGAGGTGATTGGATATAGGATGCATAGAATATTTTTCGTGTGCTTTCATCCAAAAAGTGTTGAATTTTAGCAAGTTGGTAAACTTTTTGTGCTATTCTCTTGGTAAGGACGTGAACATGAGGGCTCCAGTTTAAATGTCTGTCAATTAAAAGACCTAATGTTTTATGTTCATTTACATTAATTATAGGTAACGTGTCCACGTGGAGCTCGAGCGGTGTCCCAGTTAAGGCTAGGGTCTGTAGTTTTTGTCTGGTCGTTATTAGCATGGATTTGGTTTTGTCGATGTTAATTAACATGCGATTTTCATTCCTCCATCTACTAAGGTTGTCAAGTTCGATTTGTAAAGAGCTCTCTAAGTCACAAAGGCTCTCTTGACTTGTGTAAATAGTACAGTCGTCCGCAAATAGGTCACACGAAGTATTGATGTATAAAGGAAGATCGTTAATATACACTGCAAAAAGCAGCGGACCTAGTATTGAGCCCTGAGGCACCCCAAAATTAAGTTGTGTGGGTCTTGATAGACAGTTATTGAAGGACACTTCTTGTTGTCTGTCAGATAAAAATGACGTAATTAGGTTCACCATGTTGGTGCTAGTCTTCATGTGTTTTAATTTTCTAATTAAAATATCATGATCTACCACATCAAAGGCTTTTTTAAAGTCTACAAATACTACTCTACAAATGTTGCCATTGTTGATACAAAGATGCCAGTTATCGGTCATTTTTTGTAATGCACATTGGGAGCACGTCGCCGCTGAACGTGTTGCATGGAGGGCAACTTTCAGAAATGGAATAAAGACAAAGGAGAAAATGATTGCAGATAAAGCACACACAGAGCGTGAGAGACGTAAGATGGTGCAAAATGGTGGAAATGACCATGTTTTCACATGCACCTACTGTGGGCAAACATTTGCAATTCAGTACGTCAGCATTACTAATTCCCCATTCAACCAACTTGAAACCACTCGTACTAATCACACGATAGGAAGATAAAGAATCGGTGGCCAGCGGAGAATCAAAGAACAAGAACTCTTCCTCACAAAACCATACTCACATTTACCCCCCCCCCCATCCCCCATGTCACCCTGAGACTTTATGCAGTAAAGTCTAAATAAAACAATTACATATCTCTCACAATTCAATTATACCACTTATTATGGCATTTTCATATCATCTCTCCGAATCTCACCTAATTATTTAATCTCCCCAGCATCAAACATCAAAAATATTATTCACCCCTAGACAGTACTGACACTATGGCTCTGAACACATCCGGAGAGCCCAAATCAAAAGGTCCACTATGGGTCCTACTACTCAAAACATCCTCCAACATTATAAACATCACCTACATAACTAAATCTCTGAATCTTACATACTTCAGGGATACTTCATCTCAGGTTCTGTATTAATCTCGCTGAAAGCCTCAGCAACCCCCTAATACTATTAATGTTCATTTGTTATGGTCTTACCTGTCTGTACATGTCTCCCTTGTCCGCACCTTCCCAAAACTTATAATCTCACGCCGTAGCAAATACTACCACTAACCTCATGTTTGTGAACGTCCCGTCAGTCCATATATCACGGACCCTCCCTTTTTCCTGCAAAACTTCATGGTATTTAATCCATGTTCGCTGCAACCACAGCACAATTGACAATGTTCATTATGAACATATTTACTTCCCTTTTTAATTCATTATTCATCCTTTAATCCCCCAAGTATTGTACTGATATCCACAGTATATAATTACTCTTTGGACTAAAACATGGCATTCAATTCATGTTTTATTATTTACACATTAACTTATTATAAGTGTTACCCATGTCTACTTCTTCTAAAAACCAGCAAGCGCATGGTGCTCACTCCATGGTAACCCTACTACTAACAAGGTGATATGTCTCTCTTTATCTGAATGTAGTGTCCTATTTCTATTAGTGTTAGTCTAAATCAACTTTTTAACAAACTTAATCATAAATAGCAACATAACAACTGTCTAATAATTACAAGTTAAAACAATTGATTAAAAATTAAACAAGGCATTCAACTGCAAACCACAAATATGAGCAATCCAAATTAAAACAGGATATCTTTCCCAGTGATCAAGCCGTTTGACTCGTGCTTCGAAGGTTGTGGATTCGATTCCGGGCCGCGCCCTTCGGTTTACGAGTTAAATGATTCAGAGACTCCTGTGGGTCGTCGCTAAAAGCTACGGCGTTCATGCTTTGTGCGACGCTTTCCGCGCTGCCGGAAGAGACCGAGCCATATGGGATAAACCCGGTGCAATGAAGTCGACCTTGTCGAATTTTAAGCGACTATTTATCTTTCCCCCCAAAATTTTATGCAATGTTTATCCCCAACATTTTCATAATGAAACAAGCATCAACTTAATCAAATCTAACACTACTGGTCTCTTTTACGGACCAGTAGTTTGTACGTAAAGACTAAAAACACAACAATCCTATCCTAAAATCAAATGGTAATCGTTTTACAGCACCAAGTCAATCAAAAATAATATAACATACCATACATGATGCATTGAAAGATCATATTCAATTAAAACCGTCTTCTCGCTAAAGAGAAGGGTTAACTTTGTGTTGATTATCCCCCTTCATAATATTCCGTACATTACAAAACTAAATCATAGCAACACCACTGTATTTGAATTATTAAACAAGCAATTACTGTTAACTACAGCTCAAATTGATCCATTTACTAACTAGTGTGGCTATTTCAGCACACCACAACTCATCTACTCATCAAGGGAAACTGCAACTCAGCACAGCTATTTTCTAATCTAGTTGTTTCCCCTGAATTTGATTCGTACTAAGAAATATTATAACTTCTTAAACATTATTCATCGCGTTTACCACGGTATCTTCACAATGCTATAACCATCAAAGGACCAAAGGATGTCCATTTACTATAGACTTCACCAATACATCTAGCTACTGGATTTGTACCAACAACTAATTCTACTTTTGAGTCTCTCATCCACCCGACGCAACCAACGTTTCATTCTCCCACATCAATAACTCTAAGTTACACTCAACTCCCTCCTAGCTTCGTTCACACACCGCGATGGTAGTCACGCTAGTCACATTTATCGGGACTCTTTCAGAAACAGCAACCGCATACAGCTAACGACTATCTCCTAGACAATCTAACACATACACAGCTCTTCTCAACAATTCTCACTCCGACGAAACATACTAATCACATCTTCGCTATTTTCTCTCATTTCTCTGCATCATGCAATCTCATTCCAACATAATTCTGCTTCCTAAAACGACAAACGGAACTTTAATTAAATATCTGCCACAGGGCTTTCACAATCTAACTACTTTCTCATTTCAACATTTCTCAATCATTCACTCCCTTTCAACAAGTCAGAGCCTATTCTGTTCAAACAACACATTAGTTCTAACAACCAACATTTCTAACCAGCCTATATCTCTCCGTGATGTGTCAGGTCTTAGTCAGATATGACTGAGCTACAGTATAACAGTAGACGGTACTACCTGGTTTCTGTTAGCGCTGAACGTTGGGCGGCGCTTACCAAAACCGACACCTCACATTGTACCAACGGCTTCGGGCGGAAGAGCGCAATTGGGAGGGTACAAGCCTTACCCTGGTGCGAGACAATGCAAGCTAAAGACAAAATGTCATGGCAGGGCAGACCAGGCCCTAAGCCTTGGTTGGCGACTGGTCTAGGATCGAAGCTCCGACAGGCGGACAGTTAGAGCATTGCTTTGCTGATCCGGCAGCTTCTGCAGCTTGTCTTGTTCCAGATGTAGGGGTGTTACCTTTCCTCTGGAGTAAACTAGGCAGGCCGAGAGAGGGATCATGCTGCATAAGCAACACATGATCTCTATATTTTAGCTCAGGCTTTGTGCTATGGAGAGGCAATAACTCCATCCCTGGTCTTAACCGGTCTCGGAATCAAAGCGAGAGGCAACTGTTACGGGTTATAAGTCCTTGTCAGTTGGCGTAGACATGGGGCGCCACGCGTTGTCTCTGACGGTGGGAGACACCTATAGGTGTCACTGATCAGCTACCGCCCGCCTCAAGCTGGGCAGCCCCCAGCCAATTGGGTGCTGATCCGCCACAGCCTGCCTGCTTCAATGGATGCTTGGGGCTAGGACAAAATCTGAATCGCAGGCTGTAAAACCAATGCACCAGGTACAAACAAAAATAAAAATAGAAACCTCAAGCTACGGCTTGCAACCTGGAACGTGAGAACCATGTGTCCAGGATTTTCCACTGACTTGACCAATATTGACGATGTGAGAAAAACGGCTGTGATTGATGCCGAACTCAATCGTCTAAACATTGATATTGCTGGCCTGCAGGAGACTCGCCTCGCTGAGGAAGGGTCACTCAGGGAAAACAACTACACCTTTTTCTGGAAGGGTAGAGGGCAGGCAGAAAAAAGGCAACACGGTGTGGGCTTTGCAGTGAAGAATTCGCTACTGGGAATGATTGAAATTCCAGCAGGAGGAAATGAAAGACTATTATCCCTGCGCTTGGCAACCTCTTGTGGGTTTGCCACTATTATTACTGCATATGCACCGACACTCGATTCCTCTGATGATGTGAAGGATTCTTTCTATGAGGAGGTAGACTCCGTGATCAAGGCAGTTCCAAAATCTGACTACATTTATATGCTCGGTGATTTCAATGCTCGTGTGGGCAAGGACTCGAGTTCATGGCCAGTGTGCCTTGGAAAATACAACATCGGTCGCATGAATGAAAATGGGCAAAGGCTGCTGAAGCATTGCACCAGTAATGACCTATGCATTACAAACTCTTTTTTTAAAACAAAAGAGATGCATAAGGTCACATGGAAACATCCAAGATCCGGCCATTGGCACCAGCTGGACTTCATCATCACACGGAGACAACATCTGAACCATATTTCATTGACTCGTAGTTACCACAGTGCTGACTGTGATACGGATCATTCTTTGGTTGTTGCAAGGGTTAGACTGAGACCAAAGAGAATCTACACAGCTAAACACAAATCTAGCCTCAGGATTAATATTATTAACACTCATGATCCTGAAAAGTGCTTTCAGTTTCAACAGCAACTTGAAGACGCTTTCACTGATACACCAGAAAATTGTACAGTAAATGAAAAGTGGGGTCAAATTAAGGACACTCTTTATAAAACTGTCGTAGGGGTTTACGGCACTGTGGATCATAAGAGGCAGGACTGGTTTGCGGCCAACAGCGAGACTCTGCAGCCCTTGATTGATAAGAAGAAAAAAGCTCTCTTAAGAAACAAGGAAAGACCAACGCGTAACACTCTGAGTGAGCTTAGGCAAGCTAGGAAGGATGTGCAAAAGGCTGCCAGGCGGTGTGCAAATGATTATTGGATCAAGTTATGTGAGTCCATTCAAATCGCAAGTGATAAGGGAGACATAAGAAGCATGTATGAAGGAATAAAGAAAGCCTGTGGTCCAGTGATCAAAAGAAGTGCACCATTGAAAACCTTGACTGGAGAAATCATCACTGATAAGAAACAGCAAATGGACAGATGGGTAGAGCACTATTTGGAGCTTTACTCAAGTGAGACCAAACTAGTGGATGATGCCCTCAACGCCATAGAGGCTCTACCAACTCTTGACCACCTGGACACACTTCCCACCATAACAGAAGATAAGTGTGCTATAAATGAACTTGCATCTGGCAAGGCTCCAGGTAAGGATGGGATTCCAATAGAGGTTATCAGGAGTGGGCAAGACACACTCACTATACAGATCCACCAGCTAATAGAGCTATGCTGGCGTGAAGGACAAGTCCCACAGGATTTCAAAGATTCAAGCATCATAACACTGTACAAGAACAAGGGCGATCGGAGCGACTGCAACAATTATAGGGGTATCTCACTTCTGTGTATTGTTGGAAAAGTATTTGCCAGAATTGTTCTGCGCAGACTTCAAGTCCTAGGAGATCAAGTCTACCCCGAATCACAGTGTGGCTTTCGACAGAACTGGTCTACCACTGATATGATATTCTCATTGCGACAAATGCAAGAAAAATGCCGTGAACAGAATCAACCACTGTTTATTGCCTTCATCGACCTCACAAAGGCATTTGATTTGGTCAGTCGTGAGGGTCTGTTCAAGGCACTAAATAAGATTGGCTGCCCACCAACTCTTCTGTCCATTGTGGAATCATTCCACACAGGCATGAAGGGTATAATCAAGTTTGATGGTGCAACTTCTGAAGAATTTGAAATCAAGAGTGGAGTTAAGCAAGGTTGTGAACTAGCTCCCACCCTCTTTGGAATATACTTTTCACTTCTACTGAAATATGCATTTCGTGATCAGGATGGTGGTATATACATTCACTCACGCTCAGATGGCGGCCTCTACAATGCTCAGAGATTGAAGGCTAAGACCAAAATTAGGAGGGTACTGATCAGAGAGTTGCTTTTTGCAGATGATGCTGCAGTTACGACCCACTCTGAGGAAGAATTGCAATGTCTACTATCTGCATTCTCCAATGCTTGTTCTGAATTTGGTTTAACAATTAGCAAAAAGAAGACACAGATTATGTCACAAGGTGCACATGGGGTACCATCAATCTTTATTGACGACGCCGAACTAGAGATAGTAGACCATTTTACATATCTAGGATCAGTGGTAAATAGCAAATTATCCCTAGATCAGGAAATCAACATCCGGATTGGTAAGGCAGCAACAACAATGAACAGGTTAAGAAAAAGAGTCTGGGAGAACAGGAAGCTTACTGCCAAAACAAAAGTCCTTGTCTATCAAGCCTGTGTCCTTAGTACTCTTCTCTATGGCAGTGAAACCTGGACAACTTACTCACACCAAGAGAACAACTTAAACAGCTTTCATATGCGGTGTCTGCGAAGAATTCTTGGTATTAAGTGGCAAGACAAAATCACAAATACTGAAGTATTGGAAAGATCAGGTTGTGTGACAGTTTATTCCATGCTCAGTCTTCGTAGACTTAGATGGATAGGACATCTTAGGAGGATGGATGATGGTAGAATACCAAAGGATATCTTTTTTGGTGAATTACAGATGGGTAAGAGATCTCAGGGTCGGCCTCTACTACGATACAAAGATGTGTGTAAGCGGGACATGATTGATACAGGCATTGATAATGCACATTGGGAGCAAGTCGCCGCTGAGCGTGTTGCATGGAGGGCAAATATCAGAAATGGAATAAAGTCAAAGGAAAAAATTATTGCAGAAAAGTCACACACCAAGCGTTTGAGACGTAAGATGGTGCATGATAGTGGAAATGACCACGTGTTCACATGCACCCACTGTGAACGGACATTTACAGCGCAAATTGGCCTTATCAGTCACACTCGCTACCGCCATAGTTAAAAGTTATTATGCCTTTTTAAAGCACAAACTATCGTCTGTCAAGACGGCAAGGTGCCAATGATGATGATATGATATATATGTATGTATGTATGTATGTATGTATGTATGTATGTATGTATGTATGTATGTATGTATGTATGTATGTAAGTATGTATGTATGTATGTATGTATTATGTCTGTCTGTCTGTCTGTCTGTCTGTCTGTCTGTCTGTCTGTCTGTCTGTATGTATGTATGTATGGATGGATGGATGGATGGATGGATGGATGGATGGATGGATGTATGGATGTATGTGGGTGCGTTCTTTATGCGTTCGCGAACGGTCCATCCGATTGTGATGAAATTTTCTACACGTCTTCTCCTCATTCCAGTGCAACCAACTGTTTTTTAGTGTACTATCAGCTATTACCTTACTAAAATTTAATTTTTTAATTACATGACTGAACATAAGAAAATATAAAACAAGGGACATAACTTTTAGTAGCATTGTTATATCTTAAGTTATGTTCCCTGGCTATAGATAGATAGATAGATAGATAGATAGGTAGATAGATAGATAGATAGATAGATAGATAGATAGATAGATAGATAGATAGATAGATAGATAGATAGATAGATAGATAGATAGATAGATAGAAATCAAATCAACTTTATTAGGGTCACAAATTGGGCGCACAGGCCCGTCTTACATTCGGCCGTTTCAATCACTCGTCTTTCGTTCATCAAGAGCATTATACATTTACATAGGAAGAAAAATAAACATTGTGAAATGAGTTGTAAACATAAACAAGGCTAATTACCATGTTATGAAGCCCACCTCCCACCTATCCATACATAACCCACCCACACAACCCCATCTACCCACACACACGCGCACTAAGGGACACATAAACACCCCCACCTACCGACACACACGCACACCAAGGGACACATACATACCCCACCAACCGACCCGTCCCCCTCCCGCACATCCCCCACCCACACACACTGCCCTCACCTGATCCCCCAACCAAAACACACTCGCCACCCACAAACATTCCCCCACCAACCCACACATCCCACGCCCATCCACATCTTAATCCACACATCCTCTCCCCACCCACACCTCAAACCACCCATCCCTTAGCCACATCTCCATCGACAACATATTCCCCACCCATGCACACAATCCCCCACCAACCCACACATCGCACATTCACTCACACATCCCCAAACCATACATACAAATCCCCACCAATTGACATGTCCCTACCCCCCCACCCACCTCCCTAACCACCCATACATCCCCAATCCACACACACACACACTCCACCACCCACACATACAACTTCCACCCACCCACACATGCCTTAACCTAAACCCCCACCACGCAATCCCCCACCCGCACATCACATACACCCCCTACCACGCACTATTCCCAACCCACGCACCACACACACACATATCCCTCACCAACACATCCCCACTTACACACCCCACACATATCCCCCACCCAGATACCACACAATATTCCCACCCACACCCACACAGATACCCTTACCCATCCACCCCACATACCCCCACTCACATACCACAAAAATCCCCCACCCACACACGCATACCTCACTCACACAATATCCCCAACCAACACACCACACACCTCTCCCCACCCACACACGCATTCCCTACCCGTCCACCAAACACTCACTCACGCATACATCCTCCACTATGCACTCACACACCCCCACCCACCCCCAACCAAACATCTCTCGATCACAATACCCCTACCCACACACATCCTCCACCCACTCACACATCCCACCCCGACACATACAACTCCCTTACCCACCTACACATCCCTAAGCCACTCACACACCCCCACCCACACATTCCCCATTCACACACACACACACCCCCGCATACTTCCCTCAACCACCACAATCCCCTACTCACCCACACATATACCCCACCCATACGCACATTCCCCGCACCCATCACACACATCCCCCACACCACACACTATCCTCCACCCATACCACCACAAACATACCCTCCACCCACACATCATTCACACATCCCCCACAAACACACCGCACACATATCTCAAACCCACACACCATACACTTCTCCCCCTTCGCCCTTGCATCCCCAATCCACCCAACACAATCCCCTATCCACACAACCCCGTCTCCCACACATACTTCCTCAAACCATCCACACATCTCCACCCACATAAACACACATCCCCCGCATCCGTCCCATACACATATCCTCCACTCATACACACATCCCCCATACCCATTCCAACACCCCTACTTTCACCCCCACACATCCATCCACACATCCCACTAACACCCACAAATATCACTACCCACCAAAACCCACACACCCCAACCCATCAAAACGCATACCCCCACCCACACACCCCCACCCACACGTATCCCCACACTCACACACATCCTCCACATAAAGTCACACTTCCTCACATCTAGACACATACAAAATGTCTCACGTTAGTATTGAAACTAGTATGAAAAAACTCCCACACTTTACTCACACACATACACTGACACTTGTCATGAGCAGTCTCATAAAAATGTTAAACATGGAGAAAAATGTGTACATAAAATGTATGTGACGTAAAAATAGTGATGCTCTCTCTCTCTCTCTCTCTCTCTCTCTCTCTCTCTCTCTCTCTCTCTCTCTCTCACACACACACACACACACATTCACTCTCCCGCTCATTCTGTCACTCTCACGCTCACTCGTTCTGTCTCTCATTCACACTCACTGACTCTCTCACTCAAACAACAGTAATGAACATGAGTTTATATTATGCATGATAAAATCAAATGGTATTTAACTGATAATATGACAGATGAGAATACACAAACATATGGATTCGCGTATTACATAACATGTGTGTTACATGACATGCATCTGCTCAGCTCTCTCTCTCTCTCTCTCTCTCTCTCTCTCTCTCTCTCTCTCTCTCTCTCTCTCTCTCTGTATTCTTTCATATACACACACTCACACGCATGCGCGCGCTCACACACACACACTAACACATCAACTCTCACACTGTCTCTCTCTCTCTAACACACAATCCTACACACACACACACACACACACTCACTCTCTCAATCACACTCTCTCACACATACACGTACACATGAACGCATGCACGCACGCACACACTCCCTCACTCACTCTCACACATACACGTACGAATGCATGCACTGACACATTCCCCCACCATTTCTCGCTCAATCACTCTCTCCACACACACGAATGCACACACGCATTCAATCTCTCCCTCTCTCTGACACCCTCTCTCTCTCTCTCTCTCTCTCTCTCTCTCTCTCTCTCTCTCTCTCGCTCCCACACGCACACACACATATATAGTGAACAATTATAATGAACAATTATACTGAACAATTATACCAGTAAATGAATTATGGTGGCATATAGTCGGTATGGATTAAGTATTGAAAGAGTTTTCTGTTAAATGTGTAGGGACTTATTGGAGTTTTCAGATCTGGAGGCAGATGATTCCATAAGTGAGCACCAGAATAGGCAAAACATGTTTTGTATAGGTCCAATCTAGGCTTTGAGACATTTAACAAATTTAGGCGCTTGCTGTTCATTGCATTAGATTGAATCAGCGGCAGAAGATACTCTGGGGTATTTTGAGATATAATTTTATTCACTAATTTGGCTTTCTTGAAAAGGAAGCGCTTTTGTAGTGGTAGAAGTCTTAGATGACTGTACAAATTATTACTTTCAACGTGCTTTATGCCAGAAACCAGACGAATAGCGCGGTTTTGTAGAGAACATAGTCGTTTTAAATTAGATTTAGGGCAACCATCCCAAACTGTGGAACAGTAATCGAGATGTGATTGGATATAGCATGTATAGAATATTTTTCGTGTGCTTTCGTCCAGGAAGTGCTGAATTTTAGCAAGCTGGTAAACTTTTTGTGCTAATTTCTTGGTAAGAGCGTGAACATGAGAGCTCCAGTTCAAATGGCTGTCTATTAAAAGCCCTAGTGTTTTATGTTCAGTCACATTAACTATAGGTAACGTGCCCATGCGGAGTTCGAGCGGTGATCCAGTTATGGCTAGTGTCTGTAGTTTTTGTCTGGTCGTTATTAGCATGGATTTGGTTTTGCCGATGTTAATTTGCATGCGGTTTTCATTGCTCCGTCTAGTAAGATTATCAAGTTCCTTTTGTAAAGAATTCTCTAATTCACTACGGTTTTCTTGACTAGTATATATAGTACAGTCGTCTGCAAATAGATCACAAGTTGTATTGATATATAAAGGAAGATCATTAATATAAACTGCAAAAAGCAGCGGACCTAGTATTGAGCCCTGAGGCACACCAATATTAAGCTGTGTGTGTCTTGATAGACAGTTGTTGAAGGACACGACTTGTTGCCTGTCGGATAGAAATGACGTAATTATGTTCACCATGTTGGTGCTTGTCTTCATTTGCTTTAGTTTTCTAATTAAAATATCGTGATCTACCATATCAAAAGCTTTTTTAAAGTCTACAAACACCGTTCCACAAATTCTACCGTTGTTGATGTTTAAGTGCCAGTTATCGGTCATTTTTGTTAGAGCACTAAGGCAAGAATATTTAGGTCGAAACCCAGATTGACTGTTAATTATTAGATCGTTGTTAATTAAATGGTGTAACGTTATTTTATGAATGTGTTTTTCTAGTGGTTTTGATAGCGACGATAATAAGGAAATAGGTCTATAATTACCCAAAACGCTATTATCGATTGAGCCATTTTTAATTAGCGGAAACACTTTAGCAATTTTAAAAGCAGATGGAAAGTAGTTTTTGGCCAGACACTAATGACTGGTGCAGCACAACGAAGAATTCTATTACTGATACCATCTAGGCCGTGTGAGTTTGTTGATTTGAGGTTCAAGAGATATTTATAAACGTCTGCAACAGACATTAAAGGAATCTCATCGGGAATATTTCTGGTGCACTTCTTCTCACAGAATGATGCCAGTGAACTTAAATTACACGATGAGTCTGGTATTGAAGACTTTAGATTCTCTATTTCTGATTGAAAGAACCAACTGAATTCATCGCATGTTATAGAATTTGGTATTGCTGATTCTGTAGGGCGTTTCTTATTGGTTAGCAAGTTAATAGCCTTCCATATATTTGTACAGTTTGAATTATCTACAATCAAATTTTTTAAATGATCTTTTTTTATCCTACGAATTTCATATTTAACTTTATTCCTTAGTCTGCGGTAATTGATGAAGTCTTTATTTTTGTGTGCTGTATCTCGCTCTCTCATGATTTCCAGCACTTCTCTAGTGACCCATGGGGATTTATGTTGATTTTTGACTCGAACTTCTTTGATTGGCACGTGTTTATCGAACACATTGTAGACTGTCTTCGTCCAGAAAGCTAATGCATCGTCCGGGTCAGGAAGTTTGTAAACGTGATCAAGGGCTGCTTTTCTTAAGTCTTGCAAAAATAAATCCTGGTTGAATGCTTTAAAATTCCTAAATTTGATACTTACATGTTTATGCTTAAGAGGTTTGAACCCAATTCTTGACCATGTACAACATACCGGGTAGTGGTCACTAACTGTACAAACAGGAACAGAACATTCAATAATATTATCTGGACAAGTAACATATATATGATCAATTATAGTTGAGGATGTGTCAGTAACCCTTGTGGGACGGTTTATTAGTTGTTTGAAATTGTAAGAAAGAATGATATCGTCCCATGTCTGGTTGGATTTAGTAATATCTATGTTAAAGTCACCTAATATCATGACTTCTCTATCTTCTGTAAACACTCTATCCATCATTGTAGTGAAACAGTCATACCAATTGTACCCAGCACACGGATTCCTATATAGGTATCCAATGAGAAACGGCTGTTGGCTGGCTGGCTTCACCTCTAACCAAACACATTCTATCTCTACTGACTCGAGATCACTTCTACGGGAACAGTTGAGAGAATTGGAAATGTATACAGCAATACCTGTCTCTAATTTTTGATTTGCGTCTCTTCGAATTAATTTAAACCCCTTAAGAGTGATTTCAGAGTCGGATATTTTGTCGTTGAGACGACTTTCTGTGATTCCAAACACATGGAATTGTTTGCACAGTATTACCGAAAGCTCATGTAATTTATTGAGCAAATGATAGATGTTGAGATGGCCTATACGTAGGCCATCTTTGTGAAGCCACTGATCGTGATTTGCGAACATTGCACGATGAAAGGATGATGTCGCTTGCGGTAGAAATTTTCAGAGTTTTTGAAACTTTATTTAGTAGTAGTTAAGACTATTAGATGGGGTAGGAAAATGTCTGTGCTGGAGTGACATCATGAAAGCTTGATGCAGGGCTGCAGGATTGTATTGCATTAGCTGTTGAAGTTGGCGGTTCCACTGATAGGAGTGTAGATTATCATCCAACGAGGGACCAGTGCTGTGAGAGTTACTGGAAGTGCCTACATTAGAAGCATTCATCGGGGGCACAGCAACATTGTTTAACGGTGTCCCCTTTGACACAATAGGGGGAGGCTGCTTTATGGGCAAGGGAGGAAACAAACCATCATAGTTAGCAACACTGGGATTGGAGCATGGGTTGCTACCCACGGCATTGTATTCCTGGGGTATAGGCAATGGTGGTGCAGGAAGAGAAGGAGCATTTTCTGAACACTTAGATGTGGCTGTCGCCGGGGGTGAAGTTCGGGTTACTCCTGTAATTGGTGCTGGTTGTTGTGCACGTTCGGGATATTTTATGTTCTTCGCTAGTATACTACTTCCTAGCTTGGAACAATGTATTTGATCCCTGTATAGTTTTTTTTTAGGAGCCCCGGACGACGAAGTAAAGTACGGGGTGTTATTAATGAAACTAATGGCATTGTCTTTACAAAATTTAAACAAAGTTAGATTGGCAGCATCGGCAGTCCGACGCTGGAATCCATAACATGGTGGAATGATGGATGAAATGAACATAGATGAGTTAGGAAATTTATTTCGTAACAGTACCTCCAGCGTAGATAGTTGTGAGGTACTTATGATGTTATTATCCATTTTGTCATTGACACAAATATGGACTGTCGCTTTTTTTATTCTCTCACTCACTTGGAATTTTCGCAGTGTAGCGGTAAGCCTATCAATGTCAGCGCCTGGTAGAGGAAAGATTGAAGTTGACTCGCTGTCAGAAGATGACATGCGATCACTATAGATTCCCTTTAGCAGGGAGTCTCCAATGATAACATGAGTTGCACTGTCATCAATTGTAAGGTCACGCTGCTGGCGTGTCCGCTTGGGCTGTTGTTGCCACTGACCACTGCGGTCTTTCTTGTGTTCTTGATTATTATAGCTTGCTTGCGTTGGTTGTTGATGCCCAGTAGTGGTAACAATTGAACTTTGTGATTACTGGTCTGCTGCTGGAGAGTCTACACTTAAGGCCTGGAACCTGTTGCTGATATGCACATCAATGGGGTAGATGGATGGTGTGCGTTCTACAGGTTTAGAAGTAGTTTTGTTGATTGTAGAAACTGTCTGTATGTCATTATGTGACGAACATTCACTCGTAGCACACGCATCTATAACACCAAGGGTAGTTTCTGTCTGTGCAATTTTATTAGATGACTGTGCACTTCTTAGTTCTAAAGCATGTATGGATGCTTTGAAAGTTTCCTTCTCTTGTCTAAGGAGGCGGATGTCTTCTCGAAGAAGAAGGTTTTCGTTTTTAAGCACAGCAATAATATTAGTGGTGTTGCTGGTAATAACATCTGTTAACCTCATCTCCAAAGCCTGAATAAGTTCACGACAATCAATATCATTGTGGCTCTGTGGTTCGGCCGAAGAAAGAGTGCTTGAATGTGATGTGCTGGTTTGATTAGATTGAGCTGGTGAATTATGTTGTATGTCCAGCTGGAATTCAGTGTCTGATTGTTCACTAGTCAACATGATTGAGGTTGGCGATGTAGATGATCGATTCATTCGCTGAGCTGGCGTGCTCGTCAAAATTTGTCCCGTCTTGTTCTTGTTTACATTGTGCCGCTTGGACACAGTTGATGATCGCAAGTTGGAGGACATTTTGGCAACATAGGCAGCTCGATAAGGCAAGGAATAAAATAATATTGCAGGCTTTTCTGTAGGTCGTGCGTGACGTTTACTTGCTAGCCATGCATGGTTAATTCTCACGTTGTCGTAAATCGATATTTGGTAAAATTGAAAAATGGGTGATCTTACCGTCACGATTCACAAAGAAATCCTCATTTAACTAAATACACATTCACATAAACTTGACATTTTGTGTTGTATGTAAATCCAGCTTTAAACGAACAAAATGATGGAGTAAATATACGCGCAGGCCTTTCTATAGAAGGTGCGGGGTGTTTATCACTTGTTAGTCACGCATGGCAAAGTCTCACGTTGTCGTGAATCGATAATTGGTAACATTCATAGATTGGTGCTCTTACGGCCACATAAAATAAAGAAACTCATTTCATTAAATAAATAGTCACATAGACTTGAACTGTTGAGTAGTATGTAAATCCAGTTTAGAACGAACACAATGATATACACAGCATCGTGATTGAATTGAGTAAACTTATTAAAATAATCAAAAATCGGGAGAATATGTGAAAACACGTCCTCTCGAAGCCGGAAACCGGAAGAGCCGGAAGTGCTATCTATAGATAGATAGATAGATAGATAGATAGATAGATAGATAGATAGATAGATAGATAGATAGATAGATAGATAGATAGATAGATAGATAGATAGATAGATAGATAGAACAAACTTTATTTTCAAAGGGTTAAGAATTGGGCACGCAGGCCCGTCTAACATTCTGCCCTTCTATCACTCTCTTTCATACATTATTTCATTCACACATCATTCAAGGCTAACAGAGAACAGCAACAATATAAAAGATATGCATTATAAAGGCATGGGCAAAATGCAAACATCAAAACTACACGACACAGTAATTGTATTAATGGTCTGACACTTGTTATTAGCCATGTGGAATGTACTGGCCTACAAAAAGGTGATTGGCTGTTATATTAGGGTTTTGTTATTATTATTATTATCTCAATTATTAAGGGGGAAGGTAATCCGTATTGAGATAGTGTTCGAATAATTTGCGATTATATGAATAGGGATTGGTGATGTCTTTGATTTCTTGTGGAAGATTGTGCCACAGCTGAGATGCAGAGTACGTTAAGCTTGTTTTGTATAAGTCAATCTTAGTGCCATGAGTCTGGTTAAGTCAAGTCTGGTTGAGTAAATTACTGTGAAACGATAGGATAAATTGTCATGGGCGATCAGAGGAAAAGAATACACCGGGGGAGCGGGTATTCGTAAGGGCCAATAGAATTGCAAGGATTAGGCCACGTGATAAGAAGGGTTGAGAAGAGCCACGGACAAAGGGGGTCAGTCGGAGTTGGAAAGCCATCACAGACAGATCACGAAAGCAGAGAAGTGTGTCGGCTGAGAACTGAATATCCCCTGTGGCGATGAAACGCCGAGAATCGACGACGGCAAGTAACTGAGTGTACGCTAGATATTTCAAGCGTTTACCGATGGAGGAGAACCGCGCTGCCGCGACCAGGAGGGTGGGCATGTTACAGCACGGAGTCGAGTGGTGTGCCGTGTGCAGAGGTTGCCGGCCTGTGAATGTAGGCGCCATGCGACCATGTGTAACAGGACTGTAAGTAGGGTAGAAGAGTGTATGTGTAGACCATTGTAGTTGATTAGATAGCCTGGATAGCAGAACGTACTACAATCAGTGTGTAAACAAATGTCGTGGGTGTACGTGTACCTTTGAATATCCCAGTGATTGTGTCGCATAGAAACAATACATGATGCCATTCTATCACTCGGTGGTGACGAGTTGTGTTCACGGTGTATCAGTGTGTAATTCCTAAAGAGTGTCAACGTAGCCGCATCTCAATACCCCTAGTTACGTCAGAAAGGGCTCGTTGGCAACTTGGGGGAATTCGTCCTTCAAAAGAACTCGGCAAAATTGAGACAATGGTTATCATGGTAGTGAACAAGTATGTATGTATTGTAAGCTACAGATCTTTCAATAAACCATAAACAGTTAAGGCTATGTACACCAACAAGATAATAGTACAAGCGCATTAATTATAGATAACAGAAGACAGTTGGCTGAAAGCTAAGCCCAGTAAGGTCGAGATAGGGTATTTGGAAGTGCAGTTCCTTGGACATAGAATCTCCAACGGGTTTCGGAAAACCGACCCGACTGTGGTTACAAAGATTTTGCAAATTAAAGCTCCCACCACCAAGAAAGAGGTTAGGAGCGTTTTAGGGCTTATTAATTATTATCAGAAGTTCATACCGAACTTCGCCGATATGACTGCAACTTTCTCCGAACTACTGAAGAAAGGTCAACCAACAAAGGCACACTGGACAGACAAACACAGCAGACTATTGGAGGAAATTAAGACACTCTTCAGTAGACAACCTATCTTAAAACTGCCAGATATCTCAAAAGACTTCATTCTTCAAACTGATGCAAGCTCCTATGCAATCTCTGCTATCCTGCTACAGTACCATCATGGACGATTACACCCCATACTCTACTATAGGAGGAAACTTATAGACACCCAAAAGAACTATTCCATCACGGAACTGGAAGCCTTAGCGCTAGTTGAAAGTGTTAAGAAATTCTCCAAATATTTGTTGGGGAAAAAGTTCATGGTATTGTCTGACAATAAACCATTAAAGGTATTCAAAGAGGGCAATCCAAAAAACTCTCGGGTACACAGGTGGTCCTTACTTCTGCAGGACTATGACTTTGATATTTGCCACATACCAGGCAAAGATAACAACCTTGCAGATGTACTGAGTAGACTATAGAAAGACATTAGAAATACATGAACGAATTGAAATGTAATTACTGTGATAGAATGTAAGTATAGATATGTATATTGTAGGTACTGTACATATTGCATAAAGGTTAGATATATGATTGCAGTAATATAATATACAATTGCAAATGTGTAAATATGTAAATGTGCATATGGATGTATGGATATATACACCCAAGGCTGTTACTAATTTCAGATAGTTACGAGGTGTAAATGACTGAGCAGAAGAGATAGTGTCGAAGGTACCTCAAAGATGTTACCTCACTAGCTGACTGAAGAGGCTGAGACAGACAGACGCAAGTGAAGATTGAGAATCTGATTGGTAGAAGATACAGTCAGCGAAGACAGATACCAGCCAGAACCAACCAAGGGAGTAATAGTTAATAACATTCACTACCATGCAATAAACAAAACTCATAATACATATAGAGATAAATAATGTCATTTTATTTGCCTATAAGTACATACATAAACATCAATACATTCTTATGATCATAATCATCATGCCATGTATATTCATAAACAGTATGCATGTAATGGTAACAGTATTGAGTGTACTAGTACCTGATGGTAACACAGGACATGTAAGATGAGAGGTTGGTAGAAACGACATCTGCGAAAGCAGGAAGGTTGACAGTGGGGGATAAAACCACGATACATCACAGAGGACTCCCATAACATAAAAGAAAAAGAAGAAGAACTTAACTGAGACACTACTACTAGTAAAACATATTGATGGCACAAAGATGATAATGATGTGCGAGTGAAAGTTATAAGAGTGCTTGCAATATTACATGTGAGTTTAATTTTATGTACTATTCAGGTTTATGACAATATTGCATATTGGAGAGACAGACATGTACAATTGGTAGGGGAAACTTATGTGATTGTGGTAACGTGGACATAACATAAGAATAGGTTGAGTGACAGTGAAGTGAGAGAAAGGGGACGAGAAGACTGAGAGAAGGAACTTGTGCGAATGAGAATCAATTTGAACACAACCTGGATACGTGCACAACAGTATACAGGAAGCGTACAGGCATAGATGGAGCATTTGAAATTCTAGTATGCGGGTTGTGAGAGTACATAATAAAAAATTAAACACTATTGTAAAAAAAAAAAAAAAGAGTTGCCAACGAGCCCTTTCTGACGTAACTAGGGGTATTGCGGCTACGTTGACACTCTTTAGGAATTACACACTGATACACCGTGAACACAACTCGTCACCACCGAGTGATAGAATGGCATCATGTATTGTTTCTATGCGACACAATCACTGGGATATTCAAAGGTACATGTACACCCACGACATTTGTTTACACACTGATTGTAGTATGTTCTGCTATCCAGGCTATCTAATCAACTACAATGGTCTACACATACACTCTTCTAACCTACTTACAGTCCTGTTACACATGGTCGCATGGCGCCTACATTCACAGGCCGGCAACCTCTGCACACGGCACACCACTCGACTCCGTGCTGTAACGTGTCCACCCGCCTGGTCGCGGCAACGCGGTTCTCCTCCATCGGTACACGCTTGAAATATCTAGCGTACACTCAGTTACTTGCCGTCGTCGATTCTCGGCGTTTCATCGCCACAGGGGATATTCAGTTCTCAGTCGACACACTTCTCTGCTTTCGTGATCTGTCTGTGATGGCTTTCCAACTCCGACTGACCCCCTTTGTCCGTGGCCCTTCTCGACCCTTCTTATCACGTGGCCTAATCCTTGCAATTCTATTGGCCCTTACGAATACCCGCTCCCCCGGTGTATTCTTTTCCTCTGATCGCCCATGACAATTTATCCTATCGTTTCACAGTAATTTACTCAACCAGACTTGACTTAACCAGACTCATGGCACCTAGGCTTCGGAATGTGTAGTATATTTAAACGTTTACTGTGTCTAGCATTATATTTAAACAAAGGCCAACGGTAATTTGGTGCATTCCGATGCAGGATTTTGTGAATTAGTTTAGCTTTATTGAAAAGCAGGCGTTTAAGGAATGGTAGTAACGGAAGGCGTTTATACAGGCTAGGATTGTCAGATTTTGCTATAAATTAGACTCATGGCCCGTTTCTGGAGTGAGTAAAGTCGCTTGGTGTTTGAATTAGAACAACCATCCCAGATTGTAGAGCAGTAGTCAAAGTGTGTCTGTATATGAGAAGTATAGAATAGTTTCCTTGTGTCCTCATCAAGGAAGTTTTTAATCTTGGCGAGTTGATATACTTTTTTCGCTGTTATCGATAGATAATACCTAGATAGATAGATAGATAGAACGAACGAACGAACGAACAGACTTTATTTTCAAAGGGTAACAAATTGGGCACGCAGGCCCGTCTTACATTCGGCCCTTCCAATCACTCATCTTTCTTTCATCAACAGTGCATAGGAAAAAAACATTGTCACGTGAATTTTGTAAACATAAACAATGCATATTACTATGTTATGAGACACATCCACCACCCACCCACACACCCCCCATTCACTCCAACTCCCCCACCCAACCACACACACATACAATACACTCCCCCACCCATCCACCACATCCCTACACCTACACATCTCCCCGCCCACACACACCTCTCACCCACCACACATCCCATCCACCCACACCCCAAGCACACATACATTCAATAACCCACACATCCCCCACCTACACACATCTCCCCACCCACTCACATATCCTCTACCCGTCCCATTTCCCACCAACAATCACTCATCCAATATCCTCCTCCACCCACACACCTCCAACCACTCAACCAAACACATATACCTCAGCCACACACACACATCTCCCCGTCAACTCACATATTCCGCACCTACCCACACACAAATTCCGCACTCACCCACAAAATCTCCCATCTCCCCCAGCCCACTCACAGATCCCGATCCCACACCTGCAAACATCCCCCACCATCTCCTAACCTGCACACACTCACCCACCCACATATCCTCTACCCACCCATCCCCCAACCAACATCCCTTAACCACACACCCTTACTCATATACAATCACCCACCCACACATCCTCTACCCAACCACACATCATCCACCCAACCACACATCCTCCATCCACCCATTCCCCCAGCCACACATCCCTTAACCACACACCCCTACCCATATACACACACATCCACACCCACGCACAATCTCCCCACCCATACAAACATCCCTCACACACATCCCCACCCACCAACACAAATCCCATTCACAAACACACACCTCCCATCCACGCACACACAACCCATACATTCATCCCCTCAAACATCCCTAGACACACGTACTTATCCCTCAACCACTAACACCCACACATCCCTTTCCCACTCATCAACACATACATCTCCTATCTACCCACCCACACTCACACATCCTAACCACCCATCCCCCACCCTCACACACATCCTTCATCCACCCACAAACCCAACCACACCTGCACCCACCCACACAAACATCATTTATCCACACCCAGCTCCCCTCCCACACAATACCACACCCACACACATCCCAAAAACACATCGCACATAGATAGATAAATAGATAGATAGATAGATAGATAGATAGATAGATAGATAGATAGATAGATAGATAGATAGATAGATAGATAGATAGATAGATAGATAGATAGATAGATAGATAGAACGAACGAACAAACTTTATTTTCAAAGGGTTAAGAATTGGGCACGCAGGCCCGTCTAACATTCTGCCATTCTATCACTCTCTTTCATACATTATTTCATTCACACATCATTCAAGGCTAACAGAGAACAGCAACAATATAAAAGATATGCATTATAAAGGCATGGGCAAAATGCAAACATCAAAACTACACGACACAGTAATTGTATTAATGGTCTGACACTTGTTATTAGCCATGTGGAATATACTGGCCTACAAAAAGGTGATTGGCTGTTATATTAGGTTTTTTTTTATTATTATTATTATCTCAATTATTAAGGGGGAAGGTAATCCGTATTGAGATAGTGTTCGAATAATTTGCGATTATATGAATAGGGATTGGTGATGTCTTTGATTTCTTGTGGAAGATTGTGCCACAGCTGAGATGCAGAGTACGTTAAGCTTGTTTTGTATAAGTCAATCCTAGTGCCATGAGTCTGGTTAAGTCAAGTCTGGTTGAGTAAATTACTGTGAAACGATAGGATAAATTGTCATGGGCGATCAGAGGAAAAGAATACACCGGGGAGCGGGTATTCGTAAGGGCCAATAGAATTGCAAGGATTAGGCCACGTGATAAGAAGGGTCGAGAAGAGCCACGGACAAAGGGGGTCAGTCGGAGTTGGAAAGCCATCACAGACAGATCACGAAAGCAGAGAAGTGTGTCGGCTGAGAACTGAATATCCCCTGTGGCGATGAAACGCCGAGAATCGACGACGGCAAGTAACTGAGTGTACGCTAGATATTTCAAGCGTGTACCGATGGAGGAGAACCGCGCTACCGCGACCAGGCGGGTGGACACGTTACACCACGGAGTCGAGTGGTGTGCCGTGTGCAGAGGTTGCCGGCCTGTGAATGTAGGCGCCATGCGACCATGTGTAACAGGACTGTAAGTAGGGTAGAAGAGTGTATGTGTAGACCATTGTAGTTGATTAGATAGCCTGGATAGCAGAACGTACTACAATCAGTGTGTAAACAAATGTCGTGGGTGTACGTGTACCTTTGAATATCCCAGTGATTGTGTCGCATAGAAACAATACATGATGCCATTCTATCACTCGGTGGTGACGAGTTGTGTTCACGGTGTTTCAGTGTGTAATTCCTAAAGAGTGTCAACGTAGCCGCATCTCAATACCCCTAGTTACGTCAGAAAGGGCTCGTTGGCAACTTGGGGGCATTCGTCCTTCAAAAGAACTCGGCAAAATTGAGGCAATGGTTATCATGGTAGTGAACAAGTATGTATGTATTGTAAGCTACAGATCTTTCAATAAACCATAAACAGTTAAGGCTATGTACACCAACATGATAATAGTACAAGCGCATTAATTATAGATAACAGAAGACCATGGGCTGAAAGCTAAGCCCAGTAAGGTCGAGATAGGGTATTTGGAAGTGCAGTTCCTTGGACATAGAATCTCCAACGGGTTTCGGAAAACCGACCCGACTGTGGTTACAAAGATTTTGCAAATTAAAGCTCCCACCACCAAGAAAGAGGTTAGGAGCGTTTTAGGGCTTATTCATTATTATCAGAAGTTCATACCGAACTTCGCCGATATGACTGCAACTTTCTCCGAACTACTGAAGAAAGGTCAACCAACAAAGGCAAACTGGACAGACAAACACAGCAGACTATTGGAGGAAATTAAGACACTCTTCAGTAGACAACCTATCTTAAAACTGCCAGATATCTCAAAAGACTTCATTCTTCAAACTGATGCATGCTCCTACGCAATCTCTGCTATACTGCTACAGTACCATCATGGACGATTACACCCCATACTCTACTATAGGAGGAAACTTACAGACACCCAAAAGAACTATTCCATCACGGAACTGGAAGCCTTAGCGCTAGTTGAAAGTGTTAAGAAATTCTCCAAATATTTGTTGGAGAAAAAGTTCATGGTATGGTCTGACAATAAACCATTAAAGGTATTCAAAGAGGGCCATCCAAAAAACTCTCGGGTACACAGGTGGTCCTTACTTCTGCAGGACTATGACTTTGATATTTGCCACATACCAGGCAAAGATAACAACCTTGCAGATGTACTGAGTAGACTATAGAAAGACATTAGAAATACATGAACGAATTGACATGTAATTACTGTGATAGAATGTAAGTATAGATATGTATATTGTAGGTACTGTACAGATTGCATAAAGGTTAGATATATGATTGCAGTAATATAATATACAATTGCAAATGTGTAAATATGTAAATGTGCATATGGATGTATGGATATATACACCCAAGGCTGTTACTAATTTCAGATAGTTACGAGGTGTAAATGACTGAGCAGAAGAGATAGTGTCGAAGGTACCTCAAAGATGTTACCTCACTAGCTGACTGAAGAGGCTGAGACAGACAGACGCAAGTGAAGATTGAGAATCTGATTGGTAGAAGATACAGTCAGCGAAGACAGATACCAGCCAGAACCAACCAAGGGAGTAATAGTTAATAACATTCACTACCATGCAATAAACAAAACTCATAATACATATAGAGATAAATAATGTCATTTTAATGGCCTATAAGTACATACATAAACATCAATACATTCTTATGATCATAATCATCATGCCATGTATATTCATAAACAGTATGCATGTAATGGTAACAGTATTGAGTGTACTAGTACCTGATAGTAACACAGGACATGTAAGATGAGAGGTTGGTAGAAACGACATCTGCGAAAGCAGGAAGGTTGACAGTGGGGGATAAAACCACGATACATCACAGAGGACTCCCATAACATAAAAGAAAAAGAAGAAGAACTTAACTGAGACACTACTACTAGTAAAACATATTGATGGCACAAAGATGATAATGATGTGCGAGTGAAAGTTATAAGAGTGCTTGCAATATTACATGTGAGTTTAATTTTATGTACTATTCAGGTTTATGACAATATTGCATATTGGAGAGACAGACATGTACAATTGGTAGGAGAAACTTATGTGATTGTGGTAACGTGGACATAACATAAGAATAGGTTGAGTGACAGTGAAGTGAGAGAAAGGGGACGAGAAGACTGAGAGAAGGAACTTGTGCGAATGAGAATCAATTTGAACACAACCTGGATACGTGCACAACAGTATACAGGAAGCGTACAGGCATAGATGGAGCATTTGAAATTCTAGTATGCGGGTTGTGAGAGTACATAATAAAAAATTAAACACTATTGTAAAAAAAAAAAAAGAGTTGCCAACGAGCCCTTTCTGACGTAACTAGGGGTATTGCGGCTACGTTGACACTCTTTAGGAATTACACACTGATACACAGTGAACACAACTCGTCACCAACGAGTGATAGAATGGCATCATGTATTGTTTCTATGCGACACAATCACTGGGATATTCAAAGGTACATGTACACCCACGACATTTGTTTACACACTGATTGTAGTACGTTCTGCTATCCCGGCTATCTAATCAACTACAATGGTCTACACATACACTCTTCTACCCTACTTACAGTCCTGTTACAAATGTAGTCGCATGGCGCCTACATTCACAGGCCGGCAACCTCTGCACACGGCACACCACTCGACTCCGTGCTGCAACGTGTCCACCCGCCTGGTCGCGGCAACGCGGTTCTCCTCCATCGGTACACGCTTGAAATATCTAGCGTACACTCAGTTACTTGCCGTCGTCGATTCTCGGCGTTTCATCGCCACAGGGGATATTCAGTTCTCAGCCGACACACTTCTCTGCTTTCGTGATCTGTCTGTGATGGCTTTCCAACTCCGACTGACCCCCTTTGTCCGTGGCCCTTCTCGACCCTTCTTATCACGTGGCCTAATCCTTGCAATTCTATTGGCCCTTACGAATACCCGCTCCCCTGGTGTATTCTTTTCCTCTGATCGCCCATGACAATTTATCCTATCGTTTCACAGTAATTTACTCAACCAGACTTGACTTAACCAGACTCATGGCACCTAGGCTTCGGAATGTGTAGTATATTTAAACGTTTACTGTGTCTAGCATTATATTTAAACAAAGGCCAAAGGTAATTTGGGGCATTCCGATGCAGGATTTTGTGAATTAGTTTAGCTTTATTGAAAAGCAGGCGTTTAAGGAATGGTAGTAACGGAAGGCGTTTATACAGGCTAGGATTGTCAGATAAATGTTTGCTATAAATTAGACTCATGGCCCGTTTCTGGAGTGAGTAAAGTCGCTTGGTGTTTGAATTAGAACAACCATCCCAGATTGTAGAGCAGTAGTCAAAGTGTGTCTGTATATGAGAAGTATAGAATAGTTTCCTTGTGTCTTCATCAAGGAAGTTTTTAATCTTGGCGAGTTGATATACTTTTTTCGCTGTTATCGATAGATAATACCTAGATAGATAGATAGATAGATAGATAGATAGATAGATAGATAGATAGATAGATAGATAGATAAATAGATAGATATATAGATAGATAGATAGATAGATAGATAGATAGATAGATAGATAGATAGATAGATAGATAGATAGATAGATAGATAGATAGATAGATAGATAGATAGATAGATAGATAGATAGATAGATAGAACGAACGAACGAACAAACTTTATTTTCAAAGGGTTAAGAATTGGGCACGCAGGCCCGTCTAACATTCTGCCCTTCTATCACTCTCTTTCATACATTATTTCATTCACACATCATTCAAGGCTAACAGAGAACAGCAACAATATAAAAGATATGCATTATAAAGGCATGGGCAAAATGCGAACATCAAGACTACACGACACAGTAAAATTAGATAATGATCTGACACTTGTTATTAGCCATGTGGATTATACTGGCCTACCAAAAGGGGACTGGCTGTTATACTAGGGTTTTGTTATTATTATTATTATCTCTATTATTAAGGGGAAGATAATCCGTACTGAGATAGTGTTCGAGTAATTTGCGATTATATGAATAGGGATTGGTGATGTCTTTGATTTCTTGTGGAAGATTGTTCCACAGCTGAGCTGCAGAGTACGTTAAGCTTGTTTTGTATAAGTCAATCATAGGCTTCGGAATGTGTAATATATTTAAACGTTTACTGCGTCTAGCATTATATTTAAACAATGGCCAAAGGTAATTTGGGGCATTCCGATGCAGGATTTTGTGAATTAGTTTAGCTTTATTGAAAAGCAGGCGTTTGCGGAGTGGTAGTAACTGAAGGCGTTTATACAGGCTAGGATTGTCAGATAAATGTTTGTTATAAATTAGACTCATGGCCCGTTTCTGGAGTGAGTAAAGTCGCTTGGTGTTTGAATTAGAACAACCGTCCCAGATTGTAGAGCAGTAGTCAAAGTGTGTCTGTATATGAGAAGTAGAGAATAGTTTCCTTGTGTCCTCATCAAGGAAGTTTTTAATTTTGGTTAGTTGGTAGACCTTTTTCGCTGTTTGTTTAATAAGCGCTTGAACGTGGGAATTAAAGTTTAGGTTTCTATCTATGATTATGCCTAATGTTTTGTGCTCAATTACACTTTCTACTGGCATGTTATCGATGTGAAGTTGAAGTGATGTGTGTGAGATTAGAGTTTGAAGTCTTTGTCTGGTTGTTAGTAACATTGATTTTGTTTTAGTGATGCTAATTTGCATACGGTTTGAATAGCTCCACCTAACTACATTATTTAATTCTTGTTGTAAAGACGACCCCAATAAAATACAGTTTTCAGCATTTGTGTACACTGTACAGTCGTCTGCAAATAGATCGCAGGACGACGAAAGATGTAAAGGTAGATCGTTAATATATATGGCAAACAATAGAGGACCAAGAATAGAGCCTTGCGGTACTCCAATATTGAAGGTAGTGGTATGAGACAGACATTTATTATGTGATACTACTTGCTTTCTGTTTGATAGAAAAGATGATATTAGAGTGACTACATTAGGGCCAATTTTCATTGTCTCAAGTTTTTTAATTAAAATAACATGGTCTATCATATCAAATGCTTTCTTGAAATCAATAAACACAGTTCCACATAGACTGTTGTTGTTTATATTCTGGTGCCAATTTTCTATCATGTTTGTTAGGGCCGTATGGCAAGAATATTTTGGTCGAAATTCTGATTGGTTGTCAACAATAAGCTTGTTGCGAACTAAATACTGTAATGTTATTTTATGGATGTGTTTTTCTAGTGGCTTAGATAGTGATGATAGTAAGGAAATGGGTCTGTAATTGTTAGAGAGATCATTGTCCAATGAACCAGATTTAAGAAGAGGGTACACTTTAGCGATTTTGAGAGCTGATGGAAAGTGGCCTTTGGTGAGACACTGATTATATACATAGGTTAGTGATATACAGATCACTGGCGCAGCACAACGGAGAATCCGGTTGCTGATTCCATCTAACCCAGATGAGGTTGTGTTTTTTTTAGGTTACTGAGGTAAGTGAATACCTCAGTGATTGTCATTAGCGGTATGTCGGAAAGAATATCGCCAGAGCATCTATTCTCGCAAACGATGACAGTAAGGATAAGTTGCAAGGAGAATTAGGTATTGAAGCCTTCAACTGGTCTATGTCAGTTTGAAAAAAAATTACTGAATTGGTCGCATGTAATATGATTTGATGGTAAAGAATTTCGGAAGTTATACTTGTTTGTCAAGGTGTTAATTGCCTTCCATATATCCTTACTATTTGCTTTATCCATTACTAAGTTCTTAAAGTAATTTTTCTTTTTCCGTCGCATGGTATATTGAATTTTGTTTCTAAGAGTACGGTATGCGCTGAGATCCCGCTTTTTATGTGCTTTATCTCTGTCTCTCATAATTTCAAGTATTTCCTGGGTGATCCAAGGAGGCTTGACGTGGTGTTTTACTCGAACTTCCTTGATTGGCACATGTCTATCAAAAACGTCAATAAATGTTTTCATCCAGAATTCCAGAGCATCATCCGGGTCAGGAAGCTGACAAACATTGTCTAGAGGTGAACTGAGCAAGTCCTGTAAAAATGCGTTTTGGTTGAAATGTTTGTAACTTCTATATTTTACACTTATGTGTTTATGTTTAGGAGTTTTAATTCCTTGTTTAGACCACGTGCAGCATATTGGGTAGTGATCGCTCATTGCACAATTGGGTACAGCGCATTCTATGATGTTGTCTGAGCAAGTTACATAAATGTGATCTATGACTGTTGAAGATGACTTTGTTACTCTAGTAGCCTGTTGTACTATTTGTTGGAAATTGTATGATGCAATTATATTTCCCCATATTATGTTGGATTTGTTGGTGTCAATGTTAAAGTCTCCGAGTAGTATAATTTCCTTCCCGGAAGCGAAAACAACATCCATCATGGTAGTGAAGTAATCGTACCAGACGTGTCTAGCACTGGGATTTCGATAGAGGTAGCCAATTATCAGGGGTGTGCGGTTTTGAAGTTTTAGTTCTAACCAAATACATTCTATTTCGCAAGTTTCAAAGTCTAGCCTACGGTGAGCATTTAGTAAATTAGAAACATAGGTTACTATGCCTGTCTCTTGTTTCCTACAGGAATCCCTTCTAAAAACTTTGTACCCTTTAATAGATATGTCCTCATCTGAAATGTTATCATTAAGTCTACTTTCACTAAGGCCGAATAAATGAAAATTTTGATTAAGAATAGAAGATAACTCTGGTAGCTTGTTAAATAAGCTGCAAATGTTTTAGTGTCCAAGGCGTATTCCTGACTTATTGAGCCAGTATTGCCACTTCTCAGACATTTCATCCATGAAGAAAGTGTACAAGTCAAAGTTAAGCAAAAATACAAGATCATAAAAAAAAAAAATCCCAATTACATTAACTTACAAAATATCAGTAATACAAATAGATATGTAAATGACAATATTATAACGATATAACTAATTATACCAACGAATATAATGCAAACACGGAACAAAACGAATTAAAGAACATACAACAAATAATTAACCTGAAAAAAAAAGAAAAAAGAAAACTACTTCACAAGCTAAGTAACCAAATGCTATCCAAATGAATTAATAAATGACCATACAGGTCAATGTCTCTGTTTAAAGCGGAGTATCCCACACGGGAAATAAAACGTTAAACAGTAAGCAGAAGGAAGAACAGTGAAGACCCCCTCACTCACAGTAAAAACACAATGAAAAGTATTATAAAGCCATACAGCTAAGTACTATCAATTAATATAAAGTCAAGACAAGTCAATGTTTGTAGTTGCTTATAACCTAATACGTTACTAGATCAAGTAGTAACCAAATATGCAGATAAACGTTCAAGGAGAGGCTCTTTCTTGTACCGAGATCCGGTGTAGCTTTGTGCTAAGTTGCTAGTAAATACCAGGTTGTGTTGGTTGTTGTAGATAGATAGATAGATAGATAGATAGATAGATAGATAGATAGATAGATAGATAGATAGATAGATAGATAGATAGATAGATAGATAGATAGATAGATAGATAGATAGATAGATAGATAGATAGATAGATAGATAGATAGATAGATAGATAGATAGATAGATAGATAGATAGATAGATAGATAGATAGATAGATAGATAGATAGATAGATAGATAGATAGATAGATAGATAGATAGATAGATAGATAGATAGATAGATAGATAGATAGATAGATAGATAGATAGATAGATAGATAGATAGATAGATAGATAGATAGATGTGAAGAACTTTCTCTGCTCTGTATCCATTGCAGCCATAGTTTTTAGTGCTTTGAGTCCCTTCTGAGATCGTGCCACAACCGTCTCCACATTGTCCTTGAAGGACAGAATCCTGTCAAATGTGATTCCCACATACTTCAGTTTGTTCTCTCTGTTGACGCTTCTACCATCTATCGTGAGGCTTGGGACATCAGCTCTCACAATCCTGTTGTCCAGAGAGCACCACAAAACAGCCGCCTTTTCCGGGTGGATGACAGCACTCATTTCAGTGCACCAATCAATCACTTTGTCTACTGTTGCCTGTAGCTCCAGGGTTGTTTGCTCCCTATCTCTCTCCTGCCTATATGCAAGAATATCATCTGCAAATGTTAGTATCCTTCCAACCCCTGGTGCTTCTATGTTTGCAATCTTGCTCGTATACACGTTAAAGAGCACCGATGAGATTGCAGATCCCTGTTGAAGTACCAGGGTTAAAATATGTGGCTCTGAGGTCCATGCACCCAGACGGAGAGCAACCCGACGAAAATGCCGGACGGGTGCTATCCAGTTTACCAACCAAGGATTTACACCCTTCTCCATTAGTGCGGTGATCAAAATATCATAGCGAACTCTATTGGTCGCATCCTCAAGATCAAGCTCCGCCGCCATAGTTTCCTGTCTACTCTGGAACCCTTCATAATCTATCTGGTGTTTAATCCTGCTTTCTGGACTCCTCCATGTCCATAATCTTCTAGGATGCTGTTTAAACCAGGTGTTTCCTACAACCATTTCTTGTTCTTTTGTCCATTCTACAAGTCTATGTCCTCTTTCATTTCTCTCTCCCAAACTATGGTTGCCTACACTGCATCCATCGCTTTGCTTTCCTATTTTTGAGTTGAAATCGCTCATTTCATTATGATATTTATTTCTGATGTTTTACAGTTCTTCAAAGCAGACTCCATGTCATTATAAAATTCCTCTATACTTTCTTATATCGTATAATAGTTGTCCAATTACTTGTGCATGGTCACGTTCGCAGTCGGCTTCTAGGCTGTGGCCACGACAGCAAGGTGTTGACAAATCTATTGTTTATTATGGTTCTAGAACATGTAATTGCTTCCATGACGTTTCCGTGTATGTTGTTAACAGATGATCATCCCCACTTTCATATCATTTGCCTTTGACCATTCAACCAATTGTTCTCTTTTCTCATCTCTCTCTCTCTCTTTCTCTCTCTCTCTCTCTCTCTCTCTCTCTCTCTCTCTCTCTCTCTCTCTCTCTCTCTCTCTCTCTCTATCTCTCTATCTCTCTTTATTTGCTTCATAAGTGATGTTCCATGAAAGAATGCATGAGGGGAAATAGAGAAGAAGGCAGAATGTCATATATATATATATATATATATATATATATATATATATATATATATATATATATATATATATATATATATATATATATATATATATGATCGTCAGAAGTGTACCCCTCCCCAAGTATTTCGGTCCTTTAACCACTTGATACTCTCTGTAGGCGGTCATGTCCGGGTCATTACACCGGGTGTCTTACCCCTGCCGTCTTCTTCCTTTCCGTTTCACCCAGCTCTTGGTCCATACCGCTGAGTGAGTGTTACATACGGCCGATTTATTGCTTTGTCATGTAGGTTGGACTTCGGCCGACATTTACATAGTTTGACTGCACTCAGATGCACCACTCACACTAGGAGCAAAGGCTAACCATCTGACACGAGAAGTTGTAAGTTCATATTCTTGGTTGAGAGATTGTTGGTACTGCAGTTACCGCTTCTAACCATGCTAGTTTCGAAAATCATTATATATATATTCATCCATCATGTGCCATGCCGGTAAGCGTGGGCTGTCATGATTCGCCATTTCATTCGATCACCAGAGTCGTGGATCAGCTCAGTGTTCTTGTCTCGACCATTCTATTTGGCCAAGCCATCCACGTATTTACTTTACTGTCTTCGCCTAGTTCTCTTACCCCCGCTCTTGCCAGTTGTCACCAAGTTCTCTAATGAATTTCTTCTCATAATAAGCCCAAACATGTTTGACTGTCTACGTCTAATTCATCTAATCAGTTTACGAGTTTCAATTGTTTCTTGTAGACTTGGTCCTTGGTTTGTCTGTCAGCCCGTGGTATTCTTTGCATTCTCCTAGGGAAACACATTTCCACAGCATTCAGATGTTTATTTTCAGCTTGACTGCTCATTGTCCTCGCTTCACATCCATACACACGTCCAGGCTCTTTTTCTCGTAGCAATTGACATTTGTTTATTGATCAGTATGTTTTTCGTGTGTGTCTGTGTGTATGTGTATGTGTGTGTCTGTCTGTCTGTCTTTTGGTGGGTCGGTCGGTCGGTCGGTCGGTGTGTGTGCGTTCGTGCTTGCGTGTGTGCGTGTGTGTGTGTGTGCGTGTGTGTGTGTGTGTGTGTCCTGTCGTCTCCTCAAATGATTAGTTTCGTTAGCTCACTTTTGCGATAACTCAAACCTTTAAATGAAACCGAATTCGTTCAGTCCGTTGTGTAACTACAATAAACAAGCAATGTATTTACTCTTCCCACATCTGTAACCCGTAATCTATACAGTTGTCTGCCACATATGTACATAGACAGTTGTTGTTGTTTGTTCATGAGAAGGATAATGACCATTCAATTCATCCAGTGGGGTTGATAGTATGGAGCAGTGAGATCTAAGATGTCTGGTTAAGCCTATTTTGACTCGAACTGTTTTTTTACTATGTTGGCAAAGAATTCTTGACGTTCCAGGAGGATCTCCTGCAGATGTTTTTCTGTCCAGCCATTTTTTTCACAGCTCTTGCAGTCCTGTCTGCTTCAGAAGTGACTACAGCCTTGCTTAATGATGAATGCCCACGAATTTCGGTCTTTGGCAGCAGTCTCCCAAGTGGCATGATGAATTTCAAATTCTTTTAGTGAGATCTTCTGAGTGTCTTTAACTCGGAGCGTTTACGACAAATAAAAAAAAAATTAAGTTGCATGTCCTTCAAAGGACGTTGCAGTCAACCCCAGCATTTTCGCTGTTCGTGATTTCTGGGGAAATTGTACGTTCAGTTGTTTGCCATTGCTTTCTGAACGACCGGCTCGTATACATATTTTCGAAAAAACCAGCACGGCTGTGTTTCGAACCCGGGTATACGGGCTCACACAACGCGTTCGCAAGCCCTCAGCCACAGAGACCGGTTACGACAAATAACTTGCCGTAACAAAAATATTTTAGGGAGCCTATGATCTGGCATGCGAGTCTGTTGGCCAGCCCAGCGAATCTGATTCTTCATTAATAAAGTGTGGATTCTGGACATGGACGCTCTTTCTAGGATTTCAGTGTCTGGGATTTTGTCTTGCCATTTAATCTTCCATATCTTCCTATGGCAGACTATGTGGAAGTGGTTTAATTTCCTATCGTGTCTATGCAGCGACACAGACACTTATTTACGCACTCTCAGTAAAGTTATTGACACACTCTCAGTAAAGATATTGACGAACAATAAAGTGCCTCAGGTTGGGAAATGATCTCCCAACGCTGGGCAAAGGTAGCAGTGAGAAGAAAACAGTCTGACAGATGCCACACCATAATGCATTTCAGACTACAACTAAACCCACTAAAGATTAACAAGTGTCCCTTATATTTGAAAATCCAGAGTCTTTACTACTCTGAGGATATTAACACACGGCAAACACTTAGTTGAATGATCAGCTAAACAGCAATTATTCCATCAATAAATCAAAAAAAAAAAAAAAAAAAAGCAATTAACATTATTAATGTTAAGAAATACAAAAAAAAGTAGAATAATAATTGGATCATTAAAGGATCATTCGAAATCAATCTAACAAACTCTTAGGCAAAGTAGACTAGAAAAAAAGAATATAATAAATAAACCAAAGGAAATTGACAACTATGGTTTAAAAGTACATATAGACATTTGCGAATAAACAAATAAACCAAAAACAAACTATATTTTTCTTTTAAGTTGCCTATCCTTTACAGGACGTCGCAGTTAACACCAGCATTCTGTTTCTGTTTTTATCTTTTGGCAAGTTTACGTTCAGTATTTTGCCATTGATTTATAAAATAAACGATATACCGATAATAAAAATAAATAATATAATACAAGCATTGAGTTGAGTTGAACGAAGTGCCGACGTCACACAACTCGTGACACCACCGTGAAGACACTCTAGTACAGTGGTTCTCAACCTTTATTGGCAGAATAGAAGGGCAGAATGTCTGACGGGCCTGCGTGCCCAATTCTTACCCCTTGAAAATAAAGATTTTCGTTCGTTCGTTCGTGCCCCCCTACACCATATTTTCACAACGTCATTCCCCCCCCCCCCTTTCGTATTTCCTATCTAAAATCCCCCTCCCACTCCTACGTAATAATGGAAGCACTAAAACAAGTCTAGACGTCCACATAAAACTTGATTTGTGGGTCTACTTACTTTATAAAATGAATTTTAAAAGGGATGAGACGTACAGAACAGTAAATTATGAAGGGAAAAACAATATCAAGTAATCGGTTCTTGTATTAACGCGATCTTGAAATAATCTTCACCCCCCCCCCCCGCCCCCCTGGAAACCCTAAAATTCCTCCTAGGGAGGGGGGGGGAGGAATTCCCCACTGGTTGAGAACCACTGCTCTAGTATTTCGTCGGTAAAGTGAGTGTCTGCCAGATTCCCTGGTCACTCTCCGCAGCACCATTCTCTCCAGGCAGTGACGGTGTGTCTCTTCTTACACCTATACATATGATATAAACGGACCTACATTATAGTTCGCAAATACACCACCCAGCTGTGCCAATCCAGCCAATTTGTCCGCCTTTCCTTGAAACGTGCCTCTATGCAAGATGATATCTGTGGTCAGACAGATTAGCATGCTCTGTGGGTCAGTGGCAGTCCTGACATAAGTTTGCTAGTTGGTTTGACACGATTTACCGATGTGGAGCTGATGGAGATGGCAAATGCCACTGCATCAAGAGGTGAAACAGACCTGCCGCTGGTAAGGACATTCACTGAGACCTTAGAACTATGGAAGCCTTTGTCTGGATTTCACAAAGCTAAATAAACAGAGAGAAAGGCAATAACGCATGGGTGAGAGACGTGAGACATATATAAATGCTGTAGTGCAGCTTTACATAACAGAGTTACGACACATACAGAACGTTGCGGCGGTTAGCCTTCATCAGCAAACAAACACATTCACAAACACAACATACAGTCAAGGAGAATTCCTGTGACTACATTAGAAGGTGATGACAGGGCGAGAGGAACAAATGCATGGAAAAATGGAAGCAATGAAGAGAAAATGAGAATTGACAAAATGTTAATTGAAAAAAATGTTAGTCGAAGAAAATGTTTAATAGAAAAACTGTTTCTAGAGAAGAAAAAAAACTGTATACTCACCTCACGTACGGACCTGTGAATGTCTACGGAAAACTCGGGTGTATTAGTATAACGGTGCTGGATGTTACGATACAGTGAGCACATAGAAAGAAGGGGGCGGGGTAGGAGGCGTGTAAAATTGACCACGACCCCATTGTGTTGTTGGTCTGGGTGGACTGGTGTGCAGGAACACGTGTACTTACATAGACACACTTCAACAGACAAAATGCTAGTGTATGTGGACATGCAAGAAGAGAGAGAGAGGGAGAGAGAGAGAGAGAGAGAGAGAGAGGAGAGCGAGAGAGAGACAGACAGAGAGAGACAGAGAGAAACAAAGAGAGGAAAAGTGCCTGCGACCTACCACATGGGGTATATTGTAACCTACGAAATAGTCAGTATGGTTGCTAGTCATACAACGCGCTTCAGGAGCCCCTCGCCCAGTCCTAGAGTTGTTGGGGTTGTGTAAGATCCAACCACTGGCAATGCACGTGAAGAAGGTATGCACAGAGAAGCCAGATGTAGGAGGAGAGAGAGAGGGAGAGAGAGAGTGAGAGAGAGAGCGCGAAAGGGGGGAGAGAGGGGGAGAGAGAGGGAGAGAGAGGGAGAAGAGAGAGGGGGGGGAGGGAGGGAGAGAGAGAGGGAGAGAGAGGGCGTGTCGTAGACACTTTTCAAATTTCTCTCTCTCTCTCTCTCTCTCTCTCTCTCTCTCTCTCTCTCTTCCATCTTGCTTCTCTGTGCCTACATGTCCCAACTATATTGCCGGTGGTCTGATTTTAACACAACCACTGAGTGATTTGACCCTCAAATACGTTGTATAACAATCAACCTTACTGCCCCGAATTCATAGGGAACAGTATGAGTGAAGCCTCGTATTTGTAGACAGACCGACCCCGCATACATCAGGGGCGTGTCGTAGGGACCTTTCCTTCTCTCTCTCTCTCTCTCTCTCTCTCTCTCTCTCTCTCTCTCTCTCTCTCTCTCTTCCATCTTTCTTCTCTGTGCCTACATATTCCAACTATATTGCCAGGCATCTGATTTTAAAACTACCACTGGATGATTTGATCCTCAAATACGTTGTTTAACAATCAACCTTACTGCCCCGAATTCATAGGGAACAGTATGAGTGAAGCCTCGTATTTGTAGACCGACCGACCCCGCATACATCAGGGGCGTGTCGTAGGCACTTTTCCTCTCTCTCTCTCTCTCTCTCTCTCTCTCTCTCTCTCCATCAGGCTTCTCTGTACCCACATATTCCAACTATACTGCCGGTGGTCTGATTTTAACACAACCACTGTAAGATTTGATCCTCAAATTCGTGGTATAGCAATTAACCTTACTGCCTCTATTCCATAGAGTACAGTAGGAGTGAAGCCTCGCATTTGTAGACCTACCCACTCCGCATTCCTGATTGCGGTATATCGCATGCAGTTTTCCTCTCTCTCTCTCTCTCTCTCTCTCTCTCTCTCTCTCTCTCTTTACATCTTGCTTCTCTGTGCCTACCTACTTCACCTGTATTACCAGTGGTTGGATCTCACACAGCCCCATCAACTCGTACACTGGACGAGCGGCTCCTGAAGTGTGCTTTGTAACAATCAACCATACTGACTATTTCATAGGGGACAGTACGAGGGAAACGTCGTACGTGTAGACTGACACGCCCCACATGCCTCATGTGGTATATCACAGGCACTTCTTCTCTCTCTCTCTCTCTCTCTCTCTCTCTCTCTCTCTCTCTTTCTCTCTCTCTCTCTTTCTCTCTCTCTCTCCTTACATCTTGCTTCTCTGTGCCCACCCACTTCACTTGTATTACCAATGGTTATATCTCACACAGCCCTAACAACTCAAACACTGGGCGAGAGGCTCCTGAAGTGTACTGTGCAATAATCAACCATACTGACTATTTCATAGGGTACAGTACGAGGGAAACGTCGTACACGTAGACCGACGCACCCCACACGCCTCATGTAGTATATCACAGGCACTTTTCCTCTCTCTCTCTCTCCCTTTCTCTCTCTCTCTCTCTTTCTCTCTCTCCCTCTCTCTCTTTCACCCTCTCGCTCTCTCCCTCTCTCTCTCTCGCTCTCCCCTCTCTCGCTCTCTCTCCTCCTCTCACACTCCCTCTCTCTCGCTCTCTCTCTCCCTCTCTCACTCCCTCTCGCGCTCCCTCTCCCTCCCTTGATCTCTCTCTTGCCCTCCCCATCTCTCGCTCTCACCCTCCCTCCCTCTCTCCCTCCCTCTCTCTCTCCCTCTCTCTCTCCCCTCTCTCCCTCCCTCTCTCCCTCCCTCTCTCTCCCTCTCTCTCTTCCTCTCCCCCTCTCTCTCTCCCTTTCTCTCTCTCTCCCTCTCTCTCTCCCTCTCTCTCTCTCCCTCTCTCTCTCCCTCCCTCCCCCCTCTCTCTTCTCCCTCTCTCTCCCTCTCTCTCCCCCTCTCTCCCCCCTTTCGCGCTCTCTCTCTCACTCTCTCTCTCCCTCTCTCTCTCCTCCTACATCTGGCTTCTCTGTGCATACCTTCTTCACGTGCATTGCCAGTGGTTGGATCTTACACAACCCCAACAACTCTAGGACTGGGCGAGGGGCTCCTGAAGCGCGTTGTATGACTAGCAACCATACTGACTATTTCGTAGGTTACAATATACCCCATGTGGTAGGTCGCAGGCACTTTTCCTCTCTTTGTTTCTCTCTGTCTCTCTCTGTCTGTCTCTCACTCGCTCTCCTCTCTCTCTCTCTCTCTCTCTCTCTCTCTCTCTCCCTCTCTCTCTCTTCTTGCATGTCCACATACACTAGCATTTTGTCTGTTGAAGTGTGTCTATGTAAGTACACGTGTTCCTGCACACCAGTCCACCCAGACCAACAACACAATGGGGTCGTGGTCAATTTTACACGCCTCCTACCCCGCCCCCTTCTTTCTATGTGCTCACTGTACCGTAACATCCAGCACCGTTATACTAATACACCCGAGTTTTCCGTAGACATTCACAGGTCCGTACGTGAGGTGAGTATACAGTTTTTTTTCTTCTCTAGTTAAAAAACAGTTTTTCTATTAAACATTTTCTTCGACTAACATTCTTTTCAATTAACATTTTGTCAATTCTCATTTTCTCTTCATTGCTTCCATTTTCCCATGCATTTGTTCCTCTCGCCCTGTCATCACCTTCTAATGTAGTCACAGGAATTCTCCTTGACTGTATGTTGTGTTTGTGAATGTGTTTGTTTGCTGATGAAGGCTAACCGCCGCAACGTTCTGTATGTGTCGTAACTCTGTTATGTAAAGCTGCACTACTTTGTGTCATTATATATTGTTTAAACGTTCACAGCTTTACCGCAGTTCCACCAAATAAATGCTGTAGGCAGGGCCTGGACAGAGCTGCGCGGGATAGCTAAGGGTAGGGGGAAAATAGAGGGAGTTGGTACTGGGCTAATGTCCCAAAGGGGCATACAAGGCGAAAAGAAAAAGAAGAAAGAAAAGAAGAAAGTTTAGAAGACTGACTTAATTGACGTAGGTTCATCCATATAACTCGTTACCTTCAACAATGAGGCACCGAAAGTTTCGGGGAGAGGGCATAGTCCATAACTCCAGAGATGTCCAAAGGTGTTATTTGTGTAGGTTCTACACACATAACTTGTTCTTCAGGAGGTATAACAAATGTGATTGGCGATGTCTTTAGTTATGACAAAGCCTCTCCTCGAGAGTACTCTCAATAACACAGTCAGCGAAACGCAGTGGCAGCACACAGACTAATCAGGCCACTGCGCATACATCACATATCTGGTCGCAGAAATTATGATGGGCTTGATAAGTGGATTTAACACCTGTGGAAGAGAACATAACAAACAGTTGGATAAAGAAACACACATAATTTTTTTTTGTTTTTTTTAAAAACAGGACATCGCTTTCAACATCAGCATCTTTCATCTGATTGATGATTTCTTGGCAAGACTACGCTCAGTAATTTGCCATTGCTTTCTGAAAGACCGGCTCACATACCGCGTAAATTACCGACGCGGTGAGAACCGCTACCGATTCTCGCGCAAGTCACGTTACTCACGAGAGTGTACGGGATTACCGAGAAAGACGTTAAACCCTTAGGCCGGGGAGACGGCACACACATCATAGCGAAATTAAATAAAAATAAACAATACAACTGTATACACATGCCATTTCGAATTCTCCGTAACCTGGATTTTAAACACTGAACTGGGCCACCCGTTTGATGCAAGAAGTAAATGTTCTGGCGTGTGTACAAGTATGAGGCTAGCGTTAAATTACTGCTGCTACATACGGCGTGTACACAGGTCACTTAGTGTGTACTTATATGCAGTTGTCATATGTACACATGACACAAACACTACACACTAATTTCATGGCAGAAATACAGTCTATTATCATAGAGCATGTAAGAAACACAGACACGTGTAACAACTAGTGTTACACAGCGTGTAAGAAATACAGACACATGTAATAAATACTGTCATACAGTATGTACCAAATGCATACACATGTAACAACTAGAGTCATACAGCGTGAAAGACATAAAGACACATGCAACACCAAGAGTCATAGAGCATGTAAGAAATACAGACACCTGTAATAAATACTGTCATACATTACATACATTGGCACCTTTCCGCCTTGACAGACGATAGTTTGGTACATTGTGCTTCAAAAAGGCTTAATAACTACGACCCATGGCTGTGGCGAGTGTGGCTGGTAAGGCCAATTCTTGCTGCAAATGTTTGCCCACAGTAGATGCATGTAAAAACATGGTCATTTCCATCATTTTGCACCATCTTACGTCTCTCACGCACTGTGTGTGCTTTATCTGCAATCATTTTCTCCTTTGTCTTTATTGCTTATTTCTGATAGTTGCCCTCCATGCAACACGTTCAGCGGCGTCTTGCTCCCAATGTGCATTATCAATGCCTGTATCAATCATGTCCCGCTTAAACACATCTTTGTATCGTAGTAGAGGCCGACCCTGAGATCTCCTACCCGTCTGTAATTCACCAAAAAAGATGTCCTTTGGTATTCTACCATCATCCATCCTCCTAAGATGTCCTATCCATCTAAGTCTACGAAGACTGAGCATGGAATACACCGTCACACAACCTGATCTTTCCAATACTTCAGTATTTGTGATTTTGTCTTGCCACTTAATACCAAGTATTCTTCGCAGACACCGCATATGAAAGCTGTTTAAACGTTTCTCTTGGCGTGAGTAAGTTGTCCAGGTTTCACTGCCATAAAGATGTATATATATCTTATGGGTCAACATAATTGCTTATATCCATGATATTTATGTTCTCAGTATGAAATGATTTATTAGCTTGTCAATATTGTTGTATAATTTTGTGCATGCTGGTTATTCAATATATGTATTTAAAAATTAAGGTACCTGAAACACCAGAGAACACAAATTATTTAATATAACTGAGACAGCTATTCAATCAATCATGTACCATGCAAAATTCATAGTGCACCCATAAAGACACCACGCCAACACACTCTCGGCTAAAGTCCAGTGTCGATTTGACATCTGGGTTTATTTTTCAGTTGTGTAATCTTGTCAGTAGCCCTGATCAAGCTGCTGAGAAAGTGGGCACGATTGAAATCTCCAGGAGAAACATCCTTATCAACTCAGTCACTCGCCATTCTTGAAGTAGTGGTATTATTAAGCGTACTTGATACGTGATGGACGAGATAAAAGGAAGATTCTACCTGATGTCATGGTCAGTCACTCATGACCCGACCACAGTCTGGTGTCTATAAGACATTAGACTATTGTTCGATGGTGTAATATCTCTGGTGTACTAGGAACCACGTCACCAGGAGTTAACTCATTGAATTTCCAGGAAGGCCATCAAATTAACTGGACCCCTGGCCATTCATATGGCAGTGGAGAGCGTACAATAAGTACGTGTCTGGGAAACGATGATAACCAACCTGATGTCATTGGCGTATCATACGACTAGGAGCACATCATGGACAACCTGAAAAATGTCATGAAGAGATAAAACAAGATCGTCTCCGACGTCGGACGTCAATTCATCCTCAGTTGAGAAAGCATTTCTGCCTCAAAACTGGTGGAGATTAAAGGGCGGACAAAGTGAGTAACTGATGTCTTTCTCCTTTTTCATCCTCAATTGAGAAGACTTTTCTGCCTGGAAAAATGGTGGAAATGTAGCTCAGTTCTAGACGAGAGCAACGTCTGCGACGGAGTGGACTAATAAGGATTACTGTTCTTAAACAGTTAACTCTTATATGATAGAGATCACTGCAACTCCAGCAGTTGACACTCTATACACAACGTCTGCGAATGAGTGGACTAACGAAAGATCTCTGTTCTCAAACAGTTGACTACTTTCAAGGTAAAGATCCCTGCAACTTCAGCAGACTTTTTACACAATAAGAATAATGCATTGCGCAGTGGAATCTTATATTATTACTGCGGTGCGAGGTATATTCACAGAACCTGGCCAGTCCTATCCTCAAATTCAGTAAATTGCTTCCGAAATTCCAGTCAATATTGGGATATAGGAAGATACACCCACATAATCACACCCCTTCAAAGGTGGGTGATAATGACGAACTATTCGGCTGAGAGGGAACGCCTCAATCGCCAATAGTAAACGTTTTGCTCAGGTGGGAGAGAAAGAACGGATACTCCAGCCACTCAAAAGCACTTAGCTAAAGCATGTCTGAAGGACAACTAGTTGGAAATTCGACCTGGAATTCTATCTTAGTAGTAGTAGATGTCACAGTCTGGCTGCATCTACAAACTCAGTTGCTACGTTGGAAACAGCTTACACATAGATGGACGCTGAGTGTCAATTCTCAGACAAGTCTGGAGTGGGATTGTTCACTATTTTCAACTTATATAGCAACTAAGGAGAGAAAATGCTGTCACTTCTCACAACAAATCAGAATAGAGGCCTAACGGAATGAGAAAATCTCAACCAAGAAGTGCACCTGTGAATCTATGGTAATGACTACAGAAACAAGTCAAGGAAATATAATGGGAAATTGCTACCATCTGCGAACCCAAGAGGCTTTTGGGGAGATAGACTTTGTCCTATAGCAAACCCAAGATCTGCAAATAATAGATTCTAGTCTTAACAAGTTCTGCAGTGGCTGCTCGCACAGCTCAACCGGAAGCGATTGTCTTTGCTCCGGTGCTGGTCAAAAATTTTAACCCAGTACCAAATGCCAAGATTACTGTTGGAGAAAGTTGTTCAGTTAAATATACTCTCACAGGATTATCATTCTCCTATGGCGAAGGGAAGGATGAAGTTCTGATAAGGTGAAATGTTGAGAGATACATGGAATGCAACCATTCTCTCTAAACGTCATCTAGAAGTTGGCTTAATTGCAAAGCCATAACTTCACATAATGAATCTCTATGGACCATTCATACATTGTGAAATGGTGGGACTCAGAGAGATCATTTATCACAAACAGGAAATATAGCAAGGATGTCGGTGATGGAACACTGTCAGAGATAAATAGAAGGGCAGTTCACAGATGTGTCAAAGACTGAAACATATAGGAAAGAGGTCTACCGCAAGATAGAAGACCACCGGGAAGAGTGGTCAACCTCAAGTAGATTAGAGGTAACATAGTGCCCCGATATAAGGGCAGGGTAGGTGATAGAAAGGGGGACTATTAACTAATTCTCTCATGAGACACGGAGGCATCGACCAGATAGTTAGTACTCTGGTCACGACAGAATCACGCCTACGTGATAGCCACGGAGAAGAGTGCCACTCAATAGGAGGACGGCTGCTACAAGCGTGCTGAGTGTAACAGCACGCAAAAAGCCGAAGGACGCAACAAGGTCCTTCCGCGTGCTGTGTAGCCACGCGTGTAGGAAAAGTCAGACTGGGGACTGACTTCGTAGAGAGCAGATCGTTTAGTGTTGATAGGAGTTTTTTGGAGCCAATTAGATAGAGATTAGTAATAGGGTTAGGAAAACTAGAGATAGGCAATTCTGTGGCTTTGTGTGTGATTTGATAGCGACTGTTTTTTGTAAATGTAAAGAGCCAACGGCAATAAAATGTACCATTCATTTCCTCTCACACGACTTGCAAGTTTCGTGTGTGGTGTGGGAGAAGTAATCCTATGATGCCTGACACATTGGTTGTTGGCAGGCTAGGATATAATGTGGTGTCAGAAGTGTGGCTTGGACAAATGTTCAAGCTATTACACTTACCCACGGCTCTAGACTAAGGTTGCTAGTAGTGAATTACAAGGTTTAATTTGTGTCAGTGACTGATGACGTGTGCAGACTAGAACGAGTTGCGAGCTAAACTGTGCCTATCGTGACAAAATAAGGCTTATTTGTGCTTATTAAAATATTATTTAGTTAAATCATGTGTTCTTCGAAGTTGTAAGTATTGATATTATTAATTTCTTTCATTGATTTATGTAATTATTTATTTGTTTATGAATAATTATCAAATATGATTCATGGCGGAGCGATACACAGCCAGCAACATTATCGATTTTTTCAAGCTAAAAATAGCGCTGCGCCTCTGACGTATTACGATTGACAAGCAGTTGTTCTACGCCATTCGCATTCAGCATCTGATTGTTTACAAATCGTCAAGCTGCTGCCCGCCTGAATCTGTGCTTTATATTAATTATTATTTGTTTATTTCAGTTAGTGAATGAATATATTTATTTATTTAAACAATATTATTATATTTTTATTTATATAAAAGCATTTATTGAATGTTTTTCGTACTTTTTCTATTTGTTTACTGTCGCGATGGCACTACTTTTGGCTATGCAAATTAGACTTGGTCTGCACAAAACTTCCATAGATTAAACTAGGTTAGGGACGAAAGGCATAAAACGTTAGAACGAAGACAGGACATTGACATTTAACATTAATTAAACTATATTCTGTTTGCCCGTGGGCATGTCATTGTGATTGTACCAAATTGTCAGAAATAACGTGTCGTTTACAATTTGTTAATTGTTGCTGCTCTGTGAACCAGGGTGAACAACAGCTGGTTAGAAAACTCTTGTGTATGCCGAAGTGCCAAACGAGGGGACCTGTGTTGACAAACGATTGTGCCTTATTTTCTACAACATTAGGATGAGTATAACCTACGTATTTGGCATGCAATGTGATTAATGATGCATCTCTTTTTCAGCGTGTGATGCATTAGCATATTTTTGTGCTTTGTTTTTCAGGGAAAAATTTATTTTTTCCAGGTTATAAACTAAGAGTCCAATTTGCAGTGCTCAGAGATTAAAAAACATAACATATCTAAGATAAATAAGTGCTTAAAGAGGTCAGTGCCTGTGAACGCTAGCTAACTACCCAACACCATGGCTACTTTAGCTGATTTAATAAAAGCAGGTAAAGAGTTACAATACACAGGAAAGGAGCTAGAACAATATGCGGATCAAAAATTTAAAGAAGTAAAGGATGCTGAGAGAGATGAACGCGCACGAGAAAGACAACACCAAAAGCAGATTGCAGAACTAGCTGAGATAACAAAACAGAAACAGTTAGAACAAGATAAGGAGATTAAGCTAAAGCAGTTAGATCAGGAGAAAGAACTAAAGCAAAAAGAGATACATGAAATGGCAAGAGTTAAGGAAAAACAAATACAAGTAGAATCAGAAACACAGTTAAAGATGAAAGGTATGGATGTAAACTCACACTTAGAGATCTCTGCTGCTAAACTAAAAAGTCAACAAGAAGAAAATAAGTTCAATAAATACAAAAATATTATCAAACCATATTGTAAAGAAGACTCTATATCAGCCTGGACAGAAAATGTCGAATATCAGTTTAAATACCACCAAGTTCCAATAGACATGTGGGCTATGATTTATATGAAGAATCTGAGTGGTGAGCCCCTTAAAGTGATAGAATCAATACCAACGGATCTTAGATCTAACTATCAGTACATCCATGATAGGATAATGCAACATTTTTTACTTGATGCCCCTGGGTATCAGGTTCAGTTCTCAAATTTAAAACCAAAACCTTGTGAGACTTTCATTGATTATGTCTCAAATGTTCAAAGTGTACTAAATAGGTGGCTTAAAGCAGCTAACATAGGTAAAGTTTTTGACAGACTTAAAAATCTAATAGCCATGGATAAAGTCATATCCACTATACCATCTCCTTTTGCTAAATTCCTGCAGCAGTCGGACATTGAGACCATAGAACAATTTGAAAAGAAAGGCTCTGCATTTTTTTCCTCAAATAGAGATATTTTTAAGACTTCAAATGACTCTGAAATAGTTTCCTTTGTAAAGGACCAACCTAAAAACTATCAAAGTAATAGAAAACCATTTCATAAAGTTGATAAGAAAGATAGGAAAGTGTCAAAATGTATCTACTGTCAACTTTTGCGTGACACTTATTCTATGTGTGATAAGTCGCCAAACTATCCGGCGCATCTTGAAAATATTATTAAGAAGCAACAAAACAAGCGATCTGCATACAGGCGTGCAATCAAATGCTTCTTTTGTTCCAGCTACGGCCATTATTCAAATAAGTGCCTGGGCCGCCAACGTATGAAAGCCAACAATGCTATTTTGATTGATACATCTTCTGATAGTGGTAGTGAGACTGAGTGTGAAGTTGAATTTTGAAGTTGGATTGTGAAGTTGAATGGAGTTGAAAAATGAATTACCTATTAACCAAGCTGAAGATGTGTGTTGTGTAAACGATATGTTAAGCTTTGACAGTTGTGAACGATGTCACCAATTTCATCCAGACGGAAAATTAGAATGTGGACATACAGTTCCATTCTCATCTGAGAGTGTAAATGCAGCATTAGCCTCCAGAGGCAATTTAGTGTTCCACAATGCAATGGTCAACGACAGACCATGCCAATGTTTGCTGGACAGCGGCAGCACCCTTATTGGTCTTAGGAAGGAACTGGTGAGTCCAGATGATTATACAGGTGACTCTGTCAAATGCCGAACCTTTTCGGGTAACATTGAAATTTACCCTTTGGCCAAAGCCCGTATTAACACTCCTTTCCTTTCTGGTACCTTTACTTGTGCAATACTTGACAACCCTTGTACTGACTTAATTTTGGGTTGCTTACCCCAATTAAAACAATGTACTAGAGATGAAATAGCTGCATGGGAAACATTAAATGCAGCTAATGCAACAACTAGAGCAGACTCTATAAAACATCAAGACACACTACAAGATGAGAGACTACTGTTGCTATCACCAACTAGCACGGATGATACCACCAGACAAAAATTTATAGAACAGCAGAAAGCTGATCCTAGTGTGTCTCCATATTTAAAATTATTGACAGAAAGAGCCAAAGTGACCAAAAACGCATCATGGTTCTTTAGACTTAATAATGGCATTCTTACTAGGTATTATACAACTGGTAACCATGAGATTCAGCAAACGGTGTTACCTGTACAACACCGCCTAACTGTGCTAAAGATTGCACATGAGTCACCGTTTGCTGGTCACCTTGCATACGACAAAACTAGGGCCAGAATTCAGGCTCATTTTTATTGGCCAGGTTTTTGCAATGATATAAAATTATTTTGTCGTTACTGTAATGTCTGTCAACAATTAGTACGCAAGGGTAAACATCCTACAGCTGAAGTGCAACCTTCTACACTGGCTTCTAGGCCATTTGAGAGTGTGGCGGTAGATATTGTTGGACCCCTGAATCAGGTGTCCAGCAAAGGAAATCGCTTCATATTAACGATGGTCGACCTATGTTCAAGGTGGGTTGAGGCAGTAGCTTTGAAATACATCACCTCCAAAGATGTTGCCAATGTATTTCTACACCTGTTCTCACGATTCGGATTTCCACGTACCATCTTATCCGATCGTGGAACTCAATTCATATCGGCTGCAACGCAAGCCCTTACAAAAATGTTAGGGATTAAACAGAATTTTACAACAGCGTACCATCCAGCCAGCAATGGTATAGTAGAAAAAATTAACGGAGATCTTAAGCATATGCTGGCTAAGGTAACAGCAGAAAACCCAGCTGATTGGGATATACTGTTACCAACATTCTGTTCGCCTATCGGGAGATTCCCCATTCAAGCACGGGTTTCTCACCGTTTGAATTAGTATACGGGGCTAACCCACGTGGACCCCTAACCATCTACCATCAGGTAATAACTAATTCCATTGAAATTCCCACCCCAAAAACACCTTATGAAATGGTGACAGAAACACGAGATAAAATCATGAAATCGTGTATCATAGCTAAGGCAGCTTTGGAGAGGAAGGGTCAAATCTACCGCCAATACGCAAACAAAGGTGCGAGAACAATTGATCTTGAACCAGATCAAGACATACTTCTGTTACTTCCAGACAAACGAAATTTATTATTGACCTCATGGCAAGGGCCATTCAAGGTGGTACGTAAAATTTCAGATGTTGACTATGAAATATCGATAAAAGGACACTTAAAGATATTCCATGTCAACATGTTGAAACCTTACTTTTCACGACAAGAGACAGAAGTAGAGACAGACGAACTTAGTGCACCCACACCTAGTGATCAGACGACAGACGTACACAACGCAACTACACTAGTTAGCGAGACTGGCAAATCCGACGATATCCATACATCTAGTGAGAATACAGAATACGCACTTAGCACCACCACCGTACTGAATCAGGTAGACGACGACGAAATGGAACTACCTGTTCCTATTGTAGACACGACTGCGACATTGGATAGCATACGGATAGAACAGGAACTAACAGACGGTCAACGACGACAATTAATAGAATTAGTGACAGAGTATAAAGACATATTTTCTGACATTCCAGGTAGGACGGACAGAATCGAACACTCCATTCTTCTTTCGGACTCTAAACCTATTAAATGCAGGCCGTACTCAATCCCACTTAGCTATAAGGAAAAGCTAAATAAGGAAATACTTAATTTAGAAGCTAGTGGGATCATTCAGAAGTCTACATCTGAGTACTCCTTTCCAATCGTCCTAGTTAAGAAAAAAGACTCCACAATTCGTCTGTGTGTGGACTATCGAAAACTTAACAACGTCACCAAGATCGACGCAGAGCCAATTCCTTCCTGCGAAGATCTTATTCTTGACATGTCCACCTCCAAAATCTTTTCTTAATTAGATCTTATTAAGGGATATTGGCAGGTCCCTATGCAGAATCAATCCATTCATCTTACTGCTTTTTCAACACCTTTAGGACTTTACGAGTGGCGTTTTCTTCCTTTCGGACTCCGAAACGCTCCTGCCACTTTCGTACGCTTAACTAGAGATCTACTGCATGGAGTGACGAATACAGTGACGTATATAGATGATATATGTGTCCATACTGATGACTGGACAACACACCTACTGAAACTAAGACATGTCTTTGATAGGTTGCGACTCTTCGGTCTCACTGTCAAACCGAGCAAAGTCGAATTGGGCCTAAAAGAAATTGATTTTTTGGGTCATGTCATTTCACAAGGTCAACTAAAGACTGACAATAGAATCATTACCAAAATTATGAACCTGACCATGCCTACCACAAAGAAGCAGGTCAGTGTAGTAGTGTCAAATGAAGTAACAAGACTTGATCTGTACTAAAACTTTATACTTTATTCTCAAGATGACAAGCCGTGTCTTCTCAGCTGGACTATCGGATGTTGACTCCCCTTCACAACAACAATACGTCACGATTGAGCATCTCTCTCCGCTTTCACTCATAATGCTCAATCGTGCTGTATCTCTAATTCTCCACTAGATCCTAATTATAACCCAAACTACACATACTGTTACACCTCCCCATGTTTATTAAAGAATTTTCCTTATAAAGGAAAAATCTTTACTCCTAATCCCCTTACTCTATTCCCTCTTTTTCCTCTAATCTTCCATAGTTCTTCTAATCCTCCCCAAACCAACTCCAATTTAATTAAACATTCTATTTCTTTAACTCTTTCCCCAGCTATATAATCAACCCACTTCTTCTTCCATTTTACCTCTATACCTCGTACCATGTACTGTAACCTTTTTTTTTAACTTACCATTTCTACTCTTCTTTCATTTCCCCAAACTATATAGCAATCCACTATATATTCCTTGGCTCCTCAAGTTCCTATATAAAATATGCATATTATAAACAAAATGGCTCGTAAAATCGTATTTGTACAACTGGCATTAGGAAATCACTCGCATTTCTCAATACAAGACAACCCGAACAACGAGAACAACGTATTTAGAAGAAGTAAAGAAGGGGTGCACCAAGTAAAAGGAATAAATAGTCAAGATAAGCACAAAGAAACGCATATTCCACACAACCACATTTACCTCCTTTGCCAATAAAAAAATTTGTACAATCAAATTTTTTCTTATAAATACGTCATACAAAAATAGATCTTTGTTTTCTATAAACCAAGTTGATATAATGTTTTACAAGCTGTATATATACAACCCTATATGAAATAGAACTTTTTACGTAAGTTTCAAGCCTTATATCTTCAACATTTAAAATTTCCAACCACAATCTTGTCCAAATTGCGTTATCTCACCTTTTAGCATGAGATCCTGTTCAATTTTTATGAACACCTTTAATATAATTAAAGCTGGTTTTTCCCAGCACCTATTTCTTGCCCCCTTCATGTCCCATGATCTGCCCTTTATCCCCCTATGTATTTCTTCTATATGCTGCTATTCACAGTTTTTCCCTTAAACTTCTATCTAGTTATACTCTACTTATATATTCGAAGCTTTTCAAGCAACCTAACCTTCCCAACAGCCTATGTCTCCATACCCTCCCTCAATAATTTTATAATTCCTTTCTGAACGAAAGGGCTTTTTTTTTTTTTTATAAAGCCCCCTGTATTTGAAAAGTTAACTAATATTCTAACCAAACTTAAAACCAATTCATTAACCACATCACTTAATCTATCAATCCAACTGTTTACGCAAAACTAAATCAAAACAAGGCGTCACAATTATCCAATTAAAACACATTTTCAAAATTAATATGGCATGCATTTTATCAACCCAAAAGCAAATATTATATCATTATTAGACACTTTTACGGTCCAATAGTGTTTTACTCAAAGCACTATAAACTCAACGATCCTAACTTACTTAAACTAACTTTTTATAAAACCAAACCAAGCATGAAATAAAACATAATACATATACATATAGCATTGAAACATAGTCTCAATAAAATAATCAATTAACAACCATCATTGCCCAGTTACACGAAAATAAAACTCCAAGTGAATAAACAAAGATTTTCCAAGTAAACTTTCTTAAAATTATTACGTATAGTGGCCCCAACAACCATACTAATAATGTACCAGATCTCTATTTATTCAGGCCATTCCATTTATATATTTCCTAACTCCATTCTCATTTTCCTACCTCATCATAGCCAATTGCTAACCAGAGACATACTTCCCAGTATATCAATAATACCAAAAACTCCCCACCAAATTCTCTATAAAACTTCCTACAACTCTCTGTAAGCGAACCGCTTTTAAATTTAAATTGTTCATTAAAATTATGATTGACAAAACCGAAGATATTTCCCTTATCCCCTATTTCACATTCTCACAGAAAAGATATGTTAGATTGAGTTAGTGCGCACTTAGGAAAATAAGAAAAAGAAAGGAAAAAGTAAGAAGCAATCACACTTCTCTTTCCATACATACTTTATGAATAAAGTTTCAAAATTTATCTTCAGTTTCCGTCAATAATAATTGTTATTATCAAAAAAAATATTGATTCAACACTACTAGCTTTTCTTTTTTTTTTTTTCTTCATTCCTCTCGTCAATTTCAAGTTTACCATTCCAAGTAAACCCATCAATTCAATGCTACATATGTGTATCTGTTACTTACAGACCAATATCCAAATCTTATAAGCATATCTGCCGATATCAATGATAACAAATAGTACAAACATCAATTCCTCCTTTTTCTAGCCTAACTCCAAACACATCATACTACCCGGAAAATCCTCTTAATTAATCACTGTAAACTACAGTACAAGTCCTCTTATCTATACTAATGTAGTATTCACCATCCACTCACCTATTTACTTGTGGCCCTACCTGCCAATTATTTCCCTTCAATTTGTCCAAGCTACTAAAAAATCAACCATCAATTCCACCCCATAGAGAAATAACCAAATATATACATATACTTCATTCAAAACTACCTCCATATTGATTATAAAAATACCAAGAGTCATCTTCTTCATTTTCGAATTCTAACACTTATAAATTGCTATCTGCAATATTCTCTACTTATCTACTTCCTACGGTTCCACTTCTTCAATAACTCCAAATTTCTTTGAACCAATGCTAATTCTACATCAATGTCTTCTTCTTCGTACAATCCATTTGTTTCCTCCATACTACTACTACTTGACTCTGACTTTTCATCCATTTCTTCTTCTTCGTCTGTATGTCTCTCTTTAGCTGCCGCTAATCTCTTTTGTTCAATATCCCATCTAATTTGTCGATCACTATTCCTCAAGGATCTTTCTAGTAACGGCATATCCTCCCCGCTCGTTGAATAATCCCTAATTCTCCTCTGTCTTTTCACTTCTCTATCTCTTTGTCTATCCATTCTCCTTTTCGTTGCCTGTCTAGTGTTCCTAAACGGAGCACTTATTTCCTCTTCCATACTATCATAATGAGTCTCATTCAACTTTTCTTCTTCTATTGTTTTCGGTATCGTCTGTTCTTGAGTATCATCAAAGCCTGGAGTTGCTAATAAGCGATTTTGTGCTGGATCTCTTCTAACGCCTGGGGTTACTGTAGCACCTCTAACGAGTTGTTCATCTAAAAACCTTGTGTCTGAATAATAATTATTATTATTATTATATTCTATCTCTTCTTCATCTCTCCTTAAGTGTTCCACGTGTGCCCTTGCTACATGTCCCGTGACCTGGTTCTTAATTTTATACGATACTTTACCTAGTTTTTCCAAAATATAATACCCTGGAATCCAACGATTATCAAACTTAGAGTTTCTCCTATGCTTCTTGTAATAGACCCTATCACCAACCTTAAATTCCTGCAAGTTTGTATTTATATTCTTGTACTTTTTCTGCCTTTCCCTAGCTTTAATTATATTATTCCTTAGTCCTACGTGTGCTTTATGCATTTCCTGTATTATAACCTCTTGAAAGTCTTCACCCATATATTTCCGTCTAGGTTTTAATAGATTGTCTATAGGTAGTATCGGTTCTCTCCCGTATATTAAATAATATGGTGAAAAACCCGTGCTTTCATTTTGATTAGTACGAATGGCGTTAAGGGCAGGTCCTAAAAACAAATCCCAATCCCTTTCATGTTCATCTACAATCTTTGATATAATGCTATATAACGTCTGATGTTGACGCTCGTTTCTAGCATTGGAAGTAGGTCTATAATATGATGTCTTTATATGTTTTATATTTAAATCATTTAACAACTTTTCAAATTTCTTATTTATAAATTCTTTACCATTGTCTGTAAGTATACTTTGTGGACAACTAAATCTTGGGACAAACTCTTGTAAAAAAATATTGACTACTGTATCTGCACTCTTATCCGGAATTGCATAAACCTCCGGCCAAAGACTGTAAACATCTACTATATGAATCAAATACACGTTTCCTGACAATGTTCTGGGGTGTGGACCCGATATATCTAAACTAATCTTTTGCATTGGGAACTGAGGAATGTCAGTATCCTGCAAGGGACACTTTATTGTTTTCATGTTCCTCAATCTGCACTTCTCACAGGTATCCACATATTTATATGCAGATTTAAATAAATTTGGCCAGTAATATTTACTTGTAAGCGCCTTCACCAATTTGTCTCTACCTAAATGTCCATTTTCATCATGATATGCCTTTAAAAGTTCATTTTCTAAATGTTTTGGAATGTATTTCCTCAGTTGTTCGTTCCTTTCAGACATGTAGTATAAATGTCCATCCTCTTGTAAAACCAAATAATTCCTTTTATATTTGTTATCTTCTGTTTCTCTTAATTTTTCTTTTATTTGTATCACTTTTGGGTCTAGGTCCTGCTCCTCTTTCATGTTAAATTTTTCTAAGTGTAGATCATCTTCCCTATGTTCAGACTCTTGTTCCGATGGTAGACTATCAAATTCTTCTCTATTTATTATAGCAGAATCTAAAATATTTACTTGCCAATTTCGATCGTCAATCTCTGGTTCTCCTTCATCTTCTGTGTCACCTGACGACTGTGGATAGGGAATCCTAGACAGTAAATCAGCGCATGTGTTAATCTTACCTGGAATGTACTCAATTTTCGTATTATATCCCTGTAAGTTCAATGCCCAGGTTTGTATTTTCCTGTTCTGCACTGGAGCTTCTAAAAAAGACTTTAAAGGCATATGGTCAGTTCTAATAACAAAATTTGCGTTATGTAAGTAGTAATTTAGTTTTTGAAGAGCGTAATGTATTGCGTAAGCCTCCTTCTCAATAGTCGTCCACTTTCTTTGTGATCTGCTAAGTTTATGCGACAAGAAGTATATAGGCCTTTCATTTTTAACCCCTGGTATTCCAGACTCTTTCCCTTCATATGGTTGCACCAAACACGCTCCTACTGCATTGTCTGAAGCATCTGTGTACAGTATCAACTGTTTGTTTAAGTCTGGATGCGTCAACAGTGGTACCAGTGTTAAACTGTTTTTTAAATACTCGAACGCTTTTTGACACTCATCATCCCACTTAAACCTAGCGTACTTGCCTGTTAAGTTTGTAATAGGTTCAGCTATTTTTGAAAACGCTGGGACAAACCGCCTATAATACGCGCATGTTCCTATAAAGGCGCGTACCTCCTTAACGTTAGTTGGAGCAGGTAACTCTTTAATAACCTTTATTTTGTCCTGGTCTGGTTTTATACCTTCTCTATTTATAATATACCCCAAATATTTTGTTTCTGTCTTTAAAAATTGGCATTTACTGAGCTTTAACTTCACATCATGTTTTCTTAACCTGTCAAACACTAATTTTATATGTTTCAAATGATCCTCCACATTTCCAGAAGTAAAGATCAGAATATCATCAATATAAGCAAGAGCGAACCTTTGCATACCTTCTAAAACTTCATTTATTAAGAGCATGTAGTGAGATGGCGCAGTTTTGACTCCAAAAGGCATACGTAAAAATTCATAAGAACCCATATGAGTACAGAAAGCACTTTTTCTCTGCGCGTCTGCCGACATCGGAATGCACCAAAATCCTGCTCTTGCGTCTAACGTCGTAAAAAATGTAGCGCCATTTAGCAACCCCAAAATATCATCTATCACTGGTAGTGGATATGCAACATTTTTAGTAATTTTGTTCAACGCCCGATAGTCGCAGCAGAATCGACTCGAACCATCAGGTTTGGCCACAATTACCACCGGAGATGACCACTCTGATTTTGATCTTTTGATTATCCCTGCTTTCAACATTTCTTCTATTGTCTTTTCTACAATTTCTCTATTTCTTAAGGGAGTTCTATATGGTTTTAAGCTAATCGGCGGATGGTCTCCCGTATCTATCTCCATTGTTACCGTTTTTGTCTTACCCAACTCTAAATCACTAATTGCAAACACATCCTGATTCTCCTTTATAAACTGTTCCAATACTTCTTTATTTTCTGGTGAAGTCTTTAACTGTGCCAACAATTCCTGTTCTCTTGTCTGTTTATCTAGTGAATGTATTTGTGCTGTATTTCTTTTGAATGGATGGATCAATTCATTCATTCGTGTGTTTCCTCTACTTCCGCGTCCGCGTCTGTTATTACTTCTTTCACTAGAAGACTGTGAATAATTAGTTCCCGGCATTTCTACTCTATCCGTTGCCAATATTTCACTAACGTTCTGTTCAATTTTTGCTACTACACACCCTCTGTATAATTTAATTTCTCTACCTGTGTTGTTAATCACCATAACTGGAAAGGTTAAGTGTTTATCTAACGCTATTATTCCATCCGGAACTTCCAAACCAGGCTCATCAATTATTTCCTCTTGTAATTCAGTGATTCTGACTGTGTTTCCTTCTACATAATATGGGTTTTTCTTCAGCTTCACTTGTATCAAATTAACCGACTGTGGTTTTAACGTCGTTGTCATTTTAACTCTAACTAGTGCTGATATATGCATGTCTTCTTGCATATCTATATAGACGTCCCTGAATTTTAATTTGTGTAAATCATAGAAAAGTCTTACTCCATTTTTTATTAAAAAATCTCTTCCTATTAACATGTTTCTATTTAAACCCTTCACTACATGAAAAAGGTGTCTTATGTTGATCCCTCCTAACTTAAAATTTATTATTGTTTGTCCAACTACTTGTAAATTCTGTCCCGTAACAGAGTGTAAATTATTATGACTCTTAAATACTCTACAATTTCTTACTATTTTGTATAGAAAACTTTCTTTTACTACACTAACCTGAGCTCCCGAATCAATTAACGTACGAACTCTATACTTTCCTATTTCTAATATACAAGAACTATAATCTGTTTTATCTTCTATAAATTTCTTGACTTCATCTAGTTGAAAATATTCTCTGTTCGACCTATTATACCTGTTATTAACATATTCTCTAACCCTTGGGACCTTATTATTTACCCTCCTATCATAGGTCCTGTCTAATAGGTAGGGCGCCGATTTTCCTGTGTTCTTGTACCTGTAAAATTCCTGTGTCCATCTACAACATTCCTACTCACCCTATTATTGTCATGTCTACCCTGTGTATTCGACTGGACATGCCTGTTATTACAAAACCGAAAAACATGTCCCCGTTGACCACAATTCCAACAGACAATATTTGTACTATTTGTGTTACCTACTGTTTCTCTTGTAGGGTATCTCATATTTCTTCTTTCCTCATTATCATACCTATTTCTACCTTGTAACGTCTGTATACCTCCTCTCCTATTCCATCCGAATCTTGTTTGTCCTATTTCCATAGGTTCCTCAACTCTGTCATCTCGATTACTTCCCACTTCTCGTCCTGTTCTTAATCTAAACCTACGTCTCAAATTTTCTTCTTGTACCGCGATATCCACCGCTTGTGATAACCTCTCAGGGTTTTCCCTCATTAATTTAAGTTTCAAACCATCAGACTTTATGCCATCCACAAAGATCCCTACCAACATCCTTTCCACCTCCTCTCCTCGTACATTCTGTCCTAAGAATGCCTCTTCAGCCAGATTAATTAATCTATCGCTAAACAATTGTACCGTCTCTCCGTTATTTTGTTTAGCCTGCCTCAACACCGAAAATGCATGTTGTGGATCCGTTATTTCTGCATATTTCCTTGCTAGGTCTTCCTTGAATTGTTCCCATGTCTCATCTACTCTAGCTTCTAGCTTTCTTCTTATATGATCCGAGACCGGTTCCGTTGCCGTCTGATAAGCCAGTCTCATTTTTTCTTCATCTGTTGCTGAGATCAAATAGGCATATTTTTCTATAGAGGTGACCCATTTCTTATAGTCTCTGGCCTGTCCACTAAACTTTACAATTTCTGTTGCCATGCCTTGTTGTTTAATCACCATATTAAGTCGGCCTACTGCTGTACCCACGCCTGTCAAAACCTGGGCCAAGTTATCCGGTTCCGCCATGCTGAAAAATACTGAAACAAAGCAAGCAACCAATCACACAATTACAATTTCCCAAATCCCAAACAGCACAATTCAGTTGGTTATAATATTGTAAGATATTACATTAATCAGAGGAAGCATCAACAATATCCTGTCTGAGCATAGGAAGAATGAACCCTGTCCTCAATAAAAAACTCAAATTTGTGGCAATCAGAAGGTTCCTTGTAGATATTTGTTTCTTAAACCACAATAATGTCCTGTACTCCACTCTAATTAATAAATTCGGAAGCTCACGGGAGACCTCGAAATACACAACTTTTACTCCGAGTCTATTTCCTTAATTAATCCGTCATCTTCTTTTACCAACTTACGGATTCAGTTCAACCAACCAGAGCCCGCATCAAGTGAAAGTCTCGGAATTCAGGTGGTGGAGTTCAGATATCACTTCTCTTCCCTCAGGTAATTTCGTCCTTCTCGTGGGCTGCCAGAAAATTTTCAACCCCTGGTTGGGTCACATCTCATGGGCTGCCAGACAATCTTCGACCCCCTGGTTGGGTCCCTTCCTTGATCTCAAGTGGGTACTTCATCGTCGTATGGAATGGGTCATAGGAATATAACGAGGCCCAAGAATGGATCAGGTGTGTTTGGGTCATAGGAATGACAAGGCCCAAAACTGGATTAGTATCAATCAGCCAACGGCTAGTGATGAGCTGACCTTGAACGAGTTCTGACTTCCGATAAAATCTTGAAAGTGGCAAGGTTCAGGCAACGGCCAGGTTAGGCCCCTTATAAATGATACGATTCAAATGTTCAGCCACGGCTCCAGGAAACCCTTCTTGTCCTGGCAGTTTTGTCTGGATTCTTTAGTACTTCGCGTGGTAGGCCATTATCTTCATAATTTGTCTTACAGCATGCCGCCAGTGGATAGTTGTTGTTGGCCGGCCTAGATCAACCTCAGATTCTCGGTCCACGGCACCATTTATTACTTCTGTAGTAGTGTCAAATGAAGTAACAAGACTTGATCTGTACTAAAACTTTATACTTTATTCTCAAGATGACAAGCCGTGTCTTCTCAGCTGGACTATTTCACAAGGTCAACTAAAGACTGACAATAGAATCATTACCAAAATTATGAACCTGACCATGCCTACCACAAAGAAGCAGGTCAGAAGCCTTTTGGGATTAGTAAATTACTATAGCAAATTCATACCAAACTTAGCTGAAATTATAAGTGTATTTTCAAATGTTTTAAAAGCATCTGTAAAACTAGATGTCAAAGATGCATTATTAATTTCTGCATTGTCAAAATTGAAAATCCGGTTTAGTAATGTACCAAACCTCCGCTTGCCTAATCCTAGGCTCGTTTATTATCTTAGGACAGATGCCAGCAGAATCTCCATCGCTGCAGTGCTAGGCCAATTTTATGAGGGCATCTTCCATCCGATTTGCTACGTGAGCCGTAAGATCACACCTGCTGAGTCCAGATATTCCATATCAGAGTTGGAAGCCCTAAGCGTCATCTATGCGGTGAGGATGCTTCATCGATTTCTAGCGGGTGTTCACTTCGTTGTCCAGACTGACAACTCCCCAATCACGGTCATACAAAGTGGTGTGCATCGGAATGACCGTATATACAGGTGGTCGCTAATACTACAAAACTATACGTTTCGTATAGAGCATATTAAGGGTAAGGACAACATTCTGGCTGATACCCTTAGTCGACCATCTGAGGTAGAAATACCGCAGATTCCACATAAGAGTGTAGAGTAATAGATTATTAGTACATTAGAATATTCTATGTGAAATGTTTATACTAATACATAGATATTACCTGCTGAACTATGTACTAAGAACAGCGAACTACCATGTGTCCGTAGACATCAAAAGAAGAACTGTGCTCCGAGAACAAATATATCACCGTGTGAACTGGGACAGCTCGTTACTAACTAAGCTCCATATGTGTTCCGGTGAATCATTTGTGTTAAGCAGAGAAAAACAGTGTCAGAACATTAAATAAATCCAGACACGAAAATACTGGTCTACGACACAATCGAACTCTACAGGTGCAATACCCATAGGACACAAGTATGACTGTGTAATGTGTTTAATATACCCAGGACAAGTGTGAATATATAGTATGCCAATGAAAGCAATTTCTGAACATTAGGGCAACGACTAACCTGAGGGATTTAAATACTATGTATATATAAACTTATTGTGATATGTATTATAACATTTTTAATATAGTGATAAATTATAGGTAGATTAGGTCACTTTAATTTACATTTAGAGTTAGACAATATAATAGTTTTCATTTTTTTTAAAGTAGTTTAGATAGGATTAATTAGATAGATCAGTAATTTACCCAATTACTTACCTTAAAAGTAGAATAGGATAGTAATTTAAACGTAATAACAGCTAATCATAAACTAGAATAAAAAGTTTAGATAGTATTAGTACCATTTAGGTTTATTACATTTCACTTTGTTTCATTTCATTTGAGTTCATCCCATCTTAATGAACCAGTCCATTTAACAAATGTGATCATGTAGTATTAGGATTAATGTACATCATTATCATAGGATAAAAAGATTATACAATTAAACATACATCATTTACACCATATAGAGTAAAAATATCAATCATATATTTTTCCATTTAAAAACATTAGTTATAAGTTTGTTATATTTCACATTACCCATGTTAGAAAGGTACATAATTGATTACATTTCACATTACCCATTTCATAAAGGTACATAACTCATCTCACATCAATTTCATTTTAAATAGTTAGATTACGTCCCTTAAATTAGATAAACATTAGGATTAATGTGGCAAATTAAATCACAATAGGTAACACAATAGATACATATTGATAGAATTAGTATGTCAGTATTTAGAGTATTATTTCAGTAGAATATAGGTGTTACTAATACCAGGGTACAAACCATCAACCCTTTTTCTTACATGTAAATACATGACTCGTGCAGCAATTTACGCACAGTCATTTAGCTCAACTTTGTCAAACTGAGCCAAACTTGTACAGTGTCACTCCAACGTTTTTAAATAATTGTGAGGGTAAATGATGTGTGATAGAAGTGAGGGTAAAAGATGTGTGATAGAAGTGATAGAAGTGTGAAAGTGAGAGCGAATGTGAATGATACAGGAGAGGGTGAGATCGGCGGAGTTTTTCTGCCGCTCAGCGCGACTTTCTGTTTTTTGTCTGCGTCAGGTGTTTGCTTTCGATGTTGAGAGTGTGCTGTCTTGAATGTGTTGGTGTAGTTTAGTGTAGATCTCTAGAGAAAGTATTTTAAGTATCATAAGACGGAAACGTAGTCACGAATGAGTGTTATACACTTGTTTGTGGCCACATTTAACCGAATTATGGCACTTGAAAACTAACTTACATACACATGATAGTTAGATACACATGTTAGAAGTTAGATTATACTATTAGTTAGATGCAAACACACAAACAACCAGAAAAACAAACATATAAATTGCATACATTTTTTGTAGATCAAAAGGAGATAACTCCGGGTCAGGGGACATAATAGACAACGAAACACTAACTTAACAGTGAAAGATAACTTTACACGCGGAAGCGAAATAGGTAAAGCCTGTCGCACACAGCTTGTGTAATGGTTGTTTAATATTATATGGGGGACATGAAGCAATTCATGTGTTGACTTTAAGAAAGTCAACTTTGTATGGGTAGTGAGTTAATTTACTATTTGAGGGCAGGTCTTATAAGACAACGGTCCGGTTCAGACATACCTCTAAATAATATAATATTGCGATTGAGAAGAGGGCTCACGCCAACCAGACAAGTTTGTGGCGATTGCCAGTAGCCAAGTAAAGTGATACTACATTGTGACAATAGTCAGTAGAAGTCTACTAGGTTACCCAAAGCCAGGTTATCAGCAGTCTTTGACAAAAATTAGATACACTAATTTTTTACAAACCTCTTGAGTCACAACCAATGAGTCAAAGTTGATGACGCAACACAGGAGGGGAGGGTGTGTGTCAAAGACTGAAACATATAGGAAAGAGGTATACCGCAAGATAGAAGACCACCGGGAAGAGTGGTCAACCTCAAGTAGATTAGAGGTAACATAGTGCCCCGATATAAGGGCAGGGTAGGTGATAGAAAGGGGGACTATTAACTAGTTCTCTCATGAGACACGGAGGCATCGACCAGATAGTTAGTACTCTGGTCACGACAGAATCACGCCTACGTGATAGCCACGGAGAAGAGTGCCACTCAATAGGAGGACGGCTGCTACAAGCGTGCTGAGTGTAACAGCACGCAAAAAGCCGAAGGACGCAACAAGGTCCTTCCGCGTGCTGTGTAGCCACGCGTGTAGGAAAAGTCAGACTGGGGACTGACTTCGTAGAGAGCAGATCGTTTAGTGCCGATAGGAGTTTTTTGTAGCCAATTAGATAGAGATTAGTAATAGGGGTAGGAAAACTAGAGATAGGCAATTCTGTGGCTTTGTGTGTGATTTGATAGCGACTGTTTTTTGTAAATGTAAAGAGCCAACGGCAATAAAATGTACCATTCATTTCCTCTCACACGACTTGCAAGTTTCTTGTGTGGTGTGGGAGAAGTAATCCTATGATGCCTGACACATTGGTTGTTGGCAGATGAGTGGAATCAGGACTCTTGATGCTCCCAGTGACTTAAAGAAACTTTATGCAGGGCTAACTTCATGGTCTTTGCGTTTGCCACCAAATTCATCAACTGATGCAATGTTGGGGCAGATTTTTTTTAAAAGGAAAAATCACTTAGTTCCAAATATACTACTCTAGTAGGGTAAAGGGGGACAGGGAGTAATTGACAAAACCACCTGAGGGATCTGGGAACTGTTTATTTCTGAGATTATCTGTCATGCCTATGAAAGATTTAAGAGAGGGGCCATGTAACATGAAGGATCAGAACCCCACATTCTCAGTTCAACACAGTCATAACAATTCTTTTGAATCTTAACGGAGACCATCCCGATAGCAAAACTATTATTAGAATAGAATGTTCCAGAACAAGTTGGGGAAGGGCAGCGGTATGCGCTTGTCTTTTCATTGGCTAGTGCGTGATCGTCAACGCTGTTCACTAGGCCACATTTGAAAATCTAGCAGTCAGACGCGGGATTCCATCCAGAGCTGTCGCTAGTTTGTGATGTGATGACCCAACAATGCCCTTAAAGATTCTATAATATATTGTTCTCTGGACAACAGGTACCACTTTAAAACATACTTTAATGTTGTGGTTATGCCTAGTGAACGAAAGAAAAGAATATAATAGTATTTTATGAAGAAAATGTGAACGTGAAAACAGAACTTATGTGTGCAAGTATTCTGAATACTGCCTCTTCAACCTGTCAGGTCTTCTACGCTCTATACTCCAAGTGTATATCATCCCCTGTTGTGACTGGCTGCGTATGCTTGATGATTGTATAGTACACTCAATGCAAATTCGCGAACCCCTTGTGCATACTACATGCCTAGGATGACTCATTCTTAACCAGACTGTACATTTCTCTTGTGAGTTAACATTTGGCAGTGTGAATTGGAATGCGTGATGTAAACATGTACAAGTTCCTTTGTAAATGCTGAGAATGTTGGAGGAGTCAGTTGGTGATTTGATAAGTAGCCTCTAACATTAGTACAAGGAAAGATGATTAAATATCCATATGTAAGCAGGACGGTGTATGGGACGCAAGAATTGCTAAGTTCATGTGATGCCTGGTGGCTAGATTACGCTCAAAGGAATTAATACCATTTCTCTCTGCAGTATTACACTGGTACCTCTACTGTTGGCTGGTTCATATAAACTAGTTCCTAAAAGGACAATAGGTGTGTGAACCTGTGTCTTAGTTAGCTGAATATAATGCATGGCTCATGCAAACTTACAAGGACTAAACATGTTTTCCCCCATATGTGCTTTGGTGCATATGAGGACAATTGCTTATGCAATTGAGCTTCTGTTACCTCCATTCCATTGGCACCTTGCCGTCTTGACAGACGATAGTTTGTGCTTTAAAAAGGCATAATAACTTTTAACTATGGCGGTAGCGAGTGTGACTGATAAGGCCAATTTGCGCTGTAAATGTCCGTTCACAGTGGGTGCATGTGAACACGTGGTCATTTCCACCATCATGCACCATCTTACGTCTCAAACGCTTGGTGTGTGACTTTTCTGCAATAATTTTCTCCTTTGACTTTATTCCATTTCTGATATTTGCCCTCCATGCAACACGTTCAGCGGCGACTTGCTCCCAATGTGCATTATCAATGCCCGTATCAATCATGTCCCGCTTACACACATCTTTGTATCGTAGTAGAGGCCGACCATGAGATCTCTTACCCATCTGTAATACACCAAAAAAGATATCCTTTGGTATTCTACCATCATCCATCTTCCTAAGATGTCCTATCCATCTAAGTCTACGAAGACTGAGCATGGAATAAACTGTCACACAACCTGATCTTTCCAATACTTCAGTATTTGTGATTTTGTCTTGCCACTTAATACCAAGAATTCTTCGCAGACACCGCATATGAAAGCTGTTTAAATTGTTCTCTTGGTATGAGTAAGTTGTCCAGGTTTCACTACCATAGAGAAGAGTACTAAGGACACAGGCTTGATAGACAAGGACTTTTGTTTAGGCAGTAAGCTTCCTGTTCTCCCATACTCTTTTTCTTAACCTGTTCATTGTTGTTGCTGCCTTACCAATCCGGATGTTGATTTCCTGATCTTGGGATAATTTGCTATTTACCACTGATCCTAGATATGTAAAATGGTCTACTATCTCTAGTTCGGCATCGTCAATAAAGATTGATGGTACCCCATGTGCACCTTGTGACATAATTTGTGTCTTCTTTTTGCTAATTGTTAAAGCAAATTCAGAACAAGAATTGGAGAATGCAGATAGTAGACATTGCAATTCTTCCTCAGAGTGGGTCGTAACTGCAGCATCATCTGCAAAAAGCAACTCTCTGATCAGTACCCTCCTAATTTTGGTCTTAGCCTTCAATCTCTGAGCATTGTAGAGGCCGCCATCTGAGCGTGAGTGAATGTATATACCACCATCCTGATCCCGAAATGCATATTTCAGTAGAAGTGAAAAGTATATTCCAAAGAGGGTGGGAGCTAGTACACAACCTTGCTTAACTCCACTCTTGATTTCAAATTCTTCAGAAGTTGCACCATCAAACTTGATTATACCCTTCATGCCTGTGTGGAACGATTCCACAATGGACAGAAGAGTTGGTGGGCAGCCAATCTTCTTTAGTGCCTTGAACAGACCCTCACGACTGACCAAATCAAATGCCTTTGTGAGGTCGATGAAGGCAATAAACAGTGGTTGATTCTGTTGACGACATTTTTCTGCATTTGTCGCAATGAGAATATCATATCAGTGGTAGACCGATTCTGTCGAAAGCCACACTGTGATTCGGGGTAGACTTGATCTCCTAGGACTTGAAGTCTGCGTAGAACAATTCTGGCAAATACTTTTCCAACAATACACAGAAGTGAGATACCCCTATAGTTGTTGCAGTCGCTCCGACCGCCCTTGTTCTTGTACAGTGTTATGATGCTTGAATCTTTGAAATCCTGTGGGACTTGTCCTTCACGCCAGCATAACTCTATTAGCTTGTGGATCTGTATAGTGAGTGTGTCTTGCCCACTCCTGATAACCTCTATTGGAATCCCATCCTTACCTGGAGCCTTGCCAGATGCAAGTTCATTTATAGCACACTTAACTTCTGTTATGGTGGGAAGTGTGTCCAGGTGGTCAAGAGTTGGTAGAGCCTCTATGGCGTTGAGGGCATCATCCGCTAGTTTGGTCTCACTTGAGTAAAGCTCCAAATAGTGCTCTACCCATCTGTCCATCTGCTGTTTCTTATCAGTGATGATTTCTCCAGTCAAGGTTTTCAATGGTGCACTTCTTTTGATCACTGGACCACAGGCTTTCTTTATTCCTTCATACATGCTTCTTATGTCTCCCTTATCACTTGCGATTTGAATGTACTCACATAACTTGATCCAATAATCATTTGCACACTGCCTGGCAGCCTTTTGCACATCCTTCCTAGCTTGCCTTAGCTCACTCAGAGTGTTACTCGTTGGTCTATTCTTGTTTCTTAAGAGAGCTTTCTTCTTCTTATCAATCAAGGGCTGCAGAGTCTCGCTGTTGGCCGCAAACCAGTCCTGCCTCTTATGATCCACAGTGCCGTAAACCCCTACGGCAGTTTTATAAAGAGTTTCCTTAATTTGACCCCACTTTTCATTTACTGTACAATTTTCTGGTGTATCAGTGAAAGCGTCTTCAAGTTGCTGTTGAAACTGAAAGCACTTTTCAGGATCATGAGTGTTAATAATATTAATCCTGGGGCTAGATTTGTGTTTAGCTGTGTAGATACTCTTTGGTCTCAGTCTAACCCTTGCAACAACCAAAGAATGATCCGTATCACAGTCAGCACTGTGGTAACTACGAGTCAATGATATATGGTTCAGATGTTGTCTCCGTGTGATGATGAAGTCCAGCTGGTGCCAATGGCCGATCTTGGATGTTTCCATGTGACCTTATGCATCTCTTTTGTTTAAAAAAAAAAAGAGTTTGTAATACATAGGTCATTACTGGTGCAATGCTCCAGCAGCCTTTGCCCATTTTCATTCATGCGACCGATGTTGTATTTTCCAAGGCACACTGGCCATGAACTCGAGTCCTTGCCCACACGAGCATTGAAATCACCGAGCATATAAATGTAGTCAGATTTTGGAACTGCCTTGATCACGGAGTCTAACTCCTCATAGAACGAATCCTTCACATCATCAGAGGAATCGAGTGTCGGTGCATATGCAGAAATAATGGTGGCAAACCCACAAGAGGTTGCCAAGCGCAGGGATAATAGTCTTTCATTTCCTCCTGCTGGAATTTCAATCATTCCCAGTAGCGAATTCTTCACTGCAAAGCCCACACAGTGTTGCCTTTTTTCTGCCTGCCCTCTACCCTTCCAGAAAAAGGTGTAGTTGTTTTCCCTGAGTGACCCTTCCTCAGCGAGGCGAGTCTCCTGCAGGCCAGCAATATCAATGTTAAGACGATTGAGTTCGGCATCAATCACAGCCATTTTTCTCACATCGTCAATATTGGTCAAGTCAGTGGAAAATCCTGGACACATGGTTCTCACGTTCCAGGTTGCAAGCCGTAGCTTGATTTTTCTATTTTTATTTTTGTTTGTACCTGGTGCATTGGTTTTACAGCCTGCGATTCAGATTTTGTCCTAGCCCCAAGCACCCATTGAAGCAGGCAGGCTGTGGCGGATCAGCACCCAATTGGCTGGGGGATGCCCAGCTTGAGGCGGGCGGTAGCTGATCAGTGACACCTATAGGTGTCTGCCACCGTCAGAGGCAACGCGTGACGCCCCATGTCTACGCCAACTGACAAGGACTTATAACCCGTAACGGTTGCCTCTCGCTTTGATTCCGAGACCAGTTAAGACCAGGCATGGAGTTATTGCCTCTCCATAGCACAAAGCCAGGGCTAAAATATAGAGATCATGTGTTGCCCATGCAGCATGAGCCCTCTCTCGGCCTGCCTAGTTCACTCCAGAGGAAAGGTAACCCCTCTACATCTGGAACAAGACAAGCTGCAGAAGCTGCCGGATCAGCAAAGCAGTGCTCTAACTGCCTGCCTGTCGGAGCTTCGATCCTAGACCAGTCACCAACTAAATGCAAAGAATACCATGGACAGACAGAAAAACCATTGACCAAGTACTACAGGAGACAGATGAACATCGTAGACTGATTAGAGAAAATAGACGTCGACAGTCATAATATTTTGGACATGTTATGAGAAGAAATTGATTGGAGAACTTAGTGACAACTGGCAAGATCGAAGGGAACAGACCAAGAGGAAGACCGAGAGGAAAATACCTGGATGGCTTGGCCACATGGCATGGACGAGACAGGAACACTGAGCTGATCCACGACGCTGGTGATCGAGTGAAATGGCGAGTCATGACCGCCCACGCTTTCCGGCATGGCACATGATTGATTGATTGATTGATATTGTAATTAGCAGGCTAGTAACTTTATCTATTCCATATTCTTCTAAAGCATTAATCATTTCTGTTGTGACGCTGTCTGAACCGGGGGCCTTGCCAGATTTCATATGGTTAAGAGCATTCTGAACCTCCATCTTCAAAATTGCTGGTTCTTCATTATTATTTTGAACATCATACTGTTCGTCTCTGTTATCGTCATACAGGTTTTTCACGTAATCTGACCATTCATGTAATATCTGATCTTTTTCTATTATGACTCTTCCATCTTTTGTCTTTAGGCAGCCTGCTGATGTACGTGTTCTTTGTGTAAGCTCCTGAATTCTTTTGTGCATTAGTTTCGCATTGTTACTGTTGTGTTGTTTTTCTATTTCTCTGCAATTTTCCTCAAGCCATGTTTCTTTTGCCTCCTTACATAAGGTTCTCACTTTTCTGTGAATTTCTTCATATTTGGCAGGATTATTTTTGTTCTGTCTTCTTGTTTCCATTAGTTGTAAAATTTCTTCAGTCATCCATGTCTTACGGCCCACTTTCTTTACTTTTGGAATAGTTTTTTCTGCTGCGCAACTGATTGAATTCTTCATCGTTTCCCATTGATCATCTACATCTTGAAACAGGATCTATAGATCAGACAATATATCAAATTTGTTCTTTACTTCGATGTTAAAATTGTCTTGTATTTCTTTGTCAGTTTTCAATTTGCACACCTCATATTTAGGTTTTCCTGCTGTATACTTGACTTTCTTTAACTTTACCCTCAATGTGCCTGTAATTAATCTGTGATCACTGTAACAGTCTGCATTTGGAACTGTTTTTACGACTGTTAACGCATTTCGAAACCTTTTGCTAATCAGGATGTAATCTATCTGGTTTTTAATCCTGCTGTCTGGACTCCTCCATGTCCATAATCTTCTAGGATGCTGTTTAAACCAGGTGTTTCCTACAACCATTTCTTGTTCTTTTGCCCATTCTACAAGTCTGTATCCTCTTTCATTTCTCTCTCCCAAACCATGGTTGCCTACACTGCATCCATCGCCTTGCTGTCCTATTTTTGCGTTGAAATCACCCATTATGATATTTATTTCTGATATTTTGCAGTTCTTCAAAGCAGACTCCACGTCATTATAAAATTCCTCTACACTTTCTTCACTGCTTTCACTTGTTGGGGCATATACTTGAATGACATTTATTTTAAAAGGTCTTCCGTTTAATTTTACTAATAGGACTCCGTCTGACACAGCATGATATCCTTTGACAGAATTTGATGTTTGCTTATCTAATATAATGGCTACACCTCTTTGCTGTTCTTTTCCCCCAGAGTAAATAATCTTACAATCCTCTCCTGTCCTTATCCCTGCTCCTTTCCATCTCGTTTCCGATACTCCTAATATGTTAATCTTCTCTCTCCCCATTTCTTTTTTGATGTTTTCTAATTTTCCATCTGCATTCATTGTTCTAACGTTCCAAGTTCCTACTTTCAATGATATTAATCTGTTGCACCTAGTAGCCTGTTGACGGTATGGAGTCACCTGGTGCGCATGACTATCCCTACCGGGCGTGGCTGCTCCTATGGAGCACCCATTTACGCTGTTTCTCTGATTATCAATGATTTCACACAACATGATTTTCTTGGCATCTGTAAAGAAGGTAGTTTGCCATTGCTTTCCTTCCTAGCAGTGACCATACTGGTCAGTGATCGTAGCCATTGTCTCCTCAAAATAGAGATCCTCTGCCTACCGTCGTGAAGGTGGAGACCATAACCTACAACTATCTGTTGGCTGCTCTGCATCTTCATCCACCACCTGCACCCATGGCTTCACGTAACCCTGATCGGGGGGCTAAACGGGTACTCCACCTTGCCCAAGGTGTCCCGTAGGCTAGCAGAGGGAAGGAGGCGCCTTACTTCTCCTTTGATAGGGGTTACCCCTACCCCGCTACCCTAAAAAAAACCAGGCTCTCACCAGTTGCGTTATATTTTTTGCAGGTTCCCTCTGGTTGGGATGAAGAACACAGAACCATTGAAAATCAGATCCCGGATATTTTTGGTGCGGGAAGATTGGCCAGCAATTTTCTCAATGGGCCTATACTAGAAAAAGTTGATAAAACATTGCTCGGTGTAATCTTTTATTTATTGTTGAAAGGAACTGTTGTCTGAGTATGTGTTGAGAGAATAACAGAGAGAGTGAAAGAAATAGATATATGGAAGGGAAGACAGAAGGGAGGGGTGTAGACGAAAGTCAGTCAATAATCCCAACCGATAATAAGTTTGAAGATGTGCTTGTGGATTCCAACTCTCTCCCGGGACAACAAGCGACATAATTGGTGGAGCGAGCGGGGTAAAGAAAATAATACCCATATGACCTGGACATAACAGTGCATATGTATAGAGGGGTACCTGCATACTGGCACAGGCATAGCGGAGTACCTGCATGTTGGGACATACGGATTGGAATAAATATAAGTATATATTGATGACTTTTAATGGAAGGACGTCCATTGGATATATGGTGCCATTACATTTATGGTAGAACCATTTCATTAATGCTGGTGACTTTACAGTGAGAAAGTTCCAGACAGAGTGAATGTAGATAGGTGGTAAGACACATTACATACCTAGTCACACGGTCACACGTCTACATAAGTCTTTATCCTATATCTCCTCTTGTGGATGAGAGAGTGGTTGTGATGTACTGTGTGGTGTTGTAGATTTATAATATTAGATAGACATAGATAAATTATATAGGTTCTAGGTAGATTATCTGTTTATAGGAAGGACTTCTTTATTGCTTGAGGTGTCTGTACTCTATTTGCGAACTTACATTTTTAACTATGGCAACTCCTAAAGTAACTACAGCAGAACTAAGGGCCAACGGAGAGGCAATTGGTTTAGCTGGGTCGGAACTAACTGATTACATCCAGGAAAGAGAGCGAGAGATTCGTCAAGCGGAACGAGAAGATCGGAAGGCCGAGTTGGAAGTGAGAAGAATAGAGGTGGAGACCAAACGAATGGAAATGGAACAAGAGGCCAAGAAACTGGAACAGGAGACCAAGCGACTGGAAATGGAACAGGAGACCAAGCGACTGGAAATGGACCAGGAGACCAAGAAACTGGAAATGGAACAGAATGCCAGGACACAAGAAATGGAACATGAATACCGCTTGAAAGAGTTAGAACTCAAGACACAAACTAAGGGTGAAATAGATGCAGCAGAAGGAAGTTCATCTTCACCTGGGGCAACCCACATGATTGGGCAGGGTTACCATGCCATGAAGTTTCCCTTGGCGGTCTTTGATGAAAGTAAAGAGAAGATATACCAGTTTTTGGATCGGTTCGATGCCATGGCAGTCGCTATGGGTCTGGATAGAACCCGATGGGCTCTTAAATTATCCCAGGCTCTACGTGGTTCAGGGTACGAGGTCTACACACGCCTACCACCAGGACATTAAAATCAGTACGAGGAATTGAAAGCTGCTTTGATGAAACATTATGAAGTCACAGCACAAACGTATAGGAAGAAGTTTAGATCGTCTAGACGAGAGCCGGGAGAACTATTCGCCGCCTACAGTCTAAGGCTGAAATCCTATCTCCAGAAATGGATGGACTTGGCAGAATTCAAGAGAGATTATGAGAGTCTCGAAGAGTTGATGGTGGTCGACCAGATGCGTAAGCAAATGTCGAAACCTCTCAGAACCTTCTTGGGAGAACAAGCGGCGGAACGGATTGATGTTGTGAATAAGCTGGCGGAACGATTCGTAGAGGTACATGGGGAGGCTGCGGAACTCAGTATTCAAACCAAAGGTCAGGAGAAACAAGAGAAAAAGAAACCTAAGAATTGGGAAGGAGAAAAAATGGAACCTTATATAAAGCACACAGAGGAGAGTTCAGAGAAGGTGAAGGAAGGAAACCAGAGCACCTCGAATTCTCCAGCGAAACGACAGTGGTCTGAGAGGTGGTGTTCATTCTGTAAGGTACCATCTCATAACACGAAGGACTGCAGATCGAAACCTAAAAGTTCTTACTTTGCAGCATGCAAAGTGATTCCTACATCGGTGATCACAGACAAGGCTGAGGTCGGCGAAGGAGAAAGGAACAAAAAGGACACACGGAAACCTAGGAAGGGAACAGGGTGCACACACTGCCAGTCGATAACACATAATACTGTGGACTGCAGATGCAAGGCAAAAGACGCCAATTGGATAACCAACCTCGAGGAATTAAAAGAGGAAGGCAAGAAAACGGTCAAGGAGATGAAAGGCACTCAGGACCAAGAGAGACCACCTGTGGTTGAACTGATTGAAGTAAATGGCCAACAGGTTGCTTGTCTCTACGATACAGGTTTGGATGGGGAAGCGGTGGTGGACGCCAGCTTGGTAAGCCCAGACCAACTTACAGGGGAGACCATAGAGATACAGCCGGCAATGAGGAGTGCTGTTACCATGACGTTGCCAATCGCCAAGGTGGAGATTAAATCCAGGTACGTCACGGGCAGTATTCCAGCTGCTGTATTATCTGACTCCTTATTTCCCATGATCATTGGTACGAAATATGTCTTTTTGGGAATGCCCAAACAGCCAACCCCCAAGGGAACAGTAGTCAGTGGATCTCAAGGGAAGGAAAAAGAGGCAGAGACACTATGCGACAACTCAGGGATAGGAGAATTGCATACTGCCCAGAGGAAGGATACTACGTTGCATCCTTGCTACAGGAAGCTGCAAAGAAGTGCTGAGCCACCAGAACGGGGACAGTATTTTCTGAAGAATCGACTACTCTATCGGAGAGCTGGGAGGGGAGATAACCTGCACGAGCAGTGGGGGGTTCCAGAGACCCACCGTCCTCACATTCTTCAGAGTGGACACATCATTGGCGAGAATCGACATATGGGTGTCAGAGAGACCTTGCAGCAAATTTCCGGCCATTATTGCTGGCCAGGAATGACCGGAGATGTATGCCGGTGGTTGAAGTCTTGTTCGGAGTGCCAGAACGCACCACCCAACAAGCGAATTAAGAGGAAACTAGCTCTTAAAGTGGAAGACAAAGTGGAAGTGTGGAGTCCAGCAGAGACCAATATACTCCAAGTAGGATGGAAAGGACCTTATCCTGTGGAAAAGGTGGTGTCCAAGAACATCTACAAAATACGGATCGGGGAAGAGCAGAAAAATCTCCCTAGACATCTCATTATGAAATATGAGGAGAGATCCGGGAGCAAAGCTTCGCACTTTATGGTGATGGCAGCCATTGGGACAAAAGTTACCAGTCCAGACGAAGACCAGAGATCGCCAGTACAACATAGGAGGGCCTATGGGACAGTACGTGATAGGTCAGATTTACCCAACGACAGGAGGAGGGAAATCACAAGTCAGGGAAAGGACAAGAGTGAAAGTTTCACCGGTAACCAAGTTCAGAAGGGGTGGGTAACGTCGGGAAAGGCGAGAAATGCCCAGGACCCCAACCGAAGATTGGCTGACCAGATACAATATCGCCCAAGATGGTCCTAAAAGCAAAAGTCCAGGAGATTTGGGAAAGACGACTCGGTCCAACGAGGACGAGGCGGAACATCCCCAGAGGCAAAGCCGGGGGAAACCAAGAGGACATGGAAGCAGTGTTACAATCAGGATGGGACGATCCGTCTGTATTGTGAACCATCGCTTACGCCAGTGGAAAGGAGGTCGACTGAACGTACAGAAGCGATGAGCCCACACTAGTTTCAGTCATGAGTAGTATGGTAGGGTGCATATGAGGTCGCCTACTGGATAATG
>OY992892.1:91088943-91223943 GCA_963921405.1 Cepaea hortensis
TACAGAACCGTAACGTATGCGTAACAATGGAAGCTAAACTTTATAATACATACTAGAACAAGTCTAGACGTCTACATAAAATGTGATTTACGCGTCAACATACGTTATAAAACGAATTTCAGAAGGACTAGAAGTACAGAACCGTAAAGTATGGAAGGAAAAACAATATCAAGTGATCGGTTCTTGTATTAACGCGATCTTGAAATAATCTTAATCTCTCCCCCTGTCACCAACTCGCTGGGGTTAGATCCCAGATGGGCAACCACTCAGCCAAAATCATTTTCTTCTACTGGTGTTTAGTTCTGGGTGCAGTTTAAGATCCCCTAACTCTGTCGGAAGGGACTAATTAACACCCCAGATCCCAGAGAGAAAACGTGGAACAAATGTCTGTTATGCTGATTTAAGACACTGTCCCTGATACTCAAGAAAACAGCGAAGAAGTGGCTCGTTGAAGATAGAATATATCTATATAGTTTTGGCTGTACTTGGTATCACCAGAAGTGAGAAAGGAGGAGTTAAGACATGCAATGTAATCTGGTTACTTATGACTGCATAGGCAAGATACCTCCCGGACATAGATTCCCACTTCTGGACAATATGTGTGAACCCCCACTAAATGATACAATAATGTGTGTACTTATTTAAGCTACACAAACATTTATAGACATTTAGAATTATACGGACAAATTGAGTTTTAAAATACAACAACTGTGTTTATTATTTCTAGTCTTGATGATCAAATGATGATGATGATTATATTATGGTATACGTAACTTAAGAGGTCACATAGGTCATGCTTCCCCCAGTGAGACGCAGTTCACTGTCAGATTGAAAGAGTCCAAATTGGTCCCTTCACAAGGCTAAGTCACTTCCGGATATGGGTTGTTGACTGTCCATTGCTCCTAAGAGATCTGGAATGAAACGAACGGAGATGGGTAGTATCTAGGTCTACACATCTCAAACACATATGTCTATACATTCATATAAACATACATTCAAGTCATAATATATGATGGTATGATGATAGATGATGGCATGTCACATAAAAATATTTCAGTTCTAAATAAATAAATATATATGTATATATTCATAAACCCATTTAGAACATCTATAGCTCAAGACATACATCATCACATACATTTATGTAATGGGGTGTTTCCCATATAAGTTCACCTCACTTACTCTTTCCCTTTCTGCTTCATTCATACTGTCTTGTCGGAAGGGCTGGTCGCACAGTCCTGTCGAACATTAAATGCCTTCCCTGAATCTGTCTGGGATATTGAATGTCCTAAGTCATGTCTGTCCTCATGCAGACATCATGCAGACAAGGTGAACTGGTGCCATTCCTCAAACCAAGTGGTTTCACCACAATCTTGGTAGGCACTAAAAGTGTTGGTCCAAATAATCAATGTTAATTGGACGCTATCAAGAGACTGGTAGCTCTCAGGAATTTCTCCTAAGTAGTCAGTCTCCCCAATGTTTAACATCATACAGGATGAATCTACATGTATCTCCTGTACATGCATAAGCCACACGCTCATGTAGCTTGGATAATGGATTTCTCCAAATTATCACATACAACAAATCAGACAACCAAGTGGTGAATGAAAGAAGAAGATAAAGTTCACAGTGTAATAGTAAATCTAGAAACTGGAACATTAAGTACCAAGAAAATCCACGAGTGTAAAGTTTTGGAGAATAAACAGAAACAAGAAACTATAAGGCCTTCAGACTAGCAGACAAACTCAGAATAATGGTATTACCTGGGTTATAGCTAGGAAATCCTGTCATACGACATTGTATCGAAGTAACAAAACGAGAGGGTAATCTCTCACCAGAAATTAAAATTCCGGCTTCCCTGGTACGCTATTGTGAATGCGTCTGAGGATTGTTGTCCCTGCTCATAGTTTTATTCTCTTCATCCCTGGCTAGTTTCCACGTTAGCTAATTACTATGTCCACGTTCCTGTTAGCTCCACCTATTTTTCATGTAGGAAGATTTACCCCGATGGATTAAGTGCCAAATTCTGTTCACCCCTCCTCCTTTCCTGTGAAGGATAGTTTCATCTGTCAATCAAATTGACTGATGTTCCGCCACGTGTCTGAAACAATGCTTTGGCCCATGCAACAGACGTTGCGTCATACCTACATTCCAATCTGCTGGTGCCTCCTCACTTTCCCAGGAATTAACAAGCTTTATCTCCTGGCTTGCGACGAGGTGTAAGGCCTGCATTATATTACCGTCTTTGGATCACACGGTTTTCCCCTGAGTAGCACCGCCATGTATTATTTCAGACGGGTCTGGCTGACCCTCTTATCTCCCATTCTGCCGTGGCTGGTTTACACGTTAGGTCATGTTAACCGTAAGGTGTTAGGTGTCGTCCCTATTTTAACCACAGGATTGTAAACTAACACGTCAATCTCAACTGACTGGCTCTGCGATGTATCAACTGAAAACCGTGAGTTTTCAACCTTTGATAGCGCCCGCCGACTGGTGCCGTGATGTCTGGGTTTTACGTTTGATCTGGACATCAAAGCTTTCTCAGACCTAGCATTACAGAAATGATGGAGCGTGCGTGGTCAAAATGTAATTTTCTCTTGTTTTCAATCTCTGTTAGTTTTTCCTAATTTCTTTGTTGGGGACTAGATTATTTTCTGGTGAACAATTATTCTTTTACTTAGAGAATGCTATAATAATTCTTGTTGGCTCTTTAATTCCTTTCAAACTTGTGTCATTCGAATGCTGCCGGGGCTGTCCCGTCACACACCCCCCCCCCTTTCCGGAAACCCAAAAATGCCCTCCTTGTGAGGAATTCCCCACCGGTTGAAACCCACTGCTCAAGAGATTATGCGATGTGCAAACATGCCACCGTTAAGAAACACATTTTCACCAAAAATATTCCTTATTCAATAGTTAACACCATTGTAACTGAGATCAATTACCGAAACATCTGCATGTAGCAGTTATATTCCAAACAAACGTTTAAATTACGTTTGGACTATGACGTATTACACGGTGAATACAAACATTGGGACGGCAGTATTTTCAAAAAATGTTCAGTCAATAAAAATACAATTTATATATGGACACTGCGTAGATGTGGTTTTTAAGAAGAATTATGAGAACGGCGTTGATGGATAAAAGACCAATGATGATATTTGGAAAGAAAGTAAACTCACAAAGAGAACTGGTTACCCGCACCACAAGGAAACCGTCCGCATTCTTTGGGCATGCCATGAGAATGAGAGAGTTATAATGTGTCGTCACAATAGTACACGTTAAGAGAGGAATAGGGGCAGAGGCAGACACAGAGAAGAGACGTGGATTGGCTTGACATCCGGGTATGGCATCAGAGGCATCAGAGACGACTGGAAGCACACGGGACAGAAGGCGCAGACCACCAATGCATAGGTTGTAAGAGGCAACACAGTTACGGCGCATTTAATATTGGTGCACAATAAGGTATACATGGTCAAGGATATTTGGGATCATGTTTATAGAGGAGAGAAACACATGTATCATAATGGTCCATGGCTAACCCTGCACAACACCGAATGGAGAGATGGCTAGCTGAAGTTTTAAAACCAGTAAAACAGTCCTTTGATCCAAGAACACTCAGAGATATATTCGAACCGGTGGAATTATTGGACACTATGGACATACATAATAAACACATGGCATGCATGGATATTGCCACTTTATTCACCAACGTTCCATTAGATGAGACCGTGAATATAATAAATGAACGCATTAGAGACAAACAACTAAAACTAGGCATACCATCAGCTATTCTAGAGTGGCTAGTAAAATTATGTACTGCCAACATACAATTCAATTTTCTAAACAAGTCATACCGCCTAATTGACGGAGTGGCCATGGGGAGCCCACTTGGACCTATTCTAGCGGACATCTTCATGGCACAATAAGAAGAAAAGAGATCCTCAGAAATGTATAACTTGGCCTTTTACCGTCGTTACGTGGACGATATACTAATTATCACCACAGACGAGCTACAAGCAACGTCGTTCCAGGCCACAATGAACGTGGCACATAAAAAACATCTCTCTATCTATGGAACACGAACACAACGAAGCGTTGCCGTTTATAGATATCCTAATGAGACGTAGAGCAGACGGCACAATTCAAAGATCAGTGTACCGTAAAGAAACATGGACTGGCCTATATTTAAATTTTAAGAGCTTCGCACCTGTCCAGTACAAACGGGGCCCAGTACGGACCCTCTTTGACCGTGCTAGGAAGATATGCACCCAGGACACACTGATAGAAGAATTTGAAACTCTGAAGAATGCCTTAAATCAGAATGGGTACCCCACAGGATTTATAAAGCGCCACTGCTAACAGCCCAAACCTAAACCAGAAGAGACATGTGCTCGAGAGTGGTCATGTGGTTTAAAGAGACAGTGTCTTCCGTGTGTTGTCCAACACACAGAATAGTCGGTTGTTAAGGTTTGCTGAAGCCATAGTGATCAACCTGCGTAAGCCGACCTTGTACAAGCAGAAAGACATGTTAGTCAATTAAAAATTACCGTGGTAGACAATCGACATTACTGTGCGAATTTGTGTATATTTCAGATTGAAGGATTTATCTAGTTATTTCACTTTATGTTGTGCGATTTTTGCAGTATGTACCTGACGAGATGCAGCGAAATATGCCAGGCAATAAATCGTGCAATCTATTGTTTGTGTTTTCGTTATTCAAATTCACTCCGGGAAAACATTGTTTTGAAGTAATGATGTGTCACAGTAGTGATGTAAAAATGGTTAAAATGGTTGCAGCTAAATTGTATTATATATTAAATTTAATGAGTTTGCACAAGGAACACATCAGTATTGCTACTATTGCTAGATATTAGAAATATAATAATAATCTTCGATTTTGTTTTTAAACAAATGAAGACATGGGTGACAATTATTAAACACTTACACTGACCAAGGCACTTCTTCTAAAGTTTAGATGATAATCCAGTTAAAGTTACTGAATAATGTTTAGAGAACTGCACGGACGCAACATCAATAGACGAATTAATAAAATCCATGGGTATGCTGATGATACAATGTTACTAACAGAGAGCGAGCAAGAGTTACAAAACTTAGTGGAATAAGTAAACATGCATAGTGCAGATTCTGCCTTAGATATTATTTAAAAATAAGCCAATATATGGCAATTAGCAGCTGAAAGGAAAGGTAATCAATAAACATCACAGTAAGTTGGAGATACTAGAACAAGCAACACGTTCCTCCTATCTTGGACATGCAATAGCAGATGATGGTAGAAGAGAAACCGAAAAACAAGAGAATAGTTATGTGCAAAAATGTTTTAAACAACATGAAATGGGTATTAAAATCTAGAGAGATAAACAAAGTATGAAAAATGAAAACACATGATCAGTGATTCTTCTAGCATGCGACTAAAATGCTCTAGATGTAAACAATATTAGTGATATGATTTTTCTTTTAGTCATTTCAGTCAAAATATAATTCATGTATTCATTTTATATGATATGCATCTCTGATGTATGCACCTGACGAGATGCAGCTAATTATGTCAGGCAAAGAATCGCGTGATCTATTGTTTATGACAACAGTATTTAACCTGCTGTTAATTGTGTATTCACATGTACACTAACATAACTGGACCATAAAAATCACAGCAAGCGATCCTCCGCCTTGCCAGCCATCTTAGAACTCACGACTCCAAACTTTCATCCTTCCTGGATGAAATAATTGGTCACCATCATACTTGTTGGACAAACACCAATTGTATATGAAATTATCTTCATTATAATTTTAAACCCAATATTTTGTTATGCAGTGTTTAGACTATTTAATATGTATTATCTTCTGGCTATCTTTTCTTGACCACTAATTTCAGTGAACATAGCATTCGAACGTCAAAAAGTAGGTACCCCTTGGTATTTATATGACAACAACGTGGCAACATGCAACCCGGATACTGATGCCATGTACGTGGAGGTCTCTCTGACAATCCCTGTACCCTTTTATTGGATTCGAATTGTAGTCAAAGACGAGGGTAAGGAACACTTAATTCTTTATGTCATGTCAAACGGTCATTCTACTGACTAAGTACCTTGCAGTGTAGGGCAGAGAAGGAGAGGGAGCGGTGAGGTTTTGAGCCAGAGGGATTAAGGCTGCCTGGCTAGTGCAGTCGCTGCGAACTGTGCACGGTTAGGATTTTCATTTTGCCCCCGACAGAAAAAAATGCACGCCTTACCGTGGATTCGAACCCAGGTCGCCCGAAGGAGAAGCCAACGTTCATAGACACTCGGCCAGCCGCTCCTCGCTTCTTTCTAAAAACCACCAAATGTCTGACAATGTGGTGCACAACTGGAGAGCCAAATATTAGTTTAAATTATAAACTTTAAAGTGATTCTAAATACATATGAGTTGTAAAACACATACATAAAAGGGGTATAACTCATGAATCGATCTTTTCTGGTACTATTACATCCCTTTAAAAGCCGGTGATCGGTGCGTGTGGTGGATGTGGTGGGTGTGAGCGGGAGGAGCGCGGACGGTCCGTGTTCGAACCCAATTCAATATGTGACGTGGGTGTAAGACAAATTCTCGTTGTTAAGGAGGTGGTTATATGGTCTGCAGAGACTATTAGTAACCTATACACTATCATCATAGGGTTACATGTGGGGCGTGCGTGCGCGTGTGAGCGGTTGTGTTAGGGTTACAGTGCTCGTCCACACGATGGTGAAGTGGTTGTAAGACGGATTCTCGTTATTAAGGAGGCGGTTATATGGTCTGTAGAGACTACTAGTGGCCTATACACTATCATCAAACAAGGATCACAGATCTTCAGCGGTTGTGTTAGAGTTACATTTTTAAAAAATTAAAAAAATTTTCAAAATTAAAAATTTTAAAAAATTTCAAAATGTTCGAAACTGCAAGTTAAGTAAGAATCATGTGTTAAAAGTTTAAACAACTTAAGAATTCAACCAATTTTAACAATTTTTAAAAAATTTAACACGAAATTTTAAAATTTTTAAAAAGTTTCAAGATGTTAGAAACTGAAAGTTAAGTAAGTACCATGCGTTCAAAGTTTTAAAACACTTAAGATTTTAATCAATTTTAACAATTTAAAAAAAGAAATTTTACATTTAAAAATGTATCAAAATTTCAGAAACTGAAAGTTAAGTAAGTACCATGCGTTCAGGGAGTAAAAAACTTAAGATTTCAACCAATTTTAACAATTTAAAAATTTTTTTTTAAATTTAAAAAAAAATTAAAAAAGTATCAATCTGTCAGAAACTGAAAGTTAAGTAAGTACCATGCATTCAAAGTTTAAACAACTTAAGATTCCAACCAATTTTAAAATATTTTTTTTTTAAATTTGAAAATTTTAAAAAAAATTTAAAAAGTGTCAAAATGTCAGAAACTGACAGTTAAGGAAATACCAAGTCTTAAAAGTGTAAAAATCGCAAAATTTCAACCAATTTGAACAAATTTTAAAAAATGTTTAATAATGTTTAAAAAAATTTAAAAAGTGTCAAAATGTCAGAAACTTAAAGTTAAGGAAATGCCAAGTCTTAAAAGTTTCAAAATCGCAAGATTTCAACAAATTTTAAAAAATTTTGTAAAATTAAATTTTTTTAAAGATAGTGTCAAAATGTCAGGCACTGAAACTTAAGTAAGTACCATGCGTTCAAAGTGTAAAAAAAAAAACTTAAGATTTCAACCAATTTTAACAATTTTAAAAAAGTCTTAAAAACTTTTAAATTTTTTAAAGTTCCAAAATGATTCAAACAGTGTCAAAGTTAAGAAAGTAACTACTGATCACTAAAGTGGTTGATTTGTTGTCTCTACAGATTGAAACTCTGCTAACATGGAGGGGAGAAGCCTTTAGAGTTGTTTATAATCAGAGAATAGTCCTAAGCGCTGTCCAGTGTTCTCTATATTTCTGTTGGACGTCATTGGGTAGTTTGTATACTCTCTCCAGGTCTTCTGCTAAGAATATGTCGGCTTTCTCGTCTATAAGTGGCCGGCATTATTAATAGTAGTGGGTGTGACTTAATGAAAGTTGTTGTTAAGAGGTAGAGTCGGTGGGGGTGTAGTCATAGTGGCCGAGCTGTCTATCGGGATTGAGGTGTAGGACTATTGGTGATGTGTAATGGTTAGGAGTACGATGCTCTTCCACGGGGTGGCGTCGTGGCTAAGCCGGGAGGTTAGGAAAACTTAAATATTAAGATGGCGGTTATTATAAGTTGTAGTGGGGTAGTGGAGGTTGTGAAGATTAAAAATGTTTGTTAAGTGGTGGGTTGGGGGAGGTTAAAAAAATTGTTTAAATGACGATTCCTTATTAAGTGTTAGGGCAGTGGGGTGAAGTAGTGGTGGTCGAGATGCCTATTGGGACTGAGGTGGGACTATTATTAGTGTATATTGGTTAAGAGTACGATGCTCTTCTATGGTGTGGAGTCGTGGCTAAGCCGAGAGGTTGGGAAATAAAACCTGTCACATGTTGTATGGTCAGCATTATTGACCAGGATAAATCCCTATTCAGCGTACCGGATGCGTGTTATTTAAGCCGGATTAGGGGACAATAGCATTTGTAGTTAATATTCAAAGTGTCCCCTGCGTTGTTAAGCACACATACAGACAAGAAAGACACACAATGGAACAAAAAGACACTGAAACACAAAGATACAGAGACTGCGAACAGCACAACCTTCCTGTTAATGGACGCGGATGCCCGAGAAAATTCCTACCATTACTACTACTACTACTACTACTACTACTACTACTACTACTACTACTACTACTACTACTACTACTACTACTACTACTACTACTACTACTACTACTACTACTACTACCATACCTTGGCGGGTCTCTATGTCATCGACGGCATATGTAAAAGACATTAAGTGGGCGGCCAGTGGCGTGAGGAAGGGATTCATTGGTCACACAGAGGTGGGCGGGTGATTGTGTGTAAAAAAAGCATAGCGTTGTCTACAAAATGCCACGTCAGCCCTGTAGTGCCGTGTGCACAAGGCAGATAGTGTATAAACTAGACGGCGTCTCTTGTGAGCAGCTACTCTTTACCAGCCGTTCGTGTTACAGCAAATATTTCACTATTGTTCACGTGTTGACTAGGCTAACCGACAACCTTCGCCACAGAGTTATTTGTGAAACAGCTGATGTGATAAACAGTACTAATATAACAGTGCTCGCTTAGCGTTGTTCGTGTAATGACATGGTTCAATCTGTGATGTCGGCACCTGATTTTTGATAAACAGTGAAACATATATTGTTTTGTATTGAGACCAGTGCTTATTGAGAAGCAGTCCTCACATTGCTTGTGTATACACCAGAACTTTTTTTTGTGGTATTACAAGCGAAAGTGTGGGAGTTCCGTCAGTGCTTTGTAAAAGTTGACAGTACAGAACAACACAGTTTTGTGAATTATTCATATACAAGCAATATTAGCAGTACGTTTTGTTCTATAAAATGGCCAGTACAAGCTAATCTACTTTCTTGTGTTCAGTGTGCAACAAATCCTTTTTTGATAAGTATAAGTTCACTCGCTACATTCGGACCATTCACACCCACGAGGATCAAGTACACTTATGTCATATCTGTGAACAACTTTTCAACAGAAAAGACAATATACAACGAAACATACGAACACAACATCAGGCAACTATGATTACACCAGAATCAATTCCCACGCGGGCGACGAAAGAAACACCACACCAGAGGACAGCACAACATGTATATTTACGACATCCTCGTAGTGTAACTCAACTAGCAGACGACCACTGTGCCACTTGTGACCAAGCCTTCAATGATAAGCTTACCCGCCGCAGTGGGACCATTCATAATGATGAAATATATACCTGTCAGTTACGTGATAAGTTGTACGATACGAACCTACAAGGGTACTTACGAACACATCACCAGACATCAACATCACTGGAAAGGACGACACCCTTAGACACCCTATACAAGGACCTGACAACACGTCCAAATGCACTCATGGTAGCAGAGGATATCCAACCAAATGATAGGGACGGCTTGGCAGCCCTTAAAGCGTACTGCAAGGATCTGTCAATCATGCTACCCAATCAGGTAGTAGTATTAGAAAAAGTGACGACCAGCGCTATCGGGTGGTTTTGGTATGAAACTTTCATATAAAAAATATTCGGATATCTTGGGATGCTGGTTCAACTCTCATGTGTGTCTTCATACTGGATCCTAAATAAATAAGGTATGTGTGATGACCTCTACAACACCAGTGCTGTTTGATAGTCATCCAAGCTATAGTCAGATGTGTGATCAGAGCCTGGAGACAGGTAGGACTACTCAGACAACTGTATACCCAAGACCCAAGAAAGAAGATCACTAAAACATCAAATTGTGTTGAATCAAAAGGTTCACTAACCATGTATGTTATTGATTATGATTTGTCATATGACAGTGATATAGTGATATCACTAAACTGTTTTGATGAATATGGTATGAACACACCCGACATATTTTAGTGATAAAATATTGAAACCAAGATGTTTGTTTTGTTTGTTGAATTTCTTTAGTGGTTTGCTTTCATGACGTTGTCCTCTTCTTGTCTTTTCTTGTCGGAGAGGGGATGAACAGAGACACATACAGACATGTGCAGAGACATAAACACTTGATACAGACACGAACAAAGTCGGGGAAAAGTTATGCCAAATACAGAAATATCTCAGCCAACTGGGAAAAAAGGTCGGCCAAATACAGAAATAGTTTGTTCAAACGTATGAAAGGTAGAAAATTGTGTTAACCAAATGGGGAAAATGTTGCCCAAAATACGAAAAGTCTCGGCCAAACATGTAAAAAAGGAGAAACATATGTTAGCCGAATTTGGAAAAAAATATTAGCCAAGCAAAGAAATGCCGCAGCCAAATTTACAAATACCTAGTCCAAACGTATAGAAAGTAGTATGTATCAAGTCTGCCACCGGTAACATGGTGTCAACAACTTCTCACCATCAGAACAACATGAAAAACAAGAAAACCGGAAAGAGGAAAACAATAACAACATATACTACTACTATTAATAAAACAACCACTACAACAACAAACTCTACTACTACTACTACTACTACTACTACTACTACTACTACTACTACTACTACTACTACTACTACTACTACTACTACTACTACTACTACTACTACTACTACTACTACTACTACTACTACCACCACCACCACCACTACTACTACTACTACTACTACTACTACTACTACTACTACTACTACTACTACTACTACTACTACTATTACTACTACTACTACTACTACTACTACTACTACTACTACTACTACTACTACTATTACTACTACTACTACTACTACTACTACTACTACTACTACTACCACTACTACTACTACTACTACCACCACCACCACTACTACTACTACTACTACTACTACTACTACTACTACTACTACTACTACTACTACTACTATCACCACTACAACTGCTACTAGTACTGCTATTGCTACTACTACTATTACTACTACAACTACTAATTCTACTACTACTAATACTACTACTGCTACTGCTACTACTAATACCACTACTACTAATACACAAATAATACTGCCGCTACTACAACTACTACTACAACTACTTCTACAACTACTATTGCTACTACAAAGACTACTTTTACTACTACTACTACTACTACTACTACTACTACTACTACTACTACTACTACTACTACTACTACTACTACTACTACTACTACTACTACTACTACTACTACATGTTCGGTCGATGCGGTGTGTCCTAAATTCGACGACTTGTAAACTCCAAAGGTTCTATGTTGTATACCCAGATATGTGTCCAGTCAGCAGACATAATTAAACGATCCGTAATATTTTATACCATTCCGGTAAAGGCTTCAGAGTAAATGGATTAAATGTGGGATTGAAAATTACCCGGGCGTAGCGGTCACCAAGCACTAACTGGTTATAATGGTCAACAGGACAAAAGATCGATGCGTGTATTTGTGTTAAAGCTAGCAACGGATCAATGGCCTTTGTATACAAAACTATTTCATCTTCTACGTCAGGTGGTCTAAGAGTATTACCTGGTTTTGTATATTGTCAGTTGGTTGATTAGTTATGTGACCGATCTATTTCAGCCGTCGTTGCGTGTATTTGCGTGTCTGTTTATAGCCAAAAGTATTCACGAAATTTAGTTTCAATCAATGTATACAAAACAGACACTGGTGATTAGGCGTCACTATACCTGGTATATAATACATAACGCATCAGAGTTATCTATCTGTCCTATAACACATTTTAGCTACTGGTAAGATCATATTGTATTATAGGAAACAGCAAAGGTTGATAGAGATAATACATGATATATACATTGCGTAAAGTATGTTCTTATGTCCCTTCTTCCTGTGTTTGACAGTGTTAGCGCTATTTTCTATTAGCATAAGTGGTATTTCTCAAAGTGTAGGTAGTTACCAACACGGCGGATTTCCAGTTCTTCTACTTTGATCACACCATAGATATGTCTAGCTTTGTTTCTCCTGTACCTTGTGGTGCCGAGGGGCAACATACACAGTGGGATACTGGTTGTTTATGAATGTTAATATAGAGAGAGGTACATGTACTCTGTGATTCCCTCTGTGCAGTGTATACAGATCAAACTCTTCTTCTATTCCACTTGTTCTTTACAGTGTTACTTGATGTCGTATACTGTTAGCTGGTAGCCTAGTTATATGACTATTTCACCTGTGTTGTTTTTCTAATGAAATATATCTTGCACATGATGCGTTACAAGAACAAATGCCCCATTTTCAACTTTAACATGCATAGCTGTCTCCATACTACTTTATCTGCCTGTATTATATTACAACACTCACATTTACTAAATGTTAAAGATTCCGCTTATTGTCTGCAATTATAATTTACATGCCAAGATTCACTGCCACACAACAAAACAGGTATACATTTCTCAAATTTTCAAACGATCATTTATCTCTCTCACTCATTCTCCCTCTCTCTCTCTCTCTCTCTCTCTCTCTCTCTCTCTCTCTCTCTCTCTCATTCTTTCTCTCTCTGTCTCTCTGTCTGTCTGTCTCTCTCTCTTCTCTCTCTCTCTCTCTCTCTCTCTCTCTCTCTCTCTCTCTCTCTCTCTCTCTCTCTCTCACTTCCTTGTGGACATATTACATTTCAAGAAAACAGTATCTACGATCATCTTTAACCTTACTACATCACCTTGTCCATTCAATCAGAAAGCCACTGACGTCAACTAAACAGGATGTGTCAAAAAGTCTAACATAGAAATTACTGACCGGGACAATATATTCACTCGACCGATATGTTCCAATTATTCAGTCTTGGTATAAATGACTCGTTTCGTCTATAATCAACTGTCAACAGTCTACAGCCTCGCCAAATCCTTCAAGTAACAGCCTTATTGCCAACAATTTTCCACGACCACACGAAGAAACAGCACTTCTCGCATTTAATCTCTTGGATACCATATCTACATCATCTTCTAGAAGATTTTTCATCGTATTATACCACGCAACACTAACAATCATTACACCATAACCGGTTTTCTGCTTACTGGGCAAATTTTCCAACCTACTGGAGATAAATCGTCTGTCCCATAACCTACTAGACGTTAGACATTTAATATGGTAATTGACATGTCTGATCACGGCTAAGAAGGAAATCAATGACAAGCGGTGTTCTTTACAAATTCCTATAACATTATGATTCTACTCAGAAATATAATGAGAAAAATAAGAAAGACAATAAATATTGAAAACTGGCGAAAAGCAGTATGGATAAGTGGAAGGAAAAGGGGACACAAACGGCAAGATATACATTACGAACACTAAAAGAAAGATCAAAGTAGAAGTGAGAAGTCTTAACCAAGTGGATAATTTTATATACTTGGGGACATTTATAACGGCAGATGGAAGATACACAAAAGAAATTAAGGAAATAATGGGCAAACAAAAACTATATTTCAGAAAATGAAAAGTATCTTACTCAATAAGTTACTATAATGAAAGTTAAAAATAAATTTTAAAAATTAAACTTCAAGAATAATATTTGAAAAAAGTAAATTTAAACAATAAAAAATAAGAAAATTAAGCTATGTAACTTATTGAATAAGATACTTTTCATTTTCTGAAATGTAGTTTTTTTTTTGCCTTATTATTTCCTTAATTTCTTTTGTGTATCTTCCATCTGCCGTTATAAATGTCCTCAAGTATATAAAATTATCCACTTGTTAAGACTTTTCACTTCTACCTTGATCTTTCTATTAGTGTTCTTAATGTATATCTTTCCGTTTGTGTCCCCTTTTCCTTCCACTTATCCATACTGCTTTTCGCCAGTTTTCAATATTTATTGTCTTTCTTATTTTTCTCATTATAATTCTCAGTAGAATCATAATGTTATAGGAATATGTAAAGAACACCGCTTGCCATTGATTTCCTTCTTAGCAGTGATCATACAGGTCAATGACCATATTCACTGTCTAACGTCTAGTAGGTTATGGGACAGACGATTTATCTCCAGTAAGTTGGAAAATTTGCCCAGTCAGCAAAAAACCGGTTGCGGCGTAATAATTGTTAGTGTTACGTGGTATGATACGATGAAAAATCTTCTAGAAGATGTTGTAGATATGGTATCCAAGAGATTAAATGCGAGTGAAGTGCTGTTTCTTCGTGTGGTCGTGGAAAATTAATGGCAATAAGGCTGTTACTTGAAAGATTTGGCGAGGCTGCAGACTGTTGACAGTTGATTATAGACGAAACGAGTCATTTATACCAAGACTGAATAATTGGAACATATCGGTCGAGTGAATATATTGTCCCGGTCAGTAATTTCTATGTTAGACTTTTTGACACATCCTGTTTAGTTGACGTCAGTGGCTTTCTGATTGAATGGACAAGGTGATGTAGTAAGGTTAAAGATGATCGTAGATACTGTTTTCTTGAAATGTAATATGTCCACAAGGAAGGGAGAGACACACACAGAGAGAGAGAGAGAGAGAGAGAGAGAGAGAGAGAGAGAGAGAGAGGAGAGAGACAGAGAGACAGAGAGAGAAAGAATGAGTGAGAGAGAGAATGAGTGAGAGAGAGAGACGATCGTTCGAAAATTTGAGAAATATATACCTGTTTTGTTGTGTAGCAGTGAATCTTGGCATGCAAATTATAATTGCAGACAATGAGAGGAATCTTTAACATTTAGTAAATGTGTGTGTTGTAATATAATACAGGCAGAAAAATTAGTATGGAAACAGCAATGCATGTTAAAGTTGAAAATGGGGCATTTATTCTTATAACGCATCATGTGAAAGATATATGTCATTAGAAAAACAACACAGGTGTAATAGTCACATAACTAGGCTACCAGCTAACAGTATACGACATCAAGTAACACAGTAATGAACAAGTAGAATAGAAGAAGAGTTTGATCTGTATACACTGCACAGAGAGAATCACAGAGTACATGTACCTCTATCTATATTAACATTCATAAACAACCAGTATCCCACTGTGTATGTTGCCCCTATTCACCACAAGGTACAGGAGAAACAAAGTTAGACATATCTATGGTGTGATCAAGGAAGAAGAACTGGAAATCCGCTGTGTTGGTAACTACCTACACTTTGAAAAATACCACTTATGCTAATAGAAAATAGCGCTAACACTGTCAAACACAGAAAGAAGGGACATAAGAACATCCTTTACGCAATGTATATATCATGTATTATCTCTATCAACCTTGGCTGTTTCCTATAATACAATACCATCTTACCAGTAGCTAAAATTTGTTATAGAACAGATAGATAACTCTGATGTGTTATGCATTGTATACCAGGTATAGTGACGCCTAGTCACCAGTGTCTGTTTTGTATACATTGATTGAAACTAAATTTCGTGAATACTTTTGGATATAAACAGACAAGCAAACACACGCAACGACAGCTGAAATAGATCGGTCACATAACTAATCAACCACCTGACAATATAAAAAAACATGTAATACTCTCAGACCACCTGACCTAGAAGATGAAATTGTTTTGTATACAAAGGCCATTGGTCCGATGCTAGCTTTAACACAAACAGACGCATCGATCTTTTGTCCTGTTGACCATTACATTCAGTTAGTGCTTGGTGACCGCTACGCCCGGGTAATCTTCAATCCCACATTCAATCCATTTTCTCTGACGCCTTTACCGGAATGATATGTCATTAGAAAAACAACACAGGTGAAATAGTCACATAACTAGGCTACCAGCTAACAGTATACGACATCAAGTAACACAGTAATGAACAAGTGGAATAGAAGAAGAGTTTGAACTGTATACACTGCACAGAGAGAATCACAGAGTACATGTACCTCTATCTTTATTAACATTCATAAACAACCAGTATCCCACTGTGTATGTTTATATTACGGATCGTGTAATTATGTCTGGTGACTGGACACATATCTGGGTATACAACATAGAACTTTTGGAGTTGACAAGTCGTCGAATTTAGGACACAACGCATCGGCCAAACATGTAGTAGTAGTAGTAGTAGTAGTAGTAGTAGTAGTAGTAGTAGTAGTAGTAGTAGTAGTAGTAGTAGTAGTAGTAGTTATAGTAGTAGTAAAAGTAGTCTTTGTAGTAGTAATAGTAGTTGTAGTAATAGTTGTAGTAGTAGATGTAGTAGTAGAAGCAGCAGCAGCAGTAGTAGTTGTTGTATTAGTAGTAGTTCTATTAGTAGTAGCAGTAGCAGTAGTAGTAATAGTAGTAGTAGAAGTAGTAGTTGTAGTAGCAGTAGTAGTAATAGTAGTAGTAGCAGTAGCAGTATTAGTAGCAGTTGTAGTTGTGGTAGGTTTAGTTGTAGTAGTAGTAGTAGTAGTAGTAGTAGTAGTAGTAGTAGTAGTAGTAGTAGTAGTAGTAGTAGTAGTAGTAGTAGTAGTAGTAGTAGTAGTAGTAGTAGTAGTAGTAGTAGTAAAGTTTGTTGTTGTAGTGGTTGTTTTACTAATAGTATTAGTATATGTTGTTACTGTTTTCCTCTTTCTGGTTTTCTTGTTTTTCATGTCGTTCTGATGGTGAGAAGTTGTTGACACAGTGTTACCGGTGGCAGAATTGATACATACTACTTTCTATACGTTTGGACTAGGTATTTGTAAGTTTGGCTGCGGTATTTCTTTGTTTGGCTAATATTTTTTCCCATTCGGCTAACAAATGTTTCTCCTTTTTTACATGTTTGGCCGAGACATTTCGTATTTTGGTCAACATTTTCCCCATTTGGTTAACACAATTTTCTACCTTTCATACGTTTGAACAAACTATTTCTGTATTTGGCCGACCTTTTTTCCCAGTTGGCTGAGATATTTCTGTATTTGGCATAACTTTTCCCCGACTTTGTTCGTGTCCGTATAAAGTGTTTATGTCTCTGCACATGTCTGTATGTGTCTCTGTTCATCCCCTCTCCGACAAGAAAAGTCAAGAAGAGGACACCATCATGAAAGCAAACCACTAAAGAAAATCAACAAACAAAACAAAAGAACTTGGTTTCAATATTTTATCACTAAAATACGTGGGTTGTGTTCACACCATATTCATTAAAACAGTGTAGTGATATCACTATATCACTGTCATACGACAAATCATAATCAATAACATACATGGTTAGTGAACCTTTTGATTCAACTCAATTTGATTCTGTTTTAGTGATCTTATTTCTTGGGTCTTGGGTATACAGTTGTCTGAGTAGTCCTACCTGTCTCCAGGCTCTGATCACACATCATACTATTGCTTGGATGACTATCAAACAGCACTGGTGTTGTAGAGGTCATCACACATACCTTATTTGTTTAGGATCCAGAATAAAGACACACATGAGAGTTGATCCAGCATCCTAAGATATCCGAATATTATTTTTATGAAGGTGTCATACCAAAACCACCCGATAGCGCTGGTCGTCACTTTATTCTAATACTACTACTACCTGATTGGGTAGCATGATTGACAGATCCTTGCAGTACGCTTTAAGGGTTGCCAAGCTGTTCCTATCATTTGGTTGGATATCCTCTGCTACTATGAGTTCATGTTGACATGTTGTCAGGTCCTTGTATTGGGTGTCAAAGGGTGTCGTCCTTTCCAGTGATGTTGATGTCTGGTGATGTGTTCGTAAGTACCGTTGTAGGTTCGTATTGTACAACTTATCACGTAACTGACAGGTATAATATTTCATCATTATGAATTGTCCCACTGCGGCGGGTAAGCTTATCATTGAAGGCTTGGTCATAAGTGGCACAGTGGTCGTCTGCTAGTTGAGTTACACTACGAGGATGTCGTAAATATACATGTGGTGCTGTCCTCTGATGTGGTGTTTCTTTCGTCGCACGCGTGGGAATTGATTTTGGTGTAATCATAGGTGCCTGATGTTGTGTTCGTATGTGTTGTTGTAGATTGTCCTTTCTGTTGAAAAGTTGTTCACAGATATGACATAAGTATACTTGATCCTCACGGGTGTGAATAGTCCGAATGTAGCGAGTGAACTTATACTTATCACAAAAGGATTTGTCGCACACTGAACACATAAAAGTAGATTTGCTAATACTGGTCATATTATAGAACAAAACGTACTGATAATATTGCTTGTAAATGAATAATTCACACAACTGTGTTGTTTTGTACTTTCAAGTTTTACAAAGCACTGACGGAACTTCCTCACATTCGCGTGTAAAACCACATACACACAAAAGTTCTGGTGTATACACAAGCAATGTGAGGACTGCTTCTCAATAAGCACTGGTCTCAATACAAAACAATATATGTTTCACTGTTTATCAACAATCAGGTGCCGACATCACAGATTGAACCATGTCATTACACGAAAAACGCTAAGCGAGCACTGTTATTTTAGTACTGTTTGTCACATCAGATGTTTCACAAATAACTCTGTGGCGAAGGTTGTCGGTTAGCCTAGTCAACACGTGAACAATAGTGAAATATTTGCTGTAATACGAACGGCTGGTAAAGAGTAGCTGCTCACAAGAAGAGACGCCGTCTCTTGTATACACTATCTGCCTTGTGCACACGACACTACAGGGCTGACGTGGCGTTTTGTAGACAACGCTATGCTTTTTTACACACAATCACCCGCCAGCCTCTGTGTGACCGATAAACCACTTCTTCACGCCACCGGCCGCCCACTTAATGCCTTTTACATATTCCGTCGATGACATAGAGACCCGCCAAGGTATGGTAGTAGTAGTAGTAGTAATAGTAGGAACTTTATTGGGCATCCGCGTCCGCTAATAGGAAGGTTGTGCTGTTCACAATCTCTGTATCTTTGTGTTTCAGTGTCTATTTGTACCATTGTGTGTCTTTCTTGTCTGTATGTGTGCTTAACAACGCAGGGGACACTTTGAGTATTAACTATAAATGCTATTGTCACCTAATCCGGCTTAAATAACACGCATCCGGTACACTGAATAGGGATTTATCCTGGACAACAATGCTGACCATACAACATGTGACAGGTTTTACTTCCCAACCTCTCGGCTTAGCCACGACGCCACCCCATGGAAGAGAATCGTACTCTTAACCAATATACACTAATAATAGTCCCACCTCAGTCCCAATAGGCATCTCGACCACAACTACTCCACCCCACTGCCCTGTCAGTTAATAAGGAATCGTCATTTAAACAATTTTTTAACACCCCCCCCCCCCACCCAACCACTTACCAAACATTTTTAATCTTCACAACCTCCACTACCCCACTACAACTTATAATAACCGCCATCTTAATATTTAAATTTTCCCAACCTCCCGGCTTAGCCACGACGCCACCCCGTGGAAGAGCATCGTACTCCTAACCATTACACATCACCAATAGTCCTACACCTCAATCCCGATAGACAGCTCGGCCACCATGACTACACCCCCACCGACTCTACCTCTTAACAACGAATTTCATTAATTCACACCCACTACTATTAATCATGCCGGCCACTTATAGACGAGGAAGCCGACATATTCTTAGCAGAAGACCTGGAGACCTTATACAAACTACCCAAAGGACGTCCAACAGAAATATAGAGAACACTAGACACCGCTTATGACTCTTCTCTGGTTATAAACAACTCTAAAGGTTTATCCCCTCCATGTTAGCAAATTTTTAATCTGTAGAGACAACAAATGAACCACTTTAGTGATCAGTAGTTTCTTTCTTAACTTTGACACTGTTTGAATCATTTTGAAACTGTTAAAAAAATTTAAAAACTTTAAAGGTTTTTTTTAAATTGTTAAAATTCGTTGAAATCTTCAGGTTTTTAAATTTTGAACGCATGGTACTTACTTAACTTTCAGTTTCTAACATTTTGACACTTAAAAAAATTTTTTTATAATAAAATATTTTTTTTAATTAGTTAAAATTGGTTGAAATCTTGCGATTTTAAAACTTTTCAGACTTGGTACTTCCTTAACTTTCAGTTTCTGACGTTTTGACACTTTTAAATTTTTTTTGTTAAATTAAAATTTTTTTTCTTAAATATGTTAAAATGAGTTGAAATCTTAAGTTTTTAAAATATTGTAACACATGATTCTTACTTAACTTTTAGTTTCTGACATTTTGAAACATTTAAAAAATTTTTAAAATTGGTTGAATTCTTAAGTTGTTTAAACTTTTAACACATGATTCTTAATTAACTTGCAGTTTTGAACAAATTTGAAACTTTTTAAAAATTTAATTTTTTTTTAAAAATGTAACCCTAACACAACCGCCGAAGATCTGTGATTCTTGTTCGATGATTGTGTATAGACCACTAGTAGTCTCTACAGACCATATAACCACCTCCTTAACAACGAGAATCTGTCTTACACCCACTTCACCACCGTGTGGATGAGCACTGTAACCCTAACACAACCGCTCACACGCGCACGCACGCCCCACATGTAACCCTATGATGATAGTGTATAGGTTACTAATAGTCTCTGCAGACCATATAACCACCTCCTTAACAACGAGAATCTGTCTTACACCCACGTCACATATTGAATTGGGTTCGAACACCGACCGTCCGCGCTCCTCCCGCTCACACCCACCACACGCACCGATCACCGGCTTTTAAAGGGATGTAATATTACCAGAAAAGATCGATTCATGAGTTATACCCCTTTGACTCAGCATTTGCAATGCGGAGTCGATTTCAGGGGGAGTGGTATGACGTCACATAGAGCTATATAACAAAATACTCCTCACAATCCCCATCCCCACTCCCCATTTTGGGGTGGCAAAACCTTGCACTATACTATTGTTAAGTTGTGACAAGAAGTGACATGACAAAACTCGGTACATTCCCATAAACGCTCCGTTATTATCTTCAACAACCAGCGAAGATTCCCAGTACTAATGGTTCCAGATTGGGTCTGATTATTGGTCTATCAGGCCTTTCCTCAGAGTTAACAAATGTCTGCCACATCCCCGACTCACTCCTTGCCGTATCCGTCTCTCTATGATGGTTTATGTGTTCTGTTAGAATATACAATCACACAATAAAAGGTCTCGGTAGAACAGGAAAGATACGTGGTCCTATTGCACGAAGTATTCGCTCCGTTGACGGGCTGGAATTGGGATCCACTGAAGCGTGTCTGAGCTACACAAAGCTACTGCATTCACGTCCAAATAGTTTGAGGTAAGGAACAGGAAGGCAAATACCGGAATTAGTTTGGTATACAGAATTGAAAATAGATGCAATTAGGAAAACCAACTCATTGGACAAATGGCACCAGTATTAAACAACAAACATTTATCAAAGAAAGCACTTTACAACACAATCTTCGTACCAACTCTATGCTACCAATGCCAAACCTGGACAGTGACAGAAAAAGAGAAACGAAAAATCGCAACAACAGAAATGAGATTCGCGAGAACACAACGTATCAAGAAGAGAGAAGATCAGAAATAAAGAAATCAGGACTAAAGTAGGTATTATAGCAGCACTAGATGTCATTACACAGCAGCAAGTCAAATGGTTTGGCCATGCAAGTAGGTTACCATTCAACAGCATACCACAACAAGCAATGATGTACCGATCAGATGGAAACAAAGGAAGAGGCCGCCCACGTAAACGTTGGAAGGAGGGAATAGCAGAGTCTATGGGAATATCGATATATGAAGCCCATAACCGGGCACTCTCACGATGTTTATACTTCACCTCGACACTGCAAGGTACGAGAGGAACATGATGAGATGAGATGTGATGAGAGACAGAATGTACTGTCCAACCGCTATTGAAGTACTAAATGTGGGGGAATATTGTTACAGGGCTATCTGCCACTAACCCATAGTGTTGTAATCCCGTTTCTTTGCTCAAACCATTTGGTCGTGAATGCAGTCGCAAAGAGGTTACGGAAGCAATTCGTAATCCCTCATACAGCCAGCTGGCCAAGGCGATCATGGATATTGACAGAGCTGGTGTTCTGGGTCAACTCTGTTGATGATATTCCTCCATGCCACCGTCGCAATCCATCCAGCATCTTTTATCTTGGTGTTTATCTGCCTTTCTTTCCCTTGATCTTTCCAGTCGTCACGATGTTCTCCAGTGTTTCTCTTCTCATCACATGACAGAAGATAGCTGTTTGTCTTGTTCTTATTATTGTATATAATGTCATATTTTCATTAGCTTCTTTCAGGCAATCGTTGTTAGTTACACTGGTAGTCCAGGGAATTCGCAACATTCGTCTAAAGAACCACATCTCTGTAGCTTCTAATTTCTTCTTAATTTGTTCATTTACATTCCAAGATTGACTGCCATACAGCAAAACTGGTTCTATATAGTATTTCGGCACCCTGTTTCACACATTACTTGACAGTGACTTATTGCATAAGATACTCTTTATTTTCTGAAATGCGGCTTTTGCTTGCCCTATACTGCTCTTAATCTCTGTTGTACATCTACCATCTGATGTTATAAATGCCTCTAGGTTAGGACGTTTCACCTCTATTTCTATGTCACATTCTGTAAACACCATTTTCTTTGATATCACCATTGTTAATGTTTTCTTGATATTCAAGGAGAGCCGTTTCTTTGCACACTATTTCTACAACGTTCAACAATGGTTGTACATCTGTTGCATTATCCGCCACCAATACTGGGTCATCTGCATAGCGTATATTATTTATATTATAACCTCCAAATAGTATTTATGGCGTCTCTTTGATCTTTCTCATTATTACTTTGCTATGTAGGGAGAAGAGATCCGGTGAGAAGACCCACCTCTGTCGTACTCCTAGCTTTATCTGTTCGTAACTGCCTTCTTTATTTTCCCATTTCATTTGCTGCTACGTGGGTAAAGTAAATACTATTTATTATTCTTAAATCTTTCACACCAAGGTTGATATTTTCTAACATTTTTATCAGTTCATAATTTTTTACTTTATCAATTTTTTTTTTTTTTTGGCTTTTATGAATTTTTATATATATATTTCTTTATACCGGCAAATATAATCTATAAAGCACAAATACATGTCTTCCTATATGTCGTGTCTTCCTTTAAAGTGTCGTCCCTGGAGTGAGGAGAATCAACACCCACATTATATTTTACCCCATTTAATAACCTGGAGAATCCACCAGCTTCCGCCCAACACACTCCATCAGCCCGTGGACACCTTTTCCTATCACTCTCTCACTGTCGTACTATGCCCCCTCTCATTCTCCCCCAACGCAACATATTCAACAACTCTTGCTTCTAAAAATTAATAAAGATTAATTTATTAAAAGAAAAGGGTAACGTATATGAGACGTGTATGTGAAGAAAATGTGTGACGTGTATTCTAATGTAAATGTATAGGTCAGACCACAGAGTTCATGTTCAGAGTCCACTCATCATGGCAAGGATTACACGACATCACAAGAATCAGCACAATGGACCTCACCAAAGTCGTGTCCTTCTATCCAGACATGTCCTCCTCCAGGAGCTCTGATGACCATCAAATCTGATTCCCATTCAAATCTATAATCCGTGAACGATACTATTTTTGTTCCTAACAAAAACGGATCCTAATAGTTTATAGAAACTCAGACTTCATAATTCCTGCGCAGTGAAAAAAACATGGAACACTGTCCTATGACCATGAAGTTTTGTCTTCTTGCGAAATGTTCTATAGTTCTCACTATTAAACAGTTATTGTCTATACTCCAATAGAGTCCTTTATTTTTGTTCTAGTCATAAGTGAACTGAATATCCATCACTACTGGTGTGTTAAAGACTGGTATGACCTACAACTCATTCGGTACTTATCCTGTAGGATACTTCTACCATTCAGCTCCACTGAGCAATGTATATCAGTTTCTTCTAGCATAGACCCATTTAGAAGGTTGCTGGCCAATCTTTCTGTATCATAATTTATCTGGGATCGGATTTTTCAATGATTCTGTGTTCTTCCTTCCAACCAGAGGGAACCTTATACGGCACTGCAGTGTTTACTCAATCACATCTAAGTTTGCCATGACAGGCACGTGTAAAATAAATATAATATATCCCGCACACGTTAGATGTTATTAACTCCCTAACCACAGTGCCAAAGCATGTCTTCCTAGATCGACGTTTCGAGTTACACTCCTTATCCCCAAATCTGGTTTTTGGCAAACCTAAAATTGGTCACGTGACGTATTCTTTATGTGCACACAGGTGTTATTTTAGGCCGATCATCCCTTGTCAGGAATCCATCTCCCCTGGCTTAGTCACTGTCAGAGTTGTCATCACTTGTTTTAACTTCCCCATCAAGCTAGCGAGTTACTGTATGATCCCAACAACAGTTTTCAATAACAAGCTGCCAATCCGCGTGATGTCCGGAAACTTTAAATGACATACGGGACTGTTTCATGTCCTGAGCTGAGCAATTCTATGTGAATCTAACTGTTTATGAACTGTGAAAGTGGTGTATAGATTCATCTCACTCACGTCCCCTACACATCTGCAGCTGTTAACTTTGCCCGACCTGTGATGGTTGACATATGATTGTAACCAGGATCTGACGGGTTCTATCTGTATTCGACTGTTGATAAACTGTCAAAGCGATGCCTGGATTTATCTCGCTCACCACCGAATGTTCCTAATCTGTCGACCAGAGGTAAACACGTGCAGCTGCAACCCAGACTATTTTCTGGATTTGTTGAAACAACCTGTGGCCTCGAACATGCCGCTAATCAGAACGCCTTTTATTCTCATCACTGGTTAAATCACGTTGGTCTATTATGTGACACTATATCTATATTGACCTTTCTATAAGTGTCCGTAATGTATATCTTGCATTGTTTGTACCCTTCCCTCCACAGATCGATACTGTTTTTCACTAATTTCAATTTTCATTTTCTGTCATGTTTTTCTCTGTATAATTCTGAGTAGAAGCTTGGTTACATGGTTTATAAGGTTAACAGTGCGAAAATATTCGCATTCAATTACTCCTGGTCTTTTTTGTATAGCTATAAATACAGATTTCAGCATATTGCTCGGTAAATATCCACTACTGTAAACATTATTCAACGTTTCGGATAATATCTATTCCAAGTTCTCCCAATACTTATAATTCTTCTATTGTGATTTCATCTGACCCAGCTGTTTTTCAGCTCTTCTTATGTTTTACAGGCGTCAGCGACTTTATCTTTTAGAATAAGTTATTCTGTTAATTCTTACCTTTCTCTGTCATATAATTTTCTTGTATGCCCATTCCACCACTTCATTATAGCACCTTCCTCCGTTAATATCTAACTTGATTTTTATTTCAAACTTTCTTTTCAAACGTAATTTTTTTTCCCTTGAAGTGATATGTCTGTGCATATGTTGTGTATCTGTAATGGAATGTAATTCAATTTCTTTGCACTGCTCGTTTAACCAACTGTCTTTGCCTTCACACATGTATCTCTTATTTCTTTATTGCTTGCTTGTGTTCGCTGGCTATGAACTCCAGCGCGAGGTCATGTATGTCGGATGAAGACATCCTGTTGTCCAACATCAGTGTGATGTCATACAGGACCTGAGGTCTGCGTAAGTATCCGTTGTCCCATGTCTGACTTATTGGTGTGCAGACTGGTGGTTCCTCGCCGTGTAGGCAGATACTCTCCGACTTCGGAGGAATCAACGATCCTATTGACTTTAGCCAAGACCCCAAAGGGACATGTTGCCAGGACGCTCGGCGAGGACGCGTCAATAGGTCTTGGCCAGTATAGAACCAAGCCCTGGTGCCTTGGAAATACCTCTGCGTCCCATTTATTTATTTACTTATCTTAGCATATTACTGTTTGTAATTTTTAATCTGTTTTATTTCGTCCATCAGCATTAAGATTACTTCATTCATCCATTTTTTCTTAGCTTTTTAGCTTCTCTCCGGTAACAGTTAAACATATTTTGAAAAAGGCAAAAGACGCGGCACCAGGGTCTGATGGTGTCAGGTATAGCCACATGAAGGCTTTGAGCGATGTAGACCTGAAGAAGATGGCCGACGTTGTTAATCAGAGCATTAGGACAGCATCAGTACCGCAGGATTGGTTGTATAGCTATCTCATCCCTCTCCCAAAACCATTCAAGGATTATTCAAAGCTTAGCGGCTTTAGGATCATCACCCTTCAAAATACATTTGGGAAGGTTTTAGAGAAGATGGTCGCTGTTAAGCTGCAGGATTTTTTGGAAAGGGGGAAGCTTCTTCCAAGAGGCCTGGGGAGCTACAGGCCAGGAAAAGATACCTGGTCAAATGCAGCCCCTTTTGCCTTTGACGTTTATGAGGGGTTCCAGAGTAGACAGGAAACGATGGCGGCAGCGATTGGTCTCGATGATGCGAACAATAGAGTTCGCTATGATATTTTGATGACCGCACTTATGGAGAAGGGGGTCAATCCCTGGTTGGTGAACTGGATAACAGCCGTCCTGCATTCTCGTCGGGTTGCTCTCCGTCTGGGTGCATGGACCTCAGAGCCACATATTTTAACCCCGGGACTGCCACAGGGATCTGCAATCTCACCGGTGCTCTTTAATGTGTATACGAGCAAGATTGCATACCTAGAAGCACCAGGGGTTGGAAGGATTCTAACATTTGCAGATGATATTCTTGCATACAGGCAGGGAAGAAATAGGGATCAAACAGCCCAGGAGCTTCAAGTGACAGTAGACAAAGTGATTGACTGGTGCACTAAAATGAGTACTGTCATCCACCTGGAAAAGGCGTCTGTGTTGTGGTGCTCTCTGGACAACAGAAGTGTGAGAGCTGATGTCCCAAGTCTCGCGATAGATGGTAGAAGCGTCGAGAGAGAGAACAAACTGAAGTATCTGGGAATCACATTTGACAGGAGTCTCTCCTTCAAGGACCATGTGGAGACGGTTGTGACAAGATCTCAAAAGAGACTCAATGCACTTAAAACTATGGCTGCAATGGACACAGAGCAGAGAATGCTCTTTACACTATACCAGCACTTGATCCTCTCAGTGATTGATTATGGGCTAGTGCTGCTCACTGTCTCAAAGAGTCAGCTGGTGAAATTAGAGCGCATACAGAACGACGCTATGCGAGTCATTCTTGGATGCACCAGAGACACTCCAGTAGTGTGTATGCGTTACATCCTTGGTCTGCCTACTGTTGCTGGTAGGCACAATGTGATGCAGGCGAAGACATACCTCAGAGTAGCTGCAGACACAGATCACCCGTTGCATGAAGCGCTGGACGTAGTTAAGGGTCAGAGACTGATAAGAGGGAAATCATGGATGGCTCAAGCGAGGGTACGATCAGATAGGTGTGCCTCTTGGAGAACATCAGGCGAGGAGAGGAGTGGGTCAGAGTGCCAGCCGAGCAGTCAGACTTGTTCAGAGTTATAATCACTTTGAGCCGGGAGTGCAGTGAGTGGCCAGCAGGGGCCACGGAAGTGGAAATTCAGCAACTAATTCAGGATAATCCTCGCCCGGGTGATGTGATTATCTACACGGATGGGTCGAAGTTGACAGTTAAGAGAAGTGCCTGGGGATTCTTAGCAAAAGATAATTGTCGGCGTTTGGTGCAGGAGAACCTGGCGTATGATGACACAACATCTAGCTTGAGGATGGAGGTTGAGGCGGTCAGTGCAGCTTTCCGTTGGATAGAGAACACGACACACACACATCGTGATTGTAACTGACTCAGAAAGCATGCTGAGGAGGGTGAGAACAGGCAGGCTTCGTGCAGAGTGGCTTGCTTCGCTTCGGAGGTCACGGGTAGCAAGCATCACCTGGATTATTTCTCCGGGGCATGCCGGAGTGCTGGGGAATGAACCATCAGCCAGACTGACTGGCTCGGCAAAACCTGGTGGAGTATTGATGCATGACAAGGCAGACGTGGTTGCGGCCATGTGGGAGCATGTGTACACCTCGGAGGAGCAAATGGATCACCATGGTCTGGTAAGAATGAGGCAGCGAGGTTTGACGAGGGGATCTGGCCGACGATCGACGCTCAGAGGAAAGGCGAGACGGACATATAATCAGATTGCTACTAGAACTATTAGTGTTGGAACTCTTCGCTGGCTGCTGAGGATGGGGACGGAGCTCTTATGGGAATGCCCCGAATGCTGTGATGTCGGTTCCTAAATCAATCAAGCAATCAATCAATCTCCGGTAACAATTTTTGCAAGTTTGATGAATGGGGTCCTTTAACATTTCACATTGTTCATCAATACACTATATTTCAGCTATTGCAATGTACCTATTTTTCACAGTTACTCTGTATTGTTCTTAAATTGTTTTATCTACTCTCAGAACCTCTTTATTAAGTCTCACGTTATTAATAATATGTTCCCCTCTCTTTAATATTACTTTTCTTTGTCCATATAGTTGTACATGATCACTATTGTAGTCAGCACCCGGCTTTGACTTTAGATTAATTAAAGTATTTCTAAATCTTTTTTTAATGAGTGTGTAGTCAATTTGGTTGCATATTTTCTTGTCAGGGCTTTTCCATGTGTACAGTCGTCTTTACTGATGTTTAAATTGTGTGTTTCCGATTTCACATAATGGATATTTGCCCATTCTATTAGTGTATCTCCTCTTTCATTTCCAGTACATAAACCGTACTTCCCCACTACATCCTTCAATTTTCCCTTTGGTACTTTTGCATTAAAATGTCCCAGTACTATTTTTAATTCTTGTGATCCAATTTTAGCCATCGCCATGTCTATTTCATCGTAAACGTGTTGTATTTCTTCCTCCTACTACTTGTTGTCGGTGCATATATTTATATAATATTTATATCTATTGGTTTGCCTTTGATTTTGATCATAGTAACTCTATGATCCCACTTTCCTCTAATTGACGTGGCTGTATTTTGATCAAATATTATGCCTACAACATTTTCGTGTGTATACCCTCCAGAATATATTATTGTGTGCTTGTCGCCTATAATATTGCCCGACCCCTTCCATCTCATCTCACTTATGCCTAGAATATTAATTTTCATGTTATCCATCTCTTTTAGAGCATTGTTCAACTTTCCCAGCTCATTTAATATCCTAACATTCCATGTTCCTAATCTACGTTTATTTATGTTAGTTATGGTTTTGCCATCAGTAGCTGGATGACGGTCTGATGTCATCTCTGGCTTATGACAGCCTATATCGGACGAGGATGTCCTAAGACAGCCATTAAAGACAAAAACAATGCTGAAGTCGAATGCAACATCCTTTAATGGATATACAACTAACTTAACTAGCTTAAGGTAACACTGGCTAGGCCGGTCTCCGTGGTCTAGGTGTTACACGACTTTCTCCGTAATGCCGTATACTCTTGTGACTAGCGTGACGTGCGTGAGAGTTGGTAGCGGTTCTCTCCGTGTCAGTAACTTACAAGGTATATGAGCCGGCAGCTCAGAAAGCAATGGCAAACTACTGAGCGTAATCTTGCCAAGCAATCAACAATCAGCTGAAAGATGCTTAAGTTGACAGCGATGTCATGTAAAGGATATTCGAAAAAAACCACACTGGCTAGAAAATAGCAAACAATCATTACATGCCGGGTTGGATGCGACGTCGTGTAAACACCTCTACTTAAGTGGGATCTTGACAAATTAACGAATAGACATGGGCTATCATTATAATTGAAGAGAGTGGACTCATGGCCGAGTTATTACTCTGTCCTTTCGCTCAGAAGGTTGTGGGTTCAATTCAAGAGCACGTCGTTTGGGTCATAAGTGCCATTTTTTCGGAGACTCCTATGGGTCGTCGCTGGAGCTGCGGAGTTCGTGCTTTGTGCGACTATTTCGGCAGGTCGCTCTGCGGAAAGATACCGAGCCACGTGTGGTAGAACCGGTGCAGTGAAGTCGACCTTCTTGCCTTTAAACTCATTCTGTCTAATTGCAGACAGCAGAGTCCAGTTTAGTTTCAAGATAAATAACAACGCAGATTGCTACAACGAACGGAGGTTCATTGTTTCTAACACCATAGTAGACATTACATGCCAGACGTTGAACCAACTGAGATCCTTCTCGTTAATTGGACGCACAGCAGCGGATGTTTGTGAAGTGTACGTCAGCGGAGGTGAGGTCTCTCTCTCTCTCTCTCTCTCCTCTCTCTCTCTCTCTCTCTCTCTCTCTCTCGATCTCTCTCTCTCTCTCTCTCTCTCTCTCTCTCTCTCTCTCTCTCGCTCTCTCTCTCTCTCTCTCTCTCTCTCTCTCTCTCGATCTCTCTCTCTCTCTCTCTCTCTCTCTCTCTCTCTCCCTCTCTCTCTCTCTCTCTCTCTCTCTCTCTCTCTCTCTCTCTCGATCTCTCTCTCTCTCTCTCTCTCTCTCTCTCCCTCTCTCTCGATCTCTCTCTCTCTCTCTCTCTCTCTCTCTCTCTCTCTCTCACTCTCTCTCTCTCTCTCTCTCCCCCCTCTCTCTCTCACTCTCTCTCTCCCCCTTCCCCCCTCTCTCTCTCTCTCTCTCTCTCTCTCTCTCTCTCCCTCTCTCTCTCCCCCTCTCTCTCTCTCACTCTCTCTCTCTCCCCCTCCCCCCCTCTCTCTCTCTCTCTCTCTCTCTCCTCTCTCTCTCTCTCTATATATATATATATATATATATATATATATATATATATATATATATATATATATATATATATATATATATATATATATATATATTGCTCATAGAAAAATTAAGAAGTAATGAAGAAAGGCAGCAAAAGGGACTGCACTTCAATACAAAGTCATTTCTCTTTTGAGTCATACTGGGAAATATTTTGCCCAATTCTTAAGAAAAGACTACGAACGACCACAGAACACCAGCTGAGCGAAACACAGCATAGATTTAGGACAAACAAAGGATGCACAGGTGCCATTTTTCCTCTTAGACAACTTACAGAAAAATCAATCGAATGCAATGAAACACTCTAGATAGCCTTTCTCGACCAAGAAAAGGCATTCGATAGAGTAGATAGAAACAAGCGGTGTGAAATCCTCAAACAATATGAAGTGAATTTGAATAACACACCCACAAACAATAGATTGCACGATTTCTTGCCTGGCATATTTCGCTGCATCTTGTCAGGTGCATACAGCAGAAATCACACAACGCAAAATGAAATAACTAGATAAATTCTTCAATCTGAAATATACACATATTCGCACAGTAATGTCGATTGTCTACCACGATATACTCCTGTGGGTCGTCGCTGGAGCTCCGGATTTCGTGCTTTGTGCGACTATTTTGGCAGGTCGCAACTCAAGGTTTTCATCCAGTTAACGTTTTGAGGAGATGATGTAATGCAACATTTGCAGGACAGGCTCATCACTGCAGTCGGCGATTATTCTGTGCTGCAACTCCGGTTATCAGGTACAAAACCACACCGATTTCCAACCCAGCAGTTAAAGAACCTGTAGCTTTGTACACCAAATCGAATTGTATTTTCCAGTTTACATGTAGGTGCGAGGCCATCTACATAGGTAGAACAGAGCGACAGTTACATAACAGAGTGTTGGAACACATTCCGAACTGGGTGGACAAGATACTACACACAGAAGATGGTAGCCTAGGCAGGCCGACACACCGGGACAGTTCTGCTTCATCGGTCGCGAGACACGTGCTCGAGAGTGGTCATGTGGTTGAAAGAGACAGTGTCTTCCGTGTGTTGTTCAACACACAGAGTAGTCGGTTGTTAAAGTTTGCTGAAGCCGTAGTGATCAACCTGCGTAAGCCGGCCTTGTGCAAGCAGAAAGACATGTTAGCCAATTTAAAATTACCGTGGTAGACATTCCACATTACTGTGCGAATATGTGTATATTTCAGATTGAAGGATTTGTCTAGTTATTTCACTTTACGTTGTATGATTTCTGCAGTATGTACCTGACGAGATGCAGCGAAATATGCCAAGCAATAAATCGTGCAATCTATTGTTTGTGTCTTCGTTATTCAAATTCACTACGGGAAAACATTGTTTTGAAAATTAAGTGAGTACACTTCTTACAAACCTATTTAGAAGCTTATACAACAAAAGTGATTGCATAGTGAGAGTAACTGGAGGACACACATAACCCTTCAGCATAAAACCCGGAGTACGACTAGGATGTGTTCTGTCCTCTCTCTTGTTCATAACATATATAGACACCATATGTAAAGAAACCAGCCAAACAGAGATCGCACACACACTGCATGATGAGAACAGAGAAGAAGAACCATCTGCAAATTATACCCTTAGAGAACTCCTGTTAGCGGACGACTAATCACTAATTGCAAAATCAGAACCTGAATTGCAAGACGACATGACTAGTCTAAACGAAATGTGTAGGGATCATAACGATGAAAATTAGCACAAGTAAAACAGAGGTATGATTATTGTCGTGTCTTAATCTAAAGTGTCGTCCCTGGAGTGAGGGGAGTCAACACCCACATTATATTTTACCCCCCTTTCTGATAACATGGAGAATCCACCAGCTTCCGCCCAACACACTCCATCAGCCCGTGGACACCTTTTCCTATCTCTCTCTCACTGTCGTACTATGCCCCCTCTCATTCTTCCCCAACGCAAGATATTCAACAACTCATTCTTCCAACAATTAATAAAGATTAATTTATTAAAAGAAAAAGTGTAATGTACGTGAGGCGTGTATGCGAAGAAAATGTGTGTTGGGTATTCTAATGTAAATGTGGAGGTCAGACTACAAAGTTCATGATCAGAGTCCACTCATCATGGCAAGGATTACACGACATCACAAGAATCAGCACAATGGACCTCACCGAAGTCGTGTCCTTCTCTCCAAACATGTCCTCCTCCAGGAGCTCTGATGACCATCAAATCTGATTCCCATTCAAATCTATAATCCGTGAACGATACTATTTTTGTTCCTAACAAAAACGGATCCTAATAGTTTATAGAAACTCAGACTTCATAATTCCTGCGCAGTGAAAAAAACATGGAACACTGTCCTATGAACATGACGTTTTTCCTTCCTGCGAAATGTTCTATAGTTTTCACTCTTAAACAGTCATTGTATCTATATTCCAACAGATTTCTTTATTTCTTTAGATATTGTCTTAAGGTTATGATTTCTTTGATACGTGGAACAACTACACTTTAATGTTTGGTTTCATCTAATGTGAACATCAGTTCCTACTGATCTAGTAATACGTGACTGAACATCTATCACTACAGGTGTGTTAACGAATGGTATGAACTCATGTAGGATACTTATACCATTCAGCTCCATCGAGCAATGTTTATCAACTTCTTCTAGCATAGACCCATTGAGAAAGTTGCCGGCCAATCCCCCTGCACCAAACTTTTATCCGGGATCGGATTTTTCAATGATTCTGTGTTCTTCATCCCGACCAGAGGGAACCTTAGGCAACTGCACAGTTCTTCCAAATCACATCTACAATTGCCATGACAGGCACGTGTAAAATTAATTAATTTAATTCGCACACGGTAGACATTATTCCAATTCACAACTGCAGTGCCACAGCACTTCTGCCTAGATCAACGGTTCGAGTTACACTGCCGTCACCAAATCATATTCTCTTGGCAGACAGCCTTGAATTGTTTACTTGACGTTTTGATCTCAAACTCTAGCTGATTTCAAGGGCAGATTACCCATTTCATCATCAGTGCTTCCCCTTAGATTACATTACTACAAGAGTTATCTGATCGTGTTCACAGTTATCTCTTCCTGTCCTGACATCCACACAAGCCCGCAGCGTGTCACCAACACCTGGCCACAATTTCTCCGACTGTTTGTGAACTGTCAAGGGCGGCGTATTGATTCATCTCACTCACTCCCTCCCCAGTAAACATCCGCAGCTGTTACTTTTGACCGTCCTGGGATTTTTGACATCCGATTTGTTTTTTCTGGTTGTTAAAATAGTTGTGGCCTTGACAACATGCCGTTAATCAGAATGCCTTTATTGTCATCAACTGGTTAATCACGGTGTTTTTCCTGACAATTATAACTAAAGAAGAAAAAAAAACAACAACGGTTCACCTAAACGAACATCCCTTTAACCAAGTAAAGAGTTTCATATACCTAGGAAATATAATATCATCAAATTGCACATCAGAAGGTGAGATCGAAAATAGATGCAGTAAGGCAAACTAACACGTTGGACAAATGGCTCCAATATCAAAGAACAAGCATGTAACAATAACTACTAAGACAACACTTTGGAACACAATCTTCCTACCAACTCTTTGGTACCTATGCCAAGCCTGGACAATGACAGAAAAAGAAAAAAGACAAATCACAACAACAGAAATGAGATTCTAGAAAAGATAACTCAATGTATCAGGAAGAGATAAGGTCAGAAATGAAGAAATCAGGACTAAAGTGGGGGTTGTAGCTGCACTAGATTTTATTAGAAAGCAGCAAGTCAAATGGTTTGGCCATGCAAGTAGGTTACCAACTAAAAATATACCACAACAAGCAATATTGTATAGACCAGATGGAAGCAGAGGAAGAAGGCGACCACAAAAACGATGGACGCAGGAAATAACAGTCCATGGAAATATAGATACATGAAGCTCATAAGCGGGCACTCTCCCGCTGTTTATACTTCACCTCGACACCGCAAGGTACAAGAGGAACATGATGAGATGAGATGATGCGATATGATATGATATATATATATGCGCGTAATGGGAACGCCGACGTGCGACAATGGCAGAGTTTGTTCGATATGGATGAAAGGCATATCATCTACTGTTGGCACTTCAATGCCAGACCCATTCAATGGGGGAATAGCATTACCAATAGATAGGAAGAGGATCTGGAGGACGCCCTGGCATCTGCTGCCCTAGTCTGTCTGAATGATGGGAGGGTCACTAGAATAGCCACTCGACCAGGTGACTCTGACAGCGTCATTGACTTGGCTCTGGTGTCGCCCACCATCGCACCAAGGTGCCGGTGGGGCACACTGGGATACCACGATAGTGACCACTACCCTTGTATCATCCTGATCGAGAAAGATAGGGTCAGGAGTCAAGGAAACAAGACTAATGCCTTCCCTTATGATAACACTGGTCAAGACGCCAGAAGCAAGATCAGAAGAAGAAAACTAACTTCCTCCCGCAGGAGACAAGAAAGATGGTTGCAGCCACCATGGTGGAATGGAGAGGTAGAGAAGGCATGGCTGGGAAAGAGGCAGGCTGTCAAAGACTGGCAAAAAGCCAGAAAGGCTAACATGCCACGGGTTGATTTGGCGAACCTGAAGATTGAGGTCGATAGGACGATGACTTTATTCAAATCCTGCATCAAACAGGCCAAGGCCGAGAAATGGGACGAGTTCTGCAGGAAGGTGTGCTACGAGCGATCTCTTACGATATTCTGGCGCCTCCATAAGAGCATGTACGGTGCTGCACAACGTAGGGGTATTCCAGACTTTCAAGGCACAGATCTCACATGGAAAAAGTCGGATGCGGATAAAGGTAAGGCCCTTCTTGCACGCTACATAGAACAGACTGACCAGAAAGATGAGCCCGCCAGCCAGAGGACCACAACGACACTCTCTCTGTTGTGCGAGGGGGTAGGGACAGACGAAGAATGAATAATCACAGCTGAGACAATACGTGCGATGCTCAAGAAATCACCTAACACCGCCCCAGGCCCAGACGGCATCGGATATGCTGACCTACTGGTGATGTCAGATGAAGACATGGAAGTACTGGCCAGAGAATGCAACACCAGTATTCAGAGGGGTCAGATCAAAGAGGAATGGCTACACAGCTACTTGCTGCCGTTGCCAAAACCGATCAAAGACCATTCCAAGATAAACGGCTACAGAATCATTACGATGCAAAACACTGCTGGTAAGCTACTGGAGAAAATTGTAGCACACAGACTTGCTTGTGACTTGGAACAACTCGGCTGCTTCCCGCCCATACTTGGAGGATACAGACATAACAAAGAGTCTCCCTGAATGCACAGGTATTTTCCCAAGATGTTTACGAAGGATTTCAGGTCAGAGAAGAGACATGTGAGACCGCCATAGACTAGAGGGCGCATAGAATAGAGTATCATTCGAGAACTTGATTCAAACCCTCCTCAGACTGAAAGTGCACCCTCACCTTGTACGGTGGATAGCTGCAGTTCTGCTCCAAAGGAAGGTGGTGCTAAGATGCGGAAGTTGGTCTTCTGGGCCGATAACGATATGTCCAGGATTGCCGCAGGGTTCAACACTGTCACCAGTACTATCCAACGTGTATACGGTGCCGATCACTGAACAACAGTTGGACGGGAGGGGTAGGACATTCTCGTGTATCGACAGGGACGAGATAGGCAGGCGGATGCCAATAATATTCAGGGCGAACTAGATCGAATTTCCTCATTGTATGCTGATGCCGATGCCCTTGTCAACCCTGCAAAGGCATCGGTTACATGGTTCTCCCTAAACAACCATATTGTGAACACAAACCTGCCGGCAGTGAGAATGGATGGGAGCATTTTGAGTAGAACCCAGTCAATGACATAGCTTGGTGTGAGGCTTGATCGTAGCCTGTCCTTCAGAGATCATGTCGATTATGTCATAACGAAAGCTCGAAAAGATTTGTCAGCAATGGGGGTCATGGCGACTGTCAATATCGAGCAAAGACTGCTAATACTTCTATTCCAAGGACTGGTGCTTTCACGCATCGAGTATGCCCTGGCCATCCTGACTGTCAAACCTACACAGATTGGAAGACTTGAAAAGGTACAAAACGAGCCATGCACATAATTTTGGGCTGCACGAGAGACACCAGCTGTGTAGCAATGAGATACCTCCTTGACTTTCCGACAATGGAACACAGGATCAAGATCTGGAGAGCCCGTGCATACTTAAAAATAAGTGCAGATGAGCAGCACACTCTGCTTGACGCTATATTCAGAGAAAAGGGTGACAGGCTAAAGAGGGGCAAATCATGGATGGGTCGGGCGGAAGATGTCGTCAGACAGGTCTGCAGTCTTACCAGTATCAACCCCGGCAAGGAATGGGTGCCGGTGCCTCCAGCCTTTAAGTGCACTTTATCCTGCATTATCACACTCGACAGACGGTGCAGAGAGCAGAACCCTGCCGCTGTCAATGCAGAGGTCAACCCGCTCATCTATGAACACTCAGATAGCCCTGAAGTGCTCATCTATACAGATGGATCTGTTGTAAAGCAACAGAGAAGTGCGTGGGCGTTTACAGCCCGTTCAGCGGGCCGAACGGTTCAAGAATCCAGTGGTGCCCACTCTATGACCACGAGCAGCATGGCGATGGAGGTGATGGCAGTTACACAGGCTTTCATATGGCTGGAATCACAGCATTATACCAACGTGTGTGTACTAAGTGATTCAATGAGCATGATTCGGAAGATCGAGGCTGGATCTGTACGTAGACAGTGGACTGAGTTGCTGCGGAAGTCTGTTGTCAGTAAAGTCACTTTCATCTTCGTCCCGGGACATGCGGGATTCGAGGGAAATAAACGAGCTGACAAACTGGCTGGCTCTGCACCCCCTGCAGATGGCCAGCCCATGGATCGTTCCGATGTTAGTAACATACTTAAAGAGATGTCGAGAACAGAGGACAATGACGTCAGTGAATTCACATCGCTGTCCAGGATGAGAGAATTGGGAGTAAGAATTGGCACAGTCAGACGCGAGAGGTACATCGGGAAAACAAAACGCCTCGTCAACCAGCACAGAACTCGCACTATTAGCCACCGGACGCGGATGCATATGCTGGGGGGGGGGGGGTGTAGGATCTGAGCACCTATGGACATGTCCGGAGTGCAACTGATAACTTATATTATATATAGTTTGGTGGATGGTTGGTACATTAGTGGAGGGTTGGTACATTAGTGGAGGGTTGGTACATTAGTGGAGAGTTGGTACATTAGTGGAGAGTTGGTACATTAGTGGAGGGTTGGTACATTAGTGGAGAGTTGTACCTTAGTAGATGTTTGGTACATTAGTAGAGGGTTGGTACATAAGTGGAGGTATGGTTTATTACTGACGGTTCGTACATAAGTAGCGAGATGGTTTATGAGTGAAAGGTTGGTAAATTACTGGAGGGTTGGTACATAAGTGGCGGGATGGTGTATGAGTGAAAGGTTGGTACATTACTGGAGGGTTGGTACATAAGTGGACGGTTGGTTTATTAGTGAAAGGTTGGTACATATAAAGAGTTTGTGTTTTTAGTGGAGTTTTGGCATATTAGTTAGGAAGGAGGCCTGGTTCATTAGTGCAGGGAGGGGTTGGATGGGGGGGGGGGGGTGCCCGGCAGTGTCGAGTGCACTAACGACCGGGTTAATCATGTGCTGTATTACTGTATACACGCACTCTATCCACTGTGTCAGTCTGGTGCACTTCCATTGTGCACAAGGCATAGATCTATATATCATCCTGATACCCTGTTGTGGCAAACAATGGTACTTTCACAAAATATCAACCCATGCTCTGTTACAGTTAGCAAGGACATTATACAACATATCACCACGGAGCATAGAAGCGGTAAACAACATATCACGGCGCACTGACAATGTTACACAACATAATACGGTACACTAACATATTACACAACATATAATAGTCCACAGACATGGTAAACAACATGTGACAACGGTGCACATACATGGTAAATAATATGTCATTAAGGTGCAAAGACACGTTAAACATCACAATACGGTGCACATAATTGATAGACAACATATCACGGTGCTCAGACAAGGTAAACAACATAGCATTATGGTGCACAGACACAGCAAAAAAAAAAACGTCATCGTGCACAGCATTAAACAACATATGGCAGTGCACAGACATGGCGAATAAGCGCTGTAATCACTATATCAAACGTGTGCACTCGTAAGCCAGAAAATCTGTGGCCTGCATGACCAAACAGCCCCTCTCAGAATCCTCCTGACACATTCGCCTTTGGCCAACCAGAATGGTGCCGCAATATGTCGGCGTCTTCCTCATGTCGCATTGTTGATGTGGTCTTTATGTCGCATTGTTGATGTGGTATTTATGTCGCAATGTTGATGTGGTCTTTATGTCGCAATGTTGATGTGGTCTTTATGTCGCAATGTTGATGTGGTCTTTATGTGGCAATGTTGGTGTGGTCTTTATGTCGCAATGTTGATGTGGTCTTTATGTCGCAATGTTGATGTGGTCTTTATGTCGCAATGTTGATGCGGTCCTCATGTCGCAATGTTGGTGTGGTCTTTATGTCGCAATGTAGATGTCTTCTTCATGCAATTGTGATGTCTTCTTCAGATCGCAATGTTGAATATGGTCTTCATGTCACAATGTTGATGTTTTCTTCATGTCAAAATGTTGATGTCTTCTTCGTGTCACAATGATGATGTCTCCTTCGTGTCGCAATGTTGATGGTGTCCTCAGGTCGCAATGATGGTGTCTTCTTTAGGTCGCAATGTTGCCTTAAAACAAGAGACACACTTATCAAGTTCAATAGACAACACAACAGGCAGCCAGCTGGCTGTCGATGGGAAGACTAATACGAAGGATTCCCACGACAAGTGTGCTATTACCAACAACGAACCCTTCCCGTCCTGGCAGCTTGCTTATAGTATGGAGCAATCTATATCTTGGGTGGTTGTCCACATTATGTCAGGTGACAGTTCCATTCTATTCTTCGGAAGTCGGTATCCATAAACTTAGTTATTACTTGGATTTTGGACTTGGATTACTTGGAGTCATAATGGATTTTCATTCCCACTGCAACCTCTCGCTTTCTCTCTCTCTCTCTCTCTCTCTCTCTCTCTCTCTCTCTCTCTCTCACTGTCTCACATACACACTCTCTCTCTCTATCTCTCTCTCTCTCGCTCTCTGTGTCTGTCTCTCGAAATATCTCTTTGTCTCGCTGTCTCTCTCAGTCTATCTCAGTCTCCCTCTGTTTAGCTCAGTCTCCCTCTCTCTCTCTCTCTCTCTCTCTCTCTCTCTCTCTCTCTCTCTGTATCTCTATGTCTCTCTTTCTGTCTCTGTCTCTTTGTATGCCTCTCTCAGTCTCTCTCTGTCTCTTTTTGTGCCTCTCACTGTCTCTCTCTATATCTCTATGTGTCTCTCTCAGTCTATCTCAGTCTCTCTATTTAAAACAAAAAAAACATCTATGTTAACAGCAACCAGGCAAAGACTCCACACTCTAAACTCACAGAGACCTCTTCAGCTACACATTGGTAGCACGCCTATAGAAAGTGTCACCGAGCACAAAGCGCTTATCATTGATCCAAATGTAACATGTAATTCTCATGTACATGCTCTCGTTAAACAAATAGCCAACAAAGTGTACCATCTTGCCTAAATAAAAATTTCCATTGATGAAAACACAATAGAGATATTCTATACTTCCCGAATACAAACACATATCGCCTATTGCCCCACCTGGTATAGATGCTACAAACCAATAACAAAACGCCTTTATTCACACCAGAAAAGGGCAGTATGTTTAATTAAAGGTAAAATCTTACCGGCAATTCTAACCTACATGAACGTCTTCAGTTACTGCCACTCCACAAATGCTTACTCATACAAATGCTTATTCAACACAATTCTCACAATCTGTGACCTCTTAAGCGGGGTTAGCCATTCCACACGAAACATTCGTTTCTCACCTTGTTAACCATACTCATTGAGTCCGTAATGAAGACAATGATCTGCATGAAAGTCTTCAGTTGCTGCCTCTCCACAAATGCTTACTTTTTAATAAGACCAAACTATAGTATGTCCAGAAATGAATGCCGTCATTCACGATCAATTATTTTGAAAACTCTCTGTTGCATCGTTATGAAATTTTTTATTGCCGTGTTATATTTACCCCCCCCCCCCCCCTCCCAAGGAATATGTTTTTGATAGGTCCAAAAGCAACTTAAATCATTGAAAGCGGCGACATTTGTTTGATGTTTTGGGGAAACTGTAGTGAATTCACGCTAGCAAACTAGTCTTACAGTAAACCACGTTATTTCTGGTAAGTACACAAGCACAAGGCGTAGCCAGATTCGTATGGGAGTAGGTGCAATAAAATAAAAGTAGCTTAAAAGTCGACAGGGTCGACTGCATTGCACCGGGTTTTTATCCCATATGGCCCAGTCTCTTTCCGCAGGGCGGAAAGCGTCGCACAAAGCACGAACTCCGTAGCTCCAGCGACGACCCTCTGAAGTCTCGAAAAAATTCACTCGTGAAATGAAGGAATCGAACATACAACCTTCGGAGCCCGAGCCAGACGGCTTGACCACTTCACAACGGAGACTCCCGAGAGGGGTGCAATGTGTAATATTAGTAAAGACAGAGAATTTACAGAGGCATGGGATAAATAATGTGTAAATTGACTGGAAAGTAGAAGGAATATATTTCTTACCTTATTTTTCATTTCCTTCTTGTTTCTTCAGCTGCTGGTTAATAATTGTACACAAGTATTCATGTTACTAGGATGCATTTAGGTTTTTATATTGAGTTAGTGAAAGCTTCCAAATAGCTATGCGTTAATGTGCGTATGGAGTGACCTGAAATTATACCGCAATTTAGTCATCATGTGTCCATTTTTAAGGATCTGTTCAGCTGTCTGTGTAGTGTGTTCACACGTGCACATAAGTGACAAACCCGCTTTAAGTTTTCGGGAAAGATTGTCTACTCTGCTGTTTACTGTTCAGAGACGGAACATGATTACCTGTTTTGCACTATGAAAATAGTTGTCAGTGTCTTTGAAGTGGGCTTTCTTCTTAACGACCAAGATGTTGGTCTTCTTTTCATTGAAGTTTATAGATTGATTCATATGCACGTGTGTTGTCCCCTAATTTGACAACGTGTTTGCTCTCACGTTTCTTGTTATGCCACAATATGTCAGTTTCCACCGCAATATTACTATTCTGTTGGTATTCAATGCGCGTAGTGTGTGTGTGTGTGTGTGTGTGTGTGTGTGTGTGTGTGTTTTCAATACCAGTTGTTTGTCACCGCTGAGGGCTTGCGGAATTGAAAATTCATCACTGTGGAATACAAACTGTTGCCATTGACATTGTGTTGATGCTCTAATGTTTAGGGCCTTCAATTCGTCTGAATGGTTAGAGCAAAATATCCCAGTAAGCGTGCACGCGGATTGAGGTCTGCGATCTGCTCAGACCTTAATCTGTGTCGGACAATTCCAGTAGGTTGATGACTGCTCTCGGTTGCATAAAATTCAATCCATCCTTTCTCCAATAGTTTTCTTCCTCTTTCAACACTTGGTCCTCACATTTTCCCAGTAACCTTTATCAATTTTTAATAGCGCGGACTGGATTAGTATCTTGACGTCAGACAATTTGAATACAGTATTGTCAGCTGCCACCTGTCCTTTAATTTTAGCCCACACAAGTTTTATATGGTTAAAATGAGAGTGGTCGGGCGGAAGTCTCAAGCAACCATGACGATGCTCTTCTATCAACTTGTCGAAGAAGAAGAAGAAGAAGAAGAAGAAGAAGAAGAAGAAGAAGAAGAAGAAGAAGAAGAAGAAGAAGAAGAAGAAGAAGAAGAAGAAAGAGGAGGAGGAGGAAGAGAAGAAGAAGAAGAAGAAGAAGAAGAAGAAGAAGAAGAAGAAGAAGAAGAAGAAGAAGAAGAAGAAGAAGAAGAAGAAGAAGAAGAAGAAGAAGAAGAAGAAGGAAGAGGAGGAAGAGGAGGAGAAGAAGAAGAAGAAGAAGAAGAAGAAGAAGAAGAAGAAGAAGAAGAAACCACACACACATACCCCCGCCAACCAACAAATCCCGCACCTTTCCACACAAATATCCCGCACTCTTATAATTTTCCCCACCCACCCACACACACATCAGCCAACCTACACCCACTCACTCACCCAATATTCGCCACCTCTCAACTACATATCCCCACCTATACACACATCCCCACCTATAAACAGATCTCCCAACCTGCCCACACATATCCCCCACCCATAAACACCTAAAAACACACACCTCCCACCCATACACACCCCGCCACCCACATACACCCCAGCCACACACATCCGCCGCTCACACACATCTTCTCACAACTACACACCTCCCCCACCCATACATTCATCTCTCACACACATCCACCCACTCATGTATTCACCCATCAACCACTCACACCCACACATCACCCACGCGCCCATCAACACATGCATCTCTCATCTACCCTTCCACCCAGAGACAACAATTCTAGCTAGAAATACCTTTCTGGAAATGGTATGTTTTCCATTCGGAGCCATATCTTTATTTCTCCCTTTGTGCTCGATGATGTAGGTATTTTTACTTCTTGGGCAACAACATTGATATCATGCATTGTCCATAATTGGACACGACGGTCTATCTAGGGATGGAAGCACAGTATTCTCGAGCCAATCTCTAAATACATTACCATTAATCTTATTATGATAATCCCTATTGTCTGTATGCTTTGATACGAACACGAGCCCAGCATTCTGTTGTAAGTCATTTTGCGTATTACTGGCATGGGCCATGACCAACAGCTGTCCTATACTACTGGACACATATCACTTTATCTGTCCATCCACTGATTGGCATTCCTTATCACTTGTGTGGTGCGCATTGATCCACATTTCATCCAAATACACTATGCCTGAATTTTCTTTGCGCATTTCCCTTATTTCACGTAGGTATCTGCTTCTCATGGCTCCTAAATGCGGTTGCTCGCAAAGAATATTTCTACCTCCCTAGTACTTTCTAAAAGTGAAGATAATGTCCTTATAATTTTCCACAAATTTGTTTTGCATAGCTCTATGTTATTGTTCTTTCTCAACCAAACCCTAAGTTTTCTTACAGTCACTGTTTCTTTGGCATCCAGCAAAATTTATAATGCTAGATAATCCTGGATATAAAATCAATATTTTTAAAATAATTTTAGGAGTCTCCGTGGCGAAGTGGTCAAGCCTTTTGACTCAGGCTCCAAAGGTTGTGGGTTCGATTCCGGGCCGCATCCTTCGGTTCACGAATTAAATTTTTCGGAGACTTCTGTGGTCGTAGCTAGAGCTGCGGAGTTCGTGCTTTGTGCAATGCTTTCCGCGCTGAAGAAAGAGACCGAACCATATGGGATAGAACCCGGTGCAATGAAGTCGACCTTGTCGACTTTTAAGCGACTTTTTAAAACATTTTTATCATAGCTCGCCTTATGACATCTTTGTCAAAGCTGTCTACAATAACCTTTCTACCTACCGTTTGGTTATTGCGTGGTGGTTTAATTCCAGATTCTTGCATCCATCGACGAAATGACCGTTTACTCAAACCCAATGCATGCACTGTTCTTTTTTTTTTCTGAATTTCTAATAGTATAAAACAGTTTCCTGCGATCAGCTTCTAAACAAAAATATGTGTACAACTTCATAGCGATGCTTTGAAGTGTATACACAATTTCGCATTCATTCCCATTGAAAAATATTCACACATTTCAATGTTATCGATAAGTTGTAAGATTTAAAATAATAATAATAATAATAATAATAATAATAATAATAATAATAATAATAATAATAATAATAATAATAATAATAATCAGGTTTCATGAAATAACCCACCGTTTGACGACACCGCTGAACAGTCCCAGTTTAAACTGCGCGGGGTTCTTGGCTTAAAGCCAATCCCGTGAAAAATGTAAAATATTCAACATTGAACGCTGATTGTCTGACAACGCTGTAATACATTTAAAATTATGAACTTCATCTCTGACCCGTACATTATATACCGCATATAAACAAACTTTGAAATCTGCTGTAAAATCTCCAGAACAAAAAAAATATTTTGTTGGGTGGACATAGTGATAAGGTTATATGCTAAATCTCATCATTTTCCTTCAGTTGGTTACTGAGATATGGAATTTTATATTGGGGCAGACAAAAATAAACACACTATAAATCACACAATCCTATTTCAAAATGCCCCAAGCTAGCTTTGGCCATTGTTTAAATTTAACGCAAGACATAGGGAACGACTAAACATACTTCATGTCCCTAAGCCTAGGATAGTCTTATACAATAAGGGCTTAGCGTACTCTGCCTCTCAGTTGTGGTACAATCTTCCACAAGAAATCAAAGACATCACCAATCACTACACATATAGTCGCAACCTGTTTTACATCTATCTCAGTACAGACTCCATGCCCCCCACCCCACCCTCTAAAAACAGAATAACAATTATGTAACACGACAACTAGCTAATAAATTTTCTCATGTGTATGGTACGTTACACCATCCTTAGGTGTCTATAATGTCTACGTTAACAGTATGGCTTTAGTGAGTCATGTATTGTTGATTATTTTCCATTCGTTTTAATGCATATTGTTCTTTTGTTACACACACACACACACACACACACACACACGCACACACACACACACACACATATATATATATATATATGCTGGAACTATTAGTGTTGGAACTCTTCGCTGGCTGCTGGGGATGGGGACGGAGCGCTTATGGGAATGTCCCGAATGCTGTGATGTCGGTTCCTAAATCAATCAATCAATCAATCATATATATATATATATATATATATATATATATATATATATATATATATATATACATATATATATATATATATATATATATATATATATATATATATATATATATATATATATATATATATATATAAAGCAAGGTTGTGTGCTATACCCCACCCTCTTTGGGATATACTTTTCACTTCTACTGAAATATGCCTTTCGTGATCAGGATGCCGGTATATACAATCACTCACGCTCAGATGGTGGTCTCTATAATGCTCAGAGATTGAAGGCCAAGACCAAAATTAGGAGGGTACTAATCAGAGAGTTGCTTTTTGCGGATGATGTTGCGATTACGACCCACTCTGAGGAAGAATTACAACATCTACTATCTGCATTCTCCAATGCTTGTTCTGAATTTGGTTTAACAATTAACAAAAAGAAGACACAGATTATGTCACAATGTGCACGTGGTGTACCATCAATCTTTATTGACTACGCCGAACTGGAGATAGTAGACCATTTTACATATCTAGGATCAGAGGTAAATAGCAAATTATCTCTCGATCAGAAAATCAACATCAGGATTGGCAAGGCAGCAACAACAATGAACATGTTAGCAAAAAGAGTCTGGGAGAACAGGAAGCTTACTGCCAAAACAAAAGTCTTCGTCTATCAAGCCTGTGTCCTTAGTACTCTTCTTTATGGCAGTGAAACCTGGACAACTTACTCACGCCAAGAGAAACGTTTAAACAGCTTTCATATGCGGTGTCTGCGAAGAATTCTTGGTATTAAGTGGCAAGACAAAATAACAAGTACTGAAGTATTGGAAAGATCAGGTTGTGTGACGGTGTATTCCATGCTCAGTCTTCATAGACTTAGATGGATAGCAAATGTTAGGAGGATGGATGATGGTAGAATACCAAAGGACATCTTTTTTGGTGAATTACAGACGGGTAGGAGATCTCAGGGTCGGCCTCTACTACGATACAAACATGTGTGTAAGCGGGACATGATTGATACAGGCATTGATAATGCACATTGGGAGCAAGTCGCCGCTGAACGTGTTGAATGGAGGGCAACTATCAGAAATGGAATAAAGACAAAGGAGAAAATGATTGAAGATAAAGCACACACAGAGCGTGAGAGACGTAAGATGGTGCACAATGGTGGAAATGACCATGTTTTCACCTGCATCTACTGTGGGCAAACATTTGCAGCAAGAATTGGCCTTACCAGCTACACTCGCCACCGCCATGGGTCGTAGTTATTAAGCCTTTTTGAAGCACAATGTACCAAACTATCGTTTGTCAAGACGGAAAGGTGCCAATATATATATATATATATATATATATATATATATATATATATATATATATATATATATATATATACATATACACACATACATATACACACATACATATACACACACACACAAGGGGCGTTCATTTGAAATTCGTTCGTGCCGCACCACGCATAATTGCGTATGTTCAGCATGATCATGTCATAGTCATGTGATAAGTTCTGAAAAATGAATAAAAGCGCAACTGCTTATCGTCGCATTATGCATATTTTCTGTTTCTGACCGTTGCGAAAATGGCAGGGATGATCGAAAATCCGTCTAAAGAAGCTCAAAGAGCGGTGATTCAGTATCTTTCATTTGAAGGATGTCGACCAGTGGACATTCATTGAAGAATGCATGCAGCGTACGGTAACAAATGGGTGTCGAAGACAACAGTGACAGACTGTGCTCGGAAAGGTTGTCAGTTCACGACAGATCTTCGACGGCCGGGTCAAGCGCATATTTTTGCAACCGAAAAAGTCATCGCCGAAATTTATGCAACAGTACAGATGAACCGTTGTCGAAGCATACGTTCGCTAGTGAAAGAATTTGATGTGTGTCAAATTGGACAATTCAAAAGCTCGTTCGTAAGAAACTGCAATATCGGAAGGTGTGTTCACCATGGGTACCACGGATGTTAAATGACCACCAACAATAGGAACGCATGGGATGGTGTTTGAACCACTTGATTCGTTACAGAATGGAGGGTGATGCTTTTATCTTCCGCATAGTGGAGCGTCGTTTTTAGAGATCCTGGTGTCAACATAAACACTACCCATTACTTGCAATCACTAGACAAGCTGCAAAAATCCATCAAACATAAACGACCCTGCATGCTTTCTCGTGGTGTGATTTTGTTGCACGATAATGCTCTTCCGCATGTCGCAAAGATTGTACAGGAAGTATTAGCAAGGAAGAAGTGGTAAATTCTGCAACACCCAGCCTATAGTCCTGATTTGTCACCATGTGATTTTCATTTCTTCAGAACTCTATACAAATCTCTCAACCGGCAACAATTTCACACAGATGCAAACGTAATGAACGCATTCAGTGAGCAGCCACAATCATTTTTTGCGGACGGCATTCGCCGCCTACCTAAGCCCTACCTAAGCAATGGGATGCTTGCCTGAATGCCTGCGGTGACTTCTTCTGACCAACCCATGGTGAATAATTCATTCAAAATGAATGCTTTGTTTAATTCTATCACACCTGTTAATGACTCTTTCATGCTTTTGTAATAAAGCCATTGGAACGGGTTTCAAATGGACGTCCCTGATAATATATATATATATATATATATATATATATATATATATATATATATATATATATATATATATATATATATATATATATATTGGCACCTTGCCGTCTTGACAGTCGATAGCTTGTTACACTGTGCTGCAAAAGAGGCTTAATAACTACAACCCGTGGCGGTAGCGAATGTGACTGATCAGACCAATTCGCGCTGTACATGTTTGTCCACAATAGATGCATGTGAACACATGGTAATTTTTACCATCACGCACCACCATATGTCTCACACGCTCAGTGTGTGACCTATCTGCAATCATTTTCTCCTTAGTCGTTATTCCAGTTCTGATATTTGCCCTCCATGCTACATGTGTGGCGGCGACTTACTCCCAATGTGCATTATCAATGCCTGTATCAGTCATGCACCGCTTACACACATCTTTGCGTTGTAGTAGAGGACGACCCCGAGATCTCGTACCCATCTATAATTCACGAAAAAGATGTCTTTTGGTATTCTACCTTCACCCATCCACCTAATGAATTGGTCACACCATTAACACATTATGTCGCTGTGAGGTATGACTGTAAATTCTGTCCAATGATAATCCACCCTTTTGCTCTCCCCAACCAAGTGACACATTTATCCTTCTTCTTTTGTCCGCTATTCTCTCTTTGGGGCATGAACCCCCAGTGATACACCTGAGTTGAGTTAATGATGTAGTGTCTCCACAGCCGGGCCGTGCACCTCCAGGCACTTCAGACTGATCACACTGGATGCCTTGAACCAGACACTGGACTCGTACGAAACTAGTGGAAGCAGCCAGTTGCTGAGATACGACATACTTATGTTACACGACAAGCCAGTGAAGGGTGTGAATATATCAATGCCTATTGGCAGTCGTAGTCACTGCAGAATATTGGCTCTGTGTGAAGTAGAGACATTTGGAGGTGAGCTATATCATGTCATATTAGTTATTACTGTTTGTTAGTTGTATTGTTGTTTCAACATGCACATTGTGACACCTGCGAGGGTCCTCTGTAGGAATGACAGTGTCGGATCAAGCGCATGAGGCTGGATAGCTTAGGTCAATGACCTGGGGGATATCATTTGTGGAACTGATCTAGACAACCCGGGGTTACACACTGAGGGTATGCATCAACGCCTCCGGCAGTTGGGAGCGACACGTGATGATGATTATAACCGCGATGATCATCTGGAAACATTAAGTCATGATATTAAATTGTAGACATGTTGATATTGTCATGTTCTAAGAGAGGTGCTATTTGACTGATCTTTTGCCCAGACGACACTGGTACAGCCGAGTCCACCTAAGTCGAACTCGGATAACGAGAATTTCTCTTAAGTCGACGTTATTGGCTTGGTCCCGCCCACGATCCTTCTTTATCTTTGCATAAAAATTCCTGATAAGTCGAATTCGGTTAACTCGAAGTTTCGGATTAGTCGAAAATTAAAATGAATTACCGACTATATAAATGTCCACGTTTAAGTCGAACTGTTCATTTACCCCCCCCCCCCCCCCCCCACCCTCCCCCTCCCCCCAAACAAACAAAATTGTTTCGCGAAAGAATGTGTATGTTTAGTCAGCCCGGAGAACAATCTCGCACATAATGTGTTGCTACATGTCAACACTGACTGCTAGTGGACGAAAGCTTAAAACTTTGACTTTAAAAAGAAAGATTGAGCTGTTGAAAGAAGTTGAACATAGTGGGAAGAAGAAAGTGTATATAGCTAGAGAATTTGGTATTCCAACATCGACACTTTCCGGTATTTTAAAGCATAAAGACCGCTACAAACAATTGTGTTTCGAAATGTCAAATCGACAGTGATAGGCAGAGAGCTAGAAGAACTGCTGCGTGCGATTTTGTTGCTGCTGCCCTTTTAAAATGGTTGACTGTGATTAGATCGGCAAATGGGCCATCACTTATTGCGAAAGTGGAAGAATTTGCACGTCTTCGAGGTCAGACAGACTGGAATTGTAGTGCTGGCTGGTTGGATCGTTTAAAAAAACGACATTGCATCACTTACAAGAATGTGTGTGAAGAGAAACAGTCAGTCGACGAAGCAACGACTCACTCATGGATAGAAGACGTGCTCAGACTTGCTTTAGCTAAATATAATTCTGCGGATGTATTTAATGCCAATGATACTGGATTATTTTGGAGATTGCTACCTGATAAAACATTTTCTTTCAAAAATGAAAAGTGTCATGGGGGGAATAAATCAAAAGAAAGAACAACAGTGGTTGTGTGTTCTAATATCTATGGTAGTGGAAAAATTGCCTTTATTTGTGATTGGAAAATTTAAAAATTCTTGTTGTTTCAAAGGTCTGAAAAAATTGTGTGTGAATTACAGAGCCAATTCAAAGGCATGGATGACATCAGAACTGTTCAATGAGTGGCTACAAGAATTTGATTATTCATTGGTGTGCAACCAAAGAAAAGTTCTTTTAATTGTTGACAATTGTTTAGCCCACACAAAAATTAACAATCTGAAGGCAACAGAGCTTTTGTTTCTGCCACCTAATGCCACATCAACACTTCAGCCTTGTGATCAAGGTATCATTCAAAATATGAAAGTTCTTTATAGATCCACAATGTTGTCAAAACGTGTGGGTCATATGGATGCTGACCTCATTTGTGATGATTTCAAGATAACCCTTTTTGATGCTATTCTTATATTAAAATCTTCATGGAGCAGAGTTTTACCAGCAATTATTGCAAACTGCTTTAGACAGGCTGGTTTCTTACCTCCAGTAGATGTCTCTGTAAATGAGAATTCCACACCATCAGCGAGCAGTGAGAGCAATGTTACTGTCATTTCAGTGGGGCCATTACTTGCTAGATTGTATAAAGAGCTGCAGATTGATCCAGAGGAGTTTGTGAACATTGACAATGATGTTTCTACTAGTGCTACTGTTTCAAGCACTGTTATTATAGGGCTATGTATGCCAGTTATTCAGCTAACAGACCCTTCCTGCCTTGACTCTGATGATGAGGATGACTGTGGGCTGCAAGCACAACCTGTATCGCAGTCAGATATTTTATCATCAATTGACAAAATTGACATTTACATGATGCAGAATGGATGTTCAGATGATGCAGTCTCACCATTTTGTGCCTTTAAACAGGCAATGGGAAGACATTTTTCACAAGTCAAGAAGCAAAGCAAAATCACAGACATTTTCTTTAATTAATTTGGAAATTTTCAAAACTAAACATTTCAACATTTCTGCTATTGTATTACTATTTATTTGTTCACTACCTGTGTTTCCTAAGTGGTACAATCATTTTACTCAATGCTACTGCATGGTACACATGTATTAGTGTAAATTAGTGTAAATGTGTGCAGTCTGGATAAGTAGAATTTCTGACAAGTAGAAAAAATTACTTCGGCCCCTGTGACTTCTACTCATCCAGAATCCACTGTGTGTGTGAGTGTGTGTGTGTAGTATACTCACAGAGACCGTGTGCGCAAACAAAGATACATATATATATATATACACTTTAGCCTGTCACCCTTTTCTCTGAATATAGCGTTATTCATAGGGTGCTGCTCTTATACTTATACTTATTTTAAAGTATGCACGAGCTCTCCAGATCTTGATCCTGTGTTCTATTGTCGGGAAGTCAAGGAGGTATCTCATTGCTACACAGCTGGTGTCTCTCGTGCAGCCCAAAATGATGCGCATGGCTTCGTTTTGTACCCTTTCAAGTCTTCCAATCGGTGTAGGGCTGACAGTGAGGATGGCCAGGGCATACTCGATGCGTGAAAGTACAAGTCCTTGGAGCAGAAGTATTAGCAGTCTTTGCTCGATATTGGCAGTCGCCATGACTCTCATTGCTGACACACCTTTTCGAGCTTTCGTTATGACATAATCGACATGATCTCTGAAGGACAGGCTACGATCAAGCCTCACGCCAAGATATGTCATTGACTGGATTCTACTCAAAATGCTCCAATCCATTCTTACTGCCGGCAGGTCTGTGTTCACAATATGGTTGTTTAGGGAGAACCATGTAATCGATGCCTTTGCAGTTCGGTAAATCGTTAAATTGAACACCCTTTCATAGTCTCGTACATGGGTTTCCATTCCCCGTAGCTCCATATAGCCTCCTCTGGAATCGGGACGACCATGTCTGGGAGTTGGGCCAGGACCTGCTGCACAAATACGGATTTACCGCATTGATTGGGCCCGCGATCAATGATGTAAAGGGGTGTTTCCATCTAGGATCCGTGACTACGAATGACCACCTACCTACCCATGTCACGTATTTTTATTAGGTTCGACCCTACCTGGTCCGACTGACCCTGCTCACTGTCCTGTCGCCCGACCCTGCACTCACCTTACCACCCCGCTTGACCCCACCTGTTTGTCGACCACCTGACACCGTGTGTTAATCAGCGCAATGTATTCATCCCCCGCGCCCAGCTGTCGTCTGTAATAATGTCTATAAACCATTGCTCCTAATTATGGGGAAAATGAAGCCAGCATTATTGATTTTTAGCAGATGTCCCCAGTTTGTAATTACAGCGATTCTATTGTTATTCTTTGCCTGGCCCATTTTTCAATAGCTGGAGACATAATCTCGTGTACCGCGCCGAAATTGTTACCGAGCAGCTGGTTACGTTATAAAACAAACAGGTACTGACTTGAAACAGCTGTGTACGGGGGTTGTTATAGGGTTTCATCTTGATATGCACACAATTTCACTACCACCTAGTTCAATTGATATATAACAATACATACAATGATGGTCTGATTAAAAAACGACAGCTGACATAAAAAAAAAAACGAGGAAGGATCATGAAGACATGAGACAGGCCGGCCACAACCCACCACGAGGCATGAGGCACGAGGCATGCCTCATGCCTCGTGCCTCATGTCTCAATCCGCCTTGTATAACTCCTAATGGACAACGATTTATGCGTCCTCTAAGTCTATGGCGGCCGCACATGTCTCTTCTCTAACCTGAAATCCTTCGTAAACATCTTGAGCAAAGGCCGCGGCATTCAGCCATGACTCTTTGTTGCGTCTGTATCCTCCAAGTGTGGGCGGGAAGCAGCCGAGCTGTTCCAAGTCACAAGCAAGTCAGTGTGCTAAAATTTTCTCCAGTAGCTTGCCAGCATTGTTCTGCATCGTAATGATTCTGTAGCCTCTTATCTTGGAATGGTCTTTGTTCGGTTTCGGCAGACATAGCGTCTGCTTTAAAGAAATGTAAAAATTCAGAAATAAACATCATAATAGGGGACTTCAATGCAAACGTAGGAAATTAAGGTGATAGATACACAGTAGGAAACTATGGCTTAGGAGAGAAATGAAAGGGGATACATACTTGTAGAGTGGGCAAAAGAGCAGGAAATGATTGTAAGAAACACCTGGTTTAAGCAACAATCTAGAAGATTATGACATGGAGGAGTCCTGATAGCAGGATTAGAAACCAGATTGATTACATTCTGATTAGAAGAAGATTTAGAAATGCGCTATCAATAGCAAAAAGAGTTCCCAGTGCTGATTGTTATAGTGACCACAGATTACTTACAGAAACATTGAAGATAATGTTCAAGAAAGTCAAGTATATAACAGGAAAAACTAAATATGATTTGTGTACATTGAATAACGACAAGGAAATAGGAAACAAATTCAACATTGAAGTACAGAACAGATTTGATATATTGTCTGATCTAGAGATCCTATTCCAGGATGTGGATGATCAATGGGAAATGTTGAAGAACTCAATCAGTTTCAATGGGAAATGTTGCAGAATTCAATACGTTTGGCTGCAGAAACAACTATTCCAAAATTTAGGAAGTTGGGTCGTAAGAAATGGATGACTGAAGAAAATTTACAACTAATGGAAACAAGAAGACTCAACAAAAATAACTCTGCCAAATATCAAGAAATTCACAAACAAGTCAGAATATTATGTAAGGAGGCAAAAGAAGCATGGCTTGAGAAAAAATTGCTTAGAAATTGAAAAACAACACAATAGTCAAAATACCAAGTTAGTGCACAAATGAATTCAGGACATTACTAATAAAAGACCAAGTACATCAGCAGGCTGTCTAAAAACGAACTACTAATTAGCATGCACAGAGTGAGAAAGAAAATACAACCTGACATAGGGGAAGTACAATGTGGGTTTATACAAGGAAAGGGTACAGTAAATGTTGTGTATATGCTGCGATCAGTTATTGAGCGTTCTATGGAAATAAACAAAGATATACATCTGTGGTTTATTGACTAAACAAAAGCTTTCGATAGAGTAAGACATGTCAACATGGTAGATATGCTTGCTGATCTACAAATTGATGGAAAAGACATTAGACTTATTTTTAAAAAAAAATATATATGTATCGGAAACAACAAGCTGCCATAAAGATTGATAATGAAGTGTCACAATATCAGCCTATTAAGAGAGGTGTTAGGCAGGGATGTGTAGTGTCTCAAATTTTTTTTTCGCTATACAGTGAAAATAATGTCAGAAATGTAGAAGATATAAATGGAATCAGCATTGGAGGACGAAACATCAACAACATTAGATATGCAGATGGTACAGTATTGATTTCAGACACTGAACATTAGTAGATGCGGTTGTTGCATACTGTGAACAACTGGGATTAAAATTAAATTGTAAAAAGACACAGGTTATGGTAGTCACTATGATGAACGAAATACCACAATGTAATATACAAGTAAATGGGAATATTCTTCAACAAGTGAATCGGTACAATTATCTCGGAACAGTCATAACATCTGATGGGAGATGCCTTGAAGAGATTAGAAAAAGAATCGCCATGGTGAAAGTAACCTTTATCAAGATGAAAAACATACTGACCAATAAAAAGATGTCAATTGAAACGAGAAAACGAGTGTTGAGGTGCTACATGGAGCCTGTTCTCTTGTATGAATGTGAAACTTGAACAATGAGCGGTCAAGCTGAAACACATCTGATGGCTGCAGAAATGTGGTTTCTGATGTAAATGCAAAGAATACCATGGACAGACAGAAAAACCAATGACCAAGTACTACAGGAGACAAATGAACATCGTAAGCTGATTAGAGAAATTAGACGTAGACAGTCAAAATTTTTTGGACATGTTATGAGAAGAAATGGATTGGAGAACTTAGTGACAACTGGCAAGATCGAAGGGAACAGACCAAGGGGAAGATCGAGAAGTACATACCTGGATGGCTTGGCAACATGGCATGGTCAAGACAGGAACACTGAGTTGATCCACGACTCTGGTGATCGAGTGAAATGGCGAGTCATGACTGCCCACGCTTTCCGGCATGGCACATGAGTGATTGATTGATGCTCCCAGAGACAGTGTGCCCAGACATCACTGAGATGTAAAGTGTACTCCCAGAGACCGAGTGCCAAAACAACACTGAGATGTATAGTGTACTCCCAGAGACAGTGTGCCCAGACAACACTGAGATTTATTGTGTACTCCCAGAGACAGTGCGCCCAGACAACACTGAGATTTATAGTGTACTCCCAGAGACAGTGTGCACAGACACCACTGAGATTTATAGTGTAATCCCAGAGGCAGTGTGACAAGACATCACTGAGATGAATAGTGTACTCCCAGAGACCGAATGTCATAATAAAACTGAGATTTATAGCGTACTCCCAGAGACCGTGTGTCAAAATAACACTGAGATTTATAGTATCTTCGTAGAGACAGTGTGCCCAGACAACACTGAGATTTATAGTATATTCCCAGAGACCGTGTTTCAAAACAACACTGAGATTTATAGTATATTAGCTGACCCGGCCCGGCTTCGCCCAGCTCCTGGCGGGGATTTATCTGTCTGTCTGTCTGTCTGTCTGTCTGTCTGTCTGTCTGTCTGTCTGTCTGTCTGTCTGTCTGCTTGTCTGTCTGTCTGTCAGTCTGTCTGTTTGTCTGTCTGTCTGACCCGGTCCGGCTTCGCTCAGCTCCTGGTGGGGAGCATCTCATTTAATTCATATAAGTAGTTATATAAGCTCCCGTTCCCGTTCCCGACTGTCTGTCTGTCTGACCCGGCACGGCTTCGCTCAGCCTCTGGTGGGGAGCATCTCATTTAATTCATATATGTAGTCATATAAGCTCCCGTTCCCGACTATCTGTCTGTCTGTCTGTCTGTCTGTCTTCTTGTCTGTCTGTCTGTCTAACCCAGCCCGGCTTCGCCCAGCCTCTGGTGTGGAGCATCTCATTTAATTCATATAAGTAGTCATATAAGGTCCCGTTCCCGACTATCTGTCTTTCTGTCTGTCTATCTATCTGACCCGGCTCGGCTTCGCCTAGCTCCTGGCGGGGAGCTTCTCATTAAATTCATATAACAAAAAAAAATTAACTTAAGAATGTCCTTCCACACACCATCCATTATTTTTAATGAAAACTGCTTTTAATCACCTACATGACTGTAGATAACTTCTTTAAACATAAAAAGATGTGTTAGACAATTTTTCACTATTTAAATAGATGCATTATTTTTATGAAAACTTTGAAAATGCCTTAAAGATTATATCATTATTTATTATAACTCATATGCCTGTAAATAACTATAGGCAAAGAGTTTATAAATCTTTGAAAACAATGCAACAATCCTTATAAAATATATAGCAATGATAGTAAAAGTTATACCCCTTGAAATAACTTTTCTTAAGTTAAGTCCCCTCGCTATATATAAATGATAATGTAAATTTAAATATTAAATATTAGTAAGTAAATAGCTGATTGTAAACTAACAATCTATTACAGTTAGCTGCACAGAAATGAAAAGAATAAATGTAGAAAATTTCATCTCAATCGGATGGACCTATTTCGAACGCATCAAATACATACCTACTGACATACATACACGCATCGCCTTTTATAGATATAGATTCCCAGAGACCGTGTGTCAAAACAACACTGAGATTTATAGTGTATTCCCAGAGACCGTATGTGAAAACAACACTGAGATTTATAGTGTATTCCCAGAGACCGTGTGTCAAAACAACACTGAGATTTATAGTGTACTCCCAGAGACCGTGTGCCTAAATAACACTGTGATGTATAGTCGTTTTTAAAAAGTCGCTTAAAAGTCGACAGGGTCGACTTCATTGCTCAGGGTTTTAACCCCATATGGCTCAGCCTCTTTCCGCAGCTCAGCAAGCGTCGCACAAAGCATGAGATCCGTAACTCCAGCGACGAACCTCTGGATTCTCAGAATAAATGCACTCGTGAACCAAAGAATGCGGCCCGGATTCGAACCCATAACATTTAGAGCCCGAGGCAAGAAGCTTGACCACTTCGCAACGGAGAATAGCACTGAGACGTATAGTGTACTCCCAGAGACCGTGTGCCCTGGAAACACTAACATTCATAGTATATTCTCGGTGATCATTGTGAGGTATGCATATTTTAGACGAGGAGATACCTAATAGGATCTCGATTGGGAGGGGTTATCATCCTTATATTCCTTCGTTTGGAAGCCTTTAAGTGGCTCGTTGACTCCCACGTTAAGTTTCTTACTATAAAGTAAGTTCCCTTCTAGAAAATAAAATGATAATAAAAATAATAAGTGTAAGTTTCTGTAGACGGCGTGGGGAACAAGGAACTTTACTCCCGACCCCAGGGAAGGAAGTACCCTATGCACTCTAGATAAAGTTGGGTCAGTATGTAGATCTCCTGCCTCACATGTAATCCCCCCAGTCTCTCAGTGATTCATGTATGCACCAGAATCTAGGGATTGACAGGAAATGCATGAACATTACTGAACTTCCCACATATGCCCATAACAAACTTTTTTTTTTTTTTTTTGTTGTTTGTCCATCAAGAATGATGATGACCATTCGTTTCATCCAGTGGGGTTGAAGGTGTGGAGCCGTGGGTTCTAAGATGGCTGATAAGGCCTATTTTGGCTCGAAATGTTCTTTGACAATGTGGGCAAAGAATGCTTGACGTCTCTGGAGGAGGATTTCCTGCAGTGGTTTTTTCTGTCCTGCCTTTTCTTCACAGCTCTTGCAGTCCTGGTTGCCTCACATATGACTGCACCTTTGCGCAATGATGCACGCCACGAATTTCGGTCTCTGGCTGCAGCCTCCCAGGTGTCATGATGAATTCCAAAAGCATTCAGTGAAATTTTCAGAGTGTCTTTAAAACGTTTCCTCTGGCCACCTTGGGAGCGTTTACCACAACGCAGTTCGCTGTAGAAAATTCGTTTAGGGAGCCTGTGATCTGGCATTTGGTCAGGTGACCAGCCCAGCGAATCTGATTCTTCATCAGTAGAGTGTGGATACTGGGCATGGATGCTCTTTCTAGGACTTCAGTGTCTGGAATCTTGTCTTGCCATTTAATCTTCAGTAGCTTCCTTAGGCAGACTGTGTGGAAGTGGTTTAATTTCCTAGCGTGTCGCTGATAAACAGTCCAGGTTTCACAAGCATATAGCAGTGTGGATAATACAACTGCTTTGTAGACTTTTAGCTTTGTTTGCAGGCTTATTCCAGTTCTGTCCCATACATTCTTGTACAGTCTGCCAAAGGCTGCACTGGTCTTGGAGATTCTTGCATTTACTTCGTCATCGATTGTGGCAGCTTGTGACACAGTGCTGCCAAGATAGGTGAATTTGTCCACAACACTTAGTCTATGATCATTCACTTTGATATTCGGCACAGTGTGATTATTCCCTGGAGCTGGCTGGTACATAACTACAGTCTTCTCCAAGTTGATATTGAGCCCAAAGTTGGCACAGGCATGTGAGAAAGCTGAAACATTATGTTGCATGTCCGCCTCTGAGTTGGCGTATAGAGCGCAATCATCAGCAAACAGGAGCTCTCTGACGGTGCCGCTGTCAATTTTGGTTTTAGCTTTCAGCCTTCTGAGATTGAATAACTTTCCATCCATACGGTAGTTGATGTCTATTCCAATGTCGTCGTTCTCGAAGGCATTCATCAAAATGGCTGAAAACATGAGGCTGAACAGTGTTGGTGCCAGGACACATCCTTGCTTCACTCCATTGGTTACAGGAAAGGGTTCAGACAGTTCACCATTTTCCTGTACTCTTGCCTGCATGCCGTCATGAAATAGCCGCACTATTTGGACAAACTTTCGTGGACAGCCATATTTTGCCATAATCTTCCACAGTCCTTCTCTGCTGACTGTGTCAAAAGCCTTGGTAAGGTCAATGAAAGTGGAGAACATTTCGCAGTTCTGTTCCTGACATTTCTCTTGCAGCTGCCTTGCAGCGAAAATCATGTCAACAGTTCCACGTTCTTTTCTGAAGCCACATTGACTCTCAGGAAGAAGACCTTGATCGAGATGGGCTGTGAGGCGATTGAGAAGAATTCTGGCGAGTATCTTCCCTGCAATTGAAAGCAAGGAGATGCCTCGGTGGTTGTCACAGGATTGGCGGTTTCCTTTACGTTTGTAAAGGTTGACTATTGACGCGTCCTTAAAATCTTGTGGCATGGTCTCGTTCATCCATATGTTTGTGATGACTTGGTGAAGCTGCTCTGTTAGGACCGGCCCACCTGCCTTGTATATCTCTGCTGGGATGGAGTCAGGACCAGGTGCCTTGCCGCTGGAGAGTTGCTGGATGGCTTTGTTTATTTCCACTATGGTTGGCAGGTCACCAAGTGTCTCATTGGTGGGAACTTGAGGAAGGCAGTTGATGGTTTCATCATCGAAGAAGGAAGTTGCATTTAAGATTTTGCTGAAATGCTCTGCCCAGCGTTGGAGGATTTCTTTCTTATCGGTGACCAATGTTCCCCCGTCTGCACTGAGGAGGGGAACTATGCCTGGTGATGAAGGACCATAGACCGCTTTCAGTGAGTCGTAGAAGTTTTTCATATCATGTCTGTCAGCAAAGCCCTGAATTTCATCAGCTTTGCTGCTCAGCCAGGAGCCCCGCATGTGCCGAAGTTTCTGCTGCACAACTCTCTGAATGTTCTTGAAAGCATCTTTGTTTGATGTTGACTTTGGGTCATTCAAATGTGCCTTGAGGAGAAGATGTTTCTCGGCCAGCAATTGGTTGATGTCTTCGAACAAACACAGTTAGCACAAAACATGGTGTACTGTGTATACATACAGGCAAAGTTGTTACATAACAAGGTGCACATTTAGTGCAGAACAAACATAGCTGTCGTTGGACAATATGTAAATCAAGAATCACCTAAGTGTTTGGTATTTATTAAAGTTAATACAACCATAGGCAATAATGCATGAAAGTTGGTATTGTACATATTACAACAGTCACTCAAATATCATGATCAACCACCTCAGTAAACCCATTATCTCATCATAATCACTGTTAATTACTAAATATACTATTGTATTTCCTTCTGATTTCTCAATGTACACAGATCATAATTAGTGTTTCCTGTTATATACTTGACTTTCTTTAACTTTACCCTCAATGTACTTGTAAGTAATCTGTGGTCACTATAACAATCAGCTCTGGGAACTGTGTTTGCAATTGCTAACGCATTTCGAAACCTTCTTCTAATCAAAATATAATTAATCTGGTTTCTAATCCTGCTATCAGGACTTCTCATGTCCATAATCGTCAAGGTCGTTGTTTAAAGCAGATGTTTCCTACAATCATTTCCTGCTCTTTTGCCCACTCTACAAGTCTGTATCCTCTTTCATTTCTCTCTCCCAACCATGGTTTCCTACTATGTAACCATCACCTTGATTTCCTACTTTTGCATTGAATTCCCCAATTATGATGTTTATGTCTGATTTTTTACAATTATTTAAAGCATACTCTACGTCATTATAAAATTCCTCTACATTATCTTCACTAGATACTCCTGTTGGGGCTTACATTTGAATAATGTTTATGCTAAAAGGTCTGCCACTTAATTTAACAAGTAGAATTCTATCTGACACATCCCAATATCCTTGAACAGATTTTGATGTTTGCCGATCCAAGATAATCGCCACCCCTCTTTGTCGATCTTCTTTTCCTGAATAAATAATCTCAAAACCTACATCTATCTTAATACCTGCTCCTATTCATCTCGTTTGGCACATCCCTAACATATTAATTTTCTCACTTTCCATTTCTTGTTTAATGTTATCTAATTTTTCGTCGTCGTTTAACGTCCTAACATTTCATGATTCTAATTTTAATTTCTCTGTCATTGTCTTGCGATGATATGTCGTTAGGCGAATTATAATGAACTGCCTACCGTCGCGAAACATGAGACCATAACCAACAACTACTTGTCGGCTGCCCTCAAAATGTAATCACTTTCAATAAACGATTATGAAATAGTACCACATAATCCACAGGAAAACACTAAAAACAGCGTCTCCCGAAGAATGAACGTTAGGTCGACGCTATTTTTACCGGAAGTATGGTTTAAAGTCTGCGATCTGACCCTTTATCTGAACGCATTTTGGCACTTACTGAATGTAACATTAAATTATTCATCAGCGATATGGCCCTTTATCTGAACGCATTTTGGCACTTACTGAATGTAACATTAAATTATTCATCAGCGATATGGCCCTTTATCTGAACGCATTTTGGCACTTACTGAATGTAACATTAAATTATTCATCAGCGATATGGCCCTTTATCTGAACGCATTTTGGCACTTACTGAATGTAACATTAAATTATTCATCAGCGATATGGCCCTTTATCTGAACGCATTTTGGCACTTACTGAATGTAACATTAAATTATTCATCAGCGATATGGCCCTTTATCTGAACGCATTTTGGCACTTACTGAATGTAACATTAAATTATTCATCAGCGATATGGCCCTTTATCTGAACGCATTTTGGCACTTACTGAATGTAACATTAAATTATTCATCAGCGATATGGCCCTTCATCTGAACGCATTTTGGCACTTACTGAATGTAACATTAAATTATTCATCAGCGATATGGCCCTTCATCTGAACGCATTTTGGCACTTACTGAATGTAACATTAAATTATTCATCAGCGATATGGCCCTTCATCTGAACGCATTTTGGCACTTACTGAATGTAACATTAAATTATTCATCAGCGATATGGCCCTTTATCTGAACGCATTTTGGCACTTACTGAATGTAACATTAAATTATTCATCAGCGATATGGCCCTTCATCTGAACGCATTTTGGCACTTACTGAATGTAACATTAAATTATTCATCAGCGATATGGCCCTTTATCTGAACGCATTTTGGCACTTACTGAATGTAACATTAAATTATTCATCAGCGATATGGCCCTTCATCTGAACGCATTTTGGCACTTACTGAATGTAACATTAAATTATTCATCAGCGATATGGCCCTTCATCTGAACGCATTTTGGCACTTACTGAATGTAACATTACATTATTCATCAGCGATATGGCCCTTTATCTGAACGAATTTTGGCACTTACTGAATGTAACATTAAATTATTCATCAGCGATATGGCCCTTCATCTGAACGCATTTTGGCACTTACTGAATGTAACATTAAATTATTCATCAGCGATATGGCCCTTTATCTGAACGCATTTTGGCACTTACTGAATGTACCATTAAATTATTCATCAGCGATATGGCCCTTCATCTGAACGCATTTTGGCACTTACTGAAAGTAACATTAAATTATTCATCAGCGATATGGCCCTTTATCTGAACGCATTTTGGCACTTACTGAATGTAACATTAAATTATTCATCAGCGATATGGCCCTTTATCTGAACGCATTTTGGCACTTACTGAATGTAACATTAAATTATTCATCAGCGATATGGCCCTTTATCTGAACGCATTTTGGCACTTACTGAATGTAACATTAAATTATTCATCAGCGATATGGCCCTTTATCTGAACGCATTTTGGCACTTACTGAATGTAACATTAAATTATTCATCAGCGATATGGCCCTTCATCTGAACGCATTTTGGCACTTACTGAATGTAACATTAAATTATTCATCAGCGATATGGCCCTTCATCTGAACGCATTTTGGCACTTACTGAATGTAACATTAAATTATTCATCAGCGATATGGCTCTTTATCTGAACGCATTTTGGCACTTACTGAATGTAACATTAAATTATTCATCAGCGATATGGCCCTTCATCTGAACGCATTTTGGCACTTACTGAATGTAACATTAAATTATTCATCAGCGATATGGCCCTTTATCTGAACGCATTTTGGCACTTACTGAATGTAACATTAAATTATTCATCAGCGATATGGCCCTTCATCTGAACGCATTTTGGCACTTACTGAATGTAACATTAAATTATTCATCAGCGATATGGCCCTTTATCTGAACGCATTTTGGCACTTACTGAATGTAACATTAAATTATTCATCAGCGATATGGCCCTTTATCTGAACGCATTTTGGCACTTACTGAATGTAACATTAAATTATTCATCAGCGATATGGCCCTTTATCTGAACGCATTTTGGCACTTACTGAATGTAACATTAAATTATTCATCAGCGATATGGCCCTTTATCTGAACGCATTTTGGCACTTACTGAATGTAACATTAAATTATTCATCAGCGATATGGCCCTTCATCTGAACGCATTTTGGCACTTACTGAATGTAACATTAAATTATTCATCAGCGATATGGCCCTTCATCTGAACGCATTTTGGCACTTACTGAATGTAACATTAAATTATTCATCAGCGATATGGCTCTTTATCTGAACGCATTTTGGCACTTACTGAATGTAACATTAAATTATTCATCAGCGATATGGCCCTTCATCTGAACGCATTTTGGCACTTACTGAATGTAACATTAAATTATTCATCAGCGATATGGCCCTTTATCTGAACGCATTTTGGCACTTACTGAATGTAACATTAAATTATTCATCAGCGATATGGCCCTTCATCTGAACGCATTTTGGCACTTACTGAATGTAACATTAAATTATTCATCAGCGATATGGCCCTTTATCTGAACGCATTTTGGCACTTACTGAATGTAACATTAAATTATTCATCAGCGATATGGCCCTTTATCTGAACGCATTTTGGCACTTACTGAATGTAACATTAAATTATTCATCAGCGATATGGCCCTTTATCTGAACGCATTTTGGCACTTACTGACTGTAACATTAAATTATTCATCAGCGATATGGCCCTTTATCTGAACGCATGCCCTTGAGCAAGATGGCGGGACATTTCTTCGTCCCGTAAAATGGAACGTGTTTTTTTCCGAAATGTGTATGGATTAAGTGTTTTTTCGTGGTGAAATGGAGTTCGGACCGTGCAACGGAGTTCGTGCACGCGCGTCCGGTCTTCTTTCGGCGTATCATCGGCGCCCGGTGGCGATAGTTAAGCCTAACATGACGGCCAGACGACCAGCTAGGACACAACGTGGTAAGAGGGCGGGCGCACGCAGAAGGCGCTTAAAATGTGACAGATTGGGTATCGGAAATGTTCGAGTACTGTACTGGAACTGTGCATCATTTAGTCAACGCCGACCCATTCTTGAAAAACTACTCTACGGAAACGATATTGTAGTCTTGCAAGAAACACAGCTCACCGACGGAACAGTCAATGTTGCGGGATTTCAGGCGGCACCTCGGACAGGCCATTCTGGTCCGCGACAACATACTAGTGTCTGAGATCGATATGTCCGCCTGGAACAGCGATGCCCTGCAAGTGCAGGCATTAAGAATAATGACACCAGTGCAGCTTGTAATCGTTAACGTCTATGCGCGAAATGGGAAGGTCGACGTGCGACAATGGCAGAGTTTGTTCGATATGGATGAAAGGCATATCATCTACTGCGGGGACTTCAATGCCAGAGGCAGTCAATGGGGGAATTGCATCACCAATCGACAGGGAGAAGATTTGGAGGACGCCCTGGCATCTGCTGCCCTAATCTGTCTGAATGATGGGAAGGTCACTAGAATGGCCACTCGACCAGGCGACTCTGACAGCATCATTGACTTGGCTCTGGTGTCGCCCACCATCGCACCAAGGTGCCGGTGGGGCACACTGGGATACCACGATAGTGACCACCACCCTTGTGTCATCCTGATCAAGAAAGACGGGGCCATGAGTCAAAGAAACCAGACCAATGCCTTCCCGTACGACACCACTGGTCAAGACGCCATAAGCAAGATCAGAAGAAGGAAACTAACTTCCTCCCGTAGGAGACAAGAAAGATGGCTGCAGCCACCATGGTGGAATGGAGAGGTCGAGAAGGTGTGGCTGGGAAAGAGGCAGGCTGTCAAAGACTGGCAAAAGGCCAGAAAGGCTAACATGCCACAGGTTGAGTTGGCGAACCTGAAGACTGAGGTCGTTAGGACGACGACTTTATTCAAATCCTGCGCCAAACAGGCCAAGGCCGACAAATGGGACGAGTTCTGCAGGAAGGTGTGCTCCGAGCAATCTCTTACGACATTCTGGCGCCTCCACAAGAGCATGAACGGTGCTGCACAACGTAGGGGTATTCCAGACTTTCAAGGCACAGACCTCGCATGGAAAAAGTCGGATGCGGATAAAGGTAAGGCCCTTCTTGCACGCTACATAGAACAGACTGACCAGAAAGACGAGCCCGCCAGACAGAGGACCACAACAACACTCTCTCAGTTGTGCGAGGGGGTCGGGACAGACGAAGAATGGACAATCACAGTTGACATATTGCGTGCGATGCTCAAGAAATCACCTAACACCGCCCCGGGCCCAGACGGCATCCGATATGGTGACCTAATGGTGATATCAGATGATGACATGGAAGAACTGGCCAGAGAATTCAACACCAGTATCCAGAGGGGTCAGGTCAAAGAAGAATGGCTACACAGCTACTTGCTGCCGCTGCCAAAACCGAACAAAGACCACTCCAAGATAAGCGGCTACAGAATCATTACGATGCAGAATACTGTTGGCAAGCTACTGGAGAAAACTGTAGCACACAGACTTGCTGGGACTTGGAACAGCTCGGCTGCTTCCCGCCCACACTTGGAGGATACAGACGCAACAAAGAGTCATGGCTGAATGCGGCGGTCTTTGCTCAAGATGTTTACGAAGGAATTCAGGTCAGAGAAGAGACATGTGCGGCCGCCATAGACTTAGAGGACGCATATAACAGAGTATCTTTCGAGCACTTGATGCAAACCCTCCTCAGACTGAAAGTGCACCCTCACCTTGTACGATAGATAGCTGCAGTTCTACTCCAAAGGAAGGTGGTGCTAAGATGCGGGAGTTGGTCTTCTGAGCCGATAACGATATGTCCAGGATTGCCGCAGGGTTCACCACTGTCACCAGTACTATTCAACGTGTATACGGTGCCGATCACTGAACAACAGTTGGATGGGAGGGGTAGGACGCTATCATTCGTTGACGACATCCTCGTGTATCGACAGGGTCGAGATAGACAGGCGGTTGCAGGGCGAACTAGATCGAATTTCCTCATGGTGTGCTGATGCCGATGCCCTTGTCAACCCTGCAAAGGCAACGGTTACATGGTTCTCACTAAACAACCATATTGTGAAAACAGACCTGCCGGCAGTAAGAATGGATGGGAGCATTCTGAGTAGAACCCAGTCAATGACATATCTTGGCGTGAGGCTTGATCGTAGCCTGTCCTTCAGAGATCATGTCGATTATGTCATAACGAAGGCTCGAAAAGGTTTGGCAGCAATGAGAATCATGGCGATCATGGCGACTGCCAATATCGAGCAAAGACTGCTTTTACTTCTGTTCCAAAGGCTTGTGCTTTCACGCATCGAGTATGCCCTGGCCATCCTCACTGTTAGCCCTACACAGATTGGAAGACTTGAAAAGGTACAAAACGAAGCCATGCGCATCATTTTGGGCTGCACGAGAGACACCAGCTGTATAGCAATGAGATACCTCCTTGACTTCCCGACAATGGAACACAGGATCAAGATCTGGAGAGCTCGTGCATACTTAAAAATAAGTGCAGATGAGCAGCACCCTCTGCATGACGCTGTATTCAGAGAAAAGGGTGACAGGCTAAAGAGGGGCAAATCATGGATGGGTCGGGCGGAAGATGTCGTCGGACAGGTCTGCAGTCTTACCAGTATCAACCCCGGCAAGGAATGGGTGCCGGTACCTCCAGCTTTTAAGTGTACCTTCTCCTGCATTATCACACTCGACAGACGGTGCAGAGAGCAGAACCCTGCCGCTGTCAATGCAGAGGTTAACGCGCTCATCTATGATCACTCAGATAGCCCCGAAGTGCTCATCTATACAGATGGATCTGTTGTAAAGCAGCAGAGAAGTGCGTGGGCATTTACAGCCCGTTCAGCGGGCCGAACCGTTCAAGAATCCAGTGGTGCCCACTCTATGACCACGAGCAGCATGACGATGGAGGTGATGGCAGTTACACAGGCTTTCATATGGCTGGAATCACAGCATTATACCAACGTGTGTGTACTAAGTGATTCAATGAGCATGATTCAGAAGGTCGAAGCTGGATCTGTACGTAGACAGTGGACTGAGTCGCTGCGGAAGCTGTTGTCCGCAAAGTCACCTTCATCTTCGTCCCGGGACATGCGGATGTCGAGGGAAATGAACGAGCTGATAAACTGGCTGGCTCTGCACCCCCTGTAGATGGCCAGCCCATGGATCGTGCCGATGTTATTAACGCCCTTAAAGATATGGCGAGAACAGAGGATTTTGACTCCAGTGATTCCACATCGCTTTCCAGGATGAAAGACCTGGGAGTAAGAATCGGCACAGCCAGACGCGAGAGGTACATCGGGAAAACAAAGCACCTCGTCAACCAACACAGAACTGGCACTATTAGCCACCGGACGCTGATGCATATGCTGGGGGGAGGATCTGAGCACCTATGGACATGTCCGGAGTGCAACGAAGATACCCCAACTGATAACTAACTAACTAACTATCTGAACGCATTTTGGCACTTACTGAATGTAACATTAAATTATTCATCAGCGATATGGCCCTTTATCTGAACGCATTTTGGCACTTACTGAATGTAACATTAAATTATTCATCAGCGATATGGCCCTTTATCTGAACGCATTTTGGCACTTACTGAATGTAACATTAAATTATTCATCAGCCCTACTGTGGTTGATGCTGTCATTAAGCGCAACTTCTAATAACATTTGAGTACAAGGTGGATCTATTTTCTTTGATCATTGAACATTAATTTTCATGCAGAGAACTAGACAATTTTACATAGCATTCTCACGAAAGAGAAGTACATAGGAGCCACATGAAATATTAAGAATTATGTGGGTCTTTGCACAGGAAGTTTAAGAGATAGACTCCTATAATCATTTACTCTTATAGAATCATCAATGCATAGAATGTTAATTTGAAATGGACATTATAAATGCACTGAAAAAAGACAACTATATGCATTTAAGACGGTATAGCCTACTCTCACATATAGAGACTTTGCATTCGTAGAAGAAAGGTTCTAGCCTGGTGAGTGCAGAAATGAAACCAACATGGCTTCGTACAAGAATCTTCTTTCGAACAGAAACATCATTAAGGAGCATAAATAACATAATTACACGAATATATACATAAACATTGCGTTACCTTTCTGGTTAGGAACGTCAATTAAGGACATCTGGTGTGTGAGCACATCCCGGGAATAGGCAGAACACTGGTAAAATCACCTCCTACCGAAAGTAAACTCGTCACTTTTGCAAGCTTGACCTGGAATGAGCTAGAAGTTTCCGTCATTTTTCGGTCTTAACGTCTTGCGTGGGCATTTCAAATCCGGCCAATCGAATTTCTCCGCTCAACGCCTACACTTTCTTCAGTTTCGTCAGATATATTATGGTGTCCCAAAGTGGTTATTTATTTTATAAAGATCTGCAAATTGTCGATGACTGTACAGAATGCCACAACCATGTGCCCAGACAATGTTGAGATTTATAATATATTCCTAGAGGCCGTGTGCCAAAGCAACACTGAGATTTATATTGTAATCCTAGAGACCGTTTGCCCAGACACCACTGAGATTTATAGTGGACTCCCAGAAACCGTATGCCCAGACACCACTGATATTTATAGTGTACTCACAGAGGCCGTGTGCCAGACAACACTGAGATTATAGTGTACTCCCAGAGACCGTGTGCCCAGACAACATTTAGATGTATATTGTACTCCCAGAGACCGTGTGCCCAGACAACGTTGTGATTATAGTGTACTCCCAGAGACCGTGTGCCCAGACAACATTTAGATGTATATTGTACTCCCAGAGACAGTGTGCCAGACAACACTGAAATTATAGTGTACTCCCAGAGACCGTGTGCCAGACAACATTGAGATGTATAGTGTACTCCCAGAGACCGTGTGCCCAGACAACATTGAGATTATAGTGTACTCACAGAGACCGTGTGCCAGACAACACTGAGATTATAGTGTACTCCTAGAGACCGTGTGCCAAGACAACGTTGAGATTATAGTGTACTCCCAGAGACCGTGTGCCCAGACAACATATAGATGTATATTGTACTCCCAGAGACCTTGTGCCCAGACAAAATTTAGATGTATATTGTACTCCAAGAGACAGTGTGCCCAGACAACGTTGAGATTATATTGTACTCACAGAGACCGTGTGCCTAGACAACGTTGAGATTATAGTGTACCCCCAGAGACCGTGTCCCCAGTCAACATTTAGATGTATATTGTACTCCAAGAGACCGTGTGCCCAGACAACATTTATATGTATATTGTACTCCCAGAGACCGTGTGCCAGACAACACTGAGATTATAGTGTACTCCAAGAGACAGTGTGCCAGACAACATTGAGATGAATAGTGTACTCCCAGAGACCGTGTGCCCAGACAACGTTAAGATTATAGTGTACTCCCAGAGACCGTGTGCCCAGACAACGTTGAGATTATAATGTACCCCCAAAGACCGTGTGCCCAGAAAACATTTAGATGTATATTGTACTCCCAGAGACCGTGTGCCCAGACAACGTTGAGATTATAGTGTACCCCCAGAGACCGTGTGCTCAGAAAACATTTAGATGTATATTGTACTTCAAGAGACAGTTTGCCCAGACATCATTTAGATGCATATTGTACTCCCAGAGACCGTGTGCCCAGAAACAATTTAGATGTATATTGTACTCCAAGAGACAGTGTGCCCAGACAACATTTAGATTATATTGCACTCCCAGAGACAGTGTGCCCAGACAACCTTTAGATTATAGTATACGCCCAGAGACAGTGTGCCTAGACAACATTTAGATGTATAGTGTACTCCTAGAGACCGTGTGCCCAGACAACATTTAGATGTATAGTGAACTCCAAGAGACCGTGTGCCCAGACAACATTTAGATGTATATTGTACTCCCAGAGACCGTGTGCCAGACAACATTTAGATGTATATTGTACTCCCAGAGACAGTGTGCCTAGACAACATTTAGATGTATATTGTACTCCCAGAGACCGTGTGCCCAGACAACATTTAGATGTATATTGTACTCCCAGAGACCGTGTGCCCAGACAACATTTAGATGTATATTGTACTCCCAGAGACCGTGTGCCCAGACAACATTTAGATGTATATTGTACTCCCAGAGACCGTGTGCCAGACAACATTTAGATGTATATTGTACTCCCAGAGACCGTGTGCCCAGACAACATTTAGATGTATATTGTACTCCCAGAGACCGTGTGCCAGACAACATTTAGATTATAGTGTACTCACAGAGACCGTGTGCCCAGACAACATTGAGATTATAGTGTACTCACAGAGACCGTGTGCCCAGACAACGTTGAGATTATAGTGTACTCCCAGAGACCGTGTGCCCAGACAACATTGAGATTATAGTGTACTCACAGAGACCGTGTGCCCAGACAACACTGAGATTATAGTGTACTCCTAGAGACCGTGTGCCCAGACAACGTTGAGATTATAGTGTACTCCCAGAGACCGTGTGCCCAGACAACATTTAGATGTATATTGTACTCCCAGAGACCGTGTGCCAAGACAACGTTGAGATTATAGTGTACTCACAGAGACCGTGTGCCCAGACAACATTTAGATGTATATTGTACTCCCAGAGACCGTGTGCCAAGACAACGTTGAGATTATAGTGTACTCCCAGAGACCGTGTGCCCAGACAACATTGAGATTATAGTGTACTCACAGAGACCGTGTGCCAGACAACACTGAGATTATAGTGTACTCCTAGAGACCGTGTGCCCAGACAACGTTGAGATTATAGTGTACTCCCAGAGACCGTGTGCCCAGACAACATTTAGATGTATATTGCACTCCCAGAGACCGTGTGCCCAGACAACATTGAGATTATAGTGTACTCACAGAGACCGTGTGCCCAGACAACACTGAGATTATAGTGTACTCCCAGAGACCGTGTGCCAGACAACATTTAGATGTATATTGCACCCCCAGAGACCGTGTGCCAGACAACATTTAGATGTATAGTGTACTCACAGAGACCGTGTGCCAGACAACATTTAGATGTATAGTGTACTCACAGAGACCGTGTGCCAGACAACACTGAGATTATAGTGTACTCCCAGAGACCGTGTGCCAGACAACACTGAGATTATAGTGTACTCCCAGAGACAGTGTGCCTAGACAACATTTAGATGTATATTGTACTCCAAGACACAGTGTGCTCAAACAACACTTTGATGTCTGATGTGATTCTCACTTCCAGAGACGCTCTGCCCAGACGACACGTATGGCTTATGGTGTAACCACAAGTGCGACTGCAATCCCGGGGACGAGTGCCATATCGCCACTGGAGCATGCGCGATTGCATGCAACAGTGGTTTCTATGGATACAACTGCACGAAGCCTTGTCCTTCTAGGTGCATAAATGGAACGTGTTATCACCGTCAGGGGGCATGTGTACATTGTGATCGTGGGCACAAAGGACCTTTTTGTGACCAAGGTAATCTGCCGTTTACTTTGCTGTGTGACCATGTGCGTTCCATCAATGCAATTGATCAGCCAAGCGTTACAATATTACTCACATGCAAGCTCACAGTGACAAGCATTAATCTCGATCATCTGCCTTCGTCCAGATTGGCTCCATGTAGCTCTCGAATATGTTTTCCTTACCTCGGTGGATGTATAGTTCTAGTCCCATATGTCAAGACCAAATAATTGTTTAAAGTCAATATCAAATAGCATTATCAGATATTATAAAATGTATATATAAAAATCCAATATCAAATGTCATTTTAAATATCATATCAATTGCCTATATCTACAGCCAATTTCAAATGGCATGTCAAATATCATAGCATTTGCTATATCAAATGCACATATCAAACGTCAATACCAAATGTCAACATCGAATGGCAATATCAAATTTATGTATCAAATGTCAATATCAAATAGTAATATTGCATGACAACATCAAATACATACATAAAATGTCACAACAAATGCCAGTATCAGCTGCCTGTATCACATGCTATCACGCTGCCCTGGAACTTGAGTAAAGCGGCAAAAGAAGAGGTCCATTATCCAGGCACACTGTGTCATGGTCTTATTTAGGTTAACATTTGGCTCGCTCTCCAGAACAGGGTGAAACAATCATAGACATTCAATGATTACACTCTTACACGCGCCAACGTGAAGTAAATCCTTTTATTCACGTAACCTATTTACATTGGGTACATTCGTGGAAGTTGCGCTCATAGTCATGCGCAACTCGTTCATTATCACAGCAGTATATACATGCATCATACATCTTATAATGGAATAATACAAAATAACTCTCTCACTGCCTCAGCTCAAGCACATCTCAATCTACCAGTCAGTCACGCTATCCTTCATTACAGCCATCTCACAACGATCATGAAACACAAACATAACCCTCTCTGTCCGTCCGTCTCGCTGTCCTAAACCCGTCTGCTTGACACAGGTATGTTCGGTCAGTCCTTCACTTCTCACCGTTCGTGCGACCCGTGCGGTGACACCAGGCTGCCTGTCCCGATCGCCTGTTGTGTGCTGTCCTACACTAACTCCTGTCATGTAGGATATTGGGATCCTGACACACTGGGTAAATGCTGTTATGCCAAGTGTATAGACAACCTGGTAGCCCAACTGTCGTGTAGCAGAATAACGCCGTATAGACACACTGGTACCCCATCTGTCCTGTAGCAATATTACACCATATAGACACACTGGTACCCTGTCTGTCATGTAGCACAATTACACCATATAGACACACTGGTTTCCCATCTGTCATGTAGCAGAATTACACCATATATACACACTGGTTCCCCATCTGTCATGTAGCAGAATTACACCATATAGACACACTGGTACCCCATCTGTCCTGTAGCAGTATTACACTATATAGACACACTGGCACCCTGTCTGTCATGTAGCAGAATTACACCATATAGACACACTGGTTCCCCATCTGTCGTGTAGCAGAATTACACCGTATAGACACACTGGTTCCCCATCTGTCCTGTAGCAGAATTACACCATATAGACACACTGGTACCCCATCTGTCGTGTAGCAGAATTACACCATATAGACACACTGGTACCCATCTGTCGTGTAGCAGAATTACACCGTAAAGACACACTGGTTCCCCATCTGTCGTGTAGCAGTATTACACCATATAGACACACTGGTTCCCCATCTGTCCTGTAGCAGTATTACACCATATAGACACACTGGTTCCCCATCTGTCCTGTAGCAGTATTACACCATATAGACACACTGGTTCCCCATCTGTCGTGTAGCAGAATTACACCATATAGACACACTGGTTCCCCATCTGTCGTGTAGCAGAATTACACCATATAGACACACTGGTTCCCCATCTGTCCTGTAGCAGAATTACACCATATAGACACACTGGTACCCCATCTGTCGTGTAGCAGAATTACACCATATAGACACACTGGTACCCCATCTGTCATGTAGCAGAATTACACCATATAGACACACTGGTACCCCATCTGTCATGTAGCAGAATTACACCATATAGACACACTGGTTCCCCATCTGTCCTGTAGCAGAATTACACCATATAGACACACTGGTACCCCATCTGTCATGTAGCAGAATTACATCATATAGACACACTGGTTCCCCATCTGTCATGTAGAAGTATTACACCATATAGACACACTGGTACCCCATCTGTCGTGTAGCAGTATTACACCATATAGACACACTGGTACCCCATCTGTCGTGTAGCAGTATTACACCATATAGACACACTGGCCCTCCATCTGTCCTGTAGCAGAATTACACCATATAGACACACTGGTACCCCATCTGTCGTGTAGCAGAATTACACCATATAGACACACTGGTACCCCATCTGTCCTGTAGCAGTATTACACTATATAGACACACTGGCACCCTGTCTGTCATGTAGCAGAATTACATCATATAGACACACTGGTTCCCCATCTGTCATGTAGAAGTATTACACCATATAGACACACTGGTACCCCATCTGTCGTGTAGCAGTATTACACCATATAGACACACTGGTACCCCATCTGTCGTGTAGCAGTATTACACCATATAGACACACTGGTACCCCATCTGTCGTGTAGCAGTATTACACCATATAGACACACTGGTTCCCCATCTGTCGTGTAGCAGTATTACACCATATAGACACACTGGTACCCCATCTGTCGTGTAGCAGTATTACACCATATAGACACACTGGCCCTCCATCTGTCGTGTAGCAGTATTACACCATATAGACACACTGGCCCTCCATCTGTCGTGTAGCAGTATTACACCATATAGACACACTGGCCCTCCATCTGTCGTGTAGCAGAATTACGCTACTGAATGTACATCCCGTACCATTTACTGGTATCCATTTTAGACAGTCACAATTGTTTCGACATGTTATGAGAATAAATGAATAGGAGAACTTGGTGACAACTGGCAAGATCGAACGGGAGAGACCAAGGGGAAGACCGAGAGATAAATACCTTGATGGCTTGGCCACGTGGCATGGTTGAGACAGGAACACGAAGCTGATCCACGACTCTGGTGATCGAGTGAGATAGCAAAACATGACCGCCGACGCTTATCGGCATGGCACATGATGGATGGATGGATTTTAGACATGGTAGACTTGAATACTAGTATGTGTGTGTGTGACTATAATCTGTCTTTACACGTGTGTAATTTATGAGAAGCGTGGGTACAAGTGTGTGTGTGAGTGTGTGTGTGTGTGTGTGTGTGTGTGTGTGTGTGTGTGTGTGATTAACGAGAAGCTTGGGTAGAAGTGTGTGTGTGTGTGTGTGATTTATTAGAAGCGTTGGTAAGAGAGAGTGTGTGTGTGTGATTTATTAGAAGCGTTGGTAAGAGTGTGTGTGTGTGTATGTGTGTGTGTGATTCACAAGAAGCTTGGGTACAAGTGTTTGTGTGTGTGTGCGCGTGTGTGTGTGTGTGTGTGTGTGTGATTCATGAGAAGCTTTGGTAAAATTTTGTGTGTTAGTCATGAGAAGCTTGGGTTCAAGTGTGTGTGTTTGTGTGTGTGTGTGTGTCTGTGTGTTTGTGTGTGTGTCTGTGTGATTCATGAGAAGCTTTGGTAAAAGTGTGTGTGTGAGTCATGAGAAGTTTGGGTTCAAGTGTGTGTGTTTGTGTGTGAGTGTGTGTTTGTGTGTGTGTGTGTGATTCACAAGAAGCTTGAGTACAAGTATGTGTGTGTGTGTGTGTTTGTGTGTACGTGTGTGATTTATGAGAAGCTTGGGTTCAATGTGTGTGTGTGATTTATAAGAAGCATGGGTGCAAGTGTTTGTGTGTGTGTGTGTGTGTGTGTGTGTGTGTGTGTGTGTGTGATTTATAAGAAGCTTGGGTGCAAGTGTGTGTATGATTTATGAGAAGCGTGGGTACATGTGTGTGTGTACGTGATTTATGAGAAGCTTGGGTACAAGTGTGTGTGTGTGTGTGTGTGTGTTGGTGTGTGTATGTGTGTGTGTGTGTGCCATTCACGAGAAGCTTGGGTTTACGTATGTGTGTTTGTATAATTCACGAGAAGTTTGCGTACAAGTGTGCCTGACTCATAGGAAGCTGTGATACAAGTGTGAGTGTGTGTGAGTGTGTGTGTGTGTGTGTGTGTGTGTGTGTGTGTGTGTGTGTGTGTGTGTGTGTGTGTGTGTGTGTGTGTGTGTGTGTGTGTGTGTGTGTGTGTGTGTGTGTGTGTGTGTGTGTGTGTGTGTGTGTGTGTGTGTGTGTGTGTGTGTGTGTGTGTGTGTGTGTGTGTGTGTGTGTGTGTGTGTGTGTGTGTGTGTGTGTGTGTGTGTGTGTGTGTGTGTGTGTGTGTGTGTGTGTGTGGTTGGTTCACGAGAAGCGTCGTATAAGTGTGTGTGATTCAAGAGAATCTTCTGTGCAACTGTGAGTGACGTGTGAGTGTCATTCATGAGAGGTATGGGTACAAGTGTGTGCGATTGATGAGAAGCTTGGGTACACATGTGAGTCCAGGTTTAGTATACCCTACAGTAAAGAGATATTCTTTGTCCATGACTATGGAAGTCATGGCAGTAATTAAAGCAATAACATGGCTCGAGACACAGACATTCACTAGGGCATGTTTCCTTAGCGACTCAATGAACATGATCAAGAGGATAGAGGAGGGGTCGATCCGAAGAGAATGGTTGCTGCCTCTGGAGCGTTCTCGGCTGGCAAAGAGTAGTTTCATCTTCGTGCCAGGGCATGCGGGAGTACAAGGAAATGAGCGTGCTGACAAGCTCGCAGGTGAGGCTACTGTGGAAGGCGGACGCGCCATGGACCAGGCTGACATTCTGAATGCTCTACGAGAAGTAAGACTTTTGCGTGAACCAAGTGATGACTGTGAATCTACAACCATGGCCAGACTGCGAGAACAGCAAATTAAAAGAGGGGTGGCCAAACAAGAACACTACGCAGGAAGCCAAAGAAGATTGATAAACCAACACAGAACTGGCGTCGTTAGCCGCTACACGCTGCGGGATTTGCTGAGGAGGGGATCCGAGAACTTATGGACTGAATGGTTCGATGTGCAATGAGAATGATCTGTCGACTAACTAATTAACTAACAAAGAGATATTCAGGTGTCTTCAAATATTTACAGGATGGGCACAAGGAGTATTGAAGCAGTTTCTTAGCATGGGTCCATGGTATGATAACGCTATCACATGAAGTAGGCCTTGCGATAACGTAAGAAACGTCTACATGAACAGGCTGCTTTCAGATCTACGAATTGATGGGATAGACGTTGGGCTTGTACAAAAGAAAATAACATATATCGAACGCAACAATCTGCCATAAAGATTGATAATAAAGTAGGTCGATATCAGCTTTTTTTAAGAGAGGTGTGAGACGGGGACGTGTAATGTCTCCCTGTACTGTAAACATATTTTCAGAGATATAGAAGGAATCATCATTGGGGGACAAAACATCAATAACATTAGATATGCGGGAGTATTGATTGCAGACAAAGAGCAGGATCTGCAACATTTAGTAGGTATGGTTGTTGCACACAGTGAACAACTAGGGTTAGAATTAAATTGTAAGAAGACACATATTATGATCGTCAATAGGAAGAAGGAAATACCACAATTAATATACAATTAAATTAGAATATTCTTAAACAAGTGAATCGGTACAATTATCTCGGAAAGTATTTCAGGATCATGGCCGGTGGTTCGGAGTTCGTGAACTGAGCTGAGATTCTTTGAACTTAGGCTTGAGTTAAGGGTAAAACGGAGCACTTATGGGTTACACACGTGATATTGATCCATCGACTAATCTAAAACTATCTCGGAACAGTCGTGTTATCTGACGGGAGATGCATTGAAAAGATTAGAACAAAATCGCCATGGCGAAGGTAGCCTCTTCCAAGATGAAAAACATACTGACCAAACAAATTGATGTCCTTTGCAACGACAAAAAAGTCTTGAGGTAAAACAAATTGCCTGTACTTGTGTATGAAATGTGAAGCGTGGACAATGAGCAGTCAAGCTGTGAGGAAAGGGGGGGGGGGAAGAGAAACGTCTGTTGGCTGTGGAAAATTGGTGTCTAAGGAAACTGCAAAGAATACCATGGGCATAAAAAAAAATGACGTTCTATAAAAAAAAACAAAAAAACAAACTCATGTAAATCGTAAACTGATTAGAGAAATTAGACGAAACCAGTCAACACTGTTTGGCAACCTTATGAGAAGACATAAATGGGAGCACTTGGTGACAACTGGCAAGATCCAGGGGAAGAGAACAAGAAGGTAGAGAAGTTACTATCTGGATGGCTTGGCCACGTGATATTGTCGTGACAAGAACAATGAGCTGATCCACGACTCTAGTGATCGTGTGAGATGGCGAAACATGACCGCCTAACGCTTATCGGCATGGTTCATGATGATGATGACACCTAAATACATGGCGGGATAAGTGACCAATCGTTCCTTCACTTTCCCAGACGTCTAGTGCAGGAGTCTAACCCGACTCCGACCGTGCTCATGTCACTTTCCCAGAATTCTGGTGCAGGAGTCTAACCCGACTCCGACCGTGCTCATGTCACTTTCCCAGAATTCTGGTGCAGGAGTCTAACCCGACTCTGACCGAGCTCATGTCAATTTCCCAGACGTCTAGTGCAGGAGTCTAACCCGACTCCGACCGTGCTCATGTTACTTTCCCAGAATTCTGGTGCAGGAGTCTAACCGGACTCCGACCGTGCTCATGTCACTTTCCCAGAATTCTGGTGCAGGAGTCTAACCCGACTCTGACCGAGCTTATGTCAATTTCCCAGACGTCTAGTGCAGGAGTCTAACCCGACTCCGACCGTGCTCATGTCACTTTCCCAGAATTCTGGTGCAGGAGTCTAACCCGACTCCGACCGTGCTCATGTCACTTTCCCAGAATTCTGGTGCAGGAGTCTAACCCGACTCCGACCGTGCTCATGTCACTTTCCCAGAATTCTGGTGCAGGAGTCTAACCCGACTCTGACCGAGCTCATGTCAATTTCCCAGACGTCTAGTGCAGGAGTCTAACCCGACTCCGACCGTGCTCATGTTACTTTCCCAAAATTCTGGTGCAGGAGTCTAACCCGACTCCGACCGTGCTCATGTCACTTTCCCAGAATTCTGGTGCAGGAGTCTAACCCGACTCTGACCGAGCTTATGTCAATTTCCCAGACGTCTAGTGCAGGAGTCTAACCCGACTCCGACCGTGCTCATGTCACTTTCCCAGAATTCTGGTGCAGGAGTCTAACCCGACTCCGACCGTGCTCATGTCACTTTCCCAGAATTCTGGTGCAGGAGTCTAACCCGACTCCGACCGTGCTCATGTCACTTTCCCAGAATTCTGGTGCAGGAGTCTAACCCGACTCCGACCGTGCTCATGTCACTTTCCCAGAATTCTGGTGCAGGAGTCGAACCTGACTCCGACCGTGCTCATGTCATTATCAGCACAGTTCCCTATCAACGTCGCTACCGTTCCCATGTTATTTATATTTGTCTTATAAAAAAATGACAAGTTGATAGTCCAGAGAAAATTAATATAAGTGATACAGTTGACAGTCCAAAGCACACTAATATAAATGACACAGCTGATAGTAGAGAGTGCACTAATATAGGAAAATATGAATGCTGTTTGTGTAGACATGCTTCTCTCGACCCACTGCCATAATACCGGATCTAAGTGTGCTGTGTCGCTGGACCCCCTGCCTCCCCGCCAAGCTTATAGCTAGCCAAGTGATATGTGTTATAGAACCCCGTGCCTCCCCGCCAAGCTCATAGCTAGCCAAGTGTGCTGTGTTATAGAACCCCGTGCCTTCCCGCCAAGCTCATTGATAGCCAAGTGTGCTGTGTTATAGAACCCCGTGCCTCCCCGCCAAGCTCATAGCTAGCCAAGTGTGTTGTGTTATAGAACCCCCTGCCTCCCCGCCAAGCTCATAGCTAGCCAAGTGTGCTGTGTTATAGAACTCCGTGCCTCCCCGCCAAGCTCATAGCTAGCCATGTGTGAAAGACCACAACTGGAGATTCACATCTGCGGAGAGGTGCATCATGAACGAACGAACGAACGAACAGACTTTATTTTCAAAGGGTAACAAATTGGGCACGCAGGCCCGTCTTACATTCGGCCCTTCCAATCACTCATCTTTCTTTCATCAACAGTGCATAGGAAAAAAATATTGTCACATGAATTTTGTAAACATAAACAATGCATATTACTATGTTATGAGACACATCCACCACCCATCCACACATCCCCCATTTACTCCAATTCCCCCACACAACCACACACACATACAATATATTTCCCACCCATCCACAACATCCCTACACCTACACATCTCCCCACCCACATACACCTCTCACCCACCACACATCCCATCCACCCACAGCCCAAGCACACATACATTCAATAACCCACACATCCCCCACCTACACACATCTCCTCACCCACTCACATATCCTCTACCCGTCCCGTTTCCTACCAACAATCACTAACCTAATATCCTCCTCCACCCACACACCTCCAACCACCCAGCCAAACACACATTCCTCAGCCACACACACATCTCCCCGTCAACTCACATATTCTGCACCTACCCACACACAAATTCTGCACTCACCCACATAATCTCCCATCTCCCCCAGCCCACTCACAGATCCCGAGCCCACACCTACAAACATCCCCCACCATCTCCTAACCTGCACACACTCACCCACCCACATATCCTCTACCCACCCACACATCCTCTACCCACCCATCCCCCAACCAAACATCCCTTAACCACATACCCTTACTCATATACAATCATCCACCCACACATCCTCTACCCAACCACACATTCTCCATCCACCCATTCCCTCAGCCACACATCCCTTAACCACACCCCCTACCCATATACATGAACGGGCAACGTGGGGTGCCCGCACACCAGACATGACATGAGCTGTCCGACATGAGCCCAGGTGGACACTGTCTGCTCCAAGATTGCAGGTAGTGTATTGTTAACGAACTTCAACCCAGCACCGTGGTGAGCACTTCTCTGGGTATTCGTGTCAACGCACTCGTTTATTATTCACATTCCACCTCTCTCCCTGCCCTACAATGAAAAAAGTGCCGGCTCCATGGCTAATGTTTATGGGCGAAGTTCGAAATCCCGCATACACGTGTTTGAAACACGGCTGAGGGTGATTTGGCAGCTGACCGCCTTACGTTTTCTTTTCTTTTTTTTCTTTTTTTTTTGTCCGAAATGGTATAGGTATCGATCGTTCAGAAAGCAATGACACACTACTGAACTTAAAGTTGCTACGAGATTACAACATAACAATGCTTGTATCGACTGCGACATGCTCTAAAGAATATGCAATTAACTTCAACAATGGATGTTACTAAGAGCAGTAGTGACAGTTGTTGGCAGTATACGGATATTGATTACCAGTTGTGTTCAACGTTCCTGCAGATTGTGCACCTGGTCATTTCGGAATGGACTGCGCGTGGAATTGCTCCAATAATTGTGAGACTCCGTGTGACCCCGCCTCTGGAGCGTGTACCTGTGCAAAGGGCTTTGGTGGCTCTCGTTGCGACGGTACGTACATGCATACATCTTCTGCTTATAGTCCACGTCGTGTGGGGTTGGTCATCGTGTCCGTCCACAGCTCTCTGTTTCGTGTGCTGATAATCATTTCAGGTACAGTTGTTCGTCTATAACTTGATGTCAAACTGATTGATTGATTGATTGAATGACTTAGGAATCGACATCACAGCATTCGGGGCATTCCCATAAGCGCTCCGTCCCCATCCTCAGCAGCCAGAGAAGAGTTCCAACACTAATAGTACCAGTAGCAATCTGATTATATGTCCGTCTCGCCTTTCCTCTGAGCGTCGATCGTCGGCCAGATCCCCTCGCCACTCCCCGCTGTCTCATTCTTGCCAGACCATGGTTTCTAACTCCATCCCTGTTGTCCGCATCATTATGATTGGTCTGCTCTAAAAATCTCTGGAGAAACGCCTCCCCTTTCTCTTTGTCTGTTGTCACGCGCACACAATCATCTCTATAAATTGTTCCCACTGTCATAGGCCGATCTTTTCGCCATGATGTCAAACTGTCCAACATTTTCTCAGCTGGTCAACCACGGCCGTCCCCATCCAACCTTCCCGTTGTGATGAAATACTCCATATATCCCCATTCAATGAATTCCCTACATAATGTGGACTGTATTCCTCTGACTCCAGTAACCAGCTCCCTTTGTGAGTTATCTGCTATCAAGATATATTCGCTCCTCAATCCACCCGTCCGCGGTGCTCTATGCATCATTCTATGCATTTACATCTCTGCAGACTCTACACAATTCCCCATGTGTCAGTTAATTGTTCACGCATCTCTGTCATACATCACGATTTAGTCAATGTAATTCTCTCCCTCACCTTGACTGACATTGCAGTGATGTATCTTTGTATTTGTGTGTGTGTGTGTGTGCATGTGTGTGTGAACGTGTGAGCATGTGTGTATGTATTTGTGTATGTGTGTACATGTGTGTATGTGTCCATGTGTATGTGTGTGCATATGTGTATGTATGTGTGTCTGTGTGTATGTGTGTACGTGTGCATGTTTGTATATGTGATTATGTGTGTATGTATGTGCGTATGTGTGAGTGTGTGCGTATGTGTATATGTGTGGTATGCCTATTTCTGTATGTGTGTGTATGTGTGTATATGTGTATGTGTGTATGTGTGTGTACGCGTGTATGTTTGTGTGTATGTGTATATGTGTGGGTATGTCTATGTCCAGTATATGTGTCCTTACGTGTATATGCATATATGCATGTGTATGTGTGTATACATGTGCGTATGTTTTTATTTGTGTATGTGTGTCAAGTGTGCAAGATCACATGCGTTTAATAATAGAGAAGTGCAGAGAATTTAATGTAAACCTATTCTCACGGTTTGTGGATTATTCATAGGCATTTGACTGTGTACAACATCAGCAACTTTGGGAAATCTTAAGGAATATGGGCTTTCCATCATATGTAATACAATTAATAAGAATGCTCTATCTAGACCAACAAGCAGTGGTTAAAATAAATAGCGATATATCAGATTGTAACTTTTCCTCAATGTGGGTCGTAATTGCACCATTATCTGCGAAAAGCAGCTCCCTTATCAATACAGTTATAACACATGTACGAGAATAATAATTGTTTGATCAAACATGGTATAACTGTAACATGCTATGTTGTGTTACAGAATACGAGTCAGGTAACAAAAGCAACAACTTTCTCATCAAATGTTCTATAACTATTACATGTAATGTTGTGTTGCAGAATGCCTGTCGGGTCACTATGGCGAAGATTGTACCAAGCAATGTTCTGTCCACTGTACCAACCCCTGTGACCAAAAAACTGGACACTGCTTCTGTGATAATTCAAGTTTTGGGCTATTTTGCAATGGTTCGTACTGTGAAACAAATTTTACTTTGAATATAATACAAAAGAAAGTCTTCAGACAACAAATAATGTTACCATTAATAAAAGAAAACACGTCGTTGTAATACCTTAACAACAACACACACAAAAGACACAAATAAACCTGCTGTGATTATGTCAAGTGTTAGAACCATCACTTTCTCTAGGTCGGAGTGCACTGGCTAAAAATTGGTCAGTTTGTTCCTCTCGTAGCCAATGTCTAGGGCAGGAAATGAGACTCCACTCAACCGCTCAATTGGCATTGTCGGCGTAACGTCCTAACAGTTACAAATATCACCAAATATGCTACTATACTGGTCATTCCGCGCATCTTGTTACTCGTCTACTTTCCGGTGTCGAGGTGAAGCATAAATAGCAGAAAAGTGCCCGTTTATGGGCTTCTTGTATCGAGATTCCAATGGGCTCTGCTAATCCCTTTGACCATCGTTTAAGTGGCCGGCCTCTTCTTCTGCTTCCATCTTATATGTACTTCATTGCTTGCTGTGGTATACTGTTAGTTGGTAATCTAGTTATATGGCCAAACCGTTTAACTTGCTATTTTCTGATAAAATCTATCGCTTCTATAACCTCCACCTTAGTTCTGATTTTTAATTTTTTTTTTATTTCTGATTTTCTTTCTTTTTGATACATTGAGTATTATCCTCAGGAATCTCATTTCTTTTGTTGTAATTTTTATGTTATCTGTTTCTGTCATTGTCCAGTTTTGGCGTTGGTAGCATAGAGTTGGTTAAAAGATTGTGTTGTAGAGTGCTTTTTAATTATATATTAATACGAGATTGCATTTTAGAACTGACGTCATTTATCCGATAAGTTGGTTTGCCTTATATCATTTAATTACCATCTGCCACTTGATGATAGTTTCCTTCCTAAGTACTTGAAGCTCTTTACTTTTTTTTTCAGGAGGCTGTCTTGTAGATGAATATTTATTCAAAACAATGTTTTCTCGTGATGAATTTGAATAACGAAGACACAAACAATAGATTTCACGATTTATTGCCTGGCATATTTCGTTGCATCTCGTCAGGTTCATACTGCAGAAATCACACAACTTACGTGAATTAATTAGATAAATCCTTCAAACTGAAATATAAACATGTTTGCACAGTAATGTCGATTGTCTACCACGGTAATTTTAAACTGACTAACATGTCTTTCTGCTTGCACAAGAACGGCTTACGAAGGTTGATTATTATAGCTTCAGCAAACTTTAACAATCGACTACTTTGTGTGTTGAGCAACACACGGAAGGCACTGTTTCTTTCAACCACATGACCACTCTCGAGCACATGTCTCGCGACCGATGAAGCAGGACTGTTCCGGTGTGTCGGCCTGCCTAGGCTACCATCTTCTGTGTGTAGTATCTTGTCCAACCAATTCGGAATGTGTTCCGAAACCCTGCAATGTAACTGTCGCTCAGTTCTACCTATGTAGATGGCCTCGCATCTGCATGTAGACGGGCTCACCACAGCAGTCGGGCGAACATTCTGTGCTGCAACTCTAGTCATCAGGTACCGAAACACACCAATCCCCATCCCAGCAGTAAAAGAACCTGTAGCTTTGTACACCAAATCAAATTGTATTTACCAATTTACATGCAGATGCGAGGCCATCCACATAGGTAGAACTGAGCGACAGTTACATTGCAGGGTTTCGGAACACATTCCGAATTGGTAGGACAAGATACTACACACAGAAGATGGTAGCCTAGGCAGGCCGACACATCCGAACAGTCCTGTTTCATCGGTCGCGAGACATGTGCTCGAGAGTGGTCACGTGGTTGAAAGAAACAGTGCCTTCCGTGTGTTGTTCAACACACAAAGTAGTCGATTGTTAAAGTTTGCTGAAGCTATAATAATCAACCTTCGAAAGCCGTCCTTGTGCAAGCAGAAAGACATGTTAGTCAGTTTAAAATTACCGTGGTAGACAATCGACATTACTGTGCGAACATGTGTATATTTCAGTTTGAAGGATTTATCTAGTTAATTCACGTAACTTGTGTGATTTCTGAATATTTATTGTTTTATCTTCTATGGTTATAGTCATTACTTCTGATTTACTGGTGACAATTTTCGGTTTACGTTCCTTACACACATTTTTAGGCTATTCATGTGGTCTTGCAATTCTGCTTCTGACTATGCCTTTAGTGCTTGATCGTCCGCAAATAGAGATATAATTTGCTGTTGGTTCTTCTTCTGTGTTCTGTTTCTCATGCGATGTTCTTATGGTCTCTGTTTGGCTGGTTTCTTTACTCATGCTATGAACAAGAGGAGGTTGGGTGACATGATACAGCCTCCTCGTAATCCATATCTTATGGTGAAGGTTTCTGAGTGCTCTCAGTTTGTTCTTAACGTGCACTCACCGTGGTTGTTTTACCAGTATCCCCAGGGCTTTGACAAGTAGGGTACACTTAGATATATCCCCGCTCTGCCCTGACCACCTCACTAGGACTTTTCATCTGATGACCCCCACCGAGTTGGGACTCTACCTGCCTTCCCTTCCCACCTATGGATATCCACCCACAGGGGGCTCGGACCAGACAGCAGTCGTACCCTCACACCAAGACATGGTGACAAAAGTTAAGTTTATTTACAAAATAATCCAGAGTTGGAAGGCTGAAAAGCCTGGATAGAAATATGTCTATATACAGAGCTAAAGAAAAGAGGCGAGAAGAGCTAGAGATGATTCTATCTCATCCGTCAGCATGTGAGATCTGTTCCCTGAGGTAGTCCAGTCGTTGCTATGCACTCACCAGGATAACTTTCGGCGCAGCGGACTTTAAAAGTGTAGACACCTCCGACGTCCTCCAAGTCCACCGTGATTACTATGTCGGAATGGCCATTCTCATGTCCGATATCAGAATGTCACACCTATACTGTTCAATGATGTCATCACTCGGTGACGTAACTAATCACCACTGGATACTCAGAACTGTCTGAACAGGGAGGCTCTAGGCGTTCCTCTCGGATATTGGAACCGCTGCGCAAGACTGGAGCGTGGTAACTCCTCACAATACCAATGTCCCTGAAATTATCTCAACAGCAGCATAATACTGGAGCGTTGTAGCTCCCTACAATAACAATGTCAATGAGATGTACTTATCAGCAGCACAATACTGGAGCGTGGTAGCTCCCCACAAGTAACAATATCAAGAAGATCTTTTTATCAGTAGCACAACATTGGAGCTGCCATGTGGCAATACATGGCTTACCACATTAAGCTTACGGGTTAACAGAAGGTCTACGGTAAAAGACCAACAAAGGGAAAAGTGAGAACAATTCACGCAATAACAATGAACTGACACGCTCTGGTAAAACGTGTAAAGGCAGATCGGAGCACATGATGATGATGAATAGCAATAAGGGAAACTACTTGGAAAGTTACGTATCACGTGACCGGAACAGCCTAGTTCACGAGAAAGGAACAACCTAGGTTAGTCAGTTCTGCGGGTTGACAGCGAGAGGAAGTGTTCGGAAGATATTCTGCTGTGATTAAGTGTTTCTTATTAAAAGTCATGAAAGACTTGTGTAATTGTGATAATGGCTAATTGAGATAATGGTTTGTAAGAGGGCAGCGTTCTATACAACGAGGGTCATCGATATAACAGCAAGAACCTGCGAGGGACAGTAGTGTCAAACCAGTTACCTGAACTGCACGAAAGGTATTCGCAGTTTGACATCGAATGTCAACTCAAGGTCACTGCTCGCCAGCCACTGAGAAGATACGTAAGTGAGTGTTCTTTAGCTATGCAGTATTCCTGAAATCCATGTAATGACAGTTCACATAACCGATTGGTAATCCGAACATTATCAAATTGTAGACAGCGACAAGATTGATATTATTATTATTGACTTTATTCATTATAAATCACCTGCCCTCCCAGCAATGTGGGAACTGTTGATATTGTCGGCTGTCGCAATTATATGTATTACAAGTAAGATTGTCAAGGACGCCTGTGGCTGCTCGAGTTCATGTGTTGCTTCTATGGGTCTGCTATGCTTTTTAGAAAACGAGCGAGAGAAAAAGGTGTGGCAGGAGCGTGGTAGCTCCCCACAAGTAACACTGTCAATGTGACCCGCCTGAGTCCTACACATTCTCAGAAGTTCCATCTCCGGTGAATAACAACTACTGTTCAATTAAGAGATACTTAACTTGAATAATGGAACATCAATGACACATGAAGTCCTCATCCTGAGCAATTGAGCCTGATACTACCTGATAACATTAGAGGTCTAAGTCAATTTAGACGATTCAGTTGTAGATCCCATCTAGATCAGTCAACGTAAACTCCGTCAGATTTTTCATGGCTGCATCCATGTGGACAAGCCGCTGTTCATATCATAACTCTTCACTAGTTGGCTCTGACTTTTGAATATTCATTGGATTGCTCCCAGTATTGAAACAATAAATCATCATGAGTTTCAATGGATCCAGCTGGTCCACATTATTCCATAGTATCATTTCAAGATCTCCATCTGAAAAGCAAACCCTGAAAAGAGTAGGTCGGTGAGAGCATTTGGCTACCACTGCGACTTACATGCAGATAAACAGAAACATGCTATAAGAAAATGTAATACCATATCATTAAGGTATACCGGATCTTATCTTCCTTTTAGGAGGTTCTCGCATGAGGGTGCCTCAGTGGTCAGATAGCTAGTCGAATAGCTCCTCTGGGAAGCACAAGTCCCGAAATTACCGGTGTTGTCAGTCCGACCGTTGTCATCGGATCTTGCTATCTTATGCTATGACTTTTCTCCATCTATCATACATCATCAACCTTATTATACACCTAAACATATTTAAGTGTAGTGGTTTTAACCTATGGAGGTGTCCGTCTGGACAGTTCCTCCTCCTCATCCTAACTAAACAATTAATTAATTAATTAAACCATTAATCAATTATTTAATGAATCATTCATTAATAACTCAAGAATTATTAACAAATCAATAAACAAGCAATCGCTTCTTTACTGGGATCACAGTCCCAGAGCATATAGAACCCCTCTTGGTTAAACGATATTCCTGAAGAGTCAAGAGTGTGTAGGTTCATCCCAAGTTGTTGGCGGAAATCCGCCCCCGTTACTTTACCCCAGATCAGCTGTGGACAAAGAGTGAACGGTTTCCATGTCGTGTTAGGCCACTCCATCCCTTTTAGAATGACACCTACAACTCATCCCCTAATTCCCGAAGTCTCTCTGCAAGTGTATCAATGCCCTATTCTGTAGCACCCTCCCCCTAGTAGACGTGACCCCACTAGCAGGAAGGGCTTAGAGAGAGGGGTAGAGAAACTTCATTAAACGTTCCGCTCGAATCTCGGCTTCGTTACAAACGCATAAGCATTCAGTTGTGACGCATCGTCGCAGTACACGCCGGTCATTCCGAATTAGCACTTAACTTCACCACCGCGATCCCACATGAAATAAATTATTACGATTATCACTGTAACTACACAGCACCACTTCCTAGGAACAACAGCACTGCCACATTCACATAGCAAGCAATTCACTGCACTTCCTTTTAGAAATAAAACAACACCACATTTCCTTGAAATACCACAGAACCATATATCTAGAGAATATAACACACCACTAGCTACTCAATCAATAAACAACTAGGTCAACATACCTGTTATGCGTAACCCTACCATATTGAAAAAAGAACAATCCACACTAGCCGTGCTACTTTTCTAGTAATTCTACTCTTTAACTAATAAATGTGGATGTTAACAACACACAATTATTATATATATTTCGTAACACAGTGCCTTTGTAAAGGACTGGGCTATAACCTTAAATCTACACACAACATTGTACTAGTGCCATTAGAACGCAGGTAGTTAACACTCGACCTTAGACTAGATTGTGCAACGGGCGCGATCGATAATGCTACTAAATTATTCATGAAATCTGTTTCGGCAACAACAGCGGGATGGTAATATTTATGTTTGCGTATTGCGGCTGGATACGAACAAAGTCTAAGTAATACTGGCTTTACCTTAGAATAAGAGACACTGTAGATTTCGGCCGTCTCAATGTCGGGTACTGGCAAGCGCGTTGAAGACAAGGATTTTGACAGATCTAATTCTATGTCTGCTAAAGTTAATAGCTGGGGTGCGACTGACACTGACAAAGCTAGCCCGTTAAGTTGCGTACACCACTCAACACTCGAGCTTCTAGTTATTCACGGAGAAAGACACGTCCTTGTGAAACACCTGTTGAGTGATGTCCTATGTGATTGGGTGCATTTTGCTAGCTCAACCGAACATTCACTCGACTGTAGTAGAAACGTCTAAAACAGAAGAAGTCAGTCGTGTTCCCCCGAGTTTTAAATAGCCTAGAAGGGAAACAACTCTGTTAACCCCGGCCTATAGGGGATTCTCCATGGTGAAGACACCTGAATTGGGTCATCCTGTTACAGTTGTGTACGTTTCTACATACGTTTGTTAAATGTTTACTCGCTCTATATCGTTTAAGAATTTCTCACAGCGTGTTTCTTTCCACTCTAGAAATGCCTTTTCGTGGTCGACAAAATCTAAGTAGAGTGTTTCATTAAATTCTATTGTACATTCTATAAGTTGTCTAAGAGCAAAGATGGCATATGTACATCCTTTGGATTTCCTAAATTCACGTTTTGTCTTGCTTAGGTGGGGTTCTCTTGTAAGCCGTAATCTTTTCTCAAGAATTTGACAGCATGTTTTTCCAGTATGTTTCAAAATGGAAATGCTCCTGTATTGTGTACAGTTTCTTTTACTGCCTTTGGTTACCCCAAGTGGGATAATTATGGCGCTTCCCCAGTCTCGTGATGTCTGTTGCTCTACCTAAACATGGTTAACTATTCTATGTAGCCATGATGTTCCTACCTATTTTGCTACTTTAATTACACTTAGACAAATATGTGGAAAAAAAACTATCTAATATAGTAACCAGTAGAATATTGTGTGTGTAGATTAGGAAAAGGCTTTCGATAGAGTAGATTGATACACATTATGGACCATCCTTGAAGACTATGGGATACAAAGACAATTGCTAGAAAACCTCATAGCCATGTACCACTAGAGCCGAAGTGCAGTAAGAACACAAGAAGGAACATCAGACATGTTTACAGTCAATACTTGAGTGAGACAGGGGTGTGTGCTCTCTCCTCTGCTTTTAATGTCTACATGGACAGAATATCCAAAGAAGCAAGTCTTGACAGAGCAGATTCATAAAATTTAGAACTCTTTACTCCAGATGAAACAAATGATCCACAGGAAATAAATGAACTTCTATTTGCAGACGAGCAGTGCCTGTTTTACAGCGATGATTGCAGACTACAACATTATATTAATAATCTTAGATCAACCTGCAGCAGATACAATATGAGTATACACACAGCCAAAATCGAAGTAATGCAAGTTAGCAGATCTCCAGACCCTTTAAGCACACAGATAAATGGCACAACTTTGAAACAAGTTAAATAATTCAAATATCTTGGAAGTATGATGACAGAATATGGCAGATTGGAAAGAGAAATCGAAATCAGATGTCAAAAAGCTAGTGCACTTACATATCAACTATCACTCTTACTGAAACATGCACATATACCCAATCCCGCATAATAATAAGCAACATATTCACACCACCCTGTGCTACCAATCTCAGACCTGGACATTATCCAAATCACACCTTCGCAAAATCAACATCAGCGAGATAAGATGCCTGAGGAGAGCTGCCAACCTAACAATCGGAGACCGAGTAAAACATGCTGTTATCAGACAGACTGTGGGATCATCACCTTGTGCCACATTTATTGAAAGGCGGAAAATCAAGTAGTTTGGCCATGTCGTTAGAATGCAACACCAACACCTACCATTACTAGCCTTACATCAAAGATCATCTGCGACGAGACCAAGAGGACGTCCAAGGAGAAAATAAATTGACAACATCAGAGACATTGTACAACCACCCGGATTGACACTATCCAGTGCCGCCCACCGGGCACTAGAACGCAAATTATTCCTCCCAACGACGCTTGACAGCGGAAGTGGAAGATGATGATGATGATAATGACGATGATGATGATGATGATGATGATGATGATTATGATGATGATGATGATGGTGATGATGATGATGATGATGATGATGATGATGATGATGATGATGATGATGATGATGATGATGATGATGATGTTTCATCTTGTCCAATTGATTTGTTCAATGGAGCTAATCTGACAGCTTAACAAATTTCTTCTTTCAATATGTCTAGTTCTAGTTCTTCGGTGGTAACTGTGTAGGTTTCCTGAATTTCTGTGGCATAAGATTGAATGTTAAGACGTTGTTCGAGATCTACTTCCATCTGATTAGGATATGTTTTTATTCACCTCTTGGTTCTTCTTATTCGCTGTTAATTATTTAATTTGGGTCTAAGGGTTCTTCTCTGGTTTTTACTTCGTAGAAGTTGCCTCTTTGTAGTTTTTATTTATGGTTCTTCTTATTCATCCAAGTCTTTTTGTATTTCTGTTATGTTCCGTCTGCGTGTCTAATTGTTCTATATACTGTGTAATCACTATCAATTTTTTCTTTTCCTCACTTGTTATATGTTTCCTGTTTGTCCTTTCTTTACCCCGATGTCCACCACCTTGTTATTTTCTTTATCCATGTGTAGCTCTTTTCGTTGTTCCACGTGTTATTTTTGCAGTATTCAAACAGACTAATTTGAACATATCCCAATCTTTTTCCATTGTTTTTCTTTCTATAGGTAGTTTTACATATATTTCATTTAGTTCTCTCTCATTGTCATAACACTCCCTTTGGGTGAGGGGAACCTGCTATCACACTTTAACAACGGGATGTCATTAGCCCCGGGACATAGGTTCTCTCAGTCCACAAAACCCCTTCAACCCTTGGATCACTATCTCCCTCACTAGCAACCAAGGGACTTTACCCCTTTCAACCTCGTCCTGAAAACATGACACAACTCTGGTATCTAACTATGTAAACAAGATGGTGTATTATAAAAAAATGAATGAGGATGATGATGATGACTCCGAGAAAGGTCTCACTGTATATCTAGGTGAGACAAGACATTGACGTGCTCGAGCAGCCTCAGGGTAGAGGTATCATCATCGGGACAGGTCACGAGGATCACGCTACAGGTCAACTCGAGTACCGCTTCACCGCTTGTATCCAGTCTCCTGCCAGATCTCGTCTTCTTAAAGTTGAAAGGATGGTGACCGGATCGACTCAAAGGGTATCTGAAACCTCGTGTCTGTGATGACCTGAAAAACCGGCTCACACTATTTAATAGACATGTCCCAACGTCTCTGGTGTGGCCGGGGACCTGTAACCATCTGATGTACCCTCACAACGTAGCACGTAGACTGCTGAAAAGGGGAGAGTTCTCTGTCTCCCTATATGCTGGCTAAAGACAATCAATTTACTGGTGTAGGACCCCTTCAGCATAATCATAAACAGAAGCCTGAGTTGCTGGGCACTTGGTAAAGATGCAAGAGTTTATTAACTGGCGGTGGCTCTGTAGATAGTCTGCACATCTTGTACAAAAACTTGACAAGTGTACTTGCCTTGCGTGGAAGATCATTACCCAAATAACAATCGAAACCATCGTGTCAGATTCTGGTTACGTGACGCTTCGCTGGCAAAGGTGCAGCTAGTCGCATACTCCGATGTAGACTCTCGAGTTAGGTACACTCGGAAATAATTGCAGTGCCCAAAGACTGCTCACAACTTCTCTTGACTTGGTCCGGCTCACTGGATCCATCACGAGATCTTCACGTAGCTCTCAGGAAAGTAGAACCTGGGGGAGAATAACACTCAGTGAAAGTAGTGTGACTCAAGCTTATCTTCAGCGCATACACACCTACCCATAGTCCCTCAGCAGGCGGATCCTTCCCATAAAGATATCGACTCCCTCATTGGCTGCTCGTCTCTGCCAAGGATGAACTGGGCCTAGGCATGGACCGGTAGCTGACTGAAAAGCCTCATCTTCTCCGGACCGAAGTAGAAGTGGGTCCAAAGGTTCCTGTCTCCTATCGCTGAGAGGTTGTCCTATCCTGCAGACTGCTACATAACATAAAGGGTTACTGAGTTAGTGATAGTCATAAGCAGAATGACCCTGAAGGAGGGCCGAAGGCATCACATCCGAACCCCCTCCCAGTTTTCCGCAAGATGGTATGTCGTACTGTGCCGCAGGTACCATATCCAATAGATCTAATAGAATATACAGGGTAAACCCCTGTAGCAGAAATCCACATCCCGTTCTCCCCTCCCTGGTCCCAGGTCGGGGCATTTAGAACGGTGTCCTTTTCCATATGAATAATCCTGTCGCATCGGTCACTTCCCCCATTGTCAACCTCTCAGGAATCCACTATATATTAAGCTGGTATTCCGTCGAGGGATACTAATTAAAAGACAGATGTGAGGAAAGCCAAGAAGAAAGCCAGTGGTCGCCCCACCACGTGACACGATGTTCGACTCCCGATACGACCTCGGAAGTTTCGGCCGACCGGTGCACTCGATTCGTCTTACTCGCCCGAGTTCATCGATACCTAACACGCTAAACACGATGCCACTCCTTAATCTACTTACGGTTGCGCTTCGGGTAACGGTTCAGCCACTCCGAACCGGCCGACGCTCCATTTCATGAAGTTGGCCATGTGTGAACTCGAATTACAGGTCTCGTTTCCCTGACCCTGATTTGCCCGATCTACAGTGGCTGTGAATAAGCCGCGCGCTGCTAATCTAATAAATATCTTTGCAATACAAAGCTGGTAAACACACGTTTGCAACAGGCTTAAATTACAGGTTTAAAACACAAGCCTACCATAGTTCACACCTGACCTACTTTCTCGCGACGGTCAGCACACGCGTCCTAGCCATCACGCGTTACGAAACACCGACACAGCATTGCTAACGAAAAACAAAACTGTACACGTACCTTCACACAAACAGGCCAAAAGTTGATATGGGAGCCGTTGCCAATTCAATATAACATGATGTCGAAGTTCTCTAAAACTCATCACACCATGTGTCGTCCCGCTCTCCATAACCAATCACAGGGCCATAATGCCGCCTGTCTGCGTGCGAGTTCAGCTTGCAACTGACTCTTTGTGTGCTGGACGTACCACTGCGGATGTGCGCCATACTTGCGCAATCCGTAGGGGTGGAACTCAGTTTCCGCCACCCGGTTTCTGGATTCTTCTTCAAGGGCAAGCAATCGCTATGGTCGGGGTGGAGTTATTTACTGGCTCTTCCCCCTCGATCAGTAAATTTTCATCCGGCTGCCGCATGTCTCAACAGACATTTCCCAAGCAGAAAAATATCCCTAGGCGAACCGAGTGGTTTCGTGACACTCATAATTTTTCATCGTTGCCTTCTCTTTGAGATCTTTTATTTTTACTAACAGCCGAATACTGAACATTAATAATATCATTATATTGCATGTTTATGTCATATTCTACTATATATTCTACATCATATTATATTGCATGTTCTATTTCATATTCTACTGTGTGTCCTATATCATACTCTACGACATGTTCCACGTTGCATTCTACTGAATTTCTTACATGAGTCTATTGCATTTCTAAGATCATTATTCTGCATGTTCAACAATGTCTTCAATTGCATGTTAAACATCCTATTCTGTTGCATGTTCTATATCATATTCTACTGCATGTTGTACATCCTATTCGATTTGTTGCATATTTGATCCTGTGTTCTCAAATAATGTATAAATCGAATTCAATCGACACAGTACTGATGTTGTTGTTCGCAGAATGCATTGCTGGCATGTACGGGAAAAACTGCACCTTGACATGCCCGAAACATTGCCAAGACAAAATGTGTCACAAGGACACAGGCCACTGCCTCAGCTGCATGGGCGACCACATCGGGAATTATTGTGAAGGCAAGACACGGTTATGTTCCTGTGACGTGTTCATTGCGAACGCGGTTATGTTCTTGAGATATACCGCAAAATAATATCGGCTGCTGGTGACAGATTATGCATATATATATATATATATATATATATATATATATATATATATATATATATATATATATATATATATATATATATATATATATATATATATATGAGTGGCATCTTGCAGTCTCGACAGACAAAAGTATGTGAGTTGGAATGTGGCCAATATTCCATCACAATGCCTGAGCAGAGCTGCAGAGAAACATGTGGTGCCCAAACGACATGTTCCCTCTCTCGGCCTAATCTTGTGTATTCCAGAGGAACGGGTAACCAATACGTCTGGCACAAGGTAAGCTGCAGATGCTGGCGGAACAGCGTCAAATCTCCGAGACATCGACACCATGAGCAGATGGCTAGTGATGGCCAGACCCTGGAACCCAAGGGACCTGGCTTAGAGGCGTTCAGCCAAGTCCCACAGGAGGGGCCTCGTACGCGTCCAGACCGTAAGGGCGCGTACTTCTGTCAATCACAAGTGTCCGGACCTGTGAAAAGCGTGCACTATCGTCAAACTCCCCGCCTGACTTTAGCGGATCCCACAACCAGCGACCGGCGAGAATAGGCCCGCCGGAGATATTGTTCGTCTGCTACGGACAAATCCCTACCGAGACTGAATAAGTAAAGAAACGATAAAAGATATATATATATATATATATATATATATATATATATATATATATATATATATATATATATAGTGTGTGTGTGTGTGTGTGTGTGTGTGTGTGTGTGTGCGCGTGCGTGTGTGTGTTTTGTGTGTTTTAGGGCTGCGGAAATTATCGATTAATTAATCGATTAATCATTAATTTTTATTAACGATTAAATTATGTTTTTAACGATTAATAGAAAACTTTTCTCCCATCACTTATACAAATGAACCGGAAGTCTAAAAGTAACAATATGGCAGCTGAGAAATATAAACAAATTTCCGGACGATTACGGGAACATATTGGTTTTAAAGTATTAACTGGTGGAAATATTGAAAATGCTGAAAATGTTTATTGCATTCATTGTGATAAATCGTTTGCCTACCATGGTTTACTCGCTTACTTACCACCTTTAAACCAAACAACCACTACAGAATCGGAAACTTCAGATGAGACGGTCTATTTCAGCATCGTCACTTACTTCGAAGCAAGCTGTTTTGAGTCACTTTGTCGTCACTGATAGCCCAGTGAGTGTTGCATTACAACATGGACAGACCAATATCAATAGTAGATGACGACGGCCTTCAACAAGTATTACGGACAGCATTGCAAAATGCTGAATATAATCTACCTTCCCGGCGCACTATTGACAAATTGTTGACTACTATGTATAACCGCAAGATTCAAAATGTTAAAGAATATGTGAAAATCGCAACGGGAATTGCACCAACGTCTGATGTTTGGACATCTCTAGGTAACTAAAGCTATTGTGGAATTACTGGCCATTGGATTGCCGATGACTGGAAATTGAAAAGTGTTATACTTGAATGCGTGAATGTTGTTGAACGTCATTATTCTGACATGTTGCTGAGTTATATAAACAGTTTGTGATAGACTGGGATATAACGAACAGAATTCAAGCATATTACACAATTTAAAGCCTCTCATACCGAAACACTGTTTGGAAAATGTCGAGCAATTGTCGGACATTTTAAACATAGTGCTGCAAACACAACCGAGTTGCACAATTGTACAGAGTCGCCAATGTGTAATCTGCAGCAAGGTGTACCAACAAGATGGAACAGTAATTTTGTTATACTACAGAGTCTTCTACAGGCCAGAGAAGCATTAGCTGTCTACATGTAAGATGAAAAATAAGCAATACAAAGGTTAAAACTCTCAGATTCTGATTGGGAGAAGATTTCGAAATATGCCAAAGTTTATGACTTATTCTGTCAGACCATGGTTCTGCTTGGCGGTCAAGATTATGTTTCATGTATCTGTGTATTGCCACTGCTATCATCGTTGACAAAGCATACGACTGTACACGATGACGATTCGGGCTACATAGCTAAATTTAAGGCAGCATCTTTTAATGACTTCAGTGAACACGCAGCTAATATGACAAGTATTGAAATACTACAGATTGCAACAGCACTTGATCCACGCTACAAATACCTGAAGTGTTTGTCAACAGATGCGAAGGAATGAACTTGGTCACGTACTGAACAATAAATAGCATTTGATGTTCACGATGAGCAGATGGAGACTGCTGCAACGAATGATACTGACATTGACAATGAAACTATATGTGAACCCAATGAAAAGCGTATTAAGCTAATGGAGTCTGACTCAGACACGGAAGATCATGTCGACACCACTTCTGATGAATCGCTGCGTTATAAAATGGAGAAGAAAGTTACTGAATCGGTTGACTCTCTACAATGGTGGACACTTAATGGACATCGATATCTAAAATTGGCATTCTTGCCAAGACCGTTCTGTGCATACCGGCTACCTCAGTTCCATGTGAAAGATTGTTCAGCTCTGCTGGTTATATTGTTAATAAGACGCGCTCGTCATTTGAGCCAAATACTGTCATCATACTCGTCTGTTTGTATAGTTCGTTATCAGATAACATATGAACAAGACAGTCCAGTGTTATTTCGATGTTTGACAAATACGATTATAATGTGAGTTAGGTGACTATAGATTGTTTGCTTTAATCAAAATTAGCTATTAATTAATCGTTAATTTTAAAAAAAAGTTAACTATTTTATTTAAATTAATCATTAACATCCCCCATATTTATAAGACATATAAGGTGACTTCTAGGCGGGTTTTAGACAAAACAGATCAACAATAGATCAGAAATTTATCTTACTACAAATAGCGGAGAAAAATTGGGAATATATAAGAGATCTCCATAACATTTGTGTGGATTTTTAAAAAGGCTTATGATAGTGTCCATAGGAATAGTCTATGGAATGCGATGCAGGAATTTGGAATACCAAGGAAGTTAATCAACATGACCAGACTATGCATGGAAGATACTTATAATATAGTAACATATAAAGGCAGGAAATCAGACCCTTTACAAATAACATATTCCTTGAAACAGGGTGATGCGCTATCGCCGCTCCTTTTCAATATGGCTCTAGAGAAAGTTGTAAGGAAGGTAAAGGAGGAATGTGCTATTGGAGAAACATCCAGACTGCTGGGATATGCAGATGATATAGATATTATGTTGTTTGTCCATCAAGAATGATGATGACCATTCATTTCATCCAGTGGGGTTGAAGGTATGGAGCCATGGGTTCTAAGATGGCTGATAAGGCCTATTTTGGCTCGAAATGTTCTTTGACAATGTGGGAAAGGAATGCTTGACATTTCTGGAGGAGGATTTCCTGCAGTAGTTTTTCTGTCCTGCCTTTTCTTCACAGCTCTTGCAGTCCTGGTTGCCTCGCATATGACTGCACCCTTGCGTAATGATAGATATTATAGGGGAAAATGAACAACAGACATTGGAAATATTGACGCACTTAATGGAAAAAGCTCAACTAATGGGGCTGGTTATCAACCAAGAAAAGACAGAAAATATGGTAATTTCAAGTGAAGGAACGGCTAAAACCTCTGGCCACATACAAATAAATAATATGCCCATTAAAATAACGGAAACATACAAATGCCTGGGTAAAATCTTCAACTGCTCCAACATAATAAGGGAAGAAATACAAGCTAGAATCAACTCTGGGAATAAGATATACTATGCACTACAACATCTGCTAAAATTAAATGCGTTATCTCGTAAAACGAAGATCACAATATACAAAACACTGATTAAACCAGTTGTGCTGTATGGCTCTGAAACCTGGAGTACAACTAAAGGAGACGAAGCCTTGTTACACACCTATGAGAACAGTCTTAAGACGCATCTTTGGCATATTAGGGATACACAAAGTGGAGAGTGGAAAAGAAGAAGCACAAAGTCATTTATGATCTTTTCAAGTCCCCGCTAATCACTGGTATCATGAAGGCTAATAGACTGCAATGGCCAGGGCATATAGAAAGAATGGAAGATAATAGGGAAACAAAACTCGCTTACGCTCAGGAAATAAATGACCGTACACCCCAAAGTAGACCAAGAAGACGGTGGAGAGATAATATACACACAGACATACAAGCACTTGGAATCAGCAACTGGTAAGAGAAGGTTAGTCAGAGAGACGAATGCAGACAGCTTGTATCTGCAGCAAAGGACCTCAAGGGCTCGGAATGCTGAAGAGGAAGAAGAAGATTAACAGTATATATATCTATATCTATAAAACAGAGTGTATGTTTGTTTGTGGGTCTTGGATGCGTTCGATAACGGTACATCCGTTTGAGATGAAATTGTTTACACGTCTTCCTTTCATTACTGTGCAACCGACTATAATAATTTCTTAATGTAAAATCTTCTACTTATTTAATAACATTTACTTTTCCATTTTCATTATATAATGTATATATAGCAAGGGGACTTCACTCTAGAAAAGTTATTTCAAGGGGCATAACTTTTAATAACATTTCTATATACTTTATAGTCATATTGTTGGACTTACTGCACTATTGTTAAACTCTTTGTCTATAGTTATTTTTAGGCATATGAGTTATATTAAATAATGATATAATCTTTAAGGTATTTTTAAAGGTTGCATAAAAATAATGCATTATGCATAACATTTTAACCCATCTTTTTCTGCTTACAAAACTTATCAACTGTCATGTCGGTGATTAAAAACAGTTTTCATTAAAAATAATGAATGGTGTGTGGAAGGACATTCTTTTAAGTTACTGTGCGCCAGGAGCTGGGCGAAATCACGCCGGGTCAGATAGATAGACAGATAGTCGGGAACGGAAGCTTATTTGACTACTTATATGAATGAATTAAATGACATGCTCCCTACCAGGGACTGGGTGAAGCCGGGCCGGGACAGACAGACAGACAGATAGACAGACAAACAGATAGTCGGGAACGGGAGAGCTTATATGACTACGTATATGAATAAAATGAGATGCTCCCCACCAGGGACTGGGTGAAGCCGGGTCAGACAGACAGACAGACAGATAGTCGGGAACGGGAGAGCTTATATGACTACTTATATTAATTAAATGAGATGCTCCCCACCAGGGACTGGGTGAAGCCGGGCCGGGTCAGCCAGACAGACAGACAGACAGACAAACAAGCAGACAGACAGACTGATAGATAGATAGATCCCCTCCAGGGCCTGGGCGAAGCCGGGCAGGGTCAGCTAGTATATATATATATATATATATATATATATATATATATATATATATATATATATATATATATATATATATATATATACATATATATATATATATATATATATATATATATATATATATATATATATATATATATATATATATATATGAGATAGAAGAAGCCTTCTGCTCTAATCCTACTGTCACGAAAGCAATATTGAACAGATCCCCCAGAAAAGTTAACCCGGTCAACAAATGCCCGCTGAAGGCGGATGTGTCGGCCTAACGGCGTAAAAACGCAGCTATGTTGTAAACAGGCACAACGCAATAACGTCAGGAAAAAAACTCTTCGGATGAACTCAGAAGAAGAAGAAGAAGAAGAAGAAGAAGAAGAAGAAGAAGAAGAAGAAGAAGAAGAAGAAGAAGAAGAAGAAGAAGAAGAAGAAGAAGAAGAAGAAGAAGAAGAAGAAGAAGGAGAAGAAGAAGAAGAAGAAGAAGAAGAAGAAGAAGAAGAAGAAGAAGAAGAAGAAGAAGAAGAATGAACGAACGAACGAACGAACGAACGAACTTTATTTTCAAATTTTCAAGGGTAAGAAATTGGGCATGCAGTCCCGTCTTACATTCGGCCCTTCCAATCACTCATCTTTCGTTCATCAGCACATACTGCATTCACATAGGGAAAAAAAAAACATAGTCAAATGAATGTTGTAAACATAAACAATGCATGTTACCATGTTATGCGACAAATCCCCCACCCACCCATCCCCTATCCATCCGCGTGTCTTCCACACACACACATCCACCACCCAACCACACATATACCCACAGGCACATACATGCTCCCTTTCTTCTACCCATTCCCAAACCACACATCCCCACCCACCCACACACAAACCTAGACACACATGCATGCATCCACCCATCCATCACCCACCCACACATCCCCCACCTTCACACATTCCCCACCTTCACACATCTCTCCATCCACAAGCACACAACCTCCACACATCCCATAACCTACCAACACTCACCCACCCACATATCCTCCACCACCCACCCACACATCCCAACCACTCAGCCAAACAAACATTCCCCAACCACATATCCAACACTAAAACACACATATTCCCGCCAACTCACATATCCCGCACCTACCCACACACAAAACCGGCACCAACCCACACATCCCCCACTTACACACATCCCCACCCACACAATCTCCCCCCTCACCCACACATCCCGCACTCATACACACATCCCCCACCCACCCTCAACCTACACACACTCACCCTTCCACACATCCTCCACCCACCCACTCGCCAACCACTTCACTCCCCCTCCCTATCTTCAATCCACAATCACATTCCCTTAACTACACATCTCACGACCCATACACTCATACACGCACACATCCCCACACACGTACACACATCCCACCCACCAACACATTCCTCATCCAAAAACACACACCTTCCACCCACACACACTCCACCACCCACATATACCCCACCCACACACATCCGCCGCTCACATACATCTTCTCACCCACATACACACACATCCCCCACCCATACACCCATCTCTCACACACATCCACCCACTCACGTATTCATCCATCAACCAATCACACCCAGACATTACCCACCCACCCATCAACATATGCATCTCTCATCTACCCTCCCACTCACACACACTCAAACCACCCAGGCAAACACACATCCCCCATACTCACATACATCATTCATCCACCCGCATATTCCACACCTCCCCCATCTCTCACACATCTCCCCTCCCACACAACACCCTATCCATAAACACATTCCCCCCACACACACACATCCCCCACATGCATTCTCCATACACATCCCCGCCCACACATCTCTCACCCACACACACACACACATCTCCCCACCCACCCACACCCCCCACCTAAAAACATCCTCACCACCCACACATGCATCATCCACCCACTCACATTTACCCCATCCACACTCACACACTCCCACCCACACAGACATATCCCATTCACAAACACACCCACACATGCAACCCCCACACGCATCCCCCACACCCATCAACGCCCATCCCCCAATCCACACACATCTCCCAAACACCCATTCACCCACCCAAATACACATTCCCTACCCACACCCCCAACCTACCAACACCCACATACTTCCAAACATCCTCCCAAATATCCCCACCCACACACACATCCCTCTCACACACACATACATCCCTCACACGCAACCCATCCACACATACATTCCCCACACCCCCACAAACACACATCCCTCACATACACACCCACTCACCCATCCTCACTTCTAGACACATGCATGATGCCTCACATGATTACTGAAACTAATAAAAACAAACTCCCACACTTTACACACAGTTGAGACACTGACGATTGTCGTGAGAATTCTCTCAAAAATTTTAAGAAATGAAGAAATAATTGTACATTTACATTTGTGAGGCGTAAAAATTAGTGATGCAAATCAACTCTCTCTATCTTTTCGCTTTTTCTCTCTCTCTCTCTCTCTCTCTCTCTCTCTCTCTCTCTCTCTCTCTCTCTCTCTCTCTCCCTCCCTCTCTCTTTCTCTCTCATTCCCACTCACTAACTCTCTCACTCACATTACAGTACTGTAATATTATACATGATAAAATTAAGCAGCATATAAAATGATAATATGAAAGATGAGAATACACAAAAAATATGGAATGGCATGTTACAGAGAAGAGGAAGAAGAAGAAGAAGAAGAAGAAGAAGAAGAAGAAGAAGAAGAAGAAGAAGAAGAAGAAGAAGAAGAAGAAGAAGAAGAAGAAGCAGAAGAAGAAGAAGAAGAAGAAGAAGAAGAAGAAGAAGAAGAAGAAGAAGAAGAATTGATATACAAAGGCTCTCCTTCCAAGAATGCAGATACTTCGCGGCGGGTGAGGCTCTTAAGGCTGTAGCTGCAACCTGGTCATGCGTTCATGAATGACTTTATTTCACGGACAAGACACTTACCATCCTACCTGTTCACAATCACATAAGCCTCCTCTGTCCACAGCGTGTCATCCCAAGTACTACGGGCACTTGTGTCGATTTAAGTGCTCTGCGCAGTGTTTGAACGAAACCTGTGACGATAATAACGGCACCTGCTCGGAGTGTCTCGGCAACTATGGCGGGCCTCAGTGCATTATCGGTAAAAATTATGTACCGAAATATGTATGTATTACTTTCAGATCTTTCAGATTCGCTGGCTGGTCACTTGACTCACATTCCAGATCACAGGCTACCTAAACGATATTTTACGGCGAGTTGAGTTGTTGTAAACGTCCCAAAGGCGGTCAGAGGAAACGCGTTAATGATATTCTGAAGATCTCACTAAAAGCTTTTAGAGATCATCACGACATAAGGGTGATTGCTGCCAAGGACTGAAATTCGTGATGTACATCATTACGCAAGAGTGCAGTCATGTGTGAAGCAGACAGAACTGCGAAAGCTGTGAAGAAAAAAGGCTGGACAGAAAAACCACTGCATGAGATCTCCCTCCTGGAACGTCAAGCATTCTTTGCCCACATTGTCAAAGAACATTTTGAGCCAAAATAGGCCTTCTCAGCCATCTTAGAACTCACGGCTTCATACTTGCCACCCCACTGGATTAAATGAATGGTCACCATCATTCTTGATGCACAAACATGTAATACTTTCAGAAATGAAGTGATACAGAGTGTGAGGTCATCACACGATGGATTGTATCAGCTCCATGGCAAAACTGGTGCTGTGAATCATTATACTGTAATTCAGAATCAGGCTTTCATTGCAAATGACCGCCAATTTCAAGCACTCAACAGATCTCAAGAACATAACCGCATCTTGCCTTCACAGAAATGACCGATGAGATCACCTAGGCAGCTCACGCAATGTCCGTTGTAGTGATAAACCAGTGTGTCTTTGCAATGTACTGCGCATCGCAAATCGTTTGTCATTGTTATTGTCTGTGATTTATCTCGTTTATCTTCGCATCCGTGCTGTGTGGCTTCCCTCAGATGACCGTGCGTGCAACTTGTCTAATGTTTGGTTTCTACTTCCTTATAGGGGCCAGCGGTATCGTAGTTCTAGCATGCATCAAGTTTGATAACGGAAGCTGTACTTTCATAAATAATAATTATAATAACAACACGAGGAAAACGCAATTACTTGGACGTATAGTCTACAGATGTAGACACAATTACGTGAAAGTATAGTCTAAAGATGAAGACACAATTACGTGGATGTATTGTCTAGAGATGTAGACGTAATTACGTGGATGTATAGTCTAGAGATGAAGACACAATTACGCAGACATATATTATACAGATAAAGACACAATTATGTGGACATATAGTTTACAGATGAAGACACAATTACGTGGTCATATAGTCTACACAAAAGGACACAATTATATGGACACAGTCTACAAAAGAAGACACATTTACGTGGAATATAGTCTACTCAAGAAGACACAATTACGTAGACATATAGTCTACACAAAAAGACACGATTACATTGACATATAGTCTACACAAAAAGACACAATTACGTGGTTATATAGTCTACACAAAATGACACAATTACGTGGACACATGTACATCCCATTACAGGCCTCCAGGCGCCTGGGGTAGATGGTGCTAGACCCATGTGAGTGTGGACCAGTAGGCATGTAGGGAGTGGTGTGCTCAGTATCAAGCCAGACACCTTTATTTCCCAGGACGTTTCATGGTACTTAGCCTGGATGGACGTGGCGGACAAAATCAATTTTTCTATTCGATTCCGTGTCTATGCGGATCGAATCCATAACCGCTGGGCCTGAGGCATTTGTTTAGCTTCTACGCCCAAATTCTCCAGAACGTTATGCATTCAGACAACATATCAATCAATCAATCAATCAATCAATCAATCAATCAATCAATCATGTGCCATACCGGAAAGCGTGGGCGGTCATGGTTCGCCATTACACTCGATCACCAGTGTTGTGGATCAGTTCAGTGTTCCTCTCTCGTCCATGCCATGTGGCCAAGCCATCCAGGTATTTTCCTCTCGGTCTTCCTCTTGGTCTGTTCCCTTCGATCTTGCCAGTTGTCACTAAGTTCTCCAATCCATTTCTCCTCATAACATGACCAAAATATTTTGACTGTCTACGTCTAATTTCTCTAATCAATTTACGATTTTCATTTGTCTCCTGTAGTACTTGGTCATTGGTTTTTCTGTCTGTCCATGGTATTCTTTGCATTTTCAATCAGATGTTTTTCAGCTTGACTGCACATTGTCCAAATTTCACATCCATACAAAAGAACAGGCTCTATGTATCCCCTCAACACTCTTTGTCTCGTTTCAATTGACATCTTTTTATTGGTCAGAATGTTTTTCATCTTGCTAAAGGCTACTTTCGCCATGGCGATTCTTGTTCTAATCTCTTCAAGGCATCTCCCATCAGATGTTATGACTGTTGCGAGAGAATTGTACCGATTCACTTGTTGAAGGATATTACCATTTACTTGTATGTTACATTGTGGTACTTCATTCTTCCTAGTGACGACCACAACCAGTGTCTTCTTACAATTTAATTCCAACCCCAGCTGCTCAATGTGTATAACAACCGCGTCTACAAATTGTTGCAAATCTTGTGCATTGTCTGCAATCAATACTGTATCATCTGCATATCTAATGTTATTGATGATTCGTCCTCCAATGCTGATTCCATTTATCTCTTCTACATTTCTGAAGATATTTTCGCTGTATAGGGAAACAAGATCTGGAGACATTACACATCCCTGCCTAACACCTCTCTTAATAGGTTGATATTGTCACACTTCATTTTCAATCCTTATGGCAGCTTGTTGTTTCCAATATATGTTTTTTTTAAGTCTAATGTCTTTCCCATCAATTTGTAGATCTGCAAGCATATCCAACATGTTCACATGTCTAACTCTATCAAAAGCCTTTGTATAGTCAATAAAGGAAAGATGTATATCCTTGTTTAATTCTGTAGCACGTTCAATAACTGTTCACAGCTTATACACAGCATTTACTGTACCCTTTCCTTCTACAAACCCACATTGTTCTTCCCCTATTTCAGGTTATATTTTCTTACTCACTCTTTGCATGATAATTCGTAACAAAATCTTTGTGATGTGACTCATTATACTAATTGTTCTATGTTGATCACATTCCAAGGCTCCTGATTTCTTTGGGATTGCAATACATACAGAGTTACATAATTCAGAAGGTATATCTCCAGTATCATATAATGTGTTCAGCAGTCTGGTGACTTTATCTAGTCCAAATTCTTCTAAATCTTTAATCATTTCTGTTGTGATGTTATCTGCACCGGGGGCCTTGCCAGTTTTCATATGCTTAAGAACATTTTGAACCTCCATCTTCAAAATTTGCGATCCTTCATTATTACATCTAATATCACACTGTTCCTGTCTGTTATCATTATAAAGGTTTTTCATATAATCTGTCCACACATGTAGAATCTGATCTTTTTCTATTATGATATTGCCATCCTTAGTTTTTAGACAGCCTGTTGGTGTACTTGTTCTTTTATTAGTAAGTTCCTGAATTCTTTTATGCACTAATTTGATATTTTGACTGTTGTGTTGTTTTTCAATTTCTAAGCACTTTTCCTCCAATCATGCTTCTTTTGCCTCCTTACATAATTTTCTGACTTGTCTGGGAATTTCTTCATATTTGGCAAGATTATTTTTGTTGAGTCTTCTTGTTTCCATTAGGTGTAAAATTTCTTCAGTCATTCATTTCTTACATCCTACAAGCACTTGGAATCAGCGACGACTGGCAAGAGAAGGTCAACCAGAGAGACGAATGGAGACGGCTTGTATCTGCAGCAAAGAACCTCAATGGCTCGGAATGCTGAAGAAGAAGAAGAATCCATTTCTTACGACCCACCTTCTTTAATTTTGGTATAGTTGTTTCTGCAGCCAAACTGATTGAATTTTTCAACATTTCCCATTAATCTTCCACATCTTGGAATCATATCTCTAGATCAGACAATATATCAAATCTGTTCGGTACTTCTATGTTGAATTTGTTTTTTATTTCCTTGTCATTACTCAATGTACACAAATCATATTTAGTGTTTCCTGTTATATACCTGACTTTCTTCAACTTTATCCTCAATGTTCCTGTAAGTAATCTGTTGTCACTATAACAGTCAGCACTGGGAACTGCTTTTGCACGTTTCTAAATCTTCTACTAATCCTGTTATCAGGACTCCTCCATGTCCATAATCTTATAGGGTGTTGCTTAAACCAGGTGTTTCCTACAATCATTTCCTGTTCTTTTGCCCACTCTACGAGTCTGTATCCTCTTTCATTTCTCTCTCCTAAACCATAGTTTCCTACTGTGTATCTATCACCTTGATTTCGTACTTTTGCATTGAAGTCCACTATTATGATGTTTATTTCTGAATTTTTACATTTCTTTAAGTCAGACTCTATGTCATTATAAAATTTCTCTTCACTGGATTCTCCTGTTGGGGCATATACTTGAATAACATTTATGCTAAAAGGTCTGCTACTTAAATTAACTAGTAGAACTCTGTCCGACATTGCCCAATATCTTTGAACAGATGTTGATGTTTTCCGGTCAAAAATAATTGCCACTCCCGTTTGTCGATCTCCACCTCCAGAATAAATAATCTTAAATCTTTATCTATCTTGATGCCTGCTCCTGTCCATCTCGTTTCGCACATCCCTAAACTATTTTTTTTTGTCTCTTTCTATTTCTTGTGTTATGTTTTCTAACATATTCTCTAACAGACAACATATAAATGGTGATGAATATGGAATGTATTGAATCAATCAATCAATCATGCGCCATGCCGGAAAGCGTGGGCGGTCATGACTCGCCATTTTACTAGATCACCAGTGTCGTGGATCAGCTCAGTGTTCCTGTCTCGCCCATGCCATGTGGCCAAGCCATCCAGGTATTTTCCTCTCGGTCTTCCTCTTGGTCTGTTCCCCTCGATCTTGCCAGTTGTCACTAAGTTCTCCAATCCATTTCTTCTCATAACATACAGACAACACATAAATACAGACAACATATAAATAGTGATACATATACAATGTATTGTATAAAGACAAAATATAATGGTGATATATATATATATATATATATATATATATATATATATATATATATATATATATATATATATATATATATATATATATAAACGTGTTCAAAATGCTATATGTCCAAGTAACATACAGCAAAACTAATTGTTCCTTAGCAAAGTCCTGCTATACGTGTGTGACAGTGTCAGCACATTTTACAGGCCTAGAGCAAGGAGGCAGGGGTTAGCCAGTCTTTGTCTCACCTTAACCAGCGACCAGCCCGGGCCTCGAACCAGCTTCCCACCGTGCTCATGGTATTACCAGCGGAGGTGTCTATCAACTTGGCCAGCGCGTCAGCCATAGCATACCGTACATGACAAACATCAGCATTCACCTTGCGCAGCGAATAAACACACAAACTACACCACAGTAAAACACGGAGTTTAGATATCTAGGCAACACGTTCACATAAAAGGACAGATTTCGACCGAGGAAATAAAGCGGCATGTTTATAAACAAACGCATTGCCCTATCATTGCCACCGTCACTCACACAACCGGAGATTACCGATGAAGTCCAAAGGCACATGTTCAACTTTTATTTTACTTCCTAATATTTGTTATCACTGAAAAGCATGCTTCCAGTCAGCAAGCCACAGTAGTAAACCTACTATATGTGAGATGAAATGCTTGAGACAGATTGCTGAGGTTGATAAAAGCGACCGCATGGCCACACGTCTATATTAGAAATATGATAGAAACCGAAATGGTTAACGTTATATCCCCGAGGTGTACTGTATATGTCTCTGTGTCTCTTCAGAATTGCAATCCCTCTGTAGAGCATCATTGAAAGCACCAACTCAGTTGCTCCAGCCATGACTCCAATAAATGCGTGTTGTCTTTGCGACGCATTCGAAAAACGACCCCACGACTTCCAGAGCACCAAACAGAAGATTACCTCCCCCTGGAGAACCATATTTTATAACCATGCCCCAGACACTCGGACAGGTTATAACCCGGTCAACAAACACCCGCAGAAGTCGGATGTGTCGACCTAAGGGCGCAAATAAACTTGACACAACGCAATTATATCCGGGGGAAAAAACGCTCCGAATTAACGCAGAAGACGAAGAAGAGGATACTCTATACAACGAATGCTGAATGCCTTGAGATGCAGCACACACAGAGGTTTGGTCATCGTTAGAGAATGACGGCCGGCTACCCGCAGCTAAAAGTCCTCCACCTAACCCGACCCGCATACGTGACATATATATATATATATATATATATATATATATATATATATATATATATATATATATATAAGAACACCACGGATAGGCTCGGACAATTGGACACAAGGTGAATACAACACAGCGCAACCCGACAGCACAACCAGCCAAATCTCAGCCTTGTCTCGTGCAGTCTGCACGCGTGGAGCTGAATCGGGATCTGTCAAATTATAGAATGTCTGTCCGTAGATGTAAAGAAACGGTAAAGCATCCCTTGCAGGTTGACACACTTTTAATGAGCAAGGAGAGGTCTACAACACAGCCCCCGTGGCAATGATATTTCTGTAGATGATAGAACAACTCTACTCAATCCACTTTCGGATAGATGCTCACTGATTACCGGGTTCTAACTACCCACATGTCAAATACCTCGGACTTGGGATTTAAAAACAAAAGAACACAGACGTCCGGAGGATTCATCAACCATACAAACAAGCAGACAGCCAACCAACCAAACAGCCAATCATCCAATTAATTAACCAGCCATTCATCCAACACCAGCCGAGGAACCAACCAATCATCTATCCAAATACTCTCCAACCATCTAATTAGCCAATCAATCAACCGAACAACCAATCAACCAACCAATCGAACAATCTATCAACTAATCAACTAAATAATCAACTACCCAACCAGCCAAATAACTGTTCAGCCAACCAAAATAAAAAAAAGAAACCAAGCAAACACTTAAACAATCAGCCACGCAGCCAACCAACCAACCAACCAACCAAGATACCTGCCAACCAACCGGCCAACCAATCTACTAGCCAACCAACCGTCCAACAGACCGGCCAATCAATCTACTAGCCAACCAACCGTCCAACCAACCAGCCAACCAACCAACCTACCGGCCAACCAACCGGCCAACCAACCAACCTACCAGCCAACCAACCAGCCAACCTACCAGCCAACCAACCAGCCAACCTACTAGTCAATCTACCAGACAACCAACCAGCCAACCTTCCGGCCAACCTACCAGCCAACCTACCAGCCAACCAACCGGCCAACCAGCCAACCTACCATCCAACCTACCAGCCAATCTACCAGACAACCAACCAGCCAACCTACCAGCCAATCTACCAGACAACCAACTAGCCAACCAACCAGCCAACCTACCAGCCAATCTACCAGACAAAAAACCAATCAACCTTTCAGCAAACCAGCCAACCAACCAGCCTACCAGCCAACCTTCCGGCCAACCAACCAACGAACATACCAGCCAACCAACCAAACTACCAGCCAACCAACCAACAAACCTACCTGCCAAACAACCAACCTACTAACCAACCTACGAACCAGCCAACCAACCAATCAACCAACATACAAGCAAACCAACCAACTTACCAGCCAACCAACCAACCAACTAACCAGTCAACCAACCAGCCTACCAGACAACTAGCCAGACAACCAGCCAAATAACATAATCACAAGCCAAACAACCGATCAGTTAACCAAACAATCACCAAACCAAACAAACAACCAATCAGTCTATCAATCAACCAACCAACCAAATAACCAATCAATCAACCAAACAACCAACTAACCACCCAGCCAATCAACCAGCTAAAGATTCATCTACGTAAATACCTCATGTTGTCTCAATGCATGGTTTAATGCATATTGTTTATGTTATCTAAGATTTGCTTCATACGTGATGTATGAATGTAGTGATGCATGAGAGCAAAGAGATAAGAAAAGCAGAATATTAGGCGTACCTGCTTGCCCAATTGTTTACCCTTTAAAAATAAGGTGTGTTCGTTCGTTCGTTCGTTCGTTCTGTATGCCGTTTCTCTGGTACGTCTGCAACAATGATAACCCGTTGAAATCAACAGCCCCAAAGGATAGAAGCAAAATCTATTGGTTCATCGTCCCGGCGATGCTTCCGATCTCCATGCTGGTGTTGTCAGCAATCCACTTCATCAGAAAAAAGCGCGAAACAGAGCACTCAGAGGAGGATTTCTCCTTGACAGACTCCAGCAAAGACTCCACAAGCAGTGACTTGTAGCCCGACCAGGATGACCTCCGAGAGCTCCCCATCTGACGCCCAGAGACACAACAGTACCCGATGACAGCAGAGTTTTGAAATGCCCGAAAAGCGCAAAAGGTAGGCACGCTGAGTCCTGTTATGAACGACGAATGAAATATGTTGCACGTAGCTAGATGTAAAGATGAAACTGGCTCTCGGCATTGGTTGCTGACAATGAAATACATAAAACCTGTAGAAGAAACATAATTCACATGGGTATAATAGCAAGCAGTCTGAGTATGAGGTGTCGAATCATGACCTAGCGGGAGTTCTAGCCCAGTGAACAAACGCCTGCAGAAGTCAAATGCCAATTCCAATTCCAATTTTCGAAAGGAAAAAACAAATCAAAATTCGGTCTCGTCTAACCTGCCTCCTCAGGTTTGGTTATTGTTGAGATCCGTCGATTTGGTGGGTATTTTTACCCTCTTTCTTGTCTTGTACGCTCTTACGAGTAAGTGCTATCTCGGACTGGTTATGTAAGCGTTTGTGTCTGTGACGTCAGTTGGGGGATTGGTCGGCAGCTGTCCTTTGTTCCCGTGTCCGCTGGAGGTTTCTTTTGTTAGTGAAGGCTCCTGGCCGGTCTGGCTTGACTGGTTGCAGTCCTTAACAGGACTTTTTATTTGCTCTTTTTGCCTCCTTTTTTGTGTCTTTTCTGTAGAAGCTTTTCGACGGTTTCATTTTCCTCCTTGCGCCTGTTTTCACTGTCGAGTTTGAATATCTGCTGCCTTACGATTTCTTCCTCCGTGGTCAGGCATGGGACTATTTCACCGTCATCTATATAGTCGATTGCGTCGGTTGAAAGGTGTATATATCGCTGCTCAGGCCGTAAACTGACACACCGAAATTACGCCGCACAGCAAAATAAACAATGGACGAACGAAAAAAAGGAAGAATAATCATAACCTCGTTACATCCCTAAATGACATGACCGCAGATGTCAAATGCCAGTAGCCGAAGCGCGCGCACACACCGCCGGCTTCTAAACTTGGCGAGGTGAAAGAAGGCTTGACAACACAGTTGGCCTGGAGATAAGACTTTAGGACCAGGCCTACAGGCAAGATGTATTTTGAGTATGCAAGTAACGTGTTGGGTCATTTGTACTCCTCACTACGCATTCGGCTTATGGTGCTCGGTATAGACCACTCGTCACTAGGGGGGGGGGGTAGAGGGGGGGGGGAGAGATATGGTCAGTTTCATACTGGCCCTAACTCCCCAAGACATGTCATGGTACCCGTTTCAATCTGGGTCGACCATGGAACCACTTCATAACAGAACCGTCCCAGACCTCCGGGCTGACAGGTGGCGCCTTGCCACTACACTGCCCACATTTCCAAGGGCTCATGATGTTCATCTAGTGGGCAAGGTCTTGTACTAGATCCCTCATGTCTTTTTATAGAGAAATATCATAATCATCATCCAGTGCCTTGTCGGCTGGCTTGGGCGATCATGCCTCTACGCAAATTACGATCTCCGACGTCATAGATCAATTCGTATGTTGACTCCCTTCCTTGCCTTAGCACCAGACCTTCTAGAATCTTTCTCCTGTCTTTATCTCTCTTTCCGCACATCTATCCGGTTGTCTTGCGATGTTCTAGTTTTGTATTCTCATAACATGACCAAAAAACAATGACTGCCTCTTTCTGATGTTTGTGATAAGTTGTCCTTGCGACTTATCTTCCCTCAAAATGCTCATTGCTCATTTTGGCTGTCCATTAATTTTCAGCATTCTTCTATGAAACAACATCTCCTAGGCTTCCAGGTATTTCTGGGTGTGTTGACTAATTGTTCAGCATTCGCAGCCGTAGGATAAAATTGGTTCTATATAACATGCTAGAACTATCTTTCTAACTTTCAAGGACAATAACTTACTGCACAAGTCGTTCTTCATGTGATGTAATGCAGTTTTTGCTTGTCCTATTCTGTTCTTTATCTCTTTGATGCATCTTCCATCTGATGTTATCCATGTGCCGAATGGCTGCACTTGCCTCAAAATAACACCATTTACTTTAATTGCACATTTAGGCACAATCTGTATCTTTAATATCACCATGACATATGCTTTTATATTATTCAAATTAAAACCTGTTTTTTTCACGTTCTACAACCGCTGTATCTATAATTTCATGTTGTTCCTTCTGTCGTGTAGCTATGAAGAATGTGTCATCACGTAAGTTATTTGTATTATTTGGATCCTCCAATCTGACATGTTTTCTGTAAATCTCATTATATGTTCACTGTACGATGAGAACAAATCAATAGTCATTACACAATCGTGTCTGACGCCCTTCTATATACACGTAATTGTTCCTACCAGCTGAGAGGACGCGACAGTTTGCTGCCAAAAAATGTTCTGTACTATTCGCAGATCTTTGCCGTCAATGTTCATTTGCGTTAGTAATTTTACTATTTCGTGTGCTATTGAGTGAGCGCAAAACTGTGATAATTTGTGTAAATGGTGTATATGTATTAAAGTATGTATGCATGTGTTTATGAATGTGCGTGAGTGCGTGTGTCTGCCTGCCTGCCTGTCTCATAACATGGCAATAAGCATTTCTTATGTTTCAACATTAAATTGACAATGTGTTTTTCCTTATGTGAATTTCACAATCATCTCATCATGTTCCTTTTCTACCTGGCGATGTCGAGGTCAAGTATAAACAGCGGGAGAGTGCCCGCTTGTGGGCTTCATATATCGATATTCCCGTGGACTCTGATATTCCCACTGTGTATCGTTTACGTGGTCGACCTCTTCCTCTGCTTTCATCTGGTCTGTGCGTCATTGCTTGTTGTGATATACTGTTAATTGGTAACCTAATTGCATGGCCACACCATTTACTTGCTGCCTTGTACTAAAGTCTAGTGAAGCTATAACCCCCACTTTAGTCCTGATTTCTTCATTTCTGATCTTATAACTTCGTGATACATGACTATTCTTTTAAGGAATCTCATTTCTGATGTGATTTTCCTTTTCACTTTGTCTGTCATTGTCCATTAATTCATCATGACATCTGGGAGACTGCAGCCAGAGACCGAAATTCGTGGCGTGCATCATTACGCAAGGGTGCAGTCACTTGTGAGGCAACCAGGACCGCAAGAGCTGTGAAGAAAAGGCAAATCAGAAAAACCACTACAGAAAATGCTCCTCCAGAAACGTCAAGCATTCTTTGTCCACATTGTCAAAGAACATTTCGAGCCAAAATAGGTCTTATCAGACATCTTAGAACTCACGGCTCCATACTTTCAACCCCACTGGATGAAATGAATGGTCATCATCATTCTTGATGGACAAACAACATCAACATCATTGTCCAGGTGTGGCATTGGTAGCATGGAATTGGTAGGAAGATTGTGTTGTAAAGTGCTTTCTTAGTAGTTATTCATACATGTTTGTTCATTAGTAGTGAATGAATCACTGAAAAACGAGAAGTAGATTGAGAGCTTTACCAAAGCACGACTACAAAAAAACTATGGACGTTGCGGCCAAAGCCTTCGTCAGCACAGAACAAACAAACAAAAATAGATTAACAAATACACAATCGACACTACATGAAAGTATAAATTTCAACTTATCTGTGTCTTAGCTTGAAACAGCTATCCATGGATGTTCATTAGTATTGGTGCCATTTGTCCAAAGAGTTGGTTTGCCTTATTGCATGAATTTATGATCTCGTCTTCTGACTTGCCATGTGATGATAGTATACTTCCTATGTACTTGAAGCTCATTACTTATTTCAAGGGTTGTTTTGTAAATGAATCGTTGTTGTTGTAACATCTTTGGTTATAGTCAGTATCTCTGTTTTACTTTTACAAATTTTCATGTTATATTCCATACAGACTTCTTTTAGACTATTCACGTTGTCATTTAATTCTGCTTCTGATTTTGCTATTAGTTTCTTGATCGTCAGCAAATAGATGTTCTTTAATGGTGTAATTTGCCGATGGTTCTTCTTCTGTGTTCTGATCGTCTTGCGGTGTTCTTGCGGTCTCTATTTGGCTGCTTTTCTTTACATATGGTGTCTGTATTATAGTTTACTAGCTGACCCTGCCCGGCTTCGCCCAGACCCTGGTGGGGAGCATCTCATTTAATTCATATAAGTAGTCATATAAGTTCCCGTTCCCGTTACCGACTGACTGTCTGTCTGTCTGTCTGTCTGTCTGTCTGTCTGTCTGACCCGGCCCGGCATTGCCCAGCTCCTGGTGTGAAGCATCTCATTTAATTCATATAAGTAGTCATATAAGTTCTCGTTCCCGTTACCGACTGACTGTCTGTCTGTCTGTCTGTCTGTCTGTCTGTCTGACCCGGCCCGGCATTGCCCAGCTCCTGGTGTGAAGCATCTCATTTAATTTATATAAGTAGTCATATAAGTTCCTGTTCCCGACTGTCTATCTGTCTGTCTGTCTGTCTATCTGTCTGCCTGACCCTGTTCGGCTTCATTAAATTCATACAACAAAAAAAGTAACTTAATAGAACGTTCTTCCACACACCATCCATTATTTTTAATGAAAACTCTTTCTAATCACCTGCATGACTACAGTAACTTCTTAAGCAAAAAAAGATGAGTTACAATGTTATGCATTGTGCATTATTTTTATGAAAACTTTGAAAATGCCTTACAGATTGTATCATTATTTATTATAACTCATATGCCGGTATATAACTATGGACAAAGAGTTTATAAATCTTTGAAAACGATGCCACAATATGACTATAAGTTATACAGAAAAGTTATGCCCCTTGAAATAACTTTTACAGAGTTAGGTCCCCTGAAATATATGAAATTATGATGAAAAAATGAAATAATACTGAGTAAGCAGGCGATTTCACACTAACAAAATATCACAGTTGGCAGCTCTGGGATGAAAGGAAGGCGTGTAGAAAATTTCATCTCAATCGGATGGGCCGTTCGCGAGCGCACAAAGGACAGACGGACATACAGACAGACATACAGACAGACAGACGGACGGAGATCCTAATTTATATATAAGATGAATACGAGAGAGGACAGGACACAACCTTGTCGTACTCCGGATCTTATAGTGAAGGGTTCTGAGTGTCCTCCAGTTGCTCTCACTGTGCATTCACTGTTGTTGTATAAGCTTCTACATAAGATTGTTAGAAGTGTACTCACTCCATATCATGTAATGATGTCCCATAGATTATTTCTGTCTACTCTATCGATTACTTTTTCTTAGTCGACAAATGCTAAGTAGACTGTTTAATTATATTATGTGAATGTACCACGCACAGTTGATGAACCAATGATGAGTTATCAGAAGCGTTGAATGTAAGACCGACTTGCGTGCCCAATTTGTGACCCATTGAAAATAAGGTTCATTCGTTCGTACGTTCGTTGGTTCGTTCGTTCTACTCTATCAAATCCATTTTCGTGGTCAACAAAGGCTAAGTAGAGTGTTTCATTAAATTCATTTGTTTCTTATCTAACTTGTCTAAGCTTAAAGATGTCATCTGTGCATCCTATGTGTTCCTTAATCAAACTTGTGTGTCGCTTAGGTGAGGTTCTATAGTAGATCGTAATCTTTTCTCAATAAATTTGCAAAATATATTTTCCAGTTTGACTCAAACTTGAAATGCCTCTGTTTTGTGTGCAGTCGCTTTTGCTACCTTTATTTTTCCATTCGTTTTTCCAAATTTGAATAATTATGGCGTTTCCCCAGTCTCATGGTGTCTGTTGTTCTTCGCCAACATGGTTAAATGGTATATACATCTATGCTGTTCCAACTTCTCTTGTTGCTTTAATTAGTTCACTTGGTATTTCATCTTGTCTCTATAATTTATTCAATAGGGCCAATCTCACGGCTTCTTCACTCAAAAGACAAAGTTAATAAGCAGTTGGGCTCTGGAGGCGTGTGGATAGAAGAAGAGCACGGGGAATTGCGGTATTATTTGTGATTAAAGACTGTTTTTGATGTGTGCCAGGGTTCTGTCGTCTTTATAGCATTACAGTTTATGTTCGTGTTTGTGAGAAGAATGTCTTGTCCAGCCAGAGTGATTTTGTTAGAACAAAAGGTTTGGGATATATTTAAATTAGGGCTGCGGAAGTTAACGATTAAGTAATCGATTAATCGTTAATTTTTTGTACGGATTATTTTTTTTTTAACGATTAATTGAAAACTTTTCTCCCATCACTTATACAAATTAATCGGATGTAGAAAAATTGTCGGACATTTTAAACATAGTGCTGCAAACACAAACGAGTTGCAAAATTGTACTGAGTCACCATTGTGTAAGCAACAACACTAACAAGATGAAACAGTATGTTTATTATGCTACAGAGTCTTCTACAGGTCAGAGAAGCACTAACTGTCTACATGTCAGATGAAAAGAAGCAATACAAAAATTCAAAACTGTCAGATTCAGATTGGGAGAGGATTTAGAAATATGTCAAAGTTTTGGACTTATTCTGTCAGACCACGGTCCTGCTTGGCGGTCAAGATTATGTTTCATGTAGCTGTGTATTTGTCGTAATAAGTGCCGCCCCTGTGGTGTGGGGAATCAGCACCCACATTGTTTTAACTCCATATCATTATCTTGAGGATCTCCTAGCTTTCTGTCCACAACACCCCGTCAGTCCTTGGATCTCTCTCTCTCTCTCTCTCTCTCTCTCTCTCTCTCTCTCTCTCTCTCTCTCTCGCTCTCTCTCTCTCTCTCTCTCTCTCTCTCTCTCTCTCTCTCTCTCTTTATTTCTTACCACTGGACCATGCCCGCTGCCATTCTTTTCCAAAACATACCCACACAACACTAGCCTCTAACACAGATGACAAATTAATTTAATAAAGAAAACGTGTCAGGTGTGTGCATAATGTATGTGTAGAATGTCTGTCGTATAATCTAACGTCTATGTAGAATCAGACCGAACAGCTCAGGAGCAAAGTCTGCTTCATCACAGTACTGGCAACACAACAGCACCATATATCAAGTACAAGAAGACCTCACCAAATGATGCGTCTCTCCGGCCAACTGTCGACTTACTCCAATAGCTGTTGGATAGTTGGATATTCCAATCCTGACCATGAATCTGACACACACAATGTAACTAATAGGTCACTAAAGGTTCTGTGATCTTGTACCACTTGTACCGTAAAACAATGTGTGCTGTCATTTTGGAACTAAATGTTAGTAGTTAAGGTCATAGGAATTCACCAATGAGAAAACTCAAAGTTAATTGGTAATGTTTCACAAGAATTCCCCATTTAGAAAACACAAATATTAATGTCAAGTTTTCTGTATACTACTATTGTTCCTGTTACTGGTGATGTTGTAAGTATATGTATTATAATATAATAAAAACCACCACCGAGGAATCACTCTGAAATGATAATCAGTTCCTGCTCAGCAGAGGTCAGGTTCTTGCAGACCCTCTAGGTTATGGGCCCAGTGCAAAAGCCGCTGAGTGAAAAAAAAAAAACTTCCTTCACTGATCGAGCCATACTTTTCTGCTACTTCTTGGTAAACCTAGTGGAACCTGTTGAAGAGAGAACACACCTGGTGAGAGCAACCCGATTCCGACCTTTATTAGGTGAGTGTAGGCCAACGGCCGCACTCAGATATATAACAGAGGACCAAACTCTGTCATAATGCAGAGGAGTTCATCACATTGGTCTGAGTCATGGTAAGACAAGAAAAGACTAAAGGAAAAGTGCAGAAACCCAGTAGACACCCTAATGGAAGATCCTACCACTTTACACTTCCTTTATCCCCCCAACCATCCTCAATCTCTCTAAATATCATCCAACTACATTGTTCTTAACTCACTGAGTTAATTGATATCTCACACAAGCTAGTTTAAGCAACGCGATAGCCTACTGCTGCCGACGCTCTTATAATGCGTTCTCATAACGCACATTACCACACTCGATTCCTAAGAATTATCTAACTTGAGTATATCTAATTAAATACCATATATTTATTCCTGTCTGAAATTGAGACTACTGAATAACACAATGGTTAAATGTCCGCCGATGTAAATCAACACAAGACACTGTAGTCTCTCTCTATACTCAAAACCAGGAACATCATACACACGTTCTTGTTGTGTCACAACATTTGGTCGACTGTGGCGAAAGTTGTTTATCCCGACTGTTTTAATACTGTGTCTGAATGACGGCACAAGTCTGTCTAGACGGTATGCGTCTAGAAGCTATTTTTCTCTCTCCGTTTCCGACTGGATGGAAACAACCCGCCGGTTACCCCGCTTTCATCTGGGGAATTGTCCCGGTACTTCTAAATGTCTTGCCGGCTGTAATCTGGAGAATATTTCCCCCATAGCAAAAGAACTTGCCGCCTTACATTCAGACAGAGTGTGTCCAACTTCAAATGATGGCTGCCGCCCGCAGACGTATGGCGCGACAGTCTTCCCTTGATCAACAACACATTAAAGAATGCCGGCTGCTTGTGGACGTATGGTGCGACATTCCGTCATCGATCGACATCTCCAAGAATTTTCGTGACAGTATTGCCACTGCAATCATCGTTGACAAAGCATATGACTGTACATGATGATGATCCGGGCTACATAGTTAAATTTAAGGCAGCATGTATTAATTACTTCAGTGAACGTGTAGCTAATATGACAAGTATTTAAATACTACAGATTACAACAGCACTTGATCCACGCTACAAATACCTGACGTGTTTGTCAAAAGATGCAAAATAACGAATTTGGTCACGTATTGAACAACAACTAGCAGTTAATGTTCATGATGAGCAGATGGGGACTGCTGCAACGAATGATACTGACATTGACAATGAAACTTTATGTGAACCAAATGAAGAGAGTATTAAGCTAATTGAGTCTAAATGGATAAGAAAGTTGCTGAATCGGTTGACCCTTTACAATGGTGGAAACTTAATGAACATCGATATCCAAAATTGGCATTCTTTGCCAAGACCATTCTGTGCATACCGGCTACCTCAGTTCCATGTGAACAATTGTTCAGCTCTGCTGGTTATATTGTTAATAAGACGCACTGGTCACTTGCTTGCTTGTGTTCGTTGGCTTGAGCTCCAACGCAAAGTCCGGTATGTCGGATGAAGACATACTGTTGTCCAACATCAGTGTGGTGTCATACAGAACCTGAGGTTTGCGTGAGTATCCGTTGTCCCATGTCTGGCTTATTGGTGTGCAGACTGGTGGTTCTTCGCCGTACAGGCAGACACTCTCCGACTTCTGAGGAATCAGAGATCCTACTGACTTTAGCCAGGACCCCGAAAGGACCTGTTGCTCAGGACGCTCGACGAGGACGCGTCAATAGGTCTTGGCCAGTATATAACCCAGCCCTGGTGCCTTGGAAACACCTCTACGTCCCGCTCGTCACTTGAAGCAAATACTGTCAGCATACTCGTTTGTTTGCATAGTTATTAATCGTTAATTTTTCAAAAGTTAACTATTAAATTTAAATTAATCGGTCACAGCCCTAATTTAAATGTATCAACTTGGTTAAGCATGTTCCTTTCTATTGTTATCTTCCATTGTTCTGTCACCATTTTCATTGATGCAACCATACTTTCTATTCGCTTGGCATTTAAAAAGAGTCCTTTTTCTGCACTCCCTGGTACTACAATGTTTAAAAGTTTGTGTGGATCTTATACATGTTCCACCATTAATATTGTATCGTATGCAAAGTGTATATTGTTTATATCTCCGATTAGTATTCCCGTCTCCTCTTTGATCTCTCTCATGATTACTTCGCTATAGCGGGAGAAGAGATCCATTGACAAAATACATCCCTTTCGTACTCCTAGCTTTATCTGTTTATAATTGCAAAAGCTAATGGCCGACGTTTGGTGCAGGAGAGCCTGGCATATGATACCACAACATCTAGCTTTAGAATGGAGGTGGAGGCGGTCACTGCAGCTTTCCGCTGGATCGAGAATACAATACACACACACACACACACACACACACACACACACACACACACACACACACACACATCGTGATTGTAACTGACTCAGAAAGCATGCTGAGGAAGGTGAGGACAGGCATGCTTCGTGCAGAGTGGCTTGCTTCACTTCGGAGGTCACGGGTGGCAAGCATCGCCTGGATCTTTCCTCCGGGGCATGTCGGTGTGCTGGAAATGAACAGGCGGACAGATTGGCTGACTCTGCAAAACTTGGTGGAGTATTGATGCAGAAGTGGTTGCAGCCTTGTGGGAGCACGTGTACACCTCGAAGGAGCAAATGGATCATCATGGTCTGGCAAGAATGAGGCAGCGAGGAGTGACGAGGGGATCTGGCCGACGCTTGACGCTCAGAGGAAAGGCGAGACGGACATATAATCAGATTTCTACTGTTACTATTAGTGTTGGAACTCTTCGCTGGCTGCTGAGGATGGGAACGGAGCGCCTATGGGAATGCCCCGAATGCTGTGATGGCGGTTCCTAGATCAATCAATCAATCAACCAATCAATCAATCAATCAGTCAATCAATCAATAAATTGCTCTCTTTATTTCCCATGTTAATTGCTGCTACTTGTTTCCACAAAATATTCTTTATAATTCTTAGATCATTCCAGTAAAAATTTGTTTATTTAAAATGTGTATACAAAACCGTATTATCTATAAGCAATGCTGACACAAAGCAATTTTGTAAAGATAATAAACAGTTAATTTTAAAGTAAAGTAACAAGATGACTTGTCATAGACAATATGAAATAGAAAATGTGACGCAGAAAATCAATGAAGAAGCTTGAAGCCATGATATGAGATCGGCTATGTCGAATGTATGTGCACGAAACCCAGAATGTTACATAACAATAGTCAGACGGTATGCCTTTGGAGTGTGATGAGACGATCTAGGACATGACATACTTTGGTGTACCAATTATCTTTTCTCTACACTTTTACTTCCAAGTATATTCGGCACAGTTAGTTGCATTCCCTTTCTTTAGTGGTGTGTACCCTGGAGCTGTAAGATGCACGACTATGTGTCAAGAGTTTAGATGGTGTGTACCTTGGAGATGTAAGATGTACGACTCTGTGTCAAGAGTTCGGATGGTGTCTACCCTGGAGCTGTCAGACAAGCGACTCTGTGTCAAGAGTTCGGATGGTGTGTACACTGGAGCTGTCAGATAAGCGACTCTGTGTCAAGAGTTCGGATGGTGTGTACACTGGAGCTGTCAGATAAGTGACTCTGTGTCAAGAGTTCGGATGGTGTGTACACTGGAGCTGTCAGATAAGCGACTCTGTGTCAAGAGTTCGGATGGTGTGTACACTGGAGCTGTCAGATAAGCGATTATGTGTCAAGAGTTCGGATGGTGTGTACACTGGAGCTGTCAGATAAGCGACCCTGTGTCAAGAGTTCGGATGGTGTGTACACTGGAGCTGTCAGATAAGCGATTCTGTGTCAAAGTTCGGATGGTGTGTACACTGGAGCTGTCAGATAAGCGACTCTGTGTCAAGAGTTCGGATGGTGTGCTAGCTCCAAATTTTGACCGATCATCACTCAAAGGCTGACATGGTCAACACCACGTGAGCCGCCTTTTTTTCTCAGAGTTTTCGAGTGTGTGTTTGGCCTGGACGACATGGAGGACGTGTTTACACATGAGAAATACAAAACATGACCACAATACCGGCGGTTAGAGAGGTAGGCAGTCAGGCAGGCAGACAAGAAGATAGGTGTGCGGGCGGGCAGACAGGCGGGCAGGCAGGCAGACATGTAGACGGGCGTGCGGGCCGACATGCTTCCGTGAAGGCGGGGTGGCGGGCATGCAGGCGGGGAGGCGAGCGGTGGGTAGGCAGGCGGGAAGGCGATTGGGCATACGGGCAGATAGGCAGGCGGAAAGTTAGGTGGGCGGACAAGCAGAAGGGAATGCAGGCGAGCGAACAGGCGGGTGGGTTTGAGGGCGGGCAAGCAGACGTGCTAGTCACAGCCCTTCCTCTGCTCCCATTAAGTTAAGTTAATTGCATATGCTTTACAGGACGTCGCAGTCAACCCTAGCATATTTTAGCTGCTAAGTAATACTCAGTTAATCCGTGCACCCTGGTTGTATATAATGCGACTGTATATGCTAATACATTGGGTATTGAATGAGTGCAGCATCGCTGAGTGGCAACTATACATCAATGCATTACAATTGGGAGGACAAGAGGAGGACCAGTGTGTTGGCTGTGAACTCATATGTGTTCGGGATGTTGTCGATGGATAAAGGAATCTACAACAATGGCCAGACTGCTAGAGCAGCAAATTAAAAGAGGGGTGGCCAAACAAGAACACTACGCAGGAAGCCAAAGAAGATTGATAAACCAACACAGAACTGGCGTCGTTAGCCGCTACACGCTGCGGGATTTGCTGAGGAGGGGATCCGAGCACTTATGGACTGAATGGTTAGATGTGCAACGACGATGATCTGTCGACTAACTTACTAACTAGCGTGTTGTGGGTACCCTACCAGACTACTTCATTCTATTCACGAGTAGAGTATGAGACTCCAGTTGGTGGTCGCTGGAGATGCATAATTCGTGATGTTTGCGACGATTTAACCAGACCACTCTGCAGAAAGATACCTAATCATCTGGTGAAAACCCCGATCCAATAAAATGAAATAAATAGAAAGAACCGGTATAGTCACGAAGTAAAACGGCAACCAGAGTGTAGAGTGACAGCAATCAAATCAAAATCAAATAAAAATGTAAAATTTAAAAGGGTCATAAATTGGGCACGCAGGCCCGTCTTACATTCGTCCCTTCCAATCACTCGTCTTTCGTTCAATCAAAGTGTACAGTGACATGAATTAGAGTGTACAATGACAGCAACTGAAACAAGTACAACAAAATGTCAACGATCATTCCACACGACTTGATGTATGTCGGGTACACAGATAGTAGCTTACTAGTTGTGTATAACAATCGAGTTGGTGGTGCCGTTATATTACGCGGGTCTCTTTTACTTCCCTAGACAGTTCAGCCTATATTAAGTGATGACGCTTACACCATGGCTTGCCCTCAAATGTAGATCTTATGTTCATGGTAATGCGACAATTATCAACCGATCAGAATAATGATTCTTTCATGACACATACACCTACGAGCCAAGATTGTGTTATGAATTAATTGATTTTCTTTAAAAAAAAGCATCACGTATTGTAGGGTTGAATGCAAGGAGGAATTAGTGGCCAATGTTTCCCTCACTTGGCAAGACAACGAATTGCAGGCGGTGGACGCTGGTCCCAGCGCGCTCTTGACATGAAAAGCGCAGCTGCCTATCAATCCTTCTGTAGTTATTGTCCGATACTCAGTAACTCACATCTATATGTTGCCACAGGAAAGATGCGGGATGCAGATTAGGACAGATTACGTATTGGAAAATCTCGGGTGCTGTGACGTCGCTTCGTGATTCAACTCATTTCAACTGAAGATTCAAGCTGTCGACATGTTATTTTTATTGTAAATTTCATCTGATGACGCAGTCTGTAGTCTTACTCTCAAACCTAAATGTTGGACAGGAACTGCCAAGACGTCATTACGTGATCTCACTGTGTACTACATGTCCCTTCCCAAAGCGTGTACACCTCCAGTGATAATTTCATTTGTCTACTACGAAGGTAATTGTTCCCTGTCATTGTTTAGAATATGTTTATTTTATTATATGTAGGATGTGAACAATAAAATGTATAATAGTGAACATAGGACAACAACAAATGAAAGTCGTAAACTCATAAGAGAAATTAGTCGTAGACAATCAAATCAACATGTTTTTGTCACGTTATGAGAAGAAACAAATTGGAGAACGTGGTGACAACTAGCAGAACTGAGGGACAAAGAGCAAGAGGAAGGCAGAGAAGTACATACCTGAATGGCTTGACCACGTGGCATGGAACATAAGGAAATGCAGCGGCTGCAGCAGGATATAACAAACATGAATTGCAAACACTTAGATGTATTTAGCTCCTGCGAAAAGAAGAGACATACTAGTCACAGACACAATGTACATACCTTACAAAGAACTCCATCTTACACAGTTGAAAACAAAATGTGACTTATCCAAAATGAGAAACAATCAATAAATATATAATACTGACGTATTAAAATAAAACAATAAGTATTATAGGACGACAAAGCACGACCAACGTTTCAGTTCATGGAACCTTTGTTATGGTCGAGACAAGAACACAGAGCTGATCCACCACTCTGGTGATCGAGTGAGATCAGATACCGTTTAGTTGAGTTAATTCTGAAAATTCTACAAAATGACCCCATCTGCAGTGTCTCTGGGGTGTTATTAAACCAGTTTTAACATTGGGTTAGGCAGAAGCGCCAAACACCAGCCAACCACTGTGTTGAGAAGTCAGTGTGCCAACCAGTGTGCTGCGTCCTCTCAGCTTATGTTTGTCTATGGTTTGTGTATGTAACCAGTGTGCCGCGTCCTCTCAGCTTATGTTTGTCTATGGTTTGTGTATGTAACCAGTGTGCCGCGTCCTCTCAGCTTATGTTTGTCTATGGTTTGTGTATGTAACCAGTGTGCCGCGTCCTCTCAGCTTATGTTTGTCTATTGTTTGTGTATGTAACCAGTGTGCCGCGTCCTCTCAGCTTATGTTTGTCTATGGTTTGTGTATGTAACCAGTGTGCCGCGTCCTCTCAGCTTATGTTTGTCTATGGTTTGTGTATGTAACCAGTGTGCCGCGTCCTCTCAGCTTATGTTTGTCTATGGTTTGTGTATGTAACCAGTGTGCCGCGTCCTCTCAGCTTGTTTGTCTATGGTTTGTGTATGTAACCAGTGTGCCGCGTCCTCTCAGCTTATGTTTGTCTATGGTTTGTGTATGTAACCAGTGTGCCGCGTCCTCTCAGCTTATGTTTGTCTATGTTTTGTGTATGTGCCTGACGCAGGGTGTGTGTGTGTGTGTGTGTGTGTGTGTGTGTGTGTGTGTGTGTGTGTGTGTGTGTGTGCATGTGACTGAAGCAAGGTGTGTATGTGTATGTATGTATGTGAAGCACATTGTGTATGTTTGTATTTGTCAATATAGGTGGGGCAAGGTTTGTATGTGTGTTTGTGTATGACGTAAGAATTGTATGTGTAGTATGTGTGTGACATAAAGTGTGTATGTGTATAAATGTATTTTGCATAAGGTTTGTGAGTGTATGCATGCGTGTGTAGTGTGAGTTTTGCATGGGTATATATTGTGTTAAGTAAGTTTTATATGTATGTGCATGTGTGCACAGTACAGTGATATGTGTATATGTGTTGCGCAATGCAAGGTGTATATGTGCCCGTATGAGTGTAAAGTAATGTGGGCATGTGTATGTATGTTTGTAAATTAAAGTTTGTGTATCTGTATAAACTAAAAAGTGTGTATGTGTTTATGCGTGTCAATTAATGTGCATAATCATATGTATGCGTGTGCATTAAATTTTGTGTGGGGTGTGTACACATTAAAGTATGTGTGTGAATGTGTGTAAATTAATGTGTAATTACGTAGGTATGCGTGTAAATTCAAGTTTGATTATGTATGTATGCGTGAAAAACAACATGTGCATGTGTATGGATAAAATAAGGCGTGCATGTACACGTCTTTGCATCTGGAGGTTTGCATGAATGATTATATGTGTGAAGTACATTTTAAACATCTACCGATGTATGTTAGTTATGTAAAGAACCCAATAAATAAATATACAAGAGTGTGATCATTCCTGATCTATCTGTGTGTAGACAGGACTGAGCACCAGACCATCACAGATGTACCGGATTGCCATACTGACGTCCGTCCTATTGTTGTGGCCCGTGTTTCCAGAAGTGGAATGTGACAGTAAGATATCGCATTGATTTCTGCTTAATATCAAACATATTCACGTAGTGTTCACACACAATCACATTTAATATATATTCTACGATCACAGTGTTAGTGGGGCCTCAAGATTTACAAAAGTAGATTCCTCTAATTTACACGACGTATCAATCATGTACCGGTCTCTGTGGCTAAGTGCTTGCGAACGCGGTTTGTGAGCCCATATACCCGGGTTCGAAACACGGCGGTGCTGGTTTTTTCGAAAAAGGTATAGGGGCCGGTCGTTCAGAAAGCAATGGCAAACTACTGAACGTAACACTTGCCTAGTACATCAACAGCAGCTGAAAATGCTGGTGTTGACTGCAACGTCCCGTAAGGGATACGCAACAAAATCAATCATGTCCAATATGTATCGGCTGTTCGTGATTTACTAGGTAAGTTAGTTCATTAGTTTAGTGTCCAAAGCTGCTTGCCGACACTCAGGACTCAGAGTAAAGGCCATAAAGTCACTTTATCAGATTTATACCTTAGAGGGGGTTACGGACGCAGTTCGTGATCCCGGATACCCGCGTTCCAAACACAGCTGCGCGCGATTTGGTAGCCGACCGCGTAGCTTTTTTTAAAAATACGAAATGGTATGAATACAGGTCGTTCAGAAAGCAATGACAAACTACTGAACGTAAACTTGCGAAAAGATCACAACAGCAGACAATGCTGGTGTTGACTGCAACATCCTGTAAAGGATATGGAAGTAACTTTTAACAGGTACCATTAATATTGGGGCTCTTGGCTGGCTGTTGAGGATGAAGTACGTTTGGGAATGTCCTGAATGCTATAATGTCGATTCTTGACTGAACTTAACTCTACTCAAGTTCATTAGTTTGCCATTGCTTTCTGAACGGTCGACTGTCAAAATGAACGCGAATTAAACTGTCCTTGTGCATACTGTCTTGTAGGGAGGGTTCTTGTCTTGGGATGGTTACTGGCTTCCTGGGGAGACATGTTTGACCAGAAGGGTGTGTTCACAAGTAGTGACCTCAGTTTAATGTCACCGTTTCCTTCCCTGCACTCCGGCCTACACGGTGTGGCGGTACCAGAACATCACAGGGCCACAACAGATCGTGTCTGGGGATCCGCTTTTCTCTTCTTTGGGGCACTCATGTAGCAATGCAGTCGGGTTCAAATCTATAAAACAGTTGTGATAGAAGGCCTACGCCATTTTGAAGGATACGAATTGGTTCTTTTACTTCTTTTGCGATAACCGTTTGCTACTCGTCTATTCCAGCATGGCTCACAAACAGGATGGTACATATCAGCCATCGAAGTTGATATATGTCGTTTTATAGTCCCATGGCATTTCCTGATGCATCCTCCCATAGACAGATAACCTTCCCCGGGCTATGGGTCTCTGCTTGATCACATTTTATGTTGGGCTTTGTTGCCTTACATAAACAATCATAAAGGCAGTGATGATTTTGGCATTTGGTGTGTCCTTCATGTAGATAGATGTGAAACATGATGGCGCTAATGAGTGAACTAAAAAAGACTGTTAGATTCATACAAGAGACAATATTGCAGTTATAGACATATTTCAAGCGAACGAAAGAAGAAGAAAAAATGACTAACTAAAAAACAATAATAATGGTAAATTATCTCAAAAGACAACTAGTTAATAAACATTCCCATATGTATGGCACGTTACATCTTCCTTAGGTATTTGTCATGCCCATGGTAAACATTGCTTCAGTGAGTCATGTATTATTGATTATTTTTTTTTAGAGGGCTGCGTGGTCTCGAGGTATGGTGTCCGCCTCGAGTGCTGGAGGTCCCGGGTTCAAGCCCCGGTGATGCCGGGAATTTTTTTCTCGTGGACTTCTAGTAATAAATTTCCCCTGGTTTCTGGTTAGTGAGATCGGACGCCCGTGTGTATTGTAAAAAATCCCTTGGCAGTTGGAAATCGAAAAAGAGTAGCCTAACGGCGCTGCCCGGGCAAAATTTCGAGTTAAAAATCTACCCAAAGTATTTCAGGTTCCTCGCCGGTGCTACGGAGTTCGTGCACTGAGCTGAGTTTATCCAGACTCAGGTTTGAGTTAGGAGAAGAACGGAGCACTTACGGGTTGCACCCGTGTGCCGTGATGTTGATCCATCGACTAACCTAAACTAAAACTAAACTAAACTTATTGATTATTTTTCATGCGTATTAATGCTTATTGCCTGTCTCCCTGGCCGAGAAGTTAGCATCTTTCTCCGTAACCCCGAATACTCTCGTGGTTGACGTGAGCGCACGAGAATTGGAAACGGTCCGAATCGCGCCAGTGGCTTATGAGAATATGGAGCCGGTCGCTCAGAAAGTCGTGGCGTGCTGATTAGCGTAATCTAGCCTACGAATCAACAAACAGCTGAAAAATGCTGATGTTGACCGCAATATCCTGAAACAGGATGGAAACGCGGGAAAAAAATTAACGCTTATTGTTCTTTTGTTGTCTAAGATTAGCTTCATCAGTGATATTAAATGAAATAATGTATGAGAGGAATTAGAGAAGAAGGGCAGAATGTCAGACGGGCCTGCGTGTCCAATTCTTAACCCTTTGAAAATAAAGATTGTTCGTTCGTTAGTTCGTTCGTAATTTTCAGACAACAGGGACATTAGAATTGCGTCTTTCAGAGCCAAGGATTGAAGCACTGACCTCTAAAAGTTTGTTAGTGGGAAATTACAACACCTGAACTCTGATGTCGGATGTTAAGTGCGAGATCTCAAAACCTGGACTAACTGCCATGCTTTGATGCGTCTATATTTGTGAGACATTAGTTACTGCACTCAGCAATGTGAAACATAGTCTTATCTCGAGTTACGTCTATATGTAACTGTTCTGTCACTTCAACAAGGACTACAACAAATATTCATTGCATATCAATAATACTAACCTCTGTTGAAGATGGTGGTGAAACAATATACCCATCTGAAGACTGAGTTGAGCTGAGTTGAGTTGAGTTAAGAACCGACATCACTGCACTCAGGACATTCCCATACGTGCTCCATCCCTTCGTTCAATAGCCAGTGAAGAGTCATACTACTAATCGTTCCAACCGCTATCTGATTAGAAGTTCTCCTGGTCTTCCCTCTCAGTTTTGAGATTCTTCCAGAACCCCTGCCGATTCCCCTAAATCTCATACTTTCCACATATGGGTTCTCAATCTGTTCCTCCGCCTTCTCCACCTGGTCCCACAAGCGCACGACCACCTCTCCCTTGTCCATAGGCAAAATAACACCAAGAGGTGCCCTCCCTGCTAGCCTATCAGCCTGTTCATTCCCCCGTACACCCGCATGGCCAGGGCAAAATAGCCATACAATTCTCACGATCTGTTACATTTGAAGCGATGAGAGCCATTTCACACGAAACATTCCTTTCTCCACTCATTGAATCCGTAATGATTACAACGTCAAGGCCAACACGTCCATCTATCCCACTGCCAGGAGGACTTCCGTGCAGACGATAAAAAGTAAACTGTATGTTAACTAAAGTTATCAATGTGCATGGCGAGCAGACACTTGCCTTGAAGTGAGAGACAGCAGCATGACACAACCGTGATGTGCATTACCACAGTGGCATGGAAGGGAACAAGCAGATATATGTTGCATTACCACAGTGGCATGGAAGGGAACAAACATGGTAATGTTGCATTACCACAGTTGCATGGAAGGGAACAGACATGTTAATGTTGCACTAGCTGACCCGGCCCGGCTTCGCCCAGTTTCTGGCGGAGATCTGTCTGTCTGTCTGTCTGTCTGTCTATCTGACCCGGTATGGCTTCGCCAAGCCCCTGGTGGGGAGCATCTCATTTAATTCATATAAGTAGTCATATAAGCTCCCGTTCCCGCTCCCGACTGTCTGTCTGTCTGTCTGTCTGTCTGTCTGTCTGTCTGCTTGTTTGTCTGTCTGTCTGACCCGGTCTGGCTTCGCCAAGCCCCTGGTGGGGAGCATCTCATTTAATTCATATAAGTAGTCATATAAGCTCCCGTTACCGCTCCCGACTGTCTGTCTGTCTGTCTGTCTGTCTGTCTGTCTGTCTGTCTGTCTGTCTGTCTGTCTGTCTGTCTGTCTGTCTGTCTGTCTGTCTGTCTGTCTGTCTCTCTCTCTCTCTCTCTCTCTCTCTCTCTCTCTCTCTCTCTCTCTCTCTCTCTCTCTCTCTCTCTCTCTCTCTATCTATCTATGTCCGGCCCGTTCCCGTTAAAAATATAGATAGAATAGAAGAATAGATAGATTGATAGTAGAAAATATGATTGGAAGAGATCTTTCTAAAGTAAACTTACCAAGATATCACGAACAGCCAATAAATGGTGGGCGGTGGGTTGACTGCAGAGTACTGCAAACGATATGCAACTAACTTTCTCTCACAAAAAATTACTTTTTTTTTTTTAACGAACGAAAATCTTTATTTTCAAAGGTTTAAGAATTGAGCACCCAGGTCCGTCCTTCTCTATTTCCTCTCATACATTCTTTCATTCAACATCTCTTATGAAGAAATTCTTTGACAACAAAAGAACAGTAGGCATTAAAATGCATGAAAAGTAATTCGTTGAGGAAATGTTTAACATGAGCATCATAAATACCCAACGTGGGTGTAACGCGCCATACATATGAGAATGTTAAAAAAAAAAATTAAAGTGCTGTTGTAGAAAAATAAACAGATGAATTAGAAACTTTTCACTATTTAAATAGATGCATTATTTTTATGAAAACTTTGAAAATGCCTTAACTCTTTCGCTACCGTGAGCCCATCTGTGGCCAGGATGGATTTGCTGTGATGGCAATTCGTCCTTTTAGTCCCACAAAATGATCAGTGGTTTATTTCATATATTTCTGCTCCGTTTCGAAATTTTAAGTTACAGTAAACTGAAAAGTCGTACAGCCGAAAGATTTCTACTCCATCTTTGAGCGGTCAAACGTTTTCTAATATTGGATTCTTGTGAATTTTCAGTTTTAAGGTAGTGTTAATTTGGTTTTTCACAATGGAAACGCCCACCAGTTTGCGTCCACGTAGTATGACTTGAGATCAAGCTAGATTATTGTTTATAACTGTTTTAAACAATAGTGATTCCCTTATCAGTGAATATTTAGAAAGAAGTTTTAGTTGTGTCTAAAGTTTTAGCACGTGGTGATAAAGAAAAACCAGTGAATGTTCGTCAACAGCTGAGTGTCTGACAACGAAGAACGAATGGCTGAAGTTTACGTCTGTCATTATTGCTATGGGACTTGATCCAAGACCATGTATCAAAGACTACTGGTGTACAAGTGCACATTTATATACTCCTTGGTATGCCACTGCCACTACGTTTCCCAGTAATCAATTAGAAAATTAGAATATATTTATCACACCATGTTTCATGTATGTGAACCTGATGCAACCAAAATAACAACAAAAAAAATTGATCCTCTTGTTGACATGATTCTGAAGAATATCCAGGAAGCATTTTACCCATTTGAAAATGTGTCCATTGATGAAATGATCATTTGGTGGAAGGGCTAAAAAAAGCTAAAAAAAACCATGCGTTGTTGTCTCTACCAAGTCTGTAGTTAGAACTGTTGAGAGTGGATTGCGAAAACCGCAAAGCAAGCCGAAGATGGTCTCCATGAATATAACATGGCGATGAATGGCTGCGACAGAATGGACCAAATGGTTGGATATTATAATATCCATGATAGGAAAACCATTAAGTGGTGGAAGAAGATCTACTACTAGATCTTTGAAATTGCACAGATCAATGCTCACATCCTACATTCCATATGGCAAACAGAGAAAGAAGGAAAAAAATTGTCATAGAAGGATTTCAAGTAAAGGAAAGTGCTCATCGCGAAGTAGCTCAGATTATTCCTGAAAGTTTGACACTCTGCCTGCCGAAGAATTTCAGTCTATTGCAGGAAATTATGCCGAAAGATTTACATGAGCCAAGCATTTAATAGAACTTGTCGGTGTCAATAGAGACTGTGTTTTTTGCAGCACTCGAACTAAACGACACATATCATCTTTTGTTTGCTCCGGCTGCACTAATAGAACAGACTTGTGCGCCAAAGTTTGCTTTGCAGCCTATCACAAATAGACTGCCACATATAGTAAATAAAAACAAACAGACATGACAATTAAATGTAAATCTGCCAAGTGTTTTTCTAATTTTTGTCTGAAAAAAGAAAAATACATGATTCAGAATCTGGGGCAAAACTTCTTTTCGGATGATTGATTGGGAGCAATTGTATTTATAGTTTAGAAAAGTGTTGTTTGTGCAGTAAATTCAACAGGATTAGCAGTGATCAGGATATTGGATAACAACGCCCCCTTGGTAAGTACAATGTTTACATTATTTTTACCTCTTTTTAACAAATTATTTTAGAAGTTATATTATTAATTTTATTTTATTTACAACATACAGCAAAAATTCTCCTACCAACATATTCCTTGTGCAATCCTCTTTATTTTGATATATAATACAACATTTCTGCTACAATTTTAACCATTTTCATAACATTATTGCGACATACACCAACTTCCAGATTTCGGCCATAAGTTTTTTTCATTTTTGTGAAAAAGACATGGTTCAGAATATGTACCAAAACTTCCTTTTGGGTGATTTAAATGAGCAATACTGTTTATATTCTTGAAGACAAGTGGTGGTTGTTTGATTATTCAGTAAATTAAACATGATTAGCAGTATAGGAGTGTAGAAAACACCTTATAAGTGC